>CP130734.1:15680585-16280585 GCA_030553155.1 Nippostrongylus brasiliensis | reverse complement strand
TAATTACCCCCACTGGATATTGCAGCGGTGTCGTCGGAGGTCGGGTTCACCGACCATCGGCTCACCATCGACTGGCGAGCATAATGGCTAGAGTTCGAGTCGAGCCCACCATATGAACAGCTATATATGCATGAAAAAATCAAATTCCACCGAAATGCGAAAGCTATACCCCGTTGGATTCACGGTTTTGCGCTGGTTAGCGCTGTAAAAGTGAAATTTGATATAAATTTTCCGTTGAGAAGAAAGGAAGGATTGAACAATCATATGTGAATTTTGCTTCAAAATGGACCACGGATTACACGAAACGCGGGGTCCTAAATTTCTTTTCGTCAGGCCACAGATGAAGGCAGTAATGTGTTCTGCTGGTATCCAAAGAATTACAGCTTCGTCTTTTTCGGCGTTCCCACTGCAGCTCGCCAGAAATGAGGAAATTCGCATAGCAGAAGCGAGAATGTTGTGTATTGTGAAGTTTGAGGCCACAAAACTCTGTGTGTCGCTGAATTTTTCTTTGGATTTGAGTAGGACAGCCCTCATTTCCCGAGAACAACTAAGTTTTCGTGTTCTATCTGTAACAGTGATCTTGGAAAGTGTCGTCAAAAATAGGAAAATCCCACTTTTTTATCGAGTGAAAAGTTCCAGTGGAGTTCCTGTTGAGGCCAACTTGGTATCAAAGTGATGAGAATGACGTACTGAAGTCAAATCTAATGAGAAAATCTAGAATTTCTACAATTTACTATCTCCTGTAGGCAAGGTATCCCTAGGACACTCCAGTGGCAAGGTTCGGGTGGTCGTAAAACAATTAGCAGGGCTCCGGAGAAAACCGCCCATAACTAGGTCACCTACTACAGCTGGAGTAAATGCAAGGGAATATTTGAGCTCAGCATCAGAAGACGAATCGAATGGTGTTTTTAAATTTGCCCAAAGTTCACTGAGAACGATTTCCACGCTAAATCGCGTGCAACCGCGTGTTTCACGCGTTTTGGGACAGAAGTTATGAGCGGTATTGTAGTCACAAACATATACCGGTAATTCGATCATCGATACGTGACATTCGCAGCGCCTTAGGTTAAGAACCTCTTTATAGATACCTCTAAAGATTGAAACGACTACATACTTCTCAAGTTGACGAAAACTTCAGAATCTTTAAGCGAGTTGTTGATTGCACGCTCTTGCTCTACTGCAAAGGACATGCTGAAAGTTATGAACTACCCACTTGTTGAAGTTCAATTTATCATAATGTAGTAAAAATTAACATTCGTTGTTAAAGGGAGCAGTCTGCTGTTGACATTAACCAAATACTTCAAGGTGTGTAAAGAGGTCTGCATGGGTATCAGCAGTAGTAGAAGATGGGTGAAACAATTGAAAGAAGAGAACCCGAATATGAAAAATGAGCCCCGGTTGGAGCAGCGAACAGCTGGATAGGACTTCTATATTATTGTTAGGGGATGTTTCAAGTTCGTAGACAAAATATGTGTGGGGAAATGGAAATTTTGTTGGAAAGTGACACCGAGGTCAGTAAATATGTTGAAATGGTATACCTGGAATGCATAATATAAATATAATGAAAGTAAAAGGTAAAGATAAAGGTGCCGGCGTTGATCAGTCCCCTGAGGACCCGTCGCCGCATTCGTGTTCAATTCCGAACTGTCGAGATCTGGTTCAGCTCTTATATCAAGTCAGGGTCTCTTCCTTCTCAGAGAAGTCTGGTACTAAATTACCCGATCCCGGAGGGGTGGAAGGCTTGGTTAACCCAGGTCAGGATCGATCACCCGATTGAGCGAGTGTCAGTAGTGCCTCTTAACACTGCACCACGCGCGCCCTAGGCCTGGAATGTAGTCAACTATACCTCCAATCCATTTCGTGCAAAGGAAAAAGTAGCTGTTCCACAATGGCCTCCCTAATGGAATTGTGTCATTGTCTGGTGGAAGCTGCGGTTGGCACTTTTATTGGATTTTGCGGCCTATTCCAGAACGTCATCTTGCACTCCCTCCTACCACATTCTTCCCTACGCTGGAGAATATTCACTTGTGTTGCGTGCACGTTCACAACGCCTTCGTTTTTGGGTGAACTCGGTTAAGCTTCTTCCACAAATTGCCGAATTGGGAGGGAAGTCGAGCTTTGATAGGTTTGTAGTACATAATATTTATATAGTAAGCTGTTTAAGCTGTACCAACTTTTGTCCTAGCACCAGAGCGTGGTGCAGCCTAAGAAGCGTTTCTTCAACCAGCTATCGGGTTAAGTGGTAAAAAAAAACTAGGGAAAACGCAGTTCCCCGCCATTGAAGCATTTTCCCATAAAGAAGAGAATTGTGGTGAGAAAGGCCCATTCCTGAGCATTGCCGAATAATTTGGTTCCGTAGGGCAGAGGTTGAAGGCTCTACTTACACTCGCTTGGGCAAGCGATCGAACGTCGCGTGAGCTAGGCTCCAGGTTCAGGTAAATTGCTGCCAGACTTATCTGGAAAGGTTAGGGAATTGACTTCGTTCAGCGAATTGCGCCGCAAGTCACTGCATACCAAATACGCATTCACCATGCCTCTACGATTCTGAATGAATGACGAATGCGCGGCGCGTCCTCAGAAAACTGATCGACGCCCAACTCATCGAAAGTAGCATTGGAAAGTTAGGTTGTTACAATATATGTTTCGCCTAACAACCCCGAATGTCAGATGAAGGATTATTATAAGTGCCTCGGTTTAAGAGCAAAAGAACATGGAGGTCATTCAGAGCATATTGACATTTCTATTGTGGGAGATGGGCTTCAGTCCCGACAAAAAGGGGAATTCACCAGAGAATGACACGTCGCATATTGAATACTCCAGTGGCTGAGAAACAGTTCTTTTCGTAAATGGCAGCGGGGCAGCAATTTGCGGAAATAGGGCACCTATTCTTCCCATGAATAATGACGACATTTGAAAAGGTCAGGCTATTTAGCGATGCGAACAAAATGCGAAGTGGGGTGAGTCGATAGAGCACAATGCTGGTGAGGTCGAACTGGGAACACCCACCGAGCCCAGAGAGTGCCCTTCGTGGCCTCTGTGCTGCATAATCGGGCCCGTTCCAACGAGTGGCGAGACTGGGGCGGAGCAGCGCCAATCGAGCAGTCCGCCCGAATGGCGAAAATGCAATCGGGTTATCTTTTCTATGGATGTGACATGTATGAAGGTGTTGAATTACGAATTAAAACTTGAATTTGGACAAATATGAATTGTTTATTTGGCACTATTCCACTTATTGCACTGCAGTGCTCGAAGAAATTTCTTTCAACCGGTTTCTTTCCAAACTTCAGGTGATCGGGTCAAAATTTCAGATTTGGGTCAAAATTCGTCTTCGTAGGTTGTTTGGTATGCTGGACACGATACCGACGATGAATGTATGAGTTTCGGCCGATATAGGCCGTTATGGGGAGGTTCAGGTATGCCGTAAAGGCTTGAGGCGGGGTAAGGGTGGGTAGCGGGGAAGTACTTATCTGAATCGCCGAAATCAGTCGAAATTTGCGAAAAAGACATCAGGTTCGTAATCAGCGTCCCAGACAACCTATCTGAACGAACGTTTCGCAAAATTGGGGAATTTTGTCCGGTCATTCGAAAAACAAACGTGATCATCACGGGAAATAAACACCCTAGATGAAGTTATAGCCAAATCGGTGATCCTTGCTCTAACATCCTGCTAATTCCACAGGGGACATGGGTGATCTCCGCTCGAAATTGGAAAGACGATCGGACCCCAGAAACTGCCAAATAAGCAAGTTGAGTGTAATCGAAAAGAATCTTTGCCGATCATTGGAGAGCAGTAAGTGAAACAGTATCATTCATTTGTTGCGCCGCCCCAAGTCGCATGAACTATAAAAAGTTTGGATACTATCCAGACTACGTCTCAGTTCAAAAAAAGATTCAGACGAAGCTGAAACGAGAAAAAAGTAAACGTAAAAAGGGTAAGATCAGGCATTAATATGCATTAGTAAGCGTGGAGTACGTGGATCGAACCAAATTCCTCATCGACGGCAGCTGAAAAGCTGCAACAAACAAAATGTGGAAAAAGTCTGTTCAATTTCTGACCTGCTTACTCAGATCTGCGTTTTGTGAACAGCAGTACACCCAGAATTGAAATAATTTATTAGAGTTACACCACGGATCAAATAGTTTTCCGTTAAGCCAGTTGAACAGCGGCGAATGGGCTCTTGACTGGATTCGAGCTCTTCGTTGCGGAAATGGTCGGCGGAGCGGTAGCCGTCGTGATTTCAGTCCCATTCGCACTTGCTGCCTGCTGTTGGGGTTTCTGACCTTGCTGAAACGAGCTCTCAGCAATGATTTTCTTCAACGAAAAAACCACGGTACTCTTGTGAATAGCTCAAGCAGTAGAAGAAGATTGAATTTTCACCTTGTCTTCCTTCTCCTTTTCTTTCAGTAGTCGATCCAACTCTTTTTCCTCCTCGGCGATCTTCGCAGCCAGTTTCTGTTCGTCTGGAGTTGGTGTAAGGGTCTTCTTCGGTAACTCTCCTTGAATATTAAATTAAGACGTTTAATGAATGTGGAGAAGCGATACTTTTGCTTGTACCGATATTAATTTAATAATGTACAGCGTAAACATCCTGAAAGCCATTGGTTGTAGCTTTCGGTTTTTTAATCCCACGCATAATGCTATCACGTTGGAATGGATGTAAATGCGATTTTCATCAGCAAAGTCATTACGGCTCGAAATCGCAAGCCGATTAGAGAAGTTCGCTATTCTATGTGATCGAAAAACGAATAAGAAAAATTTCCATCAAAAAAAAACTTGAGACCTTGGAAGTGATGAAAGTGATGAATGAAAGTCAAAGAAACGGTTGAAAGAGAAACAGACCTGACTCCACACTTTCAGAACTCGATTCGCTAGATAGTTCTACGGTTTTCTCTTCCTCCCATTCCGACACCAATTCACAGTCAAATAAGAACTGAAAAGCGCAAAAAAAAATCCGAAGATAATCACCATTCACTTTATAAGAGCAACACAAGTGGTGTTTCACGTACGCTCGGATGTCCATCATGTCCCACAAATCCGAAGCACGCTATCACCACACACGTGACTTCTCAAACAACGCAACAGAGGTTTTGTAAAAAGAGCAAGGATATGAGTAGAGCATTGGAAGCCGGGTATAGCAAAAAGGTAAAAAGAGGTCGGAATTAATCATTCCCCTTACAGCTGCCGCGTAAGGCCGTGTGTCCTATAAGGCCCCGCATTCGTGTTCCATTCAGATCCGTAAGTGCATGGTGGATTCGTATCTGGCCTATACAATGACTTGTGCGGCCATCCGCTATACCAAATCAGTGTCTTCACTTCCCCTGACAAGTCTGATACCAATTTACCGGACCCCGAGGGGACGATAGGCTTGGATATCCCGAACAAGGATCGATAGCTGGCCATATCGATAGCGCCTCCTGCCAAAACACCGCGCGCGTCAGGTGTATGGGTAGCAGAAGTTCTTTGGAAAATATATTTCCGTGAGGTTCACTGTGAATCTGACATCTGCATTCTAAATTTCTACCGAGTAACGCGTGTCACACCGGGTATGGTTTGGGTTATTGATGTGAACCCTCAAGGCAGAAGTTGGCGAGGTGCAACACATTTATCTTATCTCCCTTGCTCAAACTTTGAAATTCTGCCATAGTTTTCTTTCTCTCGAGTGGTGGTTTTAATGATTGGCCTTGATCCTCTTTGGGATTTCTATGGGCTTCCTCGCCTTCATTCCACAGATCGACCTGTACCGAAACTAAGCAGGATTCTGACATCAAAGTCTCAACCTGATGTTACGCTAGACAGATTTAGAACAATTAGTTGTTGGCACGATGTCGATTCTGCCCTTTCATTTGTCGCATGCGCCGTGGTCTGTCTGCGGAGGATTGCTATCTGAATCCCTTAAATTAAGCTTCAATTCATGTTTTTGTTTTCGTCCAACCGATGCACCTACATCGTTTTCTCAACTACATATCGGCGACTGGACATTTGGATGAATAAATAGATTTGATAGAAGTGTTGAAGAAAAATTCAAAGAAAGGTTTTCGACACAATGAAAATGTAACAGAACGACCTTCGTACAACGGTTGTAATCGAACTGCCTTCGGAACGGATCACAAATCACCTTCGGGAGGTTGAATAAGTGCATGCATCTGAAAGAAACCGATTGATCCGTAGGATATCATAAGCTTCTCGCTGCTGCCGAGTGCTTCAGAAAACAGCGAGATTTTCCAGGATAACACGATGATTTGCCCGCAATAGCCTAGGCGGAGGCAGTATGACATTATTCGGCCACAACAGTGAAAAATTCGACTCATTTTCATTTCTTGTGGAGAAGAGCCAAAACAAACGCACCTATAATGGATTCTCACTGCCTTTTCCATGAGGGTTACCAGTTCATTCGCTTTATCACGACGTTCCTTCTCGTTGCAGAATAGCTCATACCTCTGACACCACACTGCTGTCTCGTAGCCTCGTCTAAAAGAAAATTCTTCGAATAGAAAGTGTATTAATTCAAACGGTGATTAAGGTGGCGAGCATGCGGTTTAGGCCGTTGAAAGCTATTTGGATTGGTTCATTTGGCTATATCCCGGTCTCGGTGGATCAGAGATAGCAGCGAGATCGCGTTAAGCAACTTTTTGTCGCACTTAGGTTATCCAAAACCAAATTTTTGTTCACGGCCTCGTTCAGACGTCGATTGCCTAAACGACCGTCGTTCAAACAATGCCGTGACGCGACATGTCGTAAAGTGCATGTCCAATAACTTACATAAAGGTAAAGGTAAAGGTGGCGTTGGTCAGTCCCCTGAGGACGCGTCGCTGCATTCCTGTTTTACTCACAATCGCAGAGACATGGCAAATATGTATTTAGCCTACATAATGATTTGTGGGAGCCAGCCGGCATATCAAGTGTCTACACCCTTCCAGAGAAGTCTGGTGTTAATTTTCCCGACCCCGTAGGGATGGAATGTGTGGTTAGCCCGGGCGGGGATCGATCGCTGGAATATGCGAGTGACATTAGCGCCTCTTACCAATGTACCACGCGCGCCCGCGACCGTATACTATAAAAGTGGTACGTCGAGTGGAGAAAAAGGTCGATTTTAGGATAAAGTCACCGTCGCCACAGACACTCATACGGCTCGCAGTAGCAGCTGAGATCGTGTGTGCACGACTTGCACTTGCTCTTCCGCAGTCGAGTGCAGTAATTGTCATAGCGGTCGAACTCTCGAACACACCAATCCTTGGCTGGATAATTCACCAAACTGCATTGATGCTGAAACGGAGAGTGTCGAAGAATCTGACGCCATTGCTGTCCTCGATTCATGAAAGGTCTTCAAAAAAGGAAATGTTAATACAATGGTTTCTACTGGTGTTCCTATAATGATCAAATGAAATGAAAATGAAACGATTTCGATGTGGAAAACCTATATAATGATCCACGTTATTGATCCGCCCAATTCAGACAATTCAGCGAATTGGGATTTTTTCCTTTGTTCAAACCTTTAATTGAGGAGACATACGTCGTAAATGTTGTTTTGAAACACAATCGCTATTTTGAAGCACAAACAAAAGGTAACACCAAGTACGCGTCATTCATGTTCCGTTCAGAATTATTTGGCCTATACGTGGCCAACCACTATTCAAGTTGATGTGTTCACCTTCTCGGGCAAGTCTAGTACCAACTAACCCGACCCCGAAACGTTGGAAGGCTTGGTTAGCCCAAGCGGGGATCGATCACTCGATCGTGTGTAGTAGCGCCTCCTACCAGTGTACTAGTGGTGATGTTCTTCGGAAATATGACAAATTGAAATGCATTTACCATCTCGATATATCTATAACAATCAGATGTTCAATTGCAAATGGAACTAAAGCAGTGTTATTTTATTTATTTTGTTAATTATTTATTTTACACTGTTACGTGCCCCAAGTGAAACAGACATGAGTAATCCTGAATAATCGTACTGCGCTCCGTCACGACCAAAAATAAAGTAAAGTATAATGTTATGCTGCGTCCCAGTCCTCAAGAGTAGAGAAACCAACGCCGTAGTGTACGAATGAATGTGGGGAAAGCTTTCCTGGTCCCGTAAGAAGATAGTCGGTTAGTATCACTGTTAAGTTCGGTACTGATAAGAGCTACTATGATAACTCCGGTCCGACTGCACTAATTGTAAGGCTATCCAGCTTAGTGCAACAAAAAGAGTGGAAGACACCAGAAGTGTTGTGTCTAATCCATTTCCATTTTGGGACATGTAGGTGAACGCACCTTGAATGCGAGGCAGAAGGGCACGAGATGCAGCGGTGGTGTGTCTTCAGCACAGGCCAACGCGTACGCATCCAGCTGACCGTAGCAGATTCGATCGCGCATCAGTTCATTTCTGAAAGCTCCCAAAACACGAACAGATGCGACCATCAGCTGTTGATTTAGCGCCTTGGAGAGCGACAACGAACCTTGGATAACAGAAAAAGTTGAGATCCTTTGGGAAATTGTTTGTGATCACCAATATGTCTTTTTCGAAATGTTCATCGCTTCCGTTCTCATCATCTCCACTTTTGTCTCCTGGCTCGAACGCCTCTGAATCAGACATGGTCCTCTAATGCTAGCAATGTTGGACAATGCTTTTACACTTTTATATAATATAAACGAAGCGATCGCAATTTGGGTGTCCATCTCACATTTAGCCTCTCCTTCATCTGCAGAGAGAGGATCAGAGAGGCAAGATCGCATGCGCTTGTCTTAAACAGCGTAATAAATGAATGAATGAATGATCAGTGTGGTCATTAAGCGTTCGCGTTAGAGAAATTACTGGTTAACTGGGGCGTTAAAGTTCAAGAAATGCACTCTGTGCAGCCCAGTGCCCTAACATTAGTGCTACAGAATTACACTTGTTGGCATCCCTTCATATACACACAGAATAAAAACTTCAACAGATTAGGTCAGTTCCATCTCCGTCAGACCTCAACAGCTGCAGCATATAGATGCATAAGGTTATGGTTAGTGTTATGGTTTGCTTTTCTTGGGCCAGTGTTTCGTTTCACTTTTGTTCTTGCTTTAGTTTCGGTTTCTTATTAGGTTAGTTTTCTGTGTTGCACTTTTTTCGTTGTATCGTTATTAATTCTAATGTCGCCTACATATGCTTGCCAGTTTTCATTTTGTCCTTTGAGTTGTGCGCACTTTGGTGCATTTCAAACAAATAAATAAAATAAATAATGAGGCTAAAGGTTCATATATTCTCATCTAATCGAAAGAAGCTGTCGAAGGACCAAATTATCAACAAATTCGCGATAACATGACAGGCATCAAGCAAAATCTGAAACACCGACGTCGGGCTTGTGACCAACACTCTAAATAACTACTATCGAGTCTTGAACAAAATTGGACGGAAAATCTGCAAGCATTACTATGAGTTCAATGGTGCTGAATAGCAATTTGCTCCTTTTAGTCGTCGTGATATAGCTAATCGAGAGAGCGGCGATGTTCATACAATGACTAAGAAGTACATAGTCAGTGATAGGAAGCGACTCACGAAGGACATCGGGAGGAAGTTGGGCGAGAATAATCGGTGAAAGCAGGCAAAGTGCAGCGGCTAGTGTCTCGCTTCGCATCAGAGTGTGTTAGCGATGAGATGATTCCTGGCCGAGAGATGCGAAACGAGTTCGCCGTCGATCGCCACCGGCACCGACCATTCGGTACGCTTGCCTTCTTGGATAGTAAAACGCACCTAAAAGAGGTATTCTCACAGTCTTGTAGTTTCCTCTTGTTAACATTAAGCTGTCGAGGGCAAAAGAAACAAATCGCTATTATATTCTTCCAGAAAGCTGCGCTGGAAAGGAGAGTAACAAAGGTGTTCCTAAACTGGTTCAAAGTTCTAGGTGAGAAATGATCAGGCCTGACAAGGCATCAAGGAGAATAGACGAGGAAATTAGTTCTAATAGGGAACGAGTGTGATCAAAAAATGCGCTGAAAAACACAGCCGAGCTTGGTTTGGATCTGATATGGATTTTTAGCTCTTCAATATTAAGCGGTAGTAATTGATTGATGAGATAAATTTTGACGCAAAGAGTGCACGAGTAGTACTTTGGTAAGAGGGTCCACCAGCACGTTCGAGCGATTAATCTTCGCTCCCTCTAGGCAACATAGTCTGAGATGATTTGAACTGGTATGAGACTTGTCTGAAAAGACGAAACAGTAAATCGAATATACTGTAACCTAACTTGCGGGTGGCTCCGCAAATCAGATCACTGTGTAAGTACAATATATGTACGTTCACCCCATTCACCCTACGATTCTGAATGGAGAACGCCTGCACGGCACCTCCACAGGGGCTGGAACTTGCATTTCTACGCCATATAAAGGCGTGCCAGCAATCAAACAAATAATAAGCCCGCCGCATAGGTTAACGTCGTCCCGCCGTCGTGAGGTCCGAAGCCTCGAGTGCCCCGCAAGTAGGAGGACCCGACAAGTAAACGAACGATAACGACGATAAACATAGAAACGGTGGTAAAGGAAGTATGAGGAGGTAGCAATACAAAAGCAGTTCAAAATGAATAACTTTAAAATGGAGACCAGTACCGGTACAACTACATGCAAAACATATCAAATGACATAGAATACTGTAAATAGTCACTAGCAGGTGTGTGCAACTTCTATCAGATATTGAAAACTTTAAAACAATAAGTGGTGATGACATAATCTAGTCGTTAGAAATCCTCAGGGTCAGAAGCTTTGAGTCCATGAGTTTCCTAAGCTGATTAATGTGCTCAATTTTGTTAAAAAGAAATTAAGTTGACCTAACTTCCTTATGAGGCAGGCTCGGCCTTTCAGAAGCCTCTTTAGCTTGGCATGCAGCTTTACTGACATGAAAACAACCACAGTTCGCGTAATCTAGCCTGTTCTTGCTGGAGGTCTGGGTGTTAATCAGGGGTGTGCGGAATTTCCGTTTCCGTGTTCCGAATTCCGGTTTCCGGCCGTTTTTGGCCCTTCCGTTCCGAGTTCCGCTCTTTTTTGGGCGGAATACGGAAGCGGAAGTAGAAATCGAAGAGCTCCACTGTGAAGGTTAACAAAAGAAGGACTGAAGTTACTATGCTGGCGTCGATATCATCCATTCGATTTCTGGAAGAACGAAACCAATACAGCGAAGTACACGCTCCTAAGAAAACTTGCAATGAAGTATTTGTCGGCACCTGCCGTCGGAGTGCAAGAGATTGCTTTCAGTGTAGGTTTCATTGTAAACGATCTGAGAAAAAGCCTCTCTCCCAAGAATCTTGGAAAACTACTGTCTCTCCACCATAACATACTCGTTTTAGGCTTCTAAAGGTTTCTAATATTTTGAAAGTATTCGTGTCTGTCGCACCAAAAAAGCCTGTCTTGCTGTACGTACTTCTAGGAACAGAAGTGGAATTGTTTGGTGGTCCAGTTTTGCCTAAATTCCAATATTTTAGGCATTTTAGGCATTTTTGCGCTACTTCCGTTTCCGTGCTCCATATTCCGATTTCCAGCCAATTTTGGCCATTTCCGTTCCGTCTTCCGCTTTTCAAAAAATAACACCGCACTCCCCTGGTGTTAATCATTCAATTCAGTGGTAAAAGGTAAAGGTATAGTGGTTGGTATTTGTCACTCCCTTAATGAGCCGGCACACATTTGTCTTTCATTCGGAATCTAGAGGAATGGTGAATAGCTATTGAGTCTGTATCATTAATAACAGGGCCATATGCCATTCAGGTCAGGATTTTCACCAACCCAAGCAAGTTTGCTGCTAAATTACTCGTTTCTGGAGGAATGGAAGACAAGTTAGTTAACTCGGAACAAGACAGATCGCACGACCTTCTGGGTGGAAGTGACGCCTCTTTCCATGACACCACAATTGATTGGTAATCACTTATCAAATCCTACAGAAGACGAGATGCTAAAAGTATACTAAACAGCAGTTTCCTAATTACAAGCGAAAATGGAAACACTTTTCCAGTGAGCTGTAGGTTTCATCATCAACTCAGGTATTTTGTTTTTGGTTCCCCAGCTCGAGTACTCATGAACTCACGGGAGGTTTCTGCCTGGTACCTGGCTTTTTACACGAAACACCTCCAAAATTAAAAATTAATATTGTCATTTCAATGTGTTCATGGTGTAATACGTCCGTCAAAGTTAGACTATGAAGACTGAAAACATGGACTCCCGTGAAGAGCACAAACGATGGTGGCTGCCGTCTAGCCGGTTGGCAAACAAAAAGCTAAGAATAGGCCATAGTTTCACTGCCGTCTTGCTCGCTCAAAATTACCCTTGTTAGCAGTCCTGTGGAGTGCTTCTCCGGCCAGTATGGATTGATACATTTGAATGCTTCCAAGGGTGGCCGAAAAATAGGGCCGTCTTCTTCATGATTTTGCCAAAGATCCAAAGAGGCGAACGATCATCCAGTCATACCTGGCGAGGGTTTCTCAATTTGCAAGTCGAGCCCGAGATAATACTGAAGGTTCGTCTAGCGGATTCAGAGGAAGGAAGCGTGCTCAGCGAGTCGCCGTAATTTGCATTTTCTCAACATCGGTTTTGTCAAGGTCTGGGGCGAACTAGACAACTACTTTCTGCACCGGGCTGGACGATACGCTCTTCTTCGCATCATTAATAGTTAAAGCCGACCGCAATAAGTTGAAACTTGATTATTTATAAAAATATACATATATTTGAGCTCAGCAGCTCGAGCTCTATCGAGTGGTATTCAAAGATCGATACAAATGCAGAATATTTCCCCGTCTGCCGACTCCTCAAATCTCGCCTAGTCGGCCCCTGAGGGACTGACCAGCCCCAGAGGGACCGACCAGGCGAGATTTGAGGGGTCGGCAAAAGAGCCATATTTTGCTTTTCTACCGATCTTCGAATACCAGTCGATAGAGCTCGAGCTGCTGAGCTCAAATATATGTATATTTTTATAAATAATCAAGTTTCAACAAAGTTATTGAAAAAAGCCGCTTTGGAACGCTCCTAAGCGGCTTTTCCGGGAAGTGATCAAAAGCTATGTCCGGTACTGTAGTTAAAGCCGACCGCAATAAGTTTTTTTTTACAAAACTCAGTATGTTACTAACGCCGTTCGTTGCTCACTAGTAGATTCAAACGAGCCAATGTTCTCTGACTGGAAAATTGTAAGTCCGTTTTATTTTCAGGCGGTCCATATATTCCTGTATTCCTAGGAGCGCGTGGTGCAGTTGTGAGAGGCGCTGCTAACTTCCGCACGGTCGTTCGATCCTCGCCTGGGACAACCAGGCCTTCCATCCCTCAGGGATCGGGTGAATTGGTACCAGACTTTTCTGGGAAGGTAAAAACACCGACTTGGTATAGCGGCTGGCCCCCGCAAGTCAAAGTGTAGGCTAAACACGCATCCAGCACGCCTCTACGATTTTGAATTGAACACAAATGTGGCGGCATGTCCTTCGGGGACTGATCGATGCTGAAACTTTTACTTTTTCATCTTTACCATATATTCCTGCCACCATGTAGTCCTCGATTTGTCATGTTATGAACGAGAGACCAGTTCGGTACTCAGCTGAATGGCTCATTTGCATATGGCGGAGGACGGACGACCAACCTCGAAACGAACCTCACTAATATATGGAGGATCAATGTTCTGCTCTTCGACACTATAACAGGCGCATAGTTTAGGCCGACACCGCAACCGCTGGCTTACGCTGCTATTTTCGCTATGTCACCATTCTCACGCTTAAGACCCGGCTGTGGGTTACCTGTCCTCGTGAATTTCACCTTTATACCTTTCCACTGATGGATTTGTGACTATGAAAGATCACCAAAGATGGTAGCCAAGAAAAAGAAAATGTTAGGCGGAGTCATAAGTAATCGGATATTTAGGTTGCCGGGGGTATCCTACAGACCGAGTTTTCTAACTTTGCCGGTGGACTTTAGTCCACAACAATGGACGACTGAGGAACACTAATAGTGTCTGGTAATTCACAAGTGGCTTGGTTTAATTCTGTTTTTACCTCGCGTCTAAGTGCGTCCAGATTTAAGTGCGACGTCCTTGCTCTTGATAGTGTAGTCGCCGATATCGAATTTTAAAACCCAAGAATAGACGGTGCTCTGAGCAGGAGCACTTCCTTATGATCCTATTTTGAGCGTTCAGAGAATTGCTAAGCATTGTGGCTAGACAGGAAGGGAAAAAGCATGACGTTGCGAATATGCGATGAGGTCGAATAAAATTCCGGAGCAATTGTAACATCGAGCAACGCTATCAAAGTGATTGTACTCTAACGACTTGCTTGACTTGACTATTCTCCCTCTGTCGACTGGTACCTTACACGTTTTGGCCGATAACATCATTTGCGAGAAAGTTGATCTTAAATCGGAACACTTGCGTCTGTCCGATTACTTATGACTCAATCTAATATGCTTTGCTATTATACATTAATTCCTTCCTCTTCTCCTTGGCATAATCAGGAGTTCGGGGAGCAGCCAGTCCGAAAGGTTGTTTGCCGACGAACTTCACCACACCTCTCCATCAGCATTTCACTACAGCTTGTGCAAACGCATGTCGTCCGCTGATCAGCACCATCTTCTGTTTGCTTTCCATTTTACTGTTCCAAAGTACATACACTCACCATTTTCTTGGCACATTTCAATATCTCACTGGTGGTTTGCTTGCTCAAGGTTCGTGAAAATAAGGTTGAACGAACCACAAGAACGGCGCCCAAATGATGGTGCATCTCGTTTTCACGATTTCTCGATTAGATTATTCGTTTTTATTTATTCATTTATTTATTTATTTAGTTATTTATTCGTTACGATGTTCAAAACAATCATGAGAAAGAAGAGTGGGATGTATCGAATAGAGCACCTAGGAGTTAAGGGTACAATACGACAGATACATTAAGTTAGCAGCAAATTAAGTAGAGTCAATGCAAGGAGTAAAATGTTATCAAGAAAAGTTAAAATCTAAGAGTTTCCTGGCAACTATTCGCCTAAAAGCTGGAAAGCCATGCGGTAACCCTGATCTCCTCTCCTTCAATGGCAAAATGCGTGCAGCAGTGCAAAGTTCCTATTTTCATATGAGTACTTTTCTGAGGGCCTAATGGTAGTGTCCATGTGTGGGTCCACTGACTGATAGCATCTAGCGCAAGTTGCAGGCTCCTGGAAGAAGCCTCACCAAACTCCGCATAAATTTTGATGTCGTCCGCATATTGCTTGCACGTAACACCAAATCTCCTAACGACCTTGTCTATATCGAAGTATAAATTGCAAAAAGAATAGGAGCTAAGACTCCTCCTTGAGATACCCTGTTTGTAACATCCGTAACGTTAGAAAAGGAATAACTAACTTTAACCTGAAGAGATCTTCCTGATATGAATCCTTCAATCCATTTGTTAAGTTTGGGATAGAAACCCATTTTCTGTAATTTAGAGACAATTTTTTGTGCGAAACGCGGTCGAAAGCTTTTGAGAATTCAAGATAAATCACAGCGCAGACCTTTTTTGTCGTCTAATAGACGAACCCAGTCAATTATCGATTCCAGTGAATTCGTCGGTTGTATAATTGCGTCTATTATAAAATGCTGGGGATACAGGATAGTACGGGGTTTGGACGGACAGCTAAAAAATACGTAAGCTTCGAGCCAATTTTAGAACTCTGAAGACGTCGACACGCTAGGCCATAATGATTCTGGTCCAGCCTACCCACCTCGCTAGGCACAGCGCTGGTACTTTTTATGTTGGGGTCCGAATGCTTTTGGTGTATCTCTTGGTCTGGCTAATCTATTAGGTTGGCAACTAAGTTCGTGGACTGTTTCGCAGTCAGTATTTCTAGCTAACGCAACTTCGTTGAACGTTTACGTATTTCACTGCTCTTTTAACCATTTGATAGCGCATATCAAGTCGTTTTCGAAACCATTCATAAAGCGTGTTACTTTTGTTTGCTGGGAAACTTTTTCCGCTTGAAATGAAAACATCCAGAACCAGCGTTTACCAAGTCCTTCTTCAAGAGTACCTGCTTAGCGACTAGGTTGCCCAAGCGTTATAATTTGTGTGTGCAGAATCTGGGGATGATGTCTTGAAACGACTGATGGTACTCAAAAACACCAAGAGATTTTGAGCAAGCAGTTCAAAGCGAAAGAAAAAGTGCACTTCGGATGACCTATGGAGCTCGGTCGGAAGGCCGTAATTATTTCCTCCGAAAGAAGTCGGAGCTCGGCAACATCTACATATGTTGACACTCAAAGTCGGGTGCTCAAATACCTCAACTGAAAAAGTTCTGCACTGTTCTAGTTTTTCTGTAAAACTGGCCAATAAGTGTCTTGCGATTTGACCCATCGTGGAGATGGGTGGGTCGGATGCCACAATTGAACGTCGAGCTTGCTCTAAAAACGAATCACCTGTTCACAAAGTGGTAACGTGTGACGGGATGCGGACACTACTTGATAATTGCTGACTTGCTAGCCGGTCACCCAAAACAAAATGAAAGCCGTTACAGATCCTCGAATCCACCTCCTCACAAGAAGCTGATGATCCCAGTCTGGATGTTCTACTAAGGTGCCACCTTTCGAGAATTGATCTATGGTAGTCTCAGTATTCACCTAGAGCCCTACTCTCTTTTGCCTGGCTGTGTACAGGTTGAACTACGCGATAGTCGGTTTAAGCAGCTGTCTGGAAGTTGTGTCACCCTTCATCAAGGCGCCGCCAAACATCACTTTGCGTTTCGATCTCTCCAAAATTCTAAACATGTAAGCTGAGAGACTCTTATTCGTGTAGGTTATACTACAGATAGTGCATTTTATGAAAAATACTTATTTTGAATTTTTCCTGCATTCTCTGGGACAAAAATGATTCAGTAATGAGGTGTACGTCAAAATGCACCTATGAAAATAATTCTCCTCAAAAACTCAGCATTTCTTAGGAAGTGGAATGGGGCATCTACCTGAGAGTGAGGAACTACCTGTCCGTTTTGATGGTTTATATGTCGTTTGGGTAACCTTCTTCTTTGTTTGGTAACTAACGCCTTTGTTGAAGGCGTTTGAGAGTCCTCGAACTTAGTTGCCAACCTAATAATATACTTTTTCCATCGTAACATGTTATTTCGATGTAAATGAATGAATCGCAATCCTTCATAGAAGCACTAATTTCACTGTCTACCATAACCAAACAAAAACGGTAGAGTGAACCTCCTGAAGCAAGCGAAAACGTATTCTTTGGCCAAAATCACACCATTCGTCCTCGTCACTGAAGGCACTTTAGGAGAGTTTAGGCTCTCCAGAAGCAGACCGTGAGCACTGTAGACCGAATTTCATTGCCAGCAGACGGAGGTCGGCACTTATCACAGTTGCAGATACGCCAACCTCAGTTGCCGTTCTGGAGGGCCTTTCAGCAGCTCTGTTTGCGTTCCTCTCCACACGTCTCGCGTTCCGCAACATACGAGCTTTTTACCAATGCACTACACTAATTCCACACCTTTGTGCAAATGCGATAGTTTGCTAACAGTTAGCAGAGCTGATACTTATTGGTGGCTCTTATCGTTCTGGTTGGACACTTCCTGAAAAATGTTCCCTTGCATTATACTGTTGCTGTTTGCCATTGCTTTAGGAATTGGAAATTGTTGTCGAAATTGTGAGCAGTTACATGGGAACTCTCCGTTGTCAATATAATAGTACCAGTCCTCCAGCGGCTTATCGGCCGACTCAAGCGAAATAGAAATTCTCCAAGTTCCGGCATTATTCCACTTAACCAGTTACTATCTTTAAGGAAAAGAAAAACAAATGTAGCAGGTTCATCAGCTCCCTTGTCGCTTGGGTGCATTTGGCGTACGGTAACAGACTATCGCGGCGGGACCCAAATGAGCCATTCATGACAAGCATCGCTCGGGTTTCGTTTTTTATATAGTAGGATGGGATAGGATAGCAGGCTGCGATGCACTCATAATGACGCGTCATTCTATGTTATGCCAATTCCACGTTGCTTATGAAAGTAATGACTTCGAGAATATTTTTGAATTTTAGTGACATTGAAATTGCCGTAACTGGCGTTACCTAGCACAATATTCCTGTTGAGACTAACAGAAATGCTATGCAAGCTCGTTTTAGAACTGACAAGTCTTCCAAGTCGTCTGGAAGTTCATCAGTGTCTGATGTGGCTTTTCGGCAACACGCAACTCAGCGGCCCGTTATCGGCTCGCTTTTGTCCTGCTGCTGGCCAGTCTGGCCTCATAAAATGCAATTCGCAGCTGCATCTGTTTCTTTTTCGGCTACACCGCGCCCTCGTTCTTTGTCCAGCATTTGCCCTCTATTTCTTCGTCCATTGCTTCACAGCACTTAAAATCTCGGCTTCTGCTATTTCTTCGGATCACGTGCATACATAGTTTTGTACCCGAAAAGCTCTCGGACAATCCGTTTAATTTCGACTGCCTTTTTGTTGTCTTGAAAACTCTCGGCAGTAAGACGCAGACTTCATTTCATCAAAAAAAAACCAAGCAAATGGTTTTGGTCCTATTCAAAATCAATGAGTTTCTGGAAGTCAACGGTTGCTGTTCCTACTTTGTTCATCTGTATTGCCGCATTAAGGCATAGTGCAGTGGAGGTGCTACTGATATTCGCTAGGTCGAGTTATCGATCCCGGCCCGGGGTAACCAAGCCTTCCATCCCTTCGGGGCCGGGTAAATTGGTACCAGACTTGTCTGAGAAAGTAAAGGCACTAGCTTGGTACAGCAGCTGACCCCCGCAAATCATTATTCACAATGCCTCTACACTTTTTAATGGTGCACGAATGCGGTGCCGCATCCTTAGAGGACTGATCAACGCCGACACATTTACCTTTCACATCCACATCGTCTTGATTATAAGATAATCTTGGCTCTTCAAACGGTAGCTCTGAATTTCACCGAGAACTCTGCCATCCGCAATCCTGTCACATCATCTTTTCATCCCTGTCCTTATCGCGGTTGCCTTTCCAGCTGATAGAGCCTCATGCTTTGCGGTCTCTGCTGACCATCGAAATTCTGAAGCCGATTCCTCAGGTTATCAGTCATTTTCATCGGTCCACAGCTCTGACTGAACGCATTGCTTGTAATGATCGCAATCGTCCCTTTCGCCCTATCGTCGCCTCAAATCGGACGCCGAGCACCAATTGAGTAGTCTCTCTGAACCGTTTCCGCTTCCACTGTCCTTCTCTCCATTGTTTTTATTGATCTGCTTAATTCAAAAATCTTCTGTTGCTTTCACTTCTCCTTTTTTCACTAGACAGTTCTCTGAATAATTGATTGTGCAAGAATTCTGCGGTGAGATCCCACCGCCAATGGATCTCGCCCTAGAACTCTTGCAAAACCAATCAAGGGAAGCCTATAAACGTCGATGCCCGGATTTCACGGCTAAATCTACATCAAACGTAAAGTGGACAGTGTTGGTCATTCATCTGACGATCCGCGAAGCACTCGTCTTCCTTTAAAATCATAAAGGCGTGGTGAATGTTTATTTTGCCTATACAATGAATTACGGGTCCCATCCGTTTTGCCAAATCAGTGCCTTTACCTTCCGAGACAAGTATTGTACCAAGTTACCCTATCCCCGAAAGATGAAACGCTGGGTTTCTTCTCAAATTTTGAACTGAGATCTGATCATTTTATTACTGCGTGCAAAAGCTTTTCGACGGCGTCGCCGAGTCGCATCACCTTGGTACAAACGATCGTAATAAAACGGACCCTATGTGGGTTTTTCTATGAGCTTGTGATCTGGGCGAGTCCTTCACCGACTCGTTGTTACCTCTACATTTTTGCAGTGCTTCGAGTGAAAACAGATTCGAAGCACATCCAACTGAAAATGAACTGGTTGATGTGAAGTTAGAAGATAAAATGGTTGATCGATTGCTCAAAGACGAGCCATGTCCTTATCCTTAGCTTTCCGACAACTTCACCTTCTCAGACAAGGCCGGTACCTATCTACCCGAGGGATGGAATTTCCATCCATCACTTGGAGGATAGGTCGCTCGACCGCGTGGGTGAAATCAGTGTCCCTCACCACTGCACCACGCACGTCTTTTCGTGGTTGCTACAGTTATGAGAAGGCTACAAGAAATATGGTCTTCACCTTGGATTCTTCTTTTTCGGTTGGGAGTTTGTCCCAACCTTCGCTGTCCGCGACATGCACGTGCGACCGGATTCTCGTCGGCCTCACATATGTATGTAGTCGAGTCACATCTACTGTAAAGAGACGTTTCAGCCCGAAGCTTTATTGTGGATACTTTCCCAATCGGCTTTTATGCACACGGTTATCAGTAAAATCTAGATATCTGAAAACATATCGAGCTAGATAATGCACATCACAAAAACTTTTCTCTCGTGATATCTAGACAATGTTACAAAGAATGTGAACAACGTTAACAACAGTTTCACAGTATTAATTCTACAACAGTGACATTTTTCTAAAAATAGAGATTCTTCTCTATATGACATAAATGAACACAACTCAGTCAAGAACTTGAAATTTGAAAATAATTTGGACAGACCGTAATCCATTCGGGAAATCCAGTCTTCACTTATTGAAACTACGCTTCAGTCGTGGGCTACAATGTACTCTACTATGCAATCGTCACCCGAGTGAATGTTCTCTCCTGAAAAATCCCCACGGCATCTCTACTCAACTACAATTATTCTAGTAGTTATCTGAAAAAAACGTGGTAACGAAGGTAGAATTTTAGAGTAACAGTAAAAATGTTTTCAGCCGAACTGGTACAATCCGGCTCGCCGGCTCAAGCCTTAATCACGGATGAGTGATGAAAGTAAAAGCCTACGGGCTTGAGGAAAGCGCTATGGGTGCGCAAATGACCATCGCAGTTACGAAGAGAGCCGTCGTCTCAGCGGCGTAGTGATTAGCGCACGAGCCCCTTTTAAGGCCCATGCAGAGTGTTGCTGCTGACAGCAGCAGCAGCAAAAGGGGGCAGAGCGCCTTTCCACCTATAGACCCTAGACCACCGCTCTGCTGCTGGTTTGCTGCTGAGTTCGGCAGCAACGCCACAGCAGCATTCCTTGAAAAAATGACGTGTGCTGACGTCATTTTTAGGTGATTCGTGCTAGGACCTCTAGCACGGATGACGTCCCGTCTGGCGTAGCCTACCGCTCGATTTGCTGCGGTAGCAAAAAATGACCGAGACCATTCCGTGCTGCTGTTGCTGCGGCTTGCTGCTGGCTGCTAGCTGCGGCAGCAGCACTCTGGATGACCCTCCTGCTGTAGGGCAGCGCTGCCGCGTTGCTACTGGCCCATCTTTCATCATTGCTGCTGCTGTCCGTAGCAGCACTCTGAATGGGCCTTTAGGCGCGGGACGCGCGACGCGACGAATCTAGCACAATTATTACAACATCATATGATTATTCTATTCGGAAACATTCTTTCCAAGATTCAATTTGCTTAATATTTTGATCCATTAAAACTGAATGAAAAAACCGATCACTTCGCTTGGTTTGAACCGCCTTCAAATCGGAGGTTCTTTTTCAGTAAATCTCCTGCCTATTAAACAGGTTTCGATGGAGAAAGACGTCCTCGTGAAATCAAAGTTTGTGCCAAAATTGAAATTTTGACCTGATCACCGACAGTAGACAATCGAAATCGAAAAAAACGGATGGCAGATTAGTGATCAGCGCCTAAAGTAACCCATATAAAAATTGAAAAAATTCTTCCAACCAGTGGAATGGTATAATTCGAACAAAGTCAAATAGCCACCCTAGACGGAGTTCAAACAAAATCGGTGATCCTATGTGGACCATACAGCTAGCCCTGCAAGCGATATGGGTGGTCGAAATTCGGAAAACAGATGCGAGAATCGCGATCAGCACCCCAGAAATCCGCCAAGGACAAAGTTTGAGCCAAATTGAAGGGAAAAACCCTCCTACCAGACGAATCCAATGGCGGTCGCGTCCGTCTTTCTACCCGACGATTGTCCGCGCGGACGATCTCTGCGTTCTCGCCGTTTAACGGGCTTTGATCTACGTGTTGCCTACCTGGCGCCCGTGCGGGCTCGCCGTGTGTGGTCCCGTTGATTCGGTGCCGTCTCGATCGGGCTTCTTTGGGCCTCTCTCGTTTTTTTAATCTCGATGATTGTCTATTTTCCTTATCCCTAAAGCGAAATATTGAGGCTGTAGCAGCTACCTTTCTACATCCACCCGGAGCTGGTTCGGTTGCAACCCGTTGTGAAATCAAATTGCAGTGAGCTGTCATTCGCTCTTTGCGTTGATGACAGTCATTTGCTCGATTGTATAGCCATTTATGTGAACGACACTCAACTCTGAGCCCCATTGCTTTCATTCTTTCATTTTGGTCGATTTAGAAAACGGGGATACTTGTTGTTGATATGGCTCACTTGATAATCATTTCTGAAAATCTTACTTTACTGACTGCAAGTATGAAATGCCAAGGAGGATAGGCTGTAATTACGGTAGTGTAGGAGCACCATTAGTTTGTTGTTTTACTTCATAGGCGTTTTTTTGTAACTGCACGGTACAAATTGTTTCGATTTACCGTCGTTTTGTGGATGAGAAGCTACATCGATTTGAGGTGCTATGTGGGTTGGGAGTGTTGCCAGCGGAAAAGTTGTGCTTTTTGTGCTTGCACATTACTCAGAAGACGTCAGATTGTTTTTTCAATAGATACTATTTATTTCTCCATTCTCGAGTACCTATTTGAGCAAGTTTCTGTACAAAAACACTAGCTCCGCAACCGTCTTCTTTGGCTGCACCCTCAACAATCACAGCCCCCGATTTGAAGTTCGTGAACGATTCTGAAGGTGATTTACCTCGTAGGACTTTCCATTTAGGTCTGCATCGTCATTCTACGATTATTTGCATCTTGCGCCTATATATTGCTTTCCGCATTTCACTAGATTTACTCTCTCATTTTTAAAATGACATCACAACGTTTGTGCAGAGGTCCCGACTCCACGGAATTGACGTAGGCGAAAACGTTGATTTTCGCTGAAACTTTGGCTAGTAGAGCAATTTGAGCGACCACGAACCTGGAATTTGTTCTCCGAATTACTGTCGAGTTGCGTCCGAATTGTTCTGGCGTAGCCAAGATATGAGTGGCCGGTTGAAAATTTGAGAACAGCTACTATATTTGTGATGAGCGCTTCAAGTAACCTCCATAGATGAGAATTTAGCGAAAAATAATTTTTGGCGCTATGTGGATTGGGGGAGTGCAGCAAGTAGAAATGTTGTTCTTCTTGTTCTTTCTGGCATCCTTGAAAAAGGTGAAATTGTTTTCAAATGTGCATTTCCAAGTTTTGCATACTCCAGCAATTTGGGCGGGTTTCTGTGAAAAATGTGACCTCAAGAAATTTTCTCTTTGGCTGCACCCCAACTTACATAGCGCATTTTTAACCGTACCCGCTTCGTGGAGTTGGACCTGCTGCCTAGTGCCGGGTTTTGCCATAGCATCCAGGCTTCTCTTATTAAATTGAAACATGAAAGGTGCGATCAAGTGTGGTATTTCAGCCGTGGTGCATTCTTGCTGCAAATCTGTTAATCGCGATTCGATCCAATGAGTGACGATCAGCTACGACGCTGTGTGCTCGACGAGCTGCGAAAGGCTCAGGGAGAACCGCTTGCTCCGGCCGAGCTGTTCGAGCGATGCGGTGGAGCGAAAGCCACGAATCTGAACGTCGACACTTTCATGTTAGTCACTTGTTTCTATAATGAAACTTTTCCACTCTTTTTCTTTATTGAACATCGGCATGTTCCGCGCTATGTGGATTGGCATGCAGCCAATAGAAGTTTTAAGTTTTTTGAAGTATAATTCAATTTATTTATTTATTCAAAATATCGGTTACGTAACGAGCACCAATAGAGCAAGATGAAAAAAACAGCACCGATAAAAGGAGACAGAGCAATAAATGGTTAAAAAAATGGTAAAGTCTCTTAGTGTAATCAAGAGTGCTCGGTTCCATCCCAGGTGCTTCAGAAAAATACAGGGGAGTTAGAAGAGGGCAGCCGCTAGGGACAAGGAAGCAACCAACAAGCCGTGCGCAGGAGTAAACCGCAAGGCAATTGTTCCCAAATTGGTCCGTGTATTTTTAATGCTCCATTTTCTGATACCAATCTGAACAGGTTCCGTAAAACGCCTTCGAGAAATTTCTTCTCTAGCTGCACCCCCCCCCCCCCTCCCCACAGACCATGTTCTCATATGCTATGCTTCTTTAACAAGGGAAATAATCAGGTGGTTTTATATGTATTTGGAACAAACTTTTTGACCTTTCGTTTGTCTTCACGGTCCCAGGGAACCATCGACAAACCATGCAACGGCGGTTCGAGTTTGGCTCTAGCTGTTAATCTGATGCGCGTCGTTCCGGGCTTCTGACGGAGATGTCGAAAAGTCGGGTCAAAATATAGATCTACAATACCCTTCTGTACCCTTCTATCGGTCAACCTGTTAATCTCATTTGGCAAATCAGCATAAAATATGCATACTAAAACTACTGAGAACTTCTGAACCTCTGTCGGTGCATCGTTCCTTGTGACTTTGCAAACACTATTTGTTTAAGCGCATTCGTTGATCATCATTGTTCTCGCGCCGTGAAGCTTATTCATGACGATGGAGACGAAAATAGCCACCCGAAGTAAGTTCGCTTTACTGACATCCATTCGCATGACGGGGAGTGATGGGAACGCTCAAAGTCCAGAGTCTTTTCGGGACTATTTCTAATTAATTATGGTTGGTCGTGTTTTCAGATTTGCCCTCCATGTAGATTCTTCGCGGAAGACAGGTACATTGAAGAGAAAGGCTAGATCGAGCAGTCAGTCGAGCTCACGCGGTGGTACACCGGACCCTGCCAAGACCCGCTTCGATCCCCGCACGGTGAGTTCTCATGACTACCTCGACTTGCTTTACTTCCTATTCGCTGTTCCCAGTGGACCCGCCTAAGTCCATTGGCAGCCTGATCGGTAACTCTAGAAATTACCGGAGTTAGGCCGCTGACCGTGAATCATCAACGGTTCGTAGGGTAAATTCGATGTGAACGTTACGATATTACGTACTGCACTAGGAAGGGCGTATACCGGTAACCACGCAGTGTTGACAGGCGCTACTAGTTTCTCTGGTTACCTCGATCTTGAATCTTTAACCGCTGAGAGTTACGGTAATAGACCAGTTTGATAACCTGGGCCCAAATTCATGAACGGACCAGCGGTCTCCGAAACCGCGGCGCAGCCAGAGCCAGACGGCAGAGTCGATGAGAGATTGCGTTTAACATAGGAAGCCAAGGATAAGTAGAGAAAGGTGCGCGCCGTTCACAGGCTATATCTCGGGGTTTATCGGGGTTTACCAATGATGAAGGTGGACCCTGGCGTTCATGGTTAGTCGAGCCTAACGAAGACTTCAAAGAATCAGTATTATCAAAGATTACCATTCTAATTCACTTTGCAGGATGGGTTTGAGGTATTCTGTCATATTGTGCGAAGACTGTGCTCGAACACTCGTGATGGAACAGTTAATTGGAACGTCGTTAGAAATCAGTACAGGTATACTCACATCAGCACAATATTTTCTTCTATCATATTTTATCATAATATTAGGTTGTCAAGAAATAAATTGCGTTTTTTGACGCGTAACTTCAAATGTCCATAACTCCACTCATACAAAACATTTTCGAATAAAGTAAATAACGTTAGAATTGCCGTATTTTCGACAATAATACGTAACATATTAAATACACTATCGTTAAAAAACTGAATTTCTGGAAGCTACGAATCCGTCGAAGTCAGTTTGGGAACCTGTCTGATTCCTGAGCACTCTGTCCTTGACGAAGTTGTTGAAGCGGTAGAAAATATGACCATCCTTTGACAAAAGGTTTGATGAGTTCGTAGGATGAGGCAGTTTTTCATAGCTGCAGTGGTTTAACTTCTGATGCGGTTTTCGTGAGACGTGAGGTTTGGCGTCGCCGTGAAAACCGACTGGGATATTTCTTTCGACCACTCCTGAATTCGCACGCCCCAGCTTCACACAGATTTTACCGATTTGGTAACAGAGGAAATCTGCCTTGCTCGATTCACCCGGTTGCATGAAGTCCCGATGTAAAACTCGTGCAGAATTCTATTGGACGGCGACTATGGCTATCTTTTCATGCAATGTCGGCTTCGGGATATTTTTTGAGGGCTCATCTTTGCTCAATCACTGTGCTCTACAATGGAAAATTATTAAGCAGGTTCCGTTTCGCATTGCAGGTAGCAATTCGATAAAGAAAAGGCCCGTTCTGGTTGAGCAACAACAGCGTCGGATAGGTCTGGTAACGCTCTAGCATTCGTTGCGCGCAAAATTCATGAGGTGCCCAATGATCTATCATTTTCACCGTTCCATGTTTCTCAACATGCTGCCTGATGGTCGGAAATGACATCTGAGATCCTTACACTACCTACTGAATAGTTTTCCGTTTAACAGACTTCATTACTGACTTCAGGCAATGGTTCCCATATTCAGAGATCCGACGTCGACTAGGCTTACTTTGGAGGTTTGTTTCTCCGAATCGGGATTTTTGTATACGGAACCGAACAGTGCGTCTTGGAGAGACATTCGGGCCCATACGTATGGAAAATATTTTCATGAGCTTTTACAGCTTTCCACCCAAGTTACAATTCATGAAGCAGAAAGACACGAATCAGCTCCTTGAGGACCTTCTTAAAAAATCGTTTAGAAATTTCCGAAACATGAAATTCTTAACAAATGAAAGGTAAAATTTGAAAGACCGTTACATAAGCTTTCCAATAATATACAACTTTTTGAATATTGAAGGAAAGTTATACAAAAAATCAAGTTGAAATTTGATGTGCGAAAAAACGCAATTTATTTCTTGACAACCTAATAGTATTATATTATTCGTCATCATTTTCAATTCATTTCCTTATTTATTTATTTTTGATGCCTGCGCCAAACCGAACCAGCTGGAAACACACCTAAAACAACCTGGTCACATTCCTAAAATAAAATGAAATAGTAAAGATAAACGTTGTTATACAGCATCCCAGTTTCATGCGAGGGGAGTCGAAAGGTAGAGATAGTGCTCAAGTAAATTTGAGGCGAGCCTACCAGTTCTAGTTGGAATAAAATTATTTATCAATTCCCCTATCATCTTTATCACTTAGGATAATTATATTATTGTAGTTCTATGTAATTCTTATTTGTAAGCATATATTCGACGAATTCTCCAAAGAGTTACAGAAAGGATACCGGACGCCATTTGAACGCCGAAGAGTTGAATGCCATGTGTGGAACCCTGAATCTAACAAAGTGGGATTCATTCAATCTTCAAAGATCTTTCGCTGGATATTCATTGATATTTATCCTCGTATTAAGGCATGACATTCTGAACCACCACCTTTCCGGTGTAGTGGAAGTTGTTGACAGACGTGGACAGCTACTACGACTTGCTTCGCCGTTTGACCCTAAAACTCCAAGTCCAATATCTTCGAAATCTCGTTCACCTGGTTAGTGAGTATTGCTTCACAACGTCGCATTAGCCGGTTCTAGGGATATTTCTTGTCATTGGCAACGAAACGAACTCTGTTCCATTTATAGGTGATGCATCGCCTACAGCAGCTGCCGCATTTGATGAGAATCAAGAAATCGACCATGTGAGTGAAGCATCTTAATTTCGTTTCTTGCTAAATTATATCTCTGCTATATTCTTATTGTCACTAACTCCATTATGTGCTCATTTAAGAGAAGAGCAAAAGAGAGCATGTCACGATCAGAATCGCTTTCTTCATGGCAGTCTGTAGTTAGAACAGATACACATCTTCATTTGTAGAAGCTTTCGGGGTCTTCCATTCTTTGTGTAATTTCGGAAATCCTCCATCGTGTTATAACTGTTTTATGCTTCTGTGCCGGACGAGGTTAGTATGGTGAACCAGATCTTTATCTTTATCTTTATCTTTATTTAGTCGCATTCGTCAACTAACAGAGCTGGTTGCCACGTCGGCAACGCTCTCACGGTGGACCACGGGGCCTCTGAAGACGACGTTCAAGTCGAAACGTTAGGCGATTAACAGTCCGATGTTATAACATCATGCCGAGGTTTCAAGAAGAGAGAACTTGGAGAATCCTCCATCGTGTGTTATAAAACAGAATCGCAAAACATTTCAACCGTTAACAGTGATGTTTGAGGGTTTTTTTTTGAAATGTGAGTTTTACTTTTTTCATAAATCTTATGAGCTGCGGTAAAAGTTCTGAACAAAGGATAAGTAGATGAACCTTAGAATGGAAACCATTTAGTGTTATTCCATAGCAAAGACCACTTGATTCCGATATAATCATTTTCTAGGATGTAGCCAGACGACAACAAATAGTTGAGCAGCTCAGGAAGAACGGCGTTATCGTTGACGAGAACGGTAGAGCGGTCACTCCCCCAGAGCAAGTTACATCAGACAAACCCCCAGAGATCACAGTCGATGAGAAAAAGATACTGGACGAGTTCATCACTCCGAATTTGTCTCCAGAGAAGGGCGAATTGGATGCTGAGGTAGACAGTTCTCTTATCTTATGATCCTCTCAGTGGTCTACCTGATCGATTTCTAGGAATTCACGACACCAATGTCAGTGATGAATGAGATTAATCAGACACCTAGCTCTGTCGATCAGATGTTGGAGACCAGTGGTGAAGGTGGATATGTGACAGGCTATGATGGAGTAAGTACACAATTCAATTCTAGTGTTTCGATTAAAATATGATTTTCGGTGTTTAAGACTCCAGAAAGTGATGTTTCTCTCGACATCGCTGTTGATCGTTCCTTTTTGGATAGC
The DNA here is from genome assembly GCA_030553155.1 of Nippostrongylus brasiliensis. Taxonomy (NCBI): domain Eukaryota; kingdom Metazoa; phylum Nematoda; class Chromadorea; order Rhabditida; family Heligmosomidae; genus Nippostrongylus; species Nippostrongylus brasiliensis. The sequence continues at coordinate 16,251,846 of CP130734.1, read as the reverse complement.
ACACCTCGTCGCACACATGAGATAACCCTATGCCATGCTGACGCCGATAGCACAACTGAGAAGGAGGAGGTAAGAAAGCTTGTCTTATCCCGGTTTGTATTGTGAGCCGATATGTTTATTTTTTGTAGTTCCAAAAAGATCGCGAAGTGCGCACTCCTTTCTGGTCCTGAATATTCTCCATAAGATCAGGACCAATATTCATTAATGACACATCACTAGGCTTTGGAGGCCTCAATGTAGTAACGACGTGTAAACACCAATTAAACTGAATAAAACCCTCTGTGGATTGACGAATCAGGATTCGCGCGAAATTCGGGATCTCCAAACGCTCGTCGCGCTAGTAACTCGTGTTAGACCTTGTAAAAGTCACGAATGAATCTTGAGTGAACTCCGCTGCCATTCGGGGTATAAGCCGAGATTCATATCAGGCATATCATTCATTAATCCAGGTCAAGGTCTAGTAGTGGTTTCTTTCAGCGAGGTGCAAAGAAGTTTGTCTTTTAGTGGAGCACTTTGTTAGCCTTCGCTTTACTTTGGGTTTTCTTGTATTCGATTTTGTGAGCGGAGCAAAATAAACAAAAGTAAACATTAGATTCCTTCTTCATGTAATTCTTTAATCTTTAACCGATTGAACAGTCTAACTAGTCTGTTCAGGTACTCGAATCGGTGGAGTCTGTGGAGGAAGTTGTCATAACCGAAGACGAGTCGACCATCAAGGATGACATCGAAGAAATTGCTGTTAGCCCAATAGTGCAGACACCATCCGACATTGAGGAGAACGTCGAGCAGTCGGACGAGAGCGTCTCGAGCTCGGATGGTTCAATTATTAAAGAGTCTATAGATGTATCGTCGGCTGACCTGCAACTCCCCAAGTCTCCACTGACTGACGAGTGCTTAAGTGGCTCCTATTACGTGGAAGAAGTAGAGGGACCGGAGGACGAAGTTTTTGAAGAGAAGGAATCTATTGTTGTGCAGTCTCAGACCATAACGGAGTCGACGTCGGTGATGCCTGAGTATGGAATGGAGAGCTTAGAGGATAACGAGCCACCGTCTATGGAACCCAATGTGTTACCCGAGGAAACGCTTACCACACATGTGAAAGAGCAAGTCGAAGTCTTCGAACATCTGAACGAGACGGATTTGAATCAGTCGAGATCAAGTGCAATCGATAAGGAGGCGGTAGAACATGTGGACGTGAAGGAAATCGTGCACGAGCTGGAGCTCTCGGCTACGGAGCCAGCCGTTGCGCACCACGAGGTGGAGCCGGTGCCAGCCGCAGTGCCCGTGATGGACGCTGTGCATAGACTTGAGCACGAGTTCGACACCTCGTTGCCGTTGTGTGACGAATACAGGGAAATTGTTAGCCACGAGACGCGACGATTAGACGCTGGAGACGCTCCACTACCCACGTTGTTCACTGACAAAGAGGTAAAGCCTTTGCTGTTTCTACTTTCTATCCAAAATTCATTTTCCAAACTTAGGAAATTGTTTCGGAAGAAGGAGCTGTCGAGGAGGTTGTCTGCCAACTTGACTTGTCTCGGACAGGTGAGTTTTTCAGTGTTCAGCAGTTTTTCGTTCCATTTTCATTTAGTTAACAATTTGGCGTCGGTGGCGCACAATAGTCTGTGTGCCAGGCATTTTCGAGGCACTTTTTGACCAAACTTCTACAAATTTTGTACAGATAGGTAATTGGTTGCGCTGAAAACGAATCTGCTGTCCGTTTTTCACGGAGTGGTCTCCGACCACATATTCTGCTACTTGGGTGGTCCAGTGAGGGCCATCAATTTTGCCCAAACTTTGTGTGGGAGGGATTATCGGGGGCGCCGTAACATGGTGCTAAGTAGTATCTTTATTTCACACGCTGGTGCCAGAGACACTCAGTGATCCAGTCTGTATCGGGTGGTGGCGCCACTCAGTCGTTTGTTCCAGTATATTATTTTGAATTCAACGATAGAAATCGTTTTTTCCATCCATTCAATAAACTGGGACTGAGAACAACTTTTATGTCGCTGTATCACACTATTGAATTGAAAACTTTTAATAATTGTTTATTTTATTTTCACTAATAACAGGCACATAATATGTGTTTGAAAACAAGCTAATCAGCGAAGTGCCTATGACTATCAAGCTGCTCGTTACAAACCAATGCATTTTTTAACAACCAAATTTTATCAAGCTTCGTCCTGAAACAAAATCTATTTTTCTGACAGTCGAAAGATGTAACTCCAGAGTCCAATAAGTAAAGAAAGTAGCTGCATTGGACAACAAAGACAACACTTTGCTTCCAGTGAATCGTTTGAAGAGTTCCAAGGCATTTTAGAAAAGTTGGAAGAATTTCATTTTAAGGAAGATGCTATTTCAATGCACCGAGTAGAAATACTTATCTTCATACGACAAAGGGTGCTTTGTTCTATTTTAATTGTTGGACATCAGTTCACCTAAGAATAATGCAAATAACAGACTGTGTATTTTTTAGAAACGGAAGGCAAAACTGAAAACAGAATAGCTGTCAGGTTAATATATTTCATTCACAGTTATTATCATAAACAATTGTCATTTATATACAGTCTGAAACCAATTCATACAGCAAAATTTGAACAAACTGCCGGTTAGCGAACGAAACGCGTGTGGTAATTGCTCTTTGGAATTATGCATATCAAGGGCTTCAAAATGTGTTATCGGTACAGGTGTGTTTTCCGTGTTTTCCAAAAGATTTTCTTCTCTTCATGAGACGGGCTTATAGGCTTTTCCTCTTATACTGATATTTTTCTTCGTTTTATCCAGCTTACTCCACGTGTGGTAGCAGCACGCTTGTGAGCGAAAATCTCCCGTCTCACTAGACTGACGCGCGAAAATCGCATCGTCAACGAGCTAGGGAGATGTTATATTAAGTAGCATCCATGATAAAGCTAGTGGTTTTCCCTCTCCCGATATTTTTTTGAAGATGATGGCCAGAGGAAACGAGGTTTGGAAGCTGACGAGTTTATTTTGACAAATCAAAAACTGCCAAAAATCTATAGGCGAACAGCTGCCAAGAAAGCTTCTTGCGATTTTCCGTTTCTTCAGTGTTCAATTATTCGACGAAACTATGAACATAACTAATAGCTGATAGCAAATGACGTTGATATGTTCCAGTGGTTAGCAAGACTGTGACAGTAACGCTTGGGGAGCCGGCGGCCGATGAAGCTTTGGACAAACACGAAGAGGTGAGTTTATAGAGCTCTCCATATAATTTTTTATTCCTTCCTTCTGCTAGATTATCTAAGTACTCACACATTTTTCTACACTGTTTCGTTGTAGTTGATACTCCACATGTTTCTAAAATCAACCATTCCTCATCCCTTTGTTTTTCAAGGCTTGTCATCCTTCTGAAGCTGCGCAAACGAAGATAGTTGTGGTGAATGTGGATCCTGAAGTGGAGGATAAGCCCAAGCTACCGGTTAGTCATACTTGGAATGCCGTTTTTATTTCTCAAGGACATGACTTTACCATAGTTATTTCACGAAGCCCTTACTCCTTATTGCTCAGTCTTTCTTATTAGGAAAGCGACACATGGGAGAAGGAGTTCGTGGTGGCGAGCGCATCTACGGCGTCTGAAATTTCAAAGTCTCTAACGGAAGCGAACATGTCAGCAGCTGAAGAGTTCATTCGAGAGGTGGAAGTGCAGAAGAAAAAACAGGCCGAGGTCAGTGGTTGTCTATGGATAACATGCAACTACGTATCTGGCGCCAACTGTAATAATTTATTATTACTCGGTTGTATTTTCAAGTCGCTAAAAGAACGCACTGGCAGTAAAATCAAAGGTAACGAACCGAGAACACAGCGAACAGTTTGTATGTAGGGTATTAGAGACTAGAAAGTTTACGGTCCCTTTTGCGCCAATTGTGGCGGTGGTTCATAAACAGGATGCTCGTCTCCCACGCGAGTTCCTGACCGATGCCCCAAATCTGATGTGTAAGAAAATAGGGTTTTTGTTGCCCAATCGAAAAAAGTGGTGGTTCAGTGGTGTAAGCCCTACTCTCTTGCACATCGGTTTAGGTGCGTCCGCCTGAGATCGAATTCGGCCGCTCACGTGGGAAGCGAGCTTTGGTACTGAGACCAGGGATGAGGAGTAAGGAGAGCTAGAATATAAACGTCTTCATCCGTGCAAGGTTGATAGCGCAATGGGTAAAGGGTGAGGTATATGCTGACCCCATAAAGGGAAGGACAAGGGGGACAAAGGAGGTCGTCGGCATTCAGTAGCATAGCAGCTGTAGTAAACATACCAAAAACCCAAAATCACCAAGTGTAGCTTATAAGAAAGTCGGATTCAAGTAAGAGTATAGGAAAATCCAGTATGGTCAGACACTCATTCGCAGGTCGAACGACACCAGAGACCCTTTCATAGAGAAGCCAAGGCAGAATTACATTTTTCAGAGGTTGTAATTTGTAGATCAAGAGAATTGTCCTTGTTTGTGATTGATCTGAAAGCATTGTTTTTGCTGTTAACGGCAGAAATGATATGATCTCTACACACTCAATTCTCTGTAGTTATCCGAGTAAAGGAAGTATCGGTGTCGAATAACTGTCCACTTTCAGGACGCAGGACTGCAGGACGAAACTAAGCCACCGACGATCGATACAAAAGAGATTGGTGAGCTGAGCACAACTGAGGAGTTGCCGGCTATTCCTATTACACTTACTGAGCGGAGCGAGGCAGAGGTAATGCCCTTTTTCCTTCTCAACTTCGAAATATACTAAGACGCGAAGAGTGTTCTTATTATGTGATTAGTGCGTAAATGCACAAAATACGAGGTTGCACATGTTTTGAATGACGGAAAAGTTCTTCGAATGCTCGAGAATCGTCTCCAATTTTAGGGTAAAGTCGTCCCAAGATCAAAGGCTCGTGGACGAGTGTTGATGCCGCGTCGCCGTATCATCGATTGCTGTACCATTCTATAATTCATGCGATTATGCTTTCTCTGTGTAATTACTGTGTTTTTCCTGGGGCTTCCCAAGGAGTATACTCAATGGTGATCTTTTGCGCGTTCTGTTAAATCGAAAGATGTTTTGAGAGGAGAATTCAGGTAGCTTTTCACTGCCTACTGCCGCCTTTGTTTTTAACCGTATTCAACTGGGATGACCTGAGCTGTGACTGCTCGCAGTCCGTTGATGCACACCGCTTTTGTTGTTCTTATTCATTCCCATCGGTAGGTATATGACCAGTTCGTGCCACCGTTGAGGTCTACCACATGCTCAAATGAGTTTCGTGTTCTGTTCGCTTACGTGATAGCTTTAATATTGGTGTTTGAGATGTTTTATTCACCATTGTACACAGTCGTTTCCTTTGCGTCGACATCAATGCGCTATAGTTTGAGTTGTCAAGGTCCAGAAGGTAGCGAGAGAGAGTATTTGACAGAGGTTCTGCCCTTCTATGGTGCTCAAATATGACTGATCAAGGTATGCAGCGGCGATTAGCCGTTTCAGTTGGAGTATGCGTGTGAATTATCTGCTATATATGCCTGTTGTTGATAAAGTTTTGTTTTTAATGTGCTTGTCTTCGAGAAAGGAGGGTCCGCGTGGTGCAGTGGTAAGAGGCACTACTGAGACCCGCACGATCAAGGGATCGATTCCGGAACGGGCTAACCAAGCCTTCCACTCCTCCAGCGTCGGGAAATTGGTACCAGGAAGGTAAAGAAACTAACTTCGTATAGCGGTTGGCTCCCATAGGCCATGGTGAAGGCCAAATACGGATTCACAATGCCCCAGCGACTGAATGGAATAAGAATGCTGCGGCCCGCCCTTGGGGCACTAATCATCGCTGACATCTTTACCTTTACATTTTGCATCTTCGAAGGAAGTATGAACTGATTAGAGAAAAACTAAACGAATGACCTGCTCTGGGAAAGTCGTACGCATTGGCGGTTGTTTTCCGCAGAGTTTGGGATTGTTCCGCATTGATGAGCAATCCCAAGTTCTACAGTAAGGCCGTTTAATGAGGATTATACCTAGCAACCTCAGAAGGTAGAAGTGAAGAAAGATCATCATATTCTAACGGAGGTTGTTCCTTCTCTTTTGCTGCCTCGACCTTTGCTTTTTAAGAACTGAAAAAATCAAAATGCGCGATGTAGGAGAAAGGAGCGCGGTTTTCACCCGTACGATGGACCGATCCACTCCGGGGTTGATACCAGATCTATCTTACAGATTGATGAAGACGATGACCTTCACATCGGCTGAGATGGAGAACCATGCAGACTATAAATTTCTATCTTTACAAATAGTATTAGCATATTGCATCTACACAGCCATTTTTGTTCATGTTAAAAAAACACCATTGAAAACTCAAAAAACTCACCACCGTGGCCACCGTGGACCTTCGAATATACTCCAAACCAGTGCTCCAGCGGCCTACCGGCCGACTCAAATGAAATGGAAATTCTGGAAATTTCGGCATTATTCAACTTAATCAGTCACAATCTTCAATGCAGATTGAAAAGAAATGAATGAGTTTCATCAGCTCTATTGTCGCTTGGGTGCATTTGGTATACGGTAGCGAGCATAGCAGGGTTAGTCAAGAATTATTCGAGCTTCATATAGGGTCTACCGGACATCACCGGTCCACCGTAGATCTGGGTTACCATGTCCATCTTTTCGTTTTACGTACCCTGAGGGAAAGGTGTGGCTAGTGGAAATGTATGAACTTGATGTGCTGATACTGCTAAGCATTTCACGCTCGTTTCACATATTAAAGTATCTCGACGTGGATACTCTCAGAAATCTATAGCATAATTGAGCGAGATGGATACAACTTTATTATTCGGCCCACGTTTCAGCGATGTGACCTTCGTCAGAGCCCAGTAGGATGAGTATATACTTGAGAGACTACAGACAATTCTAAAGCCTTGAAGGATGAGAAGACAATTTCTATTCAGCATTTAAATAATTTCACTGATTTCTTTTGAAAGTAGAGAAGGATTAATAGTGAGACAAGCGAAGGTTAGCGTGGAGCGCATCCCCTACCGGGGTCGGAGAAACCCAGAACATCTCTCATTTCGACTTCTCCTAAGCCTGTTCGACTGACCGTCGTCTGCCGTCGTGGTGGGTCGACCTCGTTTCGCTTTCACTGATCTTCCGTGCGCACCTTTCACACGCCTTTAATATCTCGGTCCGACCTTCATCCAATTAATCCGCTAACCAGTCGAGTATCCTGTTTACGCAAACTGGTCACTCCAACCTTTTCCTTCGACTATCGTTACCTTTCCTCTTGAAAAGTACCACCTGATCTATCACTACATAATCGAGAGCTACCACAATGTGGCACCGTTGAAAAACGAACGCTTCTATTATATCAATCTCGGTCGTCTGCTAAATACTAAATTACACTACGGGTTCTATTGTCTTCGTTTAATTTGATTCTTTCTGCCTCACGAGTTTGGTGTACGGAAAAATTTATCGCCATTGCAATGATGGTGCTAGGTTTATCGCAAAAATCATAGTTAATGCACAGCCCCGGATAGGTTGAGACGCGGGTACGAATCCCGCCTGAGATGCGATTTTTGCGATAAACCTAGCACCATCATTGCTTCATCCTACTCTAGTATACAAATATTGTCTGCTGACTAGCTACTGTCGATTTAACATCTCGCCAGGGAATTATATTTTTCTTCTTTCTCTTTAGTTTACCTCCTATAACTTTCTCCACCTTATGTCAATGGTACTCTGGTGGGTCCTAAGTGACCACGGGATTCTCGTTTTCATAATGTGTGTAAAAATTTTTCCCTTGTTCGTTAGTGTTAGTTCGTTAGTTTCTAATTGTCCAACAGCGGTTTCACTATTGATTATTAATGGTTTTTGTTCTGTGTTGGATTTCGAAATAAAAAAATAAAGAAAAGCGGCAATAAAACTGGAATTTCACGTTAATTTATTGCTGGCCTAACGATGCGACGTGCTCGCTGACTTCAGTAGTTGGTAGTCGGTTCGTGGTTAATACCCTGACAGGTTATCCTGCCAATGATCGCAACTACTCTGGCATTTATGGTGAATGATAACAATCACTCAGTAAAAATGTAATCGAAAAGAAATAACCAACTAGTCGACCGCCGCTAGAGCACCAATTGCTCTGGATAATAGGTGGCAGGTCAGATACGTGCAAGAAGGTCATCTGTGATGGAAAGGAATTCATTTCGATACTCCATTCGTAGATTCACCGAACAATTCCAGAATGACTTTAATGCTGTTCCGCACGATATCTCAGCCTCGTACGATAGCACCTTGCACGTAACTTCAAAATCGTCTCCATTATGTGCTCCAGCTCTGTGCCGACTAAGCGAGGTTCTTGAATTGCGCCGTCTTTTACCAGCTAGAGGTTCTTTGACATGTATAGTCAAAAGTCCATGATCGATTGCCGTTGAATCTCGGCATGGGTTCAATCGGCCAACTATGAAGCTCGAGCGAAGGCGGATTCGCCGAAACGATAGCCATAGCAAACTTGTACCATGTCGGCCCGCGTGGTACAATGGTAAGAGGCGCTGCTGTCACCCGCACGGTCGAGCGATCGATCCCGACCCGGGCTAACCAAGCCTTTCACCCCTCCGGGGTCGGGTAAATTGGTACCAGACTTGTCTGGGAAGGTAAAGACACTGGCCTGGTATAGCGGCTGGTCGCCGGAGGACATTGTATAGGCCAAATACACATGCACTATGCCTTTACCACTTGAATGGAACACGAATGCGGCGGCGCGTCCTCAGGGGAATGATCAACACCGGCACCTTTTACCTTTACCATCTCGGCTAACCTGCTTCAGTCTACAAATAGCTGTGATATTTTCTTTTTTCACCTCATCACACCACCCTGTTATAAAGAAAAAGTGGCGTTTAAAGCTTTCGCTCAAGGTTATGGTAACGGATTGCGGCGTTTGATACTGATCCTTAGCTCAATAAACGACGCAAAGCGACGCGGAATGCAGGCAGTTCATCTACGGACTGGCTATCGGACTGTGTCGATTTGAGCGAACAAGTGAGATGTGGACGACGAACAGGTCGAGTCGCTTCTGTCAGTCGCATTTCTTGCGCTCTTCGCAGCCTTTCCGTCTCACGCTCGCCTGACAGCAAAAACATAATAACTCCTGAACACCGCATCAACTGGAAATTACTGTGGTGCAATGGTACCCAGACTAACGATCCCCCTATTAAAAGTAAAAAGTAAAGTGGTTAGCGTTCACCTTGCGTTAAGAATCGCAGGGATGTGGTGAACGAAAGTATGGTAAATTACGTGTTCCAAACGCTGATTAGGTCTGTATCTTCACCTTCCCAGATAAGTCTGGTAGCAATTGATCCGAGCTGAAAGGATGGAAGGCTTTGGTTAACCCTGGTGAGGAAACATCAATCGATCGGGTGGGTGTCGATTGCAACTCTTACCAACGGCCCTCAGCATTTTGAATCCAAAATTAACTCTCCTGAAAATATACCCTGATTGGCTCAGAGGATGGGGTTCGTCAATTGGGCGTCGAGCTATATCTGACTGTGAGGTTCATTCTAGAGTATAACATGCCTTCTTGACCCGGAGGAGTATAAGATACATTGCAGAAGCAACAGTGATAACTTGTGGGTGACTCTGTTAATCAGCTGTTGTACCGCAACCCCTGCGCCACATTCGGGGAATCCTTATCTGTCTCGTTTGACACGATCCAGCACTCAGCCCGTCCACCAGGAAAATCTTCAAACATTAAGACCATAATCCAATCCCTTTTTCTATAGTATGCCGGCTACACGTAAATAGTTTCGCGCATAGCAGATACAGTATAAAAAATGATCGGATAGTTCACTGCACGTTCTGTATCTTCCAGGTGGGAACCGCTAGTTGTCTTTCTGACGATAGCGTAATGTCGTAATTCAGAAGCTCTGATACTAAATCAGTGGGCACCTGTGACGTGGAAACCTTTGAGACCTGAGCTACCTGGACCTGAAGTTGTGCAGTAAGCGGTAGGTAGATACGCCAAACAACCAACCTTTACAGCCAGAACGTGACGTAGAAATACCAAATTAGCACATTTGCTGGAAGAAAGAAATCTCGAGATCATCTATCTAACCTTTGGACCATTTGAAAATCAGAATCCCTTGGAACGAAGGGGGGGAATAAAGGCAAAGAGTGATATACAATTATGCTAAGCAATTCATGGGGGCTGAGTGTAGGTAATGAATTGTCCTTCGTTTTACCACCGATATGTCGAGTCTAGATGAGAAGTAGGCAAAGTCATCGGTAATCTCAAAAAGGAAAGTTGATTCCATGACCTGATAATAGCAACAGATAAGCACCTCTTTCTGCTCTACTATGTTTGAACGCCTGTTTCTGCTCTTTCTCTACTAGGTACAATATAATTGACAACAGTACATTTTTGGGCGCATGTGGCGTAGTGATAAAAGGCGCTACTGGCACCGCACGGTTTACGATCCTCGCCTGGGCTAACCAAACCAAAAGCTCTGCGTTTGAGTAAATGGGTAACAGTTTGTCTGGGATGGTAAAGACATGGACTCGGTATAACGGATGACCCAGCATGTGGTGATATAGGCCAACCTCTGCGATTAAGAGAGGGAGACGAATGAGCGGGCATTATCCATGCCAACCCTTTCCTGGTTAACATTCAGCTTACTTTAAAGACCATCCAAAGGCATCATCGTTTTGAATCAAGCATTCTATTTGAAACAAAACGTTCATAATTGTGAACGGCATTTCCGAATCGAAAGAGACCTTGATGGTGCAATTGCCTTTCGCTTTTTCTTCGATCGTTTCTGCGACTTCGATTTCTCCAAGACGGTCCTCAAATGCATTCTGTCTACTGCTATTCACTAATGTCATCCGCAAAAACGGGCCACTTAACGACCGCCTATTACGCCATCCTCTTGAAGATTCCCACTCCGGATTTCGTGAGGAGTTTTCATGTCTCTGAACGACTTGCCTGTTGAAGGATCGAAAATCAGCTATCGCTCAGTGATTCAGTGGTCATCGAAAAGCCGCCAGCCTGATCTCCTTCCACGCAGCAGGCTTTTCCCATCGGCTTGTCAGCACAGCATGTCATTGCCTTTCGTCGCCGATGAAATGAGCGCTTGTGCCAAATTCATTCTCCTTACCACATGTTTGCTATCTAATTGTTTCTCACCACGCTGGCTCAATGCAATGATATCACTGTTTTTTTTTGTTTTCTCATTGCCATACGTCCTCCCACTTATTTTCTTCTACTACCGCAACATTTCTTTTTCTTTCGTTCTGAAGAGGGTATCTTAGTAATTTGGAAGCCATTTGTTCAATAGTTCTCCAGTTATAATGTCTGATAAAACCTACTCTGGTGAAAAATGTATCTGGTCCCATTGTTCTTGTTCAGTGGATACAGTGCCTATAGCTGTTGACCACAAATCTTACAGCATATTAAACGGCACCGTAGAAATTCCTCGTGTTTATATAAAATGAGAGTCTTAAAGCAGACATATGTGATTTTTCGATCCATTAGTTGCAAAGTTACCCAAGTTCACAGGAAAGGATGACATTCGAAACTTCGTTGGCATAAGAACAAATATCTTCTGCACCGCGCATACAAGCAAATATTGGCCTCAGCCATTATCCTTCATTTCTTTGACTTAAACAATTTTTCATTTCGAATTTTCTTCGACCATGTCACGGCTCCGTTTTCTTACTGGCTCTTTTTGATTGCTTTTGCTTTAACATCTCGAAGCTTCACAACCAGCAAGTAGTGTGAACATCGATAAGAAGCCTCATAGATAACCCTTTTTTCTCAAGGTGTCTCGTTAACCGAAACCAGGCGTTTTGTCTCTTCCCGGCATTCCTTAATGATCCCCTCAATGAAAGGATCAAGCGGAAACACTACCATTTATAGATTTAGCGATAGCTCGCACCGCATGTGGGAATGCTTTCGTCGGTGTCATTAACGATGAGACTGATGTCCGGTCCGCTGATCAGCCTGATTCCTAGGCCGCAACCTGTTCCAGCTGATATCGATTTGCATACGATACAGCTTGTATGGTAGCGGAAATAAGTCCTTAAAATCTACTCGAAAGAATCTACTTGTAGGACATACATAAAACACAAGAATTAGTTAGAATGTAACGGGTGTTCCGAAACTGCGATGTAAAACAAGATGATATCATGTACCCAACACTTAAGAAATTTTATCATTTTGCACTCACTTCAAACGCAATTTTCGTCTGTAACGCTTCAGAATAATTACGTTTTGTTTCGTCAGACCGGACAAAATGCTCTTTTCTTTCCTATCTTGCTTATTGAGCAGCTCGAGGATTGTGAGATTTTACCGCGACTTGTCTTGAGACGACTAACGTTTGGAAGAAATTGAAAAAACACAATTACTGCAAGATTTGAAAACCTTCGAGCCAGTTCTAACTGAATCTGGAGACTATGAAAGTGTGCACAAAAGTCTCCCACTGTAAACGAAAATCAACCGCACCACACCCATGATCATACAGTGAAATTCCTCATATTTAATAGCTTCATGAACAAATCTTCCTCTCTGTATTCTCACCGCTACTTTTTATTATGCCCTCATAGCTCTCCTATTGCTCAACGTTCTGAGGGTGCTAGCTTCATCGCGAAAATCGGGGCTCAAGTGGGATTCGAACCCATATCTCGAGCTTCACCTTTACATAACCGATTCGCAAATTCTCATGCTCAATTGAACCGATCATCCCGCTTGTTTGACACGTTCCTTGAGCTTCTAGCATTTTTTCGCAATAGCTGTACCATCAGAACATCGTATACACGTACATTTCTCCTGATGTTCATTGGCAGTTTCGAATCGTGTCCGATGTCGCTTCGTTTTGCGAGATTCACAATCCTCGCCATTCAGAAATAAATGCAAAACCATGAACGATACTTGGCTTGACACCAACTTCACTTCGACGACGGTGAAGCCGTTCATCGATCGGATCTTCTCCAATACTTCACTTGGACATCGGCTACTTGAGAGGTTCGCTTATGAAGGTGTTGATAGAGATGATAACCAACTCACAAGATGGGTGAGCCAACCCAAGCAGGGAAATTTGCCGGGAAAAATTACAGACCGAAAGAAAATATATGTATGTAGTTTCAAGGACGGGTCGAAGGTGGCATAGCGCGCTGTTTTTTGTTTTCCGATCCGAAGATCAGTACCTTGGTCAACCGATACCCGTCACCATCATTCGCTCCTTTTTTGCCCTATCGTTTCTCTGAATCACAGACTGATCAAAAATTGCTGGAGACGAAAGAATTAGAAGCATGTAGAGGTAAAAGGTAATGGTATACACGTTGATCAGCCTCCTGAGGACGCGCCGCGTAATTCGTCTCCCATTCAGAATCGTAGATGCACGATGAATGCATGTTTGGCATACATAACGGGTTGCAAGGGCCAGCCAAGTCAGTGTTTCACCTTCCTAGTCCAAGTCTGGTACCAATTTAACTGACCCCGGAGGGTTGGAGGACATGGTTAGCCCGGGATCGATCGCTTGACCGTGCGGGTGCCAGTCTCTTACCACTGTACCACACGGCCATGCGCGCTTTTGCATGGAAGTACTCCAGAATATTTCAGATTGACTGTTGTTAATCTTCGGCATGCCTTCTACCTCATATCCCCTTACGAAACAGCTGTAGCCACCTTGGAGGAAGTGCCGAATTACAATGTTGAGGTATGAGGTTTTTATGCAAATTTATTTACATAGTCTAATACGGAGACCGAAAATGCCAGGAATTTCAACTCGCGCGCAAAACAACCTTCAATTCTGAAAGTACATCAGGCTACCACTAAGCTGGTCGTGCTAGGAAATTCAACACAGGTTGTTTTGTAGCGAACTCACCGTATCTTCTGCTACAGCACACTCCCGATATTTTGAAAGTTGAAGCAATATGCCGATTTTTACAGAAAAGAGTTCAATATCCTTTCTAGTAAGCCAGTCCCAGTTCCACAATCGCACACAAATCGCTAACTCGTTCCATGCCATTTTTTGCACTTCAATATTTTCAGCACTTTCACTTCACTAAAAATGGTTTACAATTCACAGAGTGCAAAGCTCTATCCCACTAACTCATTCATTAAGGAGTCAACCTGAGCGGTGTTACCCTCCAAGAATTAAGAAATTGCCTTCACTGCAATTTATTCAGAGCTGTACCTTCATCAGGCCATTGCCCATCTTGTCGTTCCTGCACAATGTTCAATTCCAGGTATCGGCATGGTGGCTGGTGTTCATCGTTGTTGAATTTTTCATTCTTCAAGTATCCGGCCACCACGAGCGATTTGCACTGAACGACTCGATCACCTCGATAAGCGCCGGGATGCTCAGTCAGTGTTTCAAGTGAGCGCCAGTTTTTTCCACAATTCGGAGCTGTTTTGTTAAACGAGCTACTTCTAAATCCTGCCTATCATAAAACGATGAAAGACTGATTATCTCCTATTATTCACCGCAGGGAGTGTTGCAGTAGTAAACGCCGCTACTTTTACCCGAATGGTCAAGCGATCGATCCTTCCCAGGACGAATGAAGCGTTCCATTCTAGTCAGTACCAGGGAAATTAGTACCAGTCTTACTTGGGGAACGTATAGACTTGCTCGAAATTCATCAAAATGGGCAATCACAAATTCACCACGTATCTGCAGTCTCGAACAGAAAACGAATACATGGCGTACACTCAAAGACGTACTCAACCCCAACCGTTTGCTGTACTTTACTAATCATCTTGTGGAGGGAAAGTGGGATAAGATTCGACTTGTCGTGCTAACTCTTGATCAATCAGACTGCTGGAACTCGCTTATTTTGAGTTGGGACGCGCACGCGTTCAGTCCAAAAGAGCTCTACTGTCTTCGAAGAAAACGATCTTCAGAGCAAATTTTCTATTTTTTCTCACTCTTTCCCAAAGAAGCACCAATAAGAGCGGACACATGTTGTTGTTCTCTCATAATGGGCCGAAATTCAGGTTCGGTGGACGTACAGTGGCCATATTTCTCTACGCGTTCATCTGGAATAACTTCCGCCTATTGGAACTGCCATGGGATTCGCCGTGGACGTGGATTCTTTGCCTATTCTTCCAAGACCTGATGTACTACTTCGGACATCGAGCAGTACATGGTGACTTTGATTTCTATCAGTTCGATGGACGCGATAAAGTTCAAGAAGATGTCCAATGAATGTCGTACGGTGTTCTGATCTTTGCTGTTCCTGTCAATGTTAGAAAATTTCAGAAAGGCAGGTGAAACGAGCCCCTTTAATCAGCTCAATCTTGAGGTCCGAGAATAAAAGACGAACCCTTGAACAAGTGTGAACACATTTTAGACACATTGAGCAGCTTTTTCTATTCTCTGACGAAAATTCGCATAGTTCGGAAATGTAAAAATGAGTGATAAATGTGTCGCATACAACTTCGGCAGTTCTTACGGATCAGTCGTCTGAAAATCGTCTACGGAAACGTTTGAAATGTGTTTACATAGGGTGCCTCTTCTATTCTCGAATAAATTAATAAATAATGCTGAACTCATCCTAAAATGTAAAGGGGCTGAGTGGTAGAAGAAGGTCGTGCGAAGGGTCTGGGGAGAAATTATTAACCGACCGAAAAGCAACCGTTCAAGAAAATCTAGAGAATCATCTGAAGGGTGACGGTTATTCTCGTTTTCCCAGCTTAGTTATTAAGGATTTCACTGCTCACGGCTATCTCTCATTCCACCTCTAGTCTCAATCTTCCTCATCGAACTAGTTCCACCCCGACTTTTTCAGAAGCCGGCTTCTTCTGGGGGTTGCACACCATTCACCACAGCTCCGAATACTACAACTTCTCCACAGCGTTACGGCAAGCCGCATTCCAAGACGCTGGACTCGCCATTTATGACGTCTTGCAGGTCTGTACGTTTTCTCAGAATCGATCACAAATCATAGTCCTAGATTTTCCCTTGAAATAATTCGAACAGCCGCAAATTATGTCCAAAAACCTAGAACTATTGAACTACATCGAATATATTAAACGTTGCAGGCATTCTTCATACCTCCTCCGATATTTCTCGTGCACCGATACTTCAGTGAGATTCTTCAGTTCGTCATGCACACCAGTGTAAGTTACCAGTAAATATCGAGACTAGTGGAAATTGAAGGCTGCTGTTGAAAGTCTATGCGTGTTGTGTGTCGCCACACACCTCCGATTAGAAATGCTCTTTCTAGAAAAACTTTTTTCCCAGTGCTAAAAGATAAAAGATAAAAGATTGGTGTGCTAAAAGATAGGGCAATATCATGGTAGCAATGGCCCCATCTGATTAGTAATGCTATGTGCATTTGATTCGAGAACATCCCAACGAAAGAAGACTACAGAGAAGAAAAAAAGGATTTTTTAAATTCATTTATCTCTTATAATACTACGGGTGTCTTCCAACTGCAATAGATAATAACCATAGATTGTAAATGCTTCCAGTCACGGAAAGACGACAGACCATCAGAGAACGATGTTGAGCTCAAAACACCTTTTTCAGCTTGTGGACGACCTCGGTCCGCTAGGACTGGTGTTCAACACACCATCGCATCATCGAGTACACCACGGACGAAATCCCTATTGTATTGACAAGAACTACGGAGGCGTGTTCATCATCTGGGACAAGGTGAGACCGTTTTAGTTGTTCTACCATAGTTTCCTTCTTAAAGTGAACATGCTCAAACTTGCTCATTCGTTCAAAGCTAATGGTAAGAGTAGAAGGATCAGCGTTGACCAGTCACCCAAGGACGTGCCACACATTCGACCTCCACTCAGAATCATGGAGACGTAGTGAATTCTGCCTTCTCCATCACTTGGGAGCAGATCATGTATCGAGTCAGTGTCACCATCTTTCCAGACAAGTCCAGCATTAATTTGCCAGAACTCGGAAGGACGGCAGATTTGATTAGCGGGGCTAGGATCGATCTCTCGATTGTGCCCATGTCAGCAGAGCTTCCTATCACTGACTTTCATCACAGTTCATAAAGTCCACCACTCCCATTGTCGAGCGATCTTCTTCTATCCCCATTATATAACCGGCCCGTTTACCAATGGCTTTCGAAGCGTATTCCACAGAATCTCGTAAACGGAACATCTGATCAGACCCGCGAAGACCGGTTCTACGAAGCTATAGCTGCAATTAAAAAGTCGAGAGAAAAGAATAATTGTTAGTTGATTGGTTTCGCTTCTGATATCTCAATTCTTATTTTTTCTACACTCCACCCCCTAATTGTAAGAAGCCAAAATTGCTAACTCACTCCATATGACATTATGCTTCCAAAGAACAACTTTCAGATGTTTGGAACATTCGAAGCAGAGCGCAAGGATGACCCGCCGATATATGGGCTGGTACACAACGAGAATACCTTCGATCAGATATATCTGCAGGTCACTAATTCATCTAAAGTTTCACAATTTCTTGATAGATCAAAATGGAAACAATGAAAAGCAACGTGTTGTCGGCAGAGTTTTCTATTCAAATTTCAAATTTTAATTTTCAATCTTTATCTCAATTTTTCTTTACATTTTCGATTTCAAATTCTGAATTATTCACGGTATTTTTCAGGTACATGTTCTCTGGGACATGCTTTATTTCAAGGGCCAGATGAGAAACGACAAGGGCGAGCCTCTGTTCCCAGGATTCTTGAACAAGGTTTGCAAGAATTCCCCAGCTCTTTCTTCTCTGAACTTCGGCATGATGAGAGTCATCATTTATCTTGATTCTTCTGCCTCACGAGATTGTAGGTGGTACGTTTATTCGACGGCCTAAGGTTTCGACGTGCTCGTCGTCTTCAGAGGCCACCGCTTGAGCACCAGTTGCTCAGGTTAGTAAAGTAGTAAACTAACATTGGAAATTATCTTAGGAGTTAGTAAACTATCACACTAACCTGAGCAAGAGGTGTTCCAGCGGTGGACGTGTGGCCTCTGAAGACGACGAACACGCCAAAACATTAGGCCGTCAAATAGACGTTCCACATACAAAACTCGTGAGGCAGAAGAATTAAGTTAAGGATTGCAAAGTTTTTTTTTCAGTTTGTCTTTTGAGTCATAGCCAAAACAAGTTGACAGGGCCCGAAGTTGCCAACGGTACATACAAAATTAAACCCGAAATTCCTATACCCCGAGTGGTGCGCTAACCGTGATTCATCAACGTGCGCAGCAGGGTTTATTTAAGGTTTACTCAGGGTCTCAGTGAAGTATGCCACAAATCAGACTGGAACTTACTTTGTCCGCTTATCTTTATTAGACCGTTACTAATTCAAAATCTCGAAACTATCGCCGCGACAGTGATCTATGTTACACCTCGTATATTACCTAAATAAATCCTAAATAGAAACTTCAGCGCGCGTTGACGAATCATGGTTTGCTCTTTATTTGCGACATATTTAGAGAATACCGTTCCTGAACCCCTGCCTTCGCCCTACCTGCCCTTTTGCGGTCTCTGCGCCCACAATCCACTGAGAACCGCAACAGTTTTGATAAAACTTTACATCATTAATTCCTCACTAGTGAAAGTAGAGAAAAGTAGAGTGCTCAATCGTGTTTGTGAATGTCCTAATTCATTTATTCGAACTTCCCATGAATTTTCAATTCCTGTTGCAGATCAAAGCGGCTCTTTATCCACCCGGATGGTTCCCAGGTGTCCCGGTGATTCCGTTCTTCCACTGGATGAGTCTCGAAGACACGGCCTATGGAGTTCCAGAGGTAACATCTTCAAAATGAACGACGTACCCTATGTCGATGAAGAGACCAGTGAAAACGATGAAATGCGGCTGGCACATGGTTTATTATTCATGTTATTACCCTCACATTGTGAATGCGCGTGGTGCAGTGGTAAGAGGCGCTACTGACACTCGCACAATCAAGCGATCGATCCACTCCCGGGTTAACCAAGCATTCCGCAGTCGAGTAAATCGGCACCAGGGAAGATAATATCGCAGACTTACTATAGTATAGCGGCTGGCCCCCAATTCACTGTTTGGACCAAGTACGCGTTCACCATGCCTCTATTCTGGATGAAACACGAATGCGAGGCGCGTCCTGGGGAGAACTGATCAGCGTCGACACCTTTACCTCTTACCTTTCACCATCATATTTCCCCTGCAAGTACCAATTCTTTCGCTCTCAACTTCCCGGCATTACAACTGAGAAGGAATCACACAAAGTCGAGGGTGCTGTAGAAGAGCTAGCAACTTCGTTAACTCCGACATCCTTAACTTCTGCGAGAAGGGGATTGCTGTCCAGCCCTTCAGGTGTAATATTGTATCACTAACACTGCCAACTATATAGTGGTATAATTTACTAATATACTTTAATAGCAAGATTCAATCAATTCAACAAGTCCAATGATAGCGAACTTTCGCTTCTCTGAATCTTCTGCAGACATTAAGCTTAAGAGAAACTGCCTCGATATACTCGGATACGGGAGAATGTGGTGAATCAAATAACGAAGAAAAAGCATACAACTAACGGGACAAAACTACCTTCTCTCCTTTCTTATTTAATCAGTAAATTCTTTCATTTTAGCCGGAAAAACCCGTCGTCAAATACAATCCACCGTTGGAGTTCTGGATAAAACTCTACCTGATCGGACATTTTGTTTTGTTGTTGGCGATTTTTCTTCACTTCGAATACGATCGATCGAGCCTTGATTACATCGACTTTTCGTTGAAGATAGCTTTCTTCCTTGTCACAATGCAGACGTTCGGGGCGTTCTTCGACAAGAGGTGAGTGACGTGCCTTGAGGGCATCTTTGGTTGAAACTCGAAGAAATGCCAACCATGTGCAGATGGTATGCACCATCGTTGGAAATCTCGCGATGTGCCGGTGTGTTGACGTTCTTCGGCTTCACAATTCTCGATCATATCGGTGCTGGACCGCACAGGGTATTCCTGATGACCATTTTTGGTGTTTCGGCACTACTGTGGATCGGATACTGTATTCAAGAAGTACGTTTCCTTTGTTGACGGCATCCATTTGTTGGAAACTAATTTTTTAACCTCTCTTCGTATCTACATGCATACTCGTGGGTTATTACTGTTAACCACTCGATGAATTCGATTCAGACGCGAACAATTTATGCCGACTTGAACGCTTTTCCCTAGCCATTAATACTAATCTCTACTTATTCTCACCATCAACCTCCTTCCTTCTTTCTATCTTCCTTCCTTACTTATTTCTTTCCTTCTTCCCGATTTTTGTGATGATTCTAGCACCGCCACTACAGCATCTATAACACTTCTAGGTTACTGAATAGAAACTCTCAGAAACGCGACAATAAACTAGAACTTCAAGATGTCTTTTTTCCTCTCATTTTTTCTCTTCTCTCCTCTCCACCCCTTTCTTTCTCTTCCAATTCCTGCACATTACGCCATCACTTCGAACCTTCTCAACAGGTTTCCGTATGAATCCCAACGCATTTTCCTGTCCATTTAGCTGTATAGAGAAATAAGATAACAGAATGATTAACTAAAATTTCTCTTAGCGATCATTTGTTCCTACTTCACCACCTTTCTATAATACTTCCTTCTGAGTTCCGCCGTTTTTTGTAACTCTTCAGAGTAACCTTTTCAAAAGCAACTTGCTATCAATGAGCATGAATGTTGAGAGAAAAAGAAACTAAGGCCGAAAGTCAAAATAAACAACAAGCTCAAAAAGACCAATTTGGATCTCGAAATCAAGACTTTGACAGCTTGAGTGACAGCTCGCTCTTTTTTATGCCAAATAGGCGAAGTTACAATATTTGGCCATACTTTTGGCTTCACATGATAATGGTATACAATTTGTGACTTTCAGAGAATCACGTCCAGGCGAAGAATTCATGGAAAAGGCGAAAAGAATGTAGCTATTTCGGTAAGTGAAATTGTCAGTTCGTGGGATTAACTAGAAAAGAATCAATACCTTTTTCAGGTCATCTCCAAATCCGATCCTCTGGCAGCTGCAAGTCCACCCGAGCAGTCAGCTGTCATTGCCCCTCCTCCAACTGCGATTCATTCTGCTTTATAAGGTGATGCCATAACTAATAAGGAGTTTTAATATTGCTCAATTGTTCGCAAGATATCTGCTGATCGATAACATAATTTATGCAGTTAAACTGATCTTCATCTCAATGAATATTTTTTCTAACATTTTTCTAATTCACATAGTAACAATGGATGAACTTCAGGTAGAAGAAAAAGAAAAAATACAAGCATCTTCACATGCGAATAAGACGAACAAAAGGAAGGCGGGAACGGAGATATACACATGGACGGTGAAAATAATCAAAAACATTCTAAAACATTTCGAAACTTCTGACAGAATTACAGAAAAATCAAAAAAAAATCAAACAACATGATGACACAGTATAACTACAGTGAAACTATTACAAAACAAGCGCACTTCATAATGAATGGAGCAAATTAGAGGATCACCTCGATTTCAAAACCAGATCCATCCTGAGAAAATGGCATGGAAATTGCCTTCAAGGGGAACATTCTGATCCTGATTTGGAATAGGATCGATTGCGGTGCGACGCCCTGGAGAAGGAGAGTTCCGCCATCTTTTTTACAATTAAGAGTCATTAGCAACATCCTTGAGAACTCCGTCCAGAAAACTGGCACATCCGCCACTCTATAGTGTGCTGTTACGAAAAGCACTATTAATAAGAATTGGTTCCCATAGATCTCTTCAAAATTCAAGAGAACCAATGCAAATGTGCTATTAAGGAAACTAACATAAAGTTTCCATAATTTGAAGGACTGATTGAGGACAGCTGGACCCTTTCCATATTCTAAAACATTCACTAAACGCCCCTTCTGAATCTTACGTTCTCATTCTGTCAAGGTGATGGGTGAGAAAAAAGCGAGGAAAGCAGTTGGAATTTGAAAAAATGAGCCGGAATGCAGTAGAATGCAAATAAGTCGTTCAAGTTGTCAGCGTAGACTAGTCCACTAAGGATGCGACAGTACTTTCGTGATCCACTTTAAGTCGTGAAAACAGGTTGATACATATTTATGGTCTATAAGGAGGAATTACTCACTCAGAAGATCTGGTAGCACTTCTAGAAATTCTCTCTTGTACGCGCCCTCCACCGCCTTCCTGTAAAGCGTTTGTCAACATAACACTTAGAAACGCCCAAATTATAAAATCAGTATACACACCTGTGCGGGCTGGTTCCTACTTCGAAAACCTGAAATTACAGTTTACAGCTCTTCATGCTACGAAATAAAGCATCACTGCTGTGAGCTGCTCAAGGAGAGACTTGAAGAAGAGAACCTTTTACTGAAGTTTAGAAAAATGTTTAGGGAGGAAATTGTCATGTATGTTACCTTATCCAGGGAGTCAAAAGACTAAAAGGATAAAGATGATCAGAGGATAAAGGATGGGACACGAGTTGGAAGAAAGCACAGAGATCGAATGAACGCGAAAGGAAAATTTTCCGCACTCAACGGACAATCGATAATTTGGAAATTGATAATAATTTCAGGAGGCGCTGATTCATGACCAACGAACAGGAAAGAGAAAGAGAAAGTGAGGCAGGTAGAGAGGAATCTTGATACAAAAACAACGAGCTGTGGAGGGAACACAATTCCACGGAAATTTCACCTTTCATGTTGACTGAATATCTAACAGGAAAATTAAGATAAAAGAGTCACCTTTATCCGTGCGACGGCTAGAACCGTATCCTTTGTTTACATAATCGTCTGGAACCAAGGGTTTACTTCTGTGAAGCAGTATAAAATACAGCTCTACTGTAACAACATTCGGACCTGCATCGCCACAAGGGTTAGATGTGGTAAAGCTCCGCTGTTGTTCAGGCCCACCAGTCTCACTGTTCTCGGTGGCTCCTCGATTGTTGTTGATATCATTCCTAGACGGACTTCTGCTGCTGCTTCCGCTTCGAGAATAACTCCTTGACCTTCGCTTCGCTAGAAATGAAATGTCTTCAGTGGCACCTGAATGATATCTGCAAGCGTATTGAATACCCAGAGATTTCTAGAAGTGAACATAAGAGTCATGATATAAAAACCATCATCAATTAATCCACATCGAAGTAATCTCTCATTTGCCATTTTTCTTTCTTTTTCGTTGTTTTTCACCGTATAAATATTATACATGGAAGCCTTCGCACACAGAAACGATAAACGAAAAATAAAGTTGTCTGACCTTGAACACGATTACTGCTGCAAACGGTTGGTGCTTTGCGCACTGGACTTTCGCTTCCAGAGCGCGAATATGATCGCTTTCCCTTGGATTCGTTGTCTAAACATGAAGAACTACAAGTAAATCATCAGATTTCAATGGCGAGTGAAGCATCCTGCACCTGAATTACAAACCAGTAGAAGCTTACAATATTTCATATATGAAAGTCATAAGAACTATAGGCCACCTTAGCACCAGCTACAGAAGCTCTTCAGCTAAACCCGAACTCTTGAACCGTTATCCTACCGATGCGGCTTCTGCTCAGTAATGAAAAGTAGTAATGAAAAGGGGTACCTACCAAAATACTTACATGAATTCGTTTTATTAGTAGCTGATGCGACAGGACTGCTGCTCCGTGAGCGAGAATAGGAACGTCTCTCTCCACCTAAAACTAAATGGAACGGTTTACGAAAAACTTCTGAACTGATGCAACAGTAAGAATGAACGTTGTAACAGATAACAACAACAATAACACAAATCACAAAAGTGGCACCTCTACTTGCTTGTTTCGACGCTTGCGGAACAGGGCTGTTACTTCTTGACCTTGAGTATGAGCGACCTCTCGCGTTGTTCGATTGCTGATTCCCACCTATAGAAAAAAATATAATCAGTAATATACCATTTTCTCCGGGCGCTTCGCAGAAGTAAATGCGTCAACAGCTCGGTCTACCATCAGCTTCCCATCTTGGCAATTTGCTCGTTGCCAGCGTCAGACCTAGGTTGTCAGGAATGCTAATAAGGGAGAATCGAAGCGGAGGACAAACCTTCGACATCGCCACCTTTGTCGGAGTTTAGAAAGCCAGAAATGAGTGAAATCACCCCACCGAGGAGTATTTCAAACTACAGGACAACTAAGTAGTTCCACGGTGATCGCAAAAGGTAAGCAAGAGAGGTTCGCTCTCCACATAATCAGAGGAACAGCCCGTTAGAGTAGAAATCTAGTGTTACGAGGAGTGATTGACCACAGGGCATGTTGCTTTCCCTAATTTCTGGAATCAAAAGAGAAACACCTCGCTACTTTGTGGTTTGTTTAGTGAGGGTGTCCCAAAGAGCCATATTCTCTGCTCTTCGCTTCTAGGTGATCCCGCTTGTATCGGATAAAAGACTCTCTCCCTCATTAGCTTCATAAGAGCATATCCCACCTTATGAAAGCACATCCGAGCTGGATCTAACGATAAGAGGGACTGAAGAAAAAAAAAGAAAAGTGAAAGAATGTAAGAGAGTTCTTTCTACGTGAGAGTATTCCAGAAGAAAAAAGGATGCAGACCATCACAACTTACCGCTGAATCGATGGCTACTACCATCCTCATCGCGCCCGCCAGATCCTTCCCATCCTCTTCCTCGGCCTCGGAAGCTGTTGTCACCTCTGGAGTTGTCGCCATCGCCTGCAAATTACACTCATCACAGAACCCGAATTATTATACGCAACCTTTATTTCCAAATCTATCAGTTAGATTGCACATTCAATTGATTGACTTTTAATTACTGCAAAATCCGGAAGGGCATCTACATAGAGGGTGTACCGTAGTTCACTCCCATTTCAGCTCGCGAAAAAAAACAGGCCCGAATTTATCACTGCCCTATCAAAAGAAATGCGATTCTACTGATTTCCTTATGAGAATGTACCTTTCCAAAAAAATCAACAAATTTTATAGCTAAAATCATATGCTTCATTGACCGCGGAGGTCTTTGAAAGGGAGATGTGAAATAAGTACTTCCACGTGAAGCTATAAACCAGCTAACAACTCATATGTAGTTACCACAGGGGAAATACAACTTCATACCGCCGTTTCTGTATCCACCTCCACGTCCTCGTCCACGGCCACCGCCTCCACGATCTCCCCTCCCCCGGGGTCCCCCTCGACCTCGCGACTCCCGACCACCGGTTTGATCTGTAAATAACGGCCTTCAATAATCTAGCAGAAATTAAAAACTGAACATGAATCCCACTTCGATAGGTCCCTCCAGATGATCTTGAGTACAAATCGGAACCTGCATTATCATTACCACCGTCTAAAAGAGTAAACTGCAGTTATGGCATTGTCATGTGATGAAAACGCTCACAAGTAATCGAACAATTACTCCTCTTGAATCAAAATTAAAGCGGTTAAAATCTCAATCGTATTCGAAACGGTACCTAGATCACGATACGACACCGCTGAAATCCGTCTGCCGAAGATTGCGAGCTCCTCATCAATATCTCCTGCAACGACTACATTTATCGATATAATAAAGAAGGTGAAAAAAAGCCCACACTTGTGGCTAGAAAACACCTCATCTCTGAAGTGGAGGCGGGAAACTGCTAATTATCGCCAATCTTTAAAAGTGAATTTTTCGAGCAGCTATGTAGTAAGTGCCTCCACCTTCTCAGGCAAGTCTGGCATCAATTCACACGACCGCGGAAGAACGGAAGGCTTGATTAGCCTTTGACGGCGATCAATCGCTAGACCATTTGTAAAGCAGTACCGCCTCTTGCGACTTCATCACGCGATGTAGGAAAGCAGTTGAACAAAATAGTTTACCTCTGGACGACTTGTCAACACTTGGCACACTACACGGCTGACGATCTTGCATTCGATCGCTCGGGACCAGACGGGTGCCATTCGCTGGAAAGTGTGAAATTTGAAAGTTGTACCGCTTACAATTGCCGTAAGAGCTCTAATAGTACATAATGGATCGAAAGCAAAATAAAAGGTGAGGAGATAATATGTGGAGACGTAGACCAGTGAAAGATCCTTTCCAAGATCTTTAAAGGTGACCAACCAAGAAAAAAACCGTCTTGAGTATGAAGGTTGGGATGATGATTTACCTATATTATATGTACTTCGAATTACTGGCACGTTGCAAATTAAGCGATTTGGAGTTTAAGGTAATGAAATATTTAAGAGTCGGAAATCGATTCAAAGAGTAGTTAACGAATCAAATTGGCTACCACGCAGGCTCACAAGTACACATTATCACCAATGAGGCTTCTTGTAATTCAATAATAAAACTAATCTATAGGAAACGACGGTGGCATTAGGAATGCCACCGTCGTTTCCAATAGATTCTATTCTGCGTAGGGGCTGAACAATGGGTTTACTACATTAACAAAACTTTAATTAAACTCCGAAGACTCTTCAGACGTGTCTACCATACCTGTTACAGCTACCATATGATTATTAGCAAAACGACCAAAGTCGACGCAGCTGTGGAATTCTGGGTCTGACATGGGTACCGGGTAGATAGTACGCAAATGCTGGAAAGCGATCAGTTATCAGCAAACCAGTAGAGTTTTCACTTTGCTTAAAACAGCTATCCTGCTCTTCAGATCACTTTTGTACATGTAGAATTATATGCGAACATAGTTCAATTCAAATAGTAAACATTTATCTTCTAAAAAAATGAACTAAACCGTAGGCAACTTACCGGCAAGTGGCCGATGCCAATCGGATCGTCAAGACAAAGACGATGGTGACTTTTATTAACATGGTACACATTGCAGTACTCACATTTGAAATTGAAATGGGCCTGGGTCCTGGAATTACAACAAGATAACTTGCAACCTTCTTACACCTGAACCCATCCAAACAGTTGAAAATCTTTGATGACGAAAGCTAGAGACGAACTGAAGAACAAGGAACTTTCGTTGAATCTACTAGAATGATCCGCTCATCAACTTTATGTTAGAGCTGTCACCAGAGACCGATTCTAGTGTTTTAGTAATAATCTCTTGCCTGCAACCACCTGATCGGACTAAACCACTAAATTGGATGTGATGGGAGAATAAGCAATATATCACAGAATTGAAAACTCAACCCAAGTGTACTAGAAGACAAAATGGAAATAAATGGAAATGCTCGAAAGTCTAAAAATCTGGGAAAGAAACCTCAATTCAACACGCCGGTTTCGAAGATCAATGTACAATCGAACTCTCTCCTATAGATATTTTGAGGTATACGATTTGCTATTAGGAGATTTGGACAGGATCAGCAATATGCCGCCATCAGATCATAAGGGTTTCCCATACTTCGTACTGTTGCTTTTTTTGTGGCTGAATTCTCGTAGGTTGCTCTCTCGAACTCTTCCCTGTATGCAACCTACACGTCAAATAAATAAAATAAAATAACCTCTCAGTTAATGTACTGTTACTAATAGATCTAATGTCCTTCACTCTTCTGAAGAATAAAAATTTGAACCAAACTCTATATAAAAGTAGAACAATATGTATAAAAGCATGCTGTTAATTATGCATCCAAAACGAAAATTACACGTAAGCTCTAGAAACAAACTTGTAGACTTCAGAGAAATGGAAGGCCTGATGCTCAATCGCTCCCATGACACTCTTCGGGCGATCGTCGAGGCATCCTTTGAAGTTGCATATGAAACGAAGCTCGAAGTTTGGTGGCTCCTGTCGCAGAGCTCATTAAAGACAATGTGAAAACAATTTAATCAGCAACAGTGCTGAAACAACTGAATCCAACCACTCACCCTGTAGAACGTGCAGGCCATCGTCGATGACAAAAGCGCGGTGATAAATCGTCCTACCAAACGACCGGCTCTCCAAAATACCTTTAATTTCAAATACTACACGAAATAAGCCGAATACTCATACCTATTGATGAGAGGAGGACAAAACAAATTCGAATGGCACTATGCACGAACGCATTACAGATAACGACGCAACTAAGAACGAACGTACGTAGTTGTATATTTATAATTGTATTTATACTTATACATCTGAACCGTAAAGCGTAACATATCTTGTCAAAGAGAACACAAAAACTATATAAATCTGACCACCAGGCGCTGGAAATCACTTAAGCCACTTAAAGGAAAAACAATGAGGGGCTGTTGCCGTGGGTTATGAGCGATATAAAGGGATAGATAGACAGACTGCTGTGTGAAATAGCCTAGCCAGATACTATTAGAGCTTAGGCTTAACTTTTGAGAAATTTCGAGTACTTGATATTTCAAGTAGACATGCATGCAAACGTGGTTAGCTGACATCGTAGGTCAAACACCGTATAAAGTGTGGATGTGAACGTATCTGCACACCAGTCAATGAATACCTTTGGCCATCTCCATCGCTCTTGACGGCTATTGAAAACATTCTGACCACTCACTCCAACTATCGCGTCTCCTCCTTCACTACTATCGCACAGGACGTCCTGCAGCTGAGGCTCGACGTGAGTCGGTGGAGTCGATGGGCGAGCATCCCCCTCTAATGCTTTCTGCTACAAGTGATACCAGCGACTTTTCCTTGTAAGAACTTCCACAATTCGCCCGACCACGATCTTCAAATTCCAACGCTGTTCTGGAGCGTGCGGAGCAATCTGGTTCAGAGCCTGAGGGGAATGGAGAAGGCAACGCGTACTCCAAGCTCAGCTGTTCGGAGAATTCTTGTTTGAGAAGGTGAGCTCAGTGTCCTGGACCCATTTCACGATCTCTGATCGTGGCACTGTGTGTTAGGGCCGGTTCAGAGTGTTGCTGCATGCAGCTGCAGCAATGATAAAGTATAGGAATTGCAGTGCTGCAGCAGCTGCATGCAGCACACTGCAGCAGAGGTGGTGTTCAGAGTGTTGCTGCGTGCAGCGCTGTGCAGCAGCTGCAGCAGAGAATTCCCACCGGAATTTTATTGTCGTGCTGCAGGAGAGGTTGTGGCTGCGGACCTGACTGGGCGCGGGTGTCCCGCAACGATCGTCCTGCTGATTTCCCTTCGACGCCACACCATCGATCGATCATGTGATTCCTGTTACGAAAACTTGCTGCTGTGCTGTTGCTGCAGAGAACTGCAGCAAATTTGCAGCAACGCAGTGGTCCCGAACGGAACGACGCTCCGCCCCTTTGTTGCTGCACAATCATGCAGCAACACCCTGAACCGGCCCTTAAGAGAGCGAGGCTTGCTGGAAGATCCTTCAGCATGAGAAAACGACCGCCTGGATCACCTCCAATGTTCCTCAGGATGGGAAATGAACTTCATACCACAATCAGAAAAGAAACTACAATGTGTTACAGTAGACCGGAAGCGGAAGCGACGTGAACCCTGTAGAGAGGAGTTCCTTCATTTTCTTCTCCACAGATGGGTGTGTTCATTACGACGTCTTGAGCGCGAGAGAACCAGTGACTCCCGAAGTGTTCTGTAGGCAACTTCGGGAGATGATTTCAAAAGCACCTCGTTCGTTGCTGCACCGTGGAAAAACCCATCTCATCATGTACAACGCAAGACCCCACCATGACAAAGCGACACGAAACGAGCTGGAGCGACTAGGTAAACCATTCGCTTAGAACCTACAACATTTCCAACCATTTCGAGAACATCCTGCCTGAACTATCTCTAGGAGCTCGGGTCCCTGCCGTAAAAAGTGAAAGGTAAAGGTGAAGGTGTCGGCGTTGATTAGCCCACTAGGGACGCGCCGCCGCATTGGCGTTCCATTCAGAATCGTAGCGGCTTGGTGAATGCGTATTTGACCTTTACAATGACTTGAGGGAGCCAGCCGTTACGTTTGGTTTTACCCGCCCAGACAAGTCTGGTAGCAATTTACCCGATCCAGGAGGGATGGAAGGCGTGGTTCGCTCAGGCCGGGATCGATCGCTCCACGAGTAGCCCCTCTTACCACTGGACCACGCTGCCCCAACTGGCATAGATCGTCCCAGGTTCGCGCACTGCACCACAGCGGAGGAAAATAACCTCCGCGGGTTTGTATAAGGGCTGAAATGGATAAGATTTCATGGCTATTGGATAGTTCTTGGAGAAGAACGTATATAAAAGGTAAAAAATGCCCAGGGAATAAATTTTTTATTATTAACTAGAATAACTGAGCTGACGACGGGTTACGGTAGACAAATGGACGCCCTTCGATAGAATCGTTCCTTACATTTCGCGCAGGAGAGCCTTCTGGACATTTTGCTGTAGTGAAGCAACCGTTATAGATGTTGTACCCCCCGCGGCACCCTGGGCGGCGTCGTCGGCGCAGTGATGAAAGATAGGGAGTATCAATCCAGCGGCGTCGCCGGCGACGCCGCCGGATGGGGAGATTCTCAGGCCATTGTTATGCCACCGATTTCGCTCAGCGATGAATTGCGCAACTGATACTATTCACTATCAGACACGTGGTAGCAGATGTGTCTGTGTCAGTTGTCCCGCCGGCCGCTGCTGACTGGGTGTCGTGCCGTTGCCCGCGCGCAATTTCGCAATCTCGCAATTTTCAATTAATTGATTGATTGATTGATTGATTGAGAAAACTGATAAACCAGACTCAAGAAAACAGCGAACCCGTTCAGGAGCAGCAAACTGCAACTGTACTAACCACTGTAAACTGGTCTACACTTCTGCCCTCCTCACTGCACTACCTTAAACCCACCAGACCACTACCCACAGCTACAGACTAGCACCATTTACTGCTGCCAGAAGCTGCCATACTCGTGCGAACATCTTTTTAGAACTATAAATAGATCCTGTAGTGGACATCGAATGCCCAAAACCTTTTTAGACATGTCCACAGGAAAAAGAAGAGAACTGTCGACAGGGAAAAGGAGGGGGAGTGACCAAACGGGCGCTATCGCAGGCCGATCAATAGAAGGCGCGCTATCGATCGGGCTGCGCTTATCGATTGTGCTAGGCGATCTCTCTTCTCGGAGCACGTTGTGATACCTGCATAGCTAGGATGTGGAGAGCTAGCGATAGTTCTGATGAATGTATTTTCAGCATCACCTGTCCAATTTCAGCAATTGTCGATTTTCAGCAGCCACCTCCAACCAATTATAGAGAATTAGATAGGAACTCTCGGTGATCGGGTAAATTGGTACCGGACCGGTCTAGGGACCACGAGGACGCTAAGTTGGTTCAGCGGCTGGCTGGCCCTCGCAAGTCATTGTATGAGTGAAATATGTTCACTGTGACTACGATTCTGAACACAAATGCGTGGCACGCCCTTAGAGAGAACTGCTCAATGTCGATCAATCTACCGCTTTACTCTTATGAAGCAAAATCGCAGTCGACCATTCATCAAGAACTCTCCTTTTCGAAGAAAACTTACCATTTAGAAAAGCTGTTGTTATCTGGTAGTTCCGACTTGGAGCAAATAAATACGTTTCATTGCTATAAGTTTTGCATGCTGCTGTGCCGAATGGGGTTAATAGGTGGATCAAATTCATTGATGGCCTAACGTTTGGGCCTGTTCGCTGTCAGAGACCTAAAAGTGGCTCGAAACTTGCTATCTTGGGTCTGTCCCTCTAAGCGCCGAACCATCTCTGGCATTTTTGACAAACGTGAAAATCTACGTTAGAAACTGTAGGAAACGAGAGATATTAAATGACTTACCCCAAGATCTACCGACAGAGTGGTGCCGACGTGGCAACCAGCTCTGGTTGATAGTTAATGCAACTGAGTTATATCAGTCATTCCGAAACTCACAGAACGGTGTAAACGGTAAGAAGTCATTGCTTATCGAGAAACACTCATTCCGGTTGTTCATACAAGGATTCTTTGTAGAAATCCAAAAAGCTTTCAACGCTTACCTATACGATATCTTGGTCTCACATGATGCGATTCTGCCTTGCAATGCAAATTCTGCCTTGCATGAACAACTGGAATGAGTGTCTCTCGATAAGCAATGACTTCTTTCCGTTTACACCGTTCTGTGAGTTTCGGAATGACTGATATAACTCAGTTGCATTAACTATCAACCAGAGCTGGTTGCCATGTCGGCGCACCACTCTGTCGGTAGATCTTGGGGTAAGTCATTTAATATCTCTCGTTTTCCACAGTTTCTTAGGCAAATTTTTCAAGTTTGCCAAAAATGCCACGGATGGTTCGTCCCTCAGCCGGACAGACTTAAAATAAGAAGTTTCGAGCCATTTTTCATGCCTCCGACGACGACAAACAGGTCGAAACGTTAAGCTATCAATAAATCACCTACTAACCTCGTTCGGCACAACAGCAAACGAAACTTATAACATCGTGCCGAGGTTTCAAGAAGAGAGAACTTGCAGAACTTTTCATTGCAATTTCGTGAAGAGAGGTCACCTGTGGAGCCGATCACAAATCTGGCGTCTGTACTTGACGAACATGCCAAGCTCGGCAGGTACAGATGTGCACAAGGGGTGGTTTTGGCGGGTCGAGATTACAGATCTCAAACTTCATTAATTGAAGTATTTAGCATGCTGATCAAGTGCACAGCATTTGATTTTGGAATTCCAATCGCCTAAGGTGTGTTGCACGAGGTTTGACACATGTGCACAACGATCTACCAAAAGGAAGGAATTGTGAATAACACGTCACCCCTAGGACCCTCTGTCGACGAAAAATTTTGATTCAAGGCAAGCCCGATGGAGTTGGATCTTCTGACTAGTGCCGAAAAACTTTTTCCACGCGCGAAAGGGAACGTTACTAGTAGGGAATAAATAGGCGGATTCCTCTGCACTTAATAGAAGCCGAGTTGAGGAGGGGAAAATGTTCTAATATCAGCAAAGGAAGAATCACTCAGGGCATCTGTGATCTGCTGAATACGAACATTCCCTGCCAATGAGTGACCTTACTGGCGAAAGAAAGCTCAAGAAAGTCATGTCCGTTAGATGCAACATACCCCGTCATGTCCTGATGCAACATACCCCGTGTGTCATGTCCGGCAAAACAACACTTATTCACCACATCGACTTCACTCGAATGAAATCGAAACGGGAATAATCCAGCTTTTGCATTTCCCAGGTAAAGACTGGGAAGGGGTACGTCAAGAACGGGACTACAATGTGGGGTAAGAGCGCATTTCCGCAATAGTTCCGCCTTTTGCGGCAGTATTGCTGCGGAATGGTAGCTTTCGTGTTGGGACCACCAAACAGCAATTCGTGTTGAGACCGTCCTGAGATGACGTGTTGACGCGAGTTGACGCGATGAACTCACAGACGTTACCCCACGCACCATTTCTCTTTTCGTTTCTTCCAAGGAATGACCTTTGTCACTCCTTACGGCAGTCCATGGATCTGCTCCTTTGAAGTTTCTCTTTCATGAAGGATTCCCGGCCGGCCAGAGGCAAGGTCTCTTGGCGAGACCCTAGGTGGCGGATAGTGGATGAATAGCGGACCAAAAACCATCTTACAGTTTCCGAAATGAGCGTTGTGCAAACTGGGTTTCTGCGTTAGACGGTGACACCTCTTCGCGAAGGTAAATTGGCAAAAAAATTGGTATCAGTAGGAGGTCGAATTCGGTGGAAACAGCCTCATAAAAGCGAAACATTTACAAATTTAGGTACGTCTCATGGTACTGATACGCACTGTAGTTTCTACTGAAATGAAATGTGTTTCTGGTACTTAAAGTCTCATGCACTCTTTGCAGCGACAGTGTGGCAGCCGCGCCGTAAGGGTCGCAGTTGCACTGCGAAGGTGGACTCGACAGATGGAGCCATGCACACTTCCATTGCCACTGCCGAGGGTGTGGAGTGGAGTAGCGTGGGACCCACCCACCTGAAACGAAAGGACTTCTTTCACTTGTCGTTGCCGGTGCCTAGTGAATGGAGGTGAAAGTTCAAGGTGGGGCACTGCTGAACGGATTTACCGGAATCGCAATTAAAGCGAC
This sequence comes from Nippostrongylus brasiliensis, assembly GCA_030553155.1. NCBI lineage: Eukaryota > Metazoa > Nematoda > Chromadorea > Rhabditida > Heligmosomidae > Nippostrongylus > Nippostrongylus brasiliensis. The sequence continues at coordinate 16,218,130 of CP130734.1, read as the reverse complement.
AATGTAACAGTACACTGAGCGTACTGATTCTCGTAGATTCCGCGTGTCGTAATGGCAAGGTGAATATCTCACCTCCAATAAACGATTTCGAGTTACGCTTCAAAAATGTGGCATGTTGACGACCTCACTTCTGCATCAGATCAAGTGCAATGCTCTCAAAATCGTCATTATGGAGTCCACATTATTGGCCGGTTGGTGCAGTAATATCAGTTGCGATAGTTCTGTATGTCGTGACGGTTGGAGCATTCATCATTTACGAGACGTTGAACGCCCTTATGCAGTCTACAGAACAATGGCGATCCAATGACAAGGCTGCAAGATCATCAGAACTGCAGAACGTTCATATGAACACAATATATTCTTACCGCGCCATCCCGAAGACCGATCGTGCCATTCTCGGAACTTGCATGCTTTTCGTTTCCTTTATTTGTTAGCGAAAACATGCAGGTCAGCGGCAAATTAGGGAACTTCCTTTAAAAAACTTCTCACATAATCTCCTTTTTTTCTAAACTTCATCTTCATCTAGGTAGCTCCAGCGATTTTGCTGCAAATGATTCGTGAGCCCGCACGACTACGACAGTGGCTGCGGTGTGGGTTGCACTACCTGCGGAGAACTCCACTACACTTAACTGTGACATCCGAAGCGGTGACTGAGACGTCGACTTCATCAGAAGAAGATGTATTAAAATATTATTATCCAAATATCTATTAAAATATTGTTCCATGTCGCGCCGTCGGGAGTGCCCGGCATATGCCAGAATCCCTAGGCCCACCCGCAACGGGGCGGGACCAAGGAAAGACCTGGTGTGGCCGGTGGCCCGACACGACAGTCTTCAATAAACCTCTTTGTCAAGCGCACGTGTATCTGTCCACCGAGGCATCAACTTACGTTAGGGCACCATCATCACCCAACACATTTTGGTTCAACGTCCACCGCACGGAACTTGCAGGGAGTGCTGGCGTCACCACCACTTCACTGCTTTGCTGCCACTGTTGACTATGCATGAGCTCATAGCTCATAGTAAATGGGTACGGTCCCTCCAGAGGTCCACGAAGTTTATCACCTCCAAGGATACCCCAGTGCTGTACTACATGTACGGGGTTGTAATAAACACGTTAGACGACCGCTTGTGCACTCATACATCATATAGTGAAGAAATAATGTTTTCAGCCAGCTGCCAAGCTACTGGTTTGACACCGCTTCGCTGTAGAGTATGGATGGAGCAGCAGGCCACTACACTAGCCTCTGGTGTTTCCAAGCATGCTCGTGACTGGCACAGACGTTCGGGACTGCTAAAGTGCGAAGTGTTCCATCGGGTGATGATGCGTCGATGCTGCGGGGTGTGGCGAGGGAGACGCAGGGGCGACGGGCGACAGCGCAGAGTGCGACTCGCCTGGCGGAGGACGCAGAGGCACCGGCCGCCGGCCACACACACACACCCCGCTGCTCATCGACCACTTCGCGTTCGGTACGACACGACCGTTCGGACCCTCTCCTTTTCACCACGAGCCCTTTCTCCTCAACAATTTGACTTTCGTGGACGTAGCCTGGTTTCTGCAACACAGCCAAGATTGATATTGACGATTTATTCGGCTAACGATTCGGCGTCCTTGACTTTTTCAAAGCGCGGAACAAGTCGAATTCAACCTGAGAAACTATGCACTCAACACCTCATCAAATTCTCAGAAAAAAAATAAGAGAAAACTGAATGACCATCGAGCAAATGAAAAAGGGGTCAGAAAAGGCTAACATTTATGAAATTGACTAGTGAGATCTATTAAACATCCTACGAGCTACGGGTGTTTGAAGGATTCACTAGACCACTTCATAAAGCTTAACCTTTTCTGACTATTTTTCAATTTCTTCGATGGTCATTGAATTGCCTCTTGCTTTTTCGATTTGGCGCGGAGTCAAGAAACGTTACCCCGAATAAGTTGGTAATATCAGTCCTAGTTGTGCTGCAGAAACCGGACAACTTTCCTTTTTTTCTTCGCTATTTTCCGTGAAGGCCCGCGTGGTACAGTGGTAAGAGGCGCTGCTGACACCCGCACGGTCGAGCGATCGATCCCGGCCCGGGCTAACCAAGCCTTCCATCCCTCCGGGGTCGGGTAAATTGGTACCAGACTTGTCTGGGAAGGTAAAGACACTGACCTGGTATAGCGGCTGGCCCCCGCAGGTCATTGTATAGGCCAAATACGCATTCACCATGCCTCTACGATTCTGAATTGAACACGAATGCGGCGGCGCGTCCTCAGGGGACTGATCAACGCCGGCACCTTTACCTTTTACCTTTTATTTTCCGTATTTTTCGCTGAATTCTTTGTCCTTGAAATTTCCAATTGTTTTTTTTCAAATTCTGATGATTCTCTTAACTGAAAAATATTGGGTTATGAGCTTTCGGAAAACCATGCACTAACTCCTCAAATTGTGTGAAGCATAGTACAGTTAATTTCTGAATCGTGATTGTTAATAGTACTGCCGTGGAAATGGACGGAGGTGTTTTGGAGAAGTTGTAAATAATTTTGGGTACTACATGACTGCCCCTTCACATATCTATACAATTTTCCACATTCTCTCTGTTTGAAACATCAGCAGGCAAATGGCATATCTGTATATTCTTTGAAAAATGTCTATATACATGTGTGCGAAACTCGCCATTTGAATAGCTCTCCGCCTCGTGTGGAACCTACTACCTGCTAAGTTGTGAACATTTTCAGCTTACGATTCCAGGAACGGTCAAGTTCCCGGCAACGGCTACACTTTGCTTGTAGTTCCGTTATCAGAAGGAGGTAATTTTCGCATTCTGTATTTGAATTCACTTTTCGGCTTTCTCAGTCAGGCCTGTTTCATTCGTTTTCAGTTTCCTTTCCTACTCTTGAAACTGGATGAGGAAACGAGTCTGACGGTTGATCCGTCAGCTATCGCCGAAGCCTTTTGGAACTATGACTATACTAAGGTACGCGAATGTTGCATTAGTCTGTCGTGTGGGGTTCATTAAAGTAAATAAGTTGTTGACCTTTCGTGGGGATTGAAAGAACATAAGCTTTTTGGCTTCGTGTATGTATTGTCCTTTACTGAAACTTTGTCGAAAAGTGACCGCTGATCGCCTTGCAAGTAAAAATAATCGGTCACTCTTCCATAAAAATTGAATATCGGAACGAGAGCGGTCGTCGAATTCCAGTTGATTATGAGACCGCGCTATTGCAAGGCATACATGTCATTTTTTCAGATTTTTGATGCTCCAATTAGCCAAGATCAAGCACCGCTATATCCTGAAGCTCGAAGTAGGAAAAGAGTGAACTCAGATGGAGCAGAAAGGCAACGGCATAGACGTCAGAACGAGACTGAGCAAGAACGAGCTGCTCGGTTAGAAGCAAACGCTGCCTGCCAACGTCGAAAGCGGCTGAGCGAAGCCGGAGAGCAGAAAGCGATGAGGTTCAGAGTTTTCTTTGGTCACTTATTTATTGTACATGTTGTATACCACGAGCTTTTATAATCATATTACTGCTGTAGCTTAGCAGTAGTCAAAAATGTGCAGCAGGAGCAAAATAGGAATGAGAAACTGCTAACCTTTTGCTGGCAGAAAATCGATCACTCTAAGGGAAACCAACAAAGGAACAAGAAAATTCAATGAGGTGCTGTTATTCACCTCGTCGTTAAGATCTTCTTGCAGTTAAGTGCGAAATGGGCCAGGATTCATGTCTCGAGACTTTATTAAGTGCAAACGCCCACAAATGTCGCTATCTCTATCTAGCCATTGAAGTTGAGCCACATGTCAGGGCTTAATTTATTCCCTGTACAGCTTTTTTGAGAGGACGATTGTGTGCAAAGAAGATTTTGCTCTATTGGCATAGGAGCTGAACATATCAAAAATAAAAGAAATATACGAACGCGAAGCTTTTTTGGAACTGAATCGGCCCCTTTGCCGTTCACAATTTCACCATTGGGACTGGGAGCTAAAACGCATCGTTTCTATTAGCGGAACCGGACCGTGACCGAAGGTGGTTGTGCAAGGACGTTTCTTGTAACATTCCGGATTGCGTACTAGAAGTAGATGTTGTAATGACGGTGAAACGATCATCGCAAAAATCGCAGCTCAGGCAAAATTCGAACCCGCGATCATAAGGAAAATGCTGGAGGAGCGCAAATGACCGGCACAATTGGTGAGGAGAGCCGTCGTCTCGCTGGTGGAGTGCAACATCACGGAGCCTCGGGTCGGCCCTATGGGGCGCATTTGAGTCCTTTCTGAGCCGCGATTTTTGTGATCCTAGCACCAACATTAAAACATCAATCTCTAGTGTACATAGCACATAACCTACATAGGAAAAAACGCTGCAATAAATTAGAATTTCAGATTTTGGATTGTATTTGCTGGAAATATTGTAGGTTGTTGAATGCTTTCTTCAGGTTAGAATCGGAGGCTATCCGTAGAGAACAGCAACGTCGCTCGGAAGATGAAGAGAAGCGTCTTGCCAGGCTCGAGGCCAACGCTCAGCGAACCCGCTGGAAGCGCGAGCACGAGACTGCGGAAGAACGAGCTGCTCGTTTGGCTGCGAACGCAATCCGACAACGACAACGACGTCTAAAGGAGACCAGCGAGGAACGGGCCGCTCGTCTAGCCGCCAACGCTCAGCGACAACAGCGACTTCGCCTGAAAGCGGTTAGTTCGGTTCCAGAAAATGTGTTTCTCTGATGTTTCGATGATGCTAGGCTATCTGCCGAAGTTGGGATCCTGGCAACGTTCGGGCTTTTCTTGAGCATTGTGATGCTGAACCTCACATCACCTAGCCGCTCACTCTGCTACCTTTTTTGAACTGCTCAGTCGCCTTATCCTTCGTCTAAAATAGCATCCGCGTTCTCTTTTTGGATATTAGAACTACAGATACAATTATCGATTTTATTAGACGCGAATGTCATCGCTGTGCGCTTAGAATGTGATTGAAGACAATAACGAAGTCTTCCCTATCATTTTCCTTGAAATACCATTTTCCTTGCCTTTTTTTGGCGCCGTTTGGGATTGAAACTATTGGAACGCTGTGTAAAATTAGGAACCCAGTCGTCTTTTGCGATGAGTAACAGACGTGGTGCATGCGTGAAAGTGTTGCTTGGGCAATAAACTTATCTCCTTTTTCTCTTCTTTTTTTATCGTTTGCGTTATTCCGTCGGCAACTTTATGTTCTAACTGCTTCTTTCAACATTATGCCGTGCAATAACTGCTTCACTATAATCCCAACTGTAGGATTTCCCAGGTCCTCTCTTCTTGGAACCTCCGCATGATGTTGTAGTCGATCTGTGCACATCTGTATCTGCCGAACTTGGCATGATAGTCGAGCACAGACGTCAGATTTGTGATCGGCACCGCAGATAACCTCACCTCATGAAATTGCAATGAACAAGTTCTGCAAGTTCTCTCGTCTTGAAACTTCGGCACGACGTTATAAGTCTCGTGTGCTGCTGTGCCGAGCGAGGTTGGTAGGTAGTTCAAACTTTATTGGCCTAACGATCCGACCTTCCCGTCGTCTTTAGAGTTTCGAATCATTTTTAGGCCTCTGAATACGACGGAAAAGTCGAAACGTTAGGCCGATAAAGTTTGATCCACCTTCTAACCTCGCTCGGCACAGCAGCATAGAACGACTGCCCCACCTGTTTTGTAACCCATGATCATGACTATGGATGCAATTTGTGCATACATGAAAAGAGATATTTCACTTGTGATGTTGTTTGTTCACAGTGTTCCTATTCTACTGATAATCAACTTTCAGCGACTATCACAGGATGCCGGCTCGTCGTCTCTTCCATCACTAGACGAACGAGATGACAACGTGAAAACCTCCACAAATCCTCGACAGCTTCTACCAACATCCCTTCCCGCTTCTATACCGTCTTCTCTACCTTCACCGTACTCGTTTTCCATGACATGTCAATCTAATAACCATCTAACATACGGACAATAACTATTGTTTCGCTACCCGTTTGTGAATATCCCCGCTTTTCATGCATTGATTGAAAATCCGTCGTTATCTGGTCAATGATCGCTTTGTTCTTTTACAGCTGTTTTCTGTGTCAAACACACTTTCTAGCGCAGCAACTGGTGCATATTATTGTGTATACGAATGGAAAATATTACGGATCACCACGGTTCGCTTTTTTAAATGTGTATTGAATTTTTATTAGTGAGCAAGAATCTTCTTTTCCGGATTGATGTGCTTGACAGAGTATAAAGACAACGTATGTACTGGGCTCGATGATTTCATTCGAGAACTTTGATAATTCTTATTCACAAGAAACTGAAGGAAACAAGATTTTCAATCTTTGAAAAAAAAACAACAAAAACAATGTAACAACAACTGAAACATTTCCATAACAAGCCAACATAGACGAGATCATCCGCTATTCCTCCCCTTCATCATCGGGTTCATCATCGAACGTGGTTCTCTTATTCAATCTAACAACAGGTTTCTGATCGTCGGCCTCGTTTCCGTGACTGGCTTTTGCTATTCTGAAGGAAGCGGTGAGGTTAAAATGATAATAAGACACTAGACTTGGAGACACTTACCCTTTACTGACGATCTTCATAAATTTTCCTCGAAGTTGACACATACCACGCCTTATCGTTATTCCGCTATGCTTCACCTTTATTATATCATCAACTTCCAGTGTTATGCCTAAATAAACACTTGTCTCGGTAAGAGCAGGAGATGGGCTAAAGTGGTTTTCTTCATTCTGCTACAAATCTACTGACTTCATAATTAAGTACCAAACAGGAGAGGTTTCCCATCTACGTGACACCAGATGCCCTTCAAAAGAGAAGAAAAACAATTGATGACAGCAAAAGGGCACAACAGAACGAAACGCTTGCATAAAAGAAAACTTTCTAGATTTTCTCGAACAATTCCACTCGTCGCTTTACAAGTGTGAACTCTTTAGCAGTATCTAATCCCGGATTTGACGAAAATCGATGATATACGCTACATTTGCGTTCCCCTCAAGGCCTCACGGCGTTCTACATTAGCATATGATTTCCAAAAGAATTTATTTTCATTTCGATTTCTCATTCCTAAATAAATTTCTTGGTTTGAAGATGAAATTCTAGCTATTGCCAAGAGGACTCGTCAGGAGTAGTCCGCTCTTTGTCAAAAATGGAATTTCTTAAAGGTTTCTGTCCAAAATACTTAAAGGTTTTCAAGAACCTCGGGCTTCACAACTTTTAAGATTGAGAAAACCCAGATGAATAACGACTTATACATCATAGGTTGATAACCGCTCAAAATTCGCAGTTTCGGAGATGAGGCACAGTGAAAACGAGTTTTCGAACGAGAATTCGATGAATAACTTGTCGAAGCAACTCGAAGACGTATTTCAACCGCGCTAATGAAATCTGCTTGTCTATTTCTCCCTTTAAGCCGTTTATCTTACGACCTACCCTTCTACTAACCTCGCAACTTCTCTCGTAATTTATCGTCCACTGGTGCCGTGATTGTAACCACATCCAATATCAATGCAGAAAGGAAATCCGCAGCAATATGAGTGACTCGTGCCTCGTAGTGATGACCAACTACCGGACTGCAAATTTTTCTCTCGTCAATGTTGGCTGCGATGTTTGCCGAGAGCATAAATAATGTTAAAACGAAAAAAGGAAAACGAAAAGTGAGTTAAAGAAAAAGTTACCGGAATACAACCTGCGTTATCGACGCGTCTACGTGAAACACGCTTTGGTCATCTATAACCCTAGGAAGTGATGCGAGGCGAACTGATCCAACCGAAAGCACAACACCCCGTACTCTGTAAACGCAAAATTTTCAAGCTGATACCATTGGAATACAAATGTCAAACCAGAAGACCAGCAGAAAATGAAGTAGTAATGCCCCCAATGGACCGGAAAATGTGAATTTCCCGTCCCAATGCGTCCATTTTAAGAGGAAAGAATAAGGAGCTCAAAATATATCGTTGGAGAATGGCAAGCTCTAGAGAAAAGCAAAAGACAGATCATAAATTGACAAAAAGCAAAGAAATGGAACAGGAAAAAGAGAGCTGAAATTTATGACATAGAGTAGAAGGAAATAAAATTACAGAAACGTCAAACAGATGATGAATGTAAGAGAGTGGTTAGCCCTCACCAATTATGGATGTCATTGAGGTTGAGTCAGACCAATTAGTTGACTCAACTATATGGTCTTGATAACAAAAGAAACGAAAAATTACGGGTTGGATGAATGTGGAGAACAATTCTGTTGATGAGCTTACACCGATTTTTGAATTCAACGACTCATACAACCAAGCAGCGAAATATAAGCATGAAAAAAAACTGATCAACTCACTTCGATCGATACTTCCCAACAGTCATTTTAGCGATAAACTCGCACGAATTCAAAATATTGCCACCAATAAGATGATACGGCAGTGTCACATGCCTCTTCTCTCGTAACATCTGAGAAATGTGATTTTCTGATAGACTATAGTTCGACCTACAATAGTAACAGTGATTTCTGGAGCAAAAACTCGCCTTTAAGCCACACTTGGGTTTGGTTAAAATCAGATTTTTCGCATCTTCGAAGCTAATGATCTCCATCTGGAACAACGGAATTTTGTTAGGCATCTACAGAAAAAAAAACTGGGCACAAAAGGAATATCAAACAAGCATACCGCTCTTGAAAGATTTATTTTCCGCTGTACCTTCCTGTATTGAGGTTTTTCAGGGACCTCCACCGCCTAAAAGAGCACAATTCAGGCTTCTGGTGCAAAATAGGTGCTGCATAGTGCAGTAACGAAACAACGCATGAATGAAGTGAGACTTACATCTCCTCTATGACTTTCATTATGATTCTCCCGTTTCTTCTTGTGCTCTTTCTTTACCTTCTTTCTCACTGAATCATCAACTTGGTGCGGATCAAATTCGTTTTGTACATCATCGCTCGACAATAACTCCTGCAACATCGTATGTACTACTCCGCAATACTCCGCATTCACGATACTGTCCGGTTATCATCTCCCACAAAAAAAAATTTCCAATGACAATCCCATGGATTTCAGGAGAAGCAGTCCGATTCCTTAATTCATGTTTAAAGTCCACAATATGTGCGAATAAACATATACCCTTGTAGTTTGGAGTACGATGATCTCTAATAGAAAGCATTAGCAAAAAAAAGTTAAAAAAAAAGAAAAAAAGTAGAAAGTGAGATGAAGTAAAGTTCTACGAAAAGTACTCAAGCAGGAGATTAGAGTAATATATTAGGGTGAGCCAAAAGTTCGTCTGCTACTCAGATTTTGACTTTCTTTATTTATAACTCAAGAAAAACATATAAATGATCAATAAGAGTATCATAGTTAAGGTCAATTCTTTAGCGGATCGTTGGCAAAGAATTGTGCTTAACCATGATAACATTCTTGGTCATTTGTTTTTCTCGAGTTATGAATAAAGAAAGCCAAGATCTGAAATGCAAACAAACTTTTGGGTCACTTTCAGGATATTTAGAAACATAAGAGTATAGAAAAAGAACGCGCTGAACAAAGGGACTAGCTTTGAAACATAATTCCTATACACAATGAAATAATACGCCTGACTCACCGTCTTCACTTTCTTTCGAGTGTGTTCTTCATACCCACCTTCTTCATCTCCATCGTGTGCCCTTTTTCGTCCCATCTGGATGCTTGTTTATAAGACATGAAAGCAAATATCGATTCAGCAAAAACATCAACAAGTACCAGCGGAATACCACCGTGGGTTTTAAAAGAAATAACCACACAGCACTTGAATCTTCATTGGTTCGATATTCATAAAAGCATGAGATTATCGCGTATTAGGCAGTAACTGCAATACGGAGTAATATGGATATGTTCAAATGTTCAAATACTCCAAAGACAACGACAAAGTTATTCACAGTTTCAGTGGTATATTCGGCCAAAGAGGTGGTCGTTTATTTGCATACTCTTGCTCAAATCTCATGTCGATCAACGTCTCCATTGCCAAAATGCGTTCAGCGCTCGACCCATACATCTTTTGAGCGTCTTCTCGCCTCTTTTTCGTCTTCGCTTCTTCATCCGGAGCATCGAAAGTACGCTTCTCTACTCCGTAGACACCGACTGCAAATATCGAGACGATCAAGTTTATAGATGGTTCCAATAAATATAAAAGTAAATGCGAATGGAAACATTAAGTCATCATGGAGAGAACTTAAGAACGCGATGGCAAGCGACAAGTTCATGATGAACAGCTGCAACACGATCACAACAACCGCTGGGAATTAGACTTGATGCAGCATTTGCTTTCGAAAACCGATGATAGCGAAGAACAAATCACACTGTCTGACCTTCCATGAACCATGGTCTGATGATGAGTTCAAACTCCCTTTTTCCTTAGGAGCCAAGACGAAGCTCAATTACTTATTTACTACGCCGTCAAAGGGTGCGCCAATTATAATGCAGTGGTTAGCAACAGACCACTCTAAATGTAAAAAAACATCAGAAATACAGCAACCAAACAATTAAGACGGTTAGAAAACTGAAGGTCAAGATGGTGCGTGCGACAGCGCGGATGAGCAAATTGCCTAGAATTCGTAGCGCAGTGCACCGATGGGTGTCTGAGAACAGTTCTTGCTCACTACTCGATTTAAATACGTTGAATTGAACGGCACATTGGTTCAAGCAGAGATGAGTAGGAACGGTAAAGTAGCTCGAAACGTTATAACTTCTTGTCACTCTTTTTTTCTGACCGACATCTCGCTGAGACCTCCTCAAAAGCCCAGTCAACGATTGCTGGGCGATCGTGGCAAAAGCGCTTGAAGTCAGGGTACCAAGGAAGGATGTACTCTGACCGAAAGGTCAGCGGAAGAACGGGGTCTAGCCGAACCAAAGCTAAGATAAAAATCTCGTTTCGATTTCAAAGAAAAAAGCGAGAGGCCATTAGCGACCGAGCGCTATACTGCTCGGTTGCTAATGACCTTTTCACAAACCTGGATGCTTTCTCTGATTGTGATGTCTGGCAAACGTTTCAATAGTACACAACAGAGATCGGCAAATCCTGGCTTACTATAGGACAATTGAAACCAGTAAAGCTGCAGAAATAACCCACTTTTATCAGCCAAAATGTATTCATCATCGTCTAGTTGTATCCAATGAGCCGCCTCCTCCCCTCGCTCCTTCACAAAACGTTGCTCTCTTTCAGCTCTCGCAGCGTCTCCTAGAAAAGTTTTAGAACTACAACACTTGGAAATTCGACTCTATACAAATAAGTAAAAATACTGAAAAGATAAAACAACAGATAACAAAAACAAAAAATAGCCAGACTTCATACAAATGAATATTGAGACCGAAAGAGAGAACAAAGGATAACAAAAAACTAACGTTGTTTTCTATGCTCGATGGTCTTCCTGAAAAAAGCCACCATTTCCTCTGACATCTCTACATCTTCCTCTTCTACATCCATGCATTCTGCAAGTGCGTCTTCATGATGTAAATGAAGGAATAAAAAGCAAAATACGATTATTTGATACAAATGGAGTATCGCAAGTGGAAAACCTACCAGATTCCTCAACTTCGACTGTCGCTTCTTTCGTAGATACATACACTTCACGCTTATCAGCGCTGTTTGTATATTCTCGACTTGATGCTGGCGTTGGTTCAGTGGCACATTGCCCTAAACATTTCAATAATCAATGTCGTAACTCATAAGCGAACGGAAGCCACAGCTCTTCCAAAAAAGACTAGAAGGACCACAGGAGAATATGTGAAAAGCAGCGGATAATTCGAAAAGTCGATAACACAATGTTCAAATTTTCTATACGCGCAACGCATGCCCTTCACAATTCACAATCAATCTTCGAAAACAATGGTGACAAATTAAACGGTCTTGATTGAAACGAGCGAATAAACATACCAGAATAAAGCAGTTAAGGCAAGTCAAAGGAGAACAGAAAAGCATGTTCAATAGAAGATAGTAGATGGGACTAATTATAAGGAAACGCTGAGGTAGAACCATTGAAAAAGGGTTGTATTATAACACTAACCTGGCGGTTAACAACAGTTGAAGGAAATAATATTGATCTGCTCAACGTAAGGGACATCTCAGGTACTAAGTTGAAATAATGAGCAATTTCGTCGCAGTGACAGAGACCTTCGCGCTCGACTATTGAAGGAAGATTGGAAAAAGAAAAAAGAATTTACCTGTTGACTTTCTATGGAGACGATGATGACGATCCTTCCTGGGCTTGCTCTCGCCTGCTATTTTACAAGATATCGAGGCCATTCGAGCATGATCAGTTCTCCATTTCTGCACTGCACTGTAATGTGCCCAAAAGGAAGAGTAACAAGCCTCACGACACCATGCTTGATTTTGGAACACCTCCATTAGCCTGGAAAGCGTTTGTTATTTTCGAAATGACTCAGGCTCAGCACGGACGAAGAGATAGTTTTTTATTTACCTACTTTATTTTTTAGATAGTTCACGAAAAGAAATTTCAATGTTCCAAATTTTCTTTGATTCCATATTAGCTGACGAAGGTAACACCGCCACAACGTCAGCCTGACGAAAAGTTGTGAACAGTCCCAGAGTTCGTTCATGAAGTCTGAATTCAGGACCCACGCCGAGGTCTATTGAAATCCGAGCACGTACGGAACTGTTTGGATATTCGTATTTCACATATTAATTTTAGCGCAATACATATTCTTGAGTATCCCACAATATACAGAAGAAGTTGACATTAAATGCAACATAGTACTTCGTCTCGATATATCAGGAACAAGGCTAAGGGTGTTCGAGACCATGGAGGTAGGATAAGATACTGCTCTGTAGCTAGATAATTGTCGAAGAATGTGAAACGACATAGTTTCTCGAAGTCGACAATTTCACTCAACGGAAGTCGGAAGTGAAATTATGGTGAATACCCCTTAGATAATCAGAACCCTCACTAAACACGTGCCCACATTTTGCGTTGGCCAAACTGGTTTGCAATTAAATCAAAATAAATTTCAATTCTAAAAATAGTAGGCGAAGGCAAGCACTCCTATTATTCTCATTTCTATGAGTTAGAGAGTGAATTCTAAGTTCCGCGGATCTCCTTTCTCTTCACTGAAGGACAATTTCCGTCCTCTCCTCCTATCCACCTACCTGGCGTTGGGGATGGGAGGGGGGGGGGCAAACCGCAGACAAAAGCAACCTTACCAGCGTGAAAAAAGAGAAGCTGGCGGAAAAAAGCCTGGGCTTGTTGGGTAAGCTGATTCTACTGCATCATAACGTACTACCTCCTACACCATCTGACCTAAAAACTCGACTTCTTTCCGGAACACTGGAGAATCCTTTGGAAACACCACAGTTGAGGACAGGACGTGCTGTAGCGGTCTAACTACACAATGGCCCGGAGAGGCATGCGACAGGGGGTATGTGGCCGGACCATGATATTAGGTCGACCTCTACTTCTAACACACATAGTAGCAACAGTGAGAATGAAAATAGGATATCGCGACAATGCCGCCGCCATTCATGTAATCCAATCAACCTTTCTTCAATACAGTGAAGATGAAACCTCACAAAAATGGTTCAAATAACTACACTGCAGATTGCTTAATATTATTATCCATATAGACAACAATGAGATTAACACAGCGTACTTACTCAGACGCATCGTATACCAAAAAAGAAGACAAACATTGAGCAAGAGTAAATCGCGTAAGTACGACTGAATACATATCATCTTCTGCAAGTATGCGGAACATAAATATCGCCAAGAGTAACTATAAGAAAAAATAATAACACTCTTAAAGTCTCACCGATTGATTAACAATAACTATTATAGTTCTCACACTCGCTTACGCAATACGTAGTAGATGAGAACGAAGAGAACGAAGACCTATACAGATCGGAAAAAAATATTAGTTCTATGTAAAGAAAACTCCACACACACGCATCTTCTCATAAAGCACATTTTGTCAGCACGAATTTGAGAAAAAGGACTGCAGCGGAAAGGCAATACATAGCACAAGGTAGAGGACAGAAGCGAGGTACATAGGGAAAAAAGTAAAGACATATTTGTGAAGCAACCGTCATTATGCGGATATTAGTCGCTCGAAGACACGAAAATGACACAGAAGCTACGCTACGGTCTTGTTGTGGTAGCAGGTTCAGCGCTGCGTGGGAGGGTTGACTATATGGATTTACACCCATCACATACTAGTTGCAGTGAACCTGCTGAAAAGCACCACAACAAGACTCGGAAGAAACAAATGAGAAATGCAGAAAGCGAACGGAAACTTTACAACACCATCAATACATCCGAACATGGCATCGCTGCGACGTCGTTCTCAGATGTCGATTTATCCGCCTGTTGAGCAGCTCGGGCCTTTTGCTTCGCCTCTGCCAGTGCTTTTCTGCGCATTTCAGCGGCCAGTTTCTAAAAGGATATTTCAAAGTATCGAGAAGCAGGTAAAATGAGAGTTAGGAATAAAGTGAATATTCTGTTTCACCTCTAACCCATATACAGGACATACAATGTTGAAGCTTGAGATTGACGGAAAGAAAGGAAGGTCAATATCGTAAAATATTGAAATTGTGGGTGACACGATTGTACTCGCGAAGTATTGTACGAAAATCTCCCTGAGACAGCTGGTGGTTGACGAAAATTTTGTTATCAAAGCATCGTATTCGAAGAGCTCCTTGAATTTCCAGCACATCACAGAAATGAAATTTCAATAGCAACTGAGGGCAAAAGCTGACAGAGAAGCGAAGGAGTTGTAGGTTAAACAAAACCAACTACAGATAAGAGATTATCAATGATAAAAGTGAAGAAAGAAAGGGGTTCCATTGCTTTCTAGCGCTGTTTAAGGGTTTTCGTGAGCCCGACTGGAATGAAAGCTATCGAATATTGGTTTCGATACTTGATCACACAGAGCAAAAAGGGATCTCTCTATTATATAAGGAGATCGAAAAGGGATTGATATCAGCAGAACTTGAAAATGAAAAGAAACTAACCTGTTTTTCAGCCTGCTTAGCCCGAAGTTCCGGATCTACCGGAATAGCAGTTGACCTTGATGAAACGGTCTTTCTTTTCGTCACGTTGTTATTGTTGTTATGAATTTTAGTTTCGTGAAAAGGCGTTTGATTTTCGCAACACTCTTTCGCTTGCCAATCATTTGCACGCAATTCGTCGACCTAAACGGAAAAGATAAACGAGGTAATTGACGTATTAATTTAAAAGATCGCAAAGGAGAACATAACGAGGTGGGGTAAAACTGGATCATAAAACTGATGCGATTAGCCAGCCGTGACTTATAAAATTCTCACTGAACAAAAAAACACGCACGAAAGCAAAGCAACGGCATGAAAAACGAAAATTGATCCGCTAGGTTCTACGTCCAAAAACAATTCAAACGAAAATAGTTATAAGAATACAAAAAATCTGAGAAGAAATACCTCACCTTCTGGAAGCATTCGTCAATGTCATTCAACTCAATTTCCACAAGAGCCCAGTAGCCCTCCAAATCGTCAACTGTTGCAGGTTGCGGATCACCCTCGATCGGGTTCTGCAAATTTTTTTGTATACGGGTACAACGGCAAGCGTAGTTCAGGAACTGAGGCTGATTGAAGACCAGAAAGAGAATTGAAATGATGAAATATAAGCATAAATTCAGAAAGATTCGAAGGAACTATTCAAGATGTTGTACTCCACCGCTATGTTGGGCTGTAATCGCCAAAAGCCTTGCGAAATAGAGTGCGGCGGGAAAAGACGAAGGCTCTGACTCTACTCAAGACACACACTATTTAGTGTGAGAAAACTCAACACAGCGGTGGAGTACAACATCTTGAATAGTGCCGATTCGAACCAACGGAGCAGGCAACCGCCAAAACATACCAAGTTTTTCTTCACCAACTCATCGAACTTCGACAACTTCTTGCGAACTAGTAGCTGCGCTTTCCCAGCAGCCAGTCTTATTGATGAGCCAGCTTCTTCTGGCATTAATTCAACCTGCAAAACGATGTTTAAATTTGAAGAGAATAAAAACCAAACGAGAAGAATCGAAAATGGTCACTTCTCAAGTGTAGAATACTCAAAAAGTTGTGCGTTTCATACTCACGCTTTCGAAGGAAGCGAGAAGAAGCGGGACAAACATAACTAATGACTCGCGGGGCCAACCGCTATACCAAATCAGTGTCGCTTCCTTACAAGACAAATTTAGTACCAATTTACTCGACCCCGGAGGGATGGAAGGCTTGGTTAGCCTGCGCGAGGATTGACCGCTTGACCGTGACAGTGTCAGTAGTGCCCCTTACCACTGTACCACGCGCGCCCTAATGTATGAGATGCGCTGAGTGAACATTCGCATAAAGTTCGTATCGGTTGGTTCTCAGTTTCCTGATGTCGCGGAAGTGCATGCAGTAAGATATAATACTTAGCATTGACCATATATCCTTCAGTATATCTGAACAACTAGATAAATGCTGCAGGTTGATGAAGGAAAACAATGAAAACACACCAAAAAAGTTGAAAACAGAACACATTTTCAAAGATTAAGCAAATAAAAGAAATACGAAACGGGGAAGAAGGACCGACCTCCTCCAGTTCGGCGAGCACTTTCGTGATCGACGCCTGAAGCCTTGATCGAACTGACTCTAGTAGTTTGGCGAAGTCTTCACCTGTTCGCATACCTGAATGACATCAAATTAAAAACCATTCCACCACGAATGGAAAAATACGTAACAATTCATCGCTGCTAATCAGCTTCATGATAGGAAGCACCCGATAACACCGCAAAACACCGGTCTACCGCACAAAATGCCATCGAAGGTCTCGAATGCGCCAGCTACAGAAGAAATGAGGAGACATAATCATGGAACTGAGAATAAAACAATTCATCTTACGATTATTACTGTCACAAAGTTCGCGTTGTTTCGTAAGTAGCATTACATAAGGGCGAAACCCGAACTTCGTTTTACAAATTGAGAGATTGAAAATCACTATTTCAGTGCTAAATAGCCAACAACATCTAAAAGGGTAGACCTTACTCAACCTCCAAATTTTCCAATTTCAAGACATCTAGTACACTTTCACTTTCCTCCAAGCTAGCTTGAGCGAGTACGCTGAACCTTTTTGCGATGGCCATATTCTCCCTCAAGAACTGAAGCTCAGGTACCCTCAGGAATCGAAATCACACGAGTTGTATATAGCAAATCAGTTTCACCACATTTCGAAATGCATGCTTAAATAGAATTGGAAGTAAAGAAAAAGTTGCTGAATGTTCAATAAAGTGCGATTCAATAGTTTCAATAGAGGACGTTCTGCTACAGAAACCTTTAAAAAAGTATGTTGACTAGTTGTTCTCCCCCATATTCAGTACCGAATAAATGCAGACTAATAGAAAAAAATTGGCCTAAAATTAATTTATATCCATGAATACCACTACAAAACTATGTAGCAGCTTCCTCAAATCTGCGGGTTTCAGCTTTTGGAATAATTTTTATCTTCCATTCTGGACGCTGGCATTCTATTTTCCTTATGGAAAATGTTGGCGATAAAATCAACAACCGCATATGACCAAAAAGGTAAAAAAGGTAAAGGTGCCGGCGTTGATCAGTCCCCTTAAGACGCGCCGCCGCATTCGTGTTCCATTCAAGTCGTAGAGGCACAGTGAATGCGTATTTGGCCTATATAATGACCTGCGGGGGCCAGCCGCTATACTAACTCAGTGTCTTCACCTTTCCAGACAAGTCTGGTACCAATTTACCCGACCTCGGAGGGATGGAAGGCTTGGTTAGCCTGGGCCGGGATCGATCGCTCGACCGTGCGGGTGTCAGCAGCGCCTCTTACTACTGTACCACGCGGGCCCTCATGTTACCAAAACTTGGGCGAAACTGTAGATCCGGGTAATATAGAGTGATGATGAAAGCCTACTTTTGGGTGGGTTTCATGCTAGGATCATCTTGCGATTTCTATGATAAACGTAAAACTTCGTAAGATGTACGCAAAAAACACTGCTAAGCAACATCTCAGCACGGTAAACACTGCCATTTGTGGCAAACGACGGCCTCGGTCACGCTGTTCACGTAATGTTTTCACGTACGGTGCTACTTTCGCATCTTTTAAACGAAGCACGAAGCTAACCACACCATTCATATATTCTATTAGGTTGTCAAGAAATAAATTGCGTTTTTTGACGCGTCACTTCAAATGTCCATAACTCCACTCATACCAAACATTTTTGAATATAGTAAATCACGTTAGAATCTCCGTATTTTCGACAATAATATGTAACATATTAAGTACACTATCGACAAAAATCTGGATTTCTGGAAGCTACGAATCTGTCGAAGTCAGTTTGGGAACCTGTCTGATTTCCGAGCACTCTGTCCTTAACGAAGTTGTTGAAGCGGTAGTAAATATAGCCATCCTTTGACGAAAGGTCTGATGAGTTCGCAGGATGAGGCAGTGTTACATAGCTGCAGTGGTTTAACTTCTGAAGCGGTTTTCGTGAGACGTGAGGTTTGGCGTCACCGCAAAAACCGACTGAGCCATTTCTTTCGACCACTCCTGAATTCGCACGCGCCAGCTTTACACAGATTTTACCGATTTGGTAACAGAGGGAACCTGCGTTGCTCGATTCACCCGGTTTCATGAAGTCGCGATGTAAAACTCGTGCAGAATTCCATTGGACGGCGACTATAGCCATCTTTTCATGCAATGTCAGCTTCGGAATATTTTTTGAGGGCTCATCTTTGCTCAATCACTGTGTCCTGCGTGGGAAATTATTAAACAGTTTCCGTTTCGCATGGCAGGTAGCAATTCGATCAAGAAAAGGCCCGTTCTGGTTGAACAACAACAGCGCCGAATAGGACCGGTGACGCTCTGGCATTTGTTGCGCGCAAAATTCATGAGGCGCCTAATGATCTATCGTTTTCACCGTTCCATGTCTCTCAACATGCTGCCTGATGATCGTAAATGACACCTGAGATCCTTACGCTACCTATTTAATACTTTTCCGTTGATCAGACTTCATTACTGACTTCAGACAATCGTCCCCATGTTCAGAGATCCGACATCGACTAGGTTTAGTTTAGAGGTCTGTTTCTCCGGATCGGGATTTTTGAATCTAGAGCCAAACAGTGCGTCCTGAAGAGTTATTCGGGCCCTACGTTTGGAAAATATTTTCATGAGCCTTCATAGCTTTACGCCCAATTTAGAGTTCGTGAAGCAAAAAGACACGAATCAGCTCCTTGGGGACCTTCTTGAGAAATCGTTTATAAATTCCCGAAACATAAAATTCTAAACAAATAAAAGATAAAATTTGAAACACCGTTACACAAGCTTTTCAACAATATAAAATTTCTCGAATATTGAAGGAAAGTTATACGAAAAAAACCAAGTTGAAAATTGATGTGCGAAAAAACGCAATTTATTTCTTGACAACCTAATAGCTTTCAAAGTTCAGTCTTGAGCGTCGAATAATATACCAGGCTTTGGAGGAAAACAACATTAAAAACTGCAACCAAACTAAAATTAGCGTGCAGAGCACAACCAGCCCAATTTTTCAGAGACAATATCCGACATATGTATGATAAGTGTAAAATGGTTATCGATGATAGGGATGTTTATTGCTTGTTTATTTAAGATCCATGAGCTCGGTTTCATTTCAATCTGAACAATAGGTGAAAATGGGTACTACACGTAGAAATTCTAACGCATCATAGGCTCGTTCGTGGGCATTCTTCCTTCTATGTGTTGAGAAAGATCTACTTTTTTCTGAAGCGCCAAAATCTCCGAATTTATAGCAGCTCTCGCTCGGAATTTTCAATCTTACATTTGAGGCCTTCCTTTTTTGAGTATTGCTACGACTTTAGCAACTTTAGGGTCGACAAACACCGCTTAGAGAACTCATGACACAAGGCAGGCAGCCACACCTCAATCACGAATAAAAACTTTAAAAAATGAGGAAAATTCTTTAAGAAAGAAACGGCCGTCACAAGCAATGACCGCAGAGCTGCATAAATTGTTTTTGGATATCGTGTGCATAGAAGCTGACAGGACACTTCGAGCTGCTATATGACAAAAAAATTGGAATGAAAGGAAGGAAATTCAAAGGGACAGGTGCTCAATTAGCAATAACAAAAAGAAACAACGGATGGGATTTGAACAACAAAGATGAAGAGTGCTGTTCCCTTTGAGTCTCTAAACCGTCTGCTAGTGTCCGTTTCCTCACTCACTCCTGAATCGGCTCCTAGCTCGTACCATTGAGAATAAAACGTCTCCGTGAACTACCGGCCATTTTACACATCTTTCATTTGCAAGGGACTCGGAGTTCATAACAACGACCAACCGGAAGGCTCCGTAGCAAAGGCTTTACATCAACTCCTATTTTCAGCGGATTCCCAAGTTCATCGAGCAGTAAACTCGGTGTTTAGGTGTTACGTGTGTTGGGGTGCAAACAAACAACAAAATTTCTGGGGCCGTATTTTCTCACAGAAACCCGTCCGAATTAATGTTCAAAAATGCAGAGCTTGGAAATTCTTATTTGAAGGTATTTTGGATTCTTTTATATTCCAGTAAGAACAAAACTGCAACGTTTCTTTCCTACGAGTTTTCATTGAAGATTTCAAGGTAAGAATATCAAGCAGCAGGTAGTCCTTCGAATAGAGCATCAAAAGAAAAACAATAATAGAGCAAAGAAACCACGAAATACACATTAAAAATTCATACCAACGGTGAATAACATCCTCTACTCTTCCTACCCCGAACCACTATGCGATGTGATTATCACAAGACAAATATATCTATGTTCTAGTTTCTACAACCCTTTCCTTGACTTCTCTCTCGTAATTGAGCGATCGATATAAGGCCCTGAGACAAATTCATTCCTATGATTTCGAAACGTTTAAATTCGATAAATTCGACCTACGAACAGCTCAACTGTAACCCCTTCCCTGTTATGATAGAGTCACCACCAATGACTTTTCAGATTAGCGATGCTGAAAATTGGTGATAATCCAAAATGGGGGCTGATTTGTGATAAAATACTCTTCCAACACCATTAAAAACGACAAAACCGGCCTCTGAAGACGGCGAAAGAGTCTAAACATCAGGCCATAATAACGATTAGATCAATCTACTACTCCGGTATAGTAGCATAGAACAATTATAACGCCAAAATACGCTGAAGTCTCAACAAGAGCTTCGACAATAAAAACCAGGCATTCTGCAAGGCCTGGACTGATCTCTACTCAAATCGTATGGACAATTTACCGAACACCAGCTCGAGCGGATTGTGACAGATGGCGGAAGCCAACACTGCGCAAATGAACTCAGTGAGCGAGCGGTGACAGTTGACCGCATCCAATATGCTATCAGCTCAGCTAACAAGGCATACGGACACAACAACAACCGCACTCTCGTGTAACTATTCTTTCGGCCATTAGGAATATATCAAAAATAAAAGAAGAGAAACGAGTAAACGAAAAAAGAAACAACTATTTAGGAAGTTTTAAGCTCGGTTCTGTTAGCCCATTTCACATGATAAAAACTATATATAGCAGAACACTGGAGGTTGGGATGCAATCAGAAAAAAATTCTCAAATCGTTGGTCTCCTTCACAAAAAGCCACTCCAATAACTACTCAAGTGTTGAGAATTCGAAAGTGCACATTTTGAAATAATGTGACTTTTTAAAAGATTCTTCTGATTAGAACAGAACGAGTAGAATATCGGAAACGGCATCTGCTGACCGCATCCACAAGCACCGGAAAATTATTCTCGAATTCTGAACACTTCGACAAAAGTGGCATTGATTAGACGAGGGGAGATACTAGAAGGCAATGCAGCCGAATACATTAAAAATGAACGCATCAATAAAGAGCGAATCGCGGCTGGCCGAAATTCGTTGGGCGCAGCAGTCAAAATAACCAATCAACGAATGATAAGGCGATCAAAATAATTACAGTATTACCAAATACTCGGAAATGATGAACCAAACACTCGTGGGTGACTTCGAATAATAAAGAAAATAGGAAAGGAACAAACACCGACCTGCCTTCTTCACCTCATCGGGTATAGTGTCTCCACCGTCCTGAACATCCGGCACTTCCACAGGTTTCAACTCCTGTAAGAGGAAACCGCAAAAAATCAGATGTCGGACGCTAACTACGAGAAAAGCTAACCGGGAACAGTTACCGAAAACAAATGTCAAAATGTTATAGAAATATGGCAAATTGTAAAATAAAACAATAACACATAAAAACAAAAAGGAAGAGACACGATCGAAGTTAACGTAAAACCACGCAGCTGTAGTAAAAGGTGAAGGAATTACCTCGGACTCCACTGAAATCACGGTCACTTCTGACTGATCAACGGGATCCTTTGGTTTGCTGGCAATTCCATCTGTCGATATCGACGCGGCAGTACTGTTGGACGTCTGAATACGAAAAATTCAAGGCAATCTCGAGCTAACAGACACGGATTCACCTCACAAAGAAGTGCAGTCGAAAGTAATATCGATAGAAACGGCTCTTCTTTTTACTGTTTTACGGTCTTCTTCTCCGATATTGGCTTTCAAGAAAAAAAAACGGCTATGTGGTTGGATTTGAATTTTACTGTGAAATGGTGGTCTGGTACTGCTCGAGTAGATTTTCGAAGGATTCTTTGAAAATTTAAACTACGTGATAGCAAACAATAATATAACAGCGTTGTACACCGGTAAGAAACGCAGCTGATGACCGCGTGGTCGGACGATCGATCTTCTCCGGATTAACCGGACTAACCAAGCCCTTCAAGATAAGATGAACTGGCGCAACTTTTTTGTCTACGAAGATTGAGACATTGACTTGAACAAAATCCCTCGCACGTTATTGTATATTCCGAATACGCATTCACCACGCATCTACGATTTTAAATGACAGACCAATGCGTGTGTTCAACTCGGTGTTCTCAATTGCCCATACGAATCTGGTGTAAATTTACCGGACCCCAAAGGAATGACGGCCTGGTTAGACGGGGCGAGGATTCATCGCTCGACCATACCGGGGTCAGGAGCACCTCTTACCACTGCACCGCGCACACCGCTTCTCCAAACAAACCATGAAAATTTTAAAAAGTCTAAGGCTCTGAACTTCTGAAAGTGGGGCCTCTGGTCAGTGCACTCTTCTCACAATTTTGGCAGTTTCTGAGAAAAAGCTAGTAGAAACGGTGCATAACTAGAGGGGTAGCAGTAGCCGTTGCCTTCCGGGCAATTCAAGCCATTGCGATCAAAAAGCAGGAAGTGTCGCCACGAAAACGAGCCCCAGTCACGCAAAACGGAAGAGAGACGCGATGAATGAGCTTTTCTAATGGAATCGCCGACGCTTACGACCAAACGATGTTACAATTCCGGTGGCAGACTACGGAGAAATGTGTAAAATAACATTGATTACTAACCGGCTGAGTAATCACCGTTGCCTTTTCGGTGTCGGCGAGCTCTTCCGATTGCTGCTGCTTCTTCTTGTCTTTACTGCACAATTCCAACCGATCGAATTGTGTGATCAGTGCCCGCACTGGAGACGGCGTCGACAGTGATGTGCCCATGGCGGCCGACGATGAGAGAAGCACCGACCGATCAGCACGAAGGTCAGCTCGGTTGTTCTGGTGATGGGGTGGGTCGGCTCTGGAAAGTGACAATTCGATGGTCGTTGTTGACATTGATGAACATTACAGCCGTGAAAACTTATCGACAGTGGAATGAATAGAGAGCAGCACAATGCCCACGTTTGATAGGACAAAGGATTTGCGAACGGTCAAATCCACTGGCACTTTTTTTATTGTCTACATAGAATATTATTATTCGGGCAACTTTGTACAAACCTACTGGCATTTTATAGGCTCGTTTATTCGAAAACCAGAGATACACCTTGCAAAATATTGTGCAAAGACCGAGACTAGGAAAGACGACGCATTCGTTCACAGTAAGGGCCAGGTCACTACACCTGGCACTAAAAAGCAACGTTGTCCCTTTTCCTGAGCCTCTTGGAACCTGCGAACTCCTTGCAAATAATGCTTTCTTCGAATATTAGTGTACTTTGTAGCCTTATATCTGTGTTCAAAAGATTAGATTTCTCGTTCTAGCGACTGTCTTTCGAGAAAGTACAAATTGAATTTAAACTGTAAACTAAAACTCAAATTATATGCATAGGAACTTGGAGTTTTACTTTCGTCAGTCTCGAAACGCTAGTATTGTGTATCGATGACCGATTTTCTGCGCTAGATAAAATCTGCGAAGTTTAGATGAGCAACCAAAGTCATTCTCGAAAGTATGAAGGTAGAATAGGTTTGAAAGCAAAAGTAAAAATTGCCAAGGCAGATCGTCGTGGTTGTTACAAAGCAAAGAAAGTAGTCGTTAGTAAAGAAAGTTTTAACAACGATAACAACTACCATCGAAGACATCATCCCTCGGAAAAGTTCGAAAAAGCACAAGTATTATTTTGACTAGATTAAAGTAAAAGGAGTAGTGGTGAGTGTTGTTCACTTCCATAAGGACGCGCCACGCACCCGTTACCTATTTCGAATTGTAGAAGCACGGTGAATGCGTTTTGGGGGTGTCATAATCTTCCGAGACAAGTCTGGTAGCAATCTACTCCACCCGGAGTGATGAAATCAGTTAGTCATGGCGAAGATCGAACGCTCGATCGTGCCGATATGAGCAGCATTTAACCTCTCAACAACACCCGCCCTTTGACACTGTTAGCACAGAAATTTGTTGTAATTTAGTATTCTCCAAAATATAAAAGAATGGATCCCAAAAGAACAAAAAAGAGATGCTTGCCAAAATGAGATCATGATAGCTCGGGCTGTTCGACGGCATGCTAAAAACCACAAATGAACTATTGGAACTAAGGGCGCGTACAGTTCAGTGGTAAGAGGCGCTTCTGAAATCCACTAAGGTCGAGCGATCGATCACCGACCGGGTAACTGAACCTTCAACGGGTCGGCTAAATTGGTACGAGACCTGTTTGGGAAGATAAAGACACTGAGTTGGTATAGCGGCTCGCCCCGCAAGTCATTGAATAGGCCAAATACTCATTCACCAGGCCTCTATAATTCTGAATGGAACACGAATGCGGCGGCGCGTCCTCAGGTGACTGAACAACGCCGACCCCCTTACCTTTTACTTTCAGAGTGATCGGGGTTGATCCGCTCCCTCTGAAACGCACCAGCACATTCATCTTCCATTCAGAATCATAGAAGTATAGTGAACGTGCATATGGGCAATGCTATAGCTCATGAAGCATCCTGCTCAAGTCAGTTACCTTTATGGGAACTATAGCAAAAAATGCTTGGTGGAACCGCACAATGAGTAGCAATCTGGCAAAAGATGCTGCGAGAGGACTGGTATACCGTTTGATTGCCAATAGTCACTTCAAACTAGCAGCAATCCAATGAAAAACGATGCGGATCGTACGTAAAGCTACCAGTAATTTCATTTTGCAACCACTTTTACAGAAAACGCGTTCAATTCGATTACGTAAGGATAAGAATGCGAATGATGGATTAGCAGGCTGGAACAGAGGCGTCGTTTGTAACGGTGGCTCTTCAGGAATCGATGGTTTTTAATTTACCCCCTAGTTTGTTGATGCTTTCTCGTTGCGAATGGTTTGTGGCCACCTGTTGGAAAAAGTAAGAAAATAAATAGATCGTAAAATGTTTCCACAACGAAGAAAACCTTATATGAAAAAAGTGCCAGATTTTGAGGTATTCAAAAATCAGATTTTTGCCAGAAAAGAAAGACAAGCTCTCTCAATTAGGATGTAGTAAGCTATTCCTCAGAAAACCATTGGTAATCGAGCTGTGAATTCATTAAGAATACTGTTTTATCAGGCCAAGACTCACAAGACGGATCGATGGTCGCATGGAAAGAATTGGCGCTCAAGAACCGCTCGAGGACGATATGGCCACCCCATATGGAGCTCTAGACCGAGACAAGATGGCAGTGTGGCACCTCAACAAATGCGGGACCAGTACCAAGGAGAAAGAAGACGAGGCGACTATCATGAAAGACGTACCCCGTAACTATTCGGGATAAAAACGTTGGGGAATAATAAAAAAAAGTTTTATCAGTCCGATTGCTTACTACATCCTAGGGCCGTATGCTCGTCTCTCCCGGCCGGGCGATGGGCGCCCTTCGCCCGGCAAGGTGTGGGCGAATAGACACACTGAGTTGTGTCTATTCGCACTAACCCGGCCGGGCGAAGGGCGCCCATCGCCCGGCCGGGAGAGACGAGCATACGGCCCCTAATCTTGAGAGTATCCATGTCGATGTTCATTGAACAGTGAACGTGGACTGTACCAAGCAAGATGCTCTGGCCCAATATCGGATTTTTTCGAAACTACTGAAACCGACACTCAGTCGAACTCAAGGTAGACGATGTTATCAACAAGAAGGAACAGGAAAAGCTCTGAGAAGTGAACAGGACAAAGATATGGCTCGGAATTGCGAAGAGTACACGACCCATCTAATCATCATCATCATCCTCCTGCCCTGATTCCCGCTGACCGATTCGCAGCTAATGGGACACGGCCCCGACCCTCACACATCACCACCAATTAACGCCAGCGGGCTTTTTCGACAGTTTTCCGGTCATCCGCCGCCCAGCTGATGCGTTCTATAACTGCGGTTTTCGTCTGTGTAAAAACCAACACCCGAGACGAGAGATTGCTTCGATTTCGAAACCAGTATTTATGATCACCTAAAAACTACAATGAACAGCGCGTCCACAATCATGTCACATTTATATCACTGTTCGGTGACATGGAGGAATGTTACATAAAAAACGAACGATATAAAGCGAGGAATAAGCTGACAATTTTACCAATTCTTATTTTTTTGAAAAGCTAGTTTAGAGGGTTTGTTTCCTTTAGTTGATTCCCTCATGAGCTGGTCAATGTATCGTTGTTTTCGCTATTTGCAGCAGGTCATGGAGCGCATAATTACGACACAAAATGTATTAATGCCAATATGTAAACGTAAATATTGTTGCGGTCATTCACTCGACCTTAAAGCGGTGAATATGTTCTAGCATTTACTGATCTTTACAAACATTTATTTCCGAAAAGAAAGTAGCGACACACTAAAATGAGAGAAAAGAGACTGCCAAAATAAGATTTAAGAATACACCATTTAGACTCATGTTAAGACAAGTCTTTAATCCAAGCCGATCACTTTTTACCGTATTTTATGGTCCCGTTTGCGGGACAATAACATTCGTTGAAAAAGGTGAGAAGGCTGAGTTACAGTTGTTAAATGGACTGCAGCTCTGGTCCTCCACCGTTCAAGCATATGAGAACACCACAGACATTACTCAGAATTTTAGTTCAATAAACTAAAAAGATGAAGGTAAATATAAACGTAAAAGTTGGCGTTAATGAGGATCCTGATTGCTAACCACGCTACACCACGGCACGAACCAGGAAGACTTTTTTTTACTTTTCATCTCTAAGGGAAAGAAAATATAGAATGTTCCCGATCAGGGCGCCTACTCGTTCGCGAATTAATCTACGAAAACCAGTCGAATGAATAGAGAACGCTGCGATTACTCACCAACACCAATCTTAACACATAAAATCCAAGTAAGAAAAGCGACAGAAGCGTAGTTGGGTTAACAGACATAGTGATGAGTAATTTACAGCTGCTTCCCGTGAAGATGAATAGGACAATCTACATACCTACTCATCTTTGTGGGAAACTGTTGAAAGTTACTCATCCTTGTGTCTGTTAACCCAACTATGCTGCGATACATTTGTTGTTCATTTCGAGAGTTAAAACTGGTGCAGGTGAGAAATCGCAAGACTGACTATTACTATATGTTACTTTGAACTAAAAATATTACAAAAATTGTATGTCACTGTAAATCACTGCACGCAGCTTGTGAGGGGCCCGCGTGGTGCAGTGGTAAGAGGCGCTAGCGACATACGCAGGGTTGAGCGATCGATACCGTCCGAGCTAATGTGGAAGTACAAAGTAGCATTCCATTTAACAACTGTAACCCAGCGTTTTCACCTTTTTTACCGGATTTTGTGGTCCCACAAACGGGACCGTAAACTCCGGTTAAAAAGGATCGGCTTGGATCAAAGACTTGTATATGTATATGAGTCTAAATGATGAATTTTTACCATTTAGACTGAGGTAAGACCACTGACTCAGCGGCTGACTCCCGCAAGTCATTGCAAAGGCTGAATACGGATTCACCATACCTCTACGATTCTGAGTTGAACACAAATGCGGCAGAGGACGGATCAACACCGATACCTTTACCTTTACAGTTTATAGCTGCCGTCTTCTTAAACTCTTGCTCAAAGTCGTAATAACTGCATCATAAATAACACACCATGTAAGGAGAACACGACAAAGACCATTTGCTATCGCTTATTCCTGAAATTGGCTTACGAACGATACCACAGAAGTGATCTTTTCACATTACTCCCCGAGAGACGGACAGTTTTCCAGGAATTTTTCGCCTGATTCACCTAACCTACTCGAAGATCATCAGGAGTTTACCTAATGTATAGCTTTGCGGTAATTTAGAAACCTAAAAAGGATCATCTAAAAGAGCAACGACGGTAGAAAGACGAAAGTGATTCGTAGAAGGATGCATGAGATTGTTATCTTAAAGATGTTTTATGCAGACAATAGACAAGTTCTATTGTAAATCGATGAATTATGGGCGGGAACGTCCTTGCGCGACGGATTTCAAGCGCTCAAGAAATCGAGACGGGAACGAACGAATGGTCGACGCTTTGAACGGTTCTAACAGCACATACATAATATGCCGGTTAAGACCATTAATAACTAGTTATACCATTTCATGACATAAAATTGGAGCGCCTTCACTTCCTATACCCAAAGCAGATCACATTTTCTTACAAAAACGCCGAACCACCGATAGTTCCAGAGCAAATTTCCTCATGAACAACTTTGTTACCTTCGAGAATTGTGTTCGAAATTTGCCCTCGTTTCAAAATTATTAAAGTGAATTACAAGAGCGCATTGAGACAATGAAAACGGGACTATTTGGGAAGCTAGGTTAAGCACCGCAGGCGCCAAGCAGAGAGCTTTGGTCCCGATGCTCCAGCCATCCAACCCTCTTCCCATTCGCAATGACATAATAATGGAGGTTTAGGAATGTTAATGAAAAAAATTCAGATAATGGATAAGGGCGGGTGGAGAAGAGACGGACAGCGGTGGAATGAACTTGTTCATTTCGGTTTCGAAAGGTGAATGAAGTGCAGAGAACTGCACGGCGCAGCCATCGCATTGGATAAAAAGAACGCAGAACACCAAAACTACTCGGGCGTCTGGCTCAGGTCAGGGACAAGGAGTAAAAAAATTGCAAAAAATGATATAGTAGCACTCGACTGCTCGCACGAGGAGGATTAAGTCTATTCAGAACTCTAATGTTCGCACGGTTGTCTGAAAACTTAAATCTCCATGGCTTATCCTTCTCAAGTGTAGAGCCAAGTATCGCACGAGTTCATAAAAGATACACCCAAAGTAACCCATGAAACACTCGCAAACCATGATTCATCAACACACTCTTGATCTTATTCACAGTTTATCCCTAATCTAACACCTCTCTTTGGGCCGTCGAAAGTTCGGAGACCTCGAATCAGTCGGCATATGAACCGCGAATGAATCGCACAGCACATTGGTAAGTCAGGCTTTGCACGCTATTTAGGAATCCAAATCTAATACGCGTTAGTGAATTACGTCAGACTTCGTATAAAACTAACCGGTGCACGTTGATGAATCACGGTTTGCGCAACATTTGGGGTACATGTCTTGGTTTATACCATCCATAAATTCGAGTCCTGCTAAATGAAGTTAGGGTAAAGGTGAAGGTGTCGGCGTTGATCAGTCCAGGCCACATTTGCCTTCTACTCAGAATTATAGGGGTATGATGGATGCGTATTTAACCTATACGATGACTTACAATCAATGTCTCTATCTTCCCAGACAAGTCCGGTACCAATTTACCGACCCCGGAAGGATGGAAGGATTGGTTGGCAAGGGCCATGATCGATCGCTTGCTCGTGCGGGAGTCAGTAGCGCCTCTTGCCACTGTACCACGCGCGCCCCTGCTAAATAACATGAAGAATAGTGACGAAATCGGACGACCAAAAGGTATATGGAACTTGAAACAAAAGAGGGAAACATCGACTAGAAAACAGATAATCGTGGGCAAACTTTCAACCCTGCAGTCTAAATTAAACAAATCGTTCTACGCAAACTTCCGACTCAGCAGTTTACTCAAAGTTGGAATGAATACCTGCTGTTTTGCCCTTCAAAGCAGAGAGAAATACTGGTCTACGGTGTAAATTGGATGACTGAGACCAGCGGAAGGCACTGTCGGAAGAAAGGGTCCGTACAGCGGAATCGGGAGCATGAGCTTCGCAGGGACAGCAACCGAAAGCGGGCAAACATACGCACCGGTTGCGGGGTGTTATATTTGATACGTTGCCCGCCTAATCCCTCCACGGGCGAGTTCAAACAAAGGACTCAATAAAAACGCACTGAATTTATTGTATTAAGGATAGATTCAAAATCACACGAAATCGATAAAAGAACTGAAAAATGAGAATAATTCTTCCTGAAGGAACTCAATTTTCCCCTAAAACGAGCCAACAGCATTTCTTTGCGTGAAGTACTCCTTTCCTTCAAAGGAGTGGTGCTAACTCTTCTTAAAGAAATTTAGAAGTTTTGGGAAACGCAGAAATCAATAGGGGGCAAATTTCAAGCAGTAGCAAGCTAAGAAGGAAGTGGGCATGAACTAATACCCCAGCCCATGTCAGTTACATGAAGATGCAGGCTAGGAAAAACATGGAAATTACCGCCGAAGAAACCCACTTGGCGAAACGAGTTGCGTAGCCCTGGAATATCAGATCTCGTGCAAAGCTGTCCTAAGGGAGTGAGGTGATGAGCAAACAAGGTCGAACTATTCAAAGAAATATCGTTTATTTTTCCCGAAGATATTAGCCAGTAGTCACAATAATCGATTGTTACCAAATAGGAAAATCATGTGAATAAATGAAACCATAACATAAAAAAGATTTTTACAAAAACGAATGTAATAATGATAAAAGCTACATATACGCTTGAGATGAATGAGGGTCTCCAATGAGTGTTTCAGATTTGTGCGGTGTGAAAGCAATTTAGGTGAGCATATGACGTTGCCTGTAGCAGCGCGTAATTGAAACTTTCTTGAAAAAGACTGATTCACAATTGAATTTTACAACATTTATGAATAGGTTTCAGTTACAGTCGAGCAACAACAGCTCAAAGAATTCTTTTCTACCGTTATTAGCCGCTTTAACAACTCTTCCCACAGCAGTTCCGGTGAGGCCAATTATTCTTTTTCAAGGCCAATAAGTAGAGCCACAGCATGTGCTCGCAAAACGCCGTCCGGTTTGAATGCTTGCAAATTTAGCTCAGAAGAAAGCGAAGGACAATTTTAAATATTTAAGATACTTAGTAGGACGAGTGAGTAGAAACAAAGCAGAAACATAATCCAACACAGAAATGAAGGAAAGTGTCAGATAGATAGATTCAAAAATGAACTATTTTCAGCAAAGTACGAAATCTTATTTATTAAACCTTTCTTGCTTAATGTACGCAATTTAGCAGATCCTACAAGTTAAAGAGCACTTCAAGATAACAAAACAGGTCCAGAGACAACCAAAAGTACTGCGCTTCAGTATCAGCAACAATCGAGGAAATGTTAGATGCTATGTGGGCTAGGGGGTAGAGCGAATGGAAAACATCTCTAGGATGTATGTATTTTCCAAGAGAAACCTGTTCACTGATGATCGACTACGAAGAATTTGAAACTACACATTTAAAAACAAGTTGACCTCTTTTAAGGAAACTAGTAAGTTCAGCCACTCAACACTTCTATTGGCTGCACTTCCCAACCCACATAACAACAAATTTTCTTTCTGTCAAGCAAGGTATGATGCAATTAAAAATTGAATAAAAGTTCTCACAGAAGTGAGCCCACCATGTTACGTCACGAAGGAGTACTTATACTCTTTCAAAGCACACACTCGAACCGAATCGGCTCTGTCTTCCAGAGGCTACTTTAATCTGATACGAGCTCAGAAGGGTTCTAATAGTAAGGCCGGTAAAGGCAATGAATCCTAAATCACCGAAAAAGACAGAAAACGATCACGGTGAAGGGAAGAGAAGGGACATGGCTAGAATTTCAGGAAATGAAATAGATCTATGAGCCGTGGATTGTGTTCCAGAGGCCTCTTTAATCTGACACGAACCCAAGAGTGGTCTATGAAGAGGATTTAAGGTCGGTTAAGGCAGTGACTCGTATGCTACTCGGCGACCCGGAACCGTTGTACCAGGCGCAGTAAGCAAATGCAAACTGGCACTGTGAAATGGAGAAGAGGGCTCGAATTTCAGGAATCGAAGCACATCCAGGAGGATAAAAGGTGAACGTGTCGAATTCGGCGACTGAGTGGCCACATGCAAACCGGCTGTATGCGACAAATTATGTCAATGCAACGAGATAACCTCGCTGACGGCCTGCAGATCGCAATCACTCGCCATACAGCCGCCCGCCACGATACGCGCACAGCACACCACCACAGACAGTCAGTCAGTTCAGGCTGAACGAACGAACGCCTCGCCCGAACCCCCCGCTGACCGTTTGCGGGTGGTGGACTGGCCGGCCGCGCCCATCGTCGTTTCTTTCAGCAGCACACGGCAACGTCACTTTCGCGCAACGACGAGGGCCTTTTTCCCCTCGAAAAGTCCGCGCGCACAACTGGTAGCCGCCACATTCCAACTACAGTTTTACACAGCGATGACAGACATGGTAGCGAAGCCGCAGACAACGACTCTGCCCGACTGTCTTAGTACATCTTCACCCGACGCCACTCAGCCTCACATTTAGATGATCTAATGAGCAGTTTCAGCCCAAGATCTGCATCACAGCTAAAATTTGATACAGTGACCCAAGCAGAAAAATAGGGTTCTGGCTCAGAGAGTGTCGTTGCACTTCTGTCCGGCAACGTCTCCAGACATAGTACGAATGTAAAAGGATGAAAAGTCCATTAAGGGCCGCAGTGAAAACCATAAAAATATGATGAATACAGAATTTTAATGTAGATAAAACTAGAGAATCATCGAGTGCCTGAAGCACGAGCCAAACTCTAGAATTCTAGAATTGATTCCCGTTTGGCGGCTGCAACTAATCTCATACTACACAATAGATGAATGGCACGTAATCCACAGTCAGGAAGCTCGGATGAGGTAGCGCTGTCTATTTTTGAAGGCTAAGGCCAACAGCGGGAAATAGATCCGCTCGTAGCCGACGATGCGCTGAGCTGGTTAAGCAGAATAATGAAAGCATGGATATGCTGCAGCCTGGTACGATGTAATGGGCGTATTATAAACTGCGAAGACGGTGAAGTAAAGAATATGACAATTAACTTGAGAAACAGTTTATGCGTGCAATCCCATAGAGTAAAGTGGTTTTACGACCGTGGCGACACATCCAACTTGATGTGCTCGTAGAGTAGACCACATTCCGTATCTCTTCACCGCGGTTCAGCATCATAAAGTCAAAGACAACCGGTATAGAGTGGTCGAGAAGAAATTGGTCGTCTGTATGCCATGTCCCACTGGTCGTGGAGGCCAACTGCACTTGTCGGTGTTATGCGAACAAACCCCAGTTACCTATGACTCAACAAATGGTATTGCTGGATGACAGGGTCACCGCTGGCGCATTCTCTTCTCCCAAACGTACCGTACGGTGGTGTCAAACAGAACGCAGTGCCAAACAGCAGTAGTAATTGTCCCCGCCATGAACAAAGCATAGTAAACAATGCGGAACGGACCAGACGACTTCCCCGCATTTCAGTGACACCATACATAATTCGGGACCGTTATTCTGTAACAAGGTGCGCATGGCCCGGCGGGAAGGGGGGCCACTTCCTCCGGAGAACTCGGGCGATCGAAACTCGCCTAGGCTAAACAAGTCTTTCACAGCTTTATAGTCAGGTAAGTTGGTGCCAGACTTGTCCAAGGAGGTGAGAACACTGACTAAAAAGATGAAATATGTACACCTGCGAAGCTTGAAGGGTTTAAACTTATGATTAGTTCCTTGAGAGGGTGCATAAAAATAGGCAAGACCTACTTCAACACTGAAAAGCAAGAGGGAAGAGTGGATAAAAGACTCCCAAGAGGAATCAGACCTAAAGACTTTGTTTACTAAAAAGTATATCTCGAATACTTCCCCCTCAACAAAAAAGGACTGAAGGATGAGGATGAAGACAACAGATAGGCAAACATATAGTAAGGTAACTGTGCGCGCGAAAAGGTACGTTCACCTACATTTGTCTCTGTGACAAGATTCGTCGACAACAATTATGTGGCGTTGTTCTTTTCGAAAACGGTGTCGAATCAAGCTTTCGCACTAATCCAAAGATCCGGTTCTTGAATGCATAACCGTCGAGTAGTAGGATAATCGTTTCGTTGGAACGAACGGCACACGCCTCCCTTTATATGTACAGTAGTTCGCGAAATGATATGTCACCTTGCATTTTTGGGTGCAGATCGCTGAAACCAAAAGATATTTGATTCCAATTTACAGTTCTGACAACACTTATTGAATATACGCAAATATATGCCCTCGTTGGAAATTCTAGATTTTTTGAAAAAATTTAAACTCATTTTCATATGCATTTTTAAACGAATATATCTTAGGAACCACTGAACTTCTGCTTGTCTTGTAGTGATATTCTAATGGAGCATGATTAGCTTGTTCTTATAGGCTATGAATTTTAGTTCCAAGACATTTATAAACCATAGAATTTTTTGTGTGAATTTTTCCATGGTCAGAAAATGGTGAAATCATGGGACAATCTTTCATATAAAATTTCATATATCAGAAACCAGCCAATGAAATACCATCAAATTAGGATATGTGATAGCATAAGATTTTCTCTTTCCCATGCATATCTAACTCTGGAGAATAGCCGTTTAATTACAGAGAAAATAGCTGGTGAAGTTGCATTTACACGAGCGGCCGTTTTACGAATACCCGGAGGTCATTCGACTCCAGATTTCTCTAGCGCATAGTAGACTTATTGCTTGTAAGGTACTTAACAGCTAGCATAATAATCCCTGCTATTGTTCGGAAAATCGTCTTCTAGTTGGACCGAGAGAAAATGGGGCACAAACCCGCGCAACGTACGGTGGCGGAATAGTGATGCATACAACAACACATGATTTTCCGAACAATAGCAGGGATTATTATGCTAGCTGTTAAGTACCTTACAAGCGATAGGTCTACTATGCGCTAGAGAAATCTGGAGTCGAATGACCTCCGGGTAATCGTAAAACGGCCGCTCGTGTAAATGCAATTTCATTAGCTATTTTCTCTGTAATCAGACGGCTGTTCTCCAAAGTTAGATATGCATGGGAAAGAGAAAATCTTATACTACCACATATCCTAATTTGATGGTATTTCATTGGCTGGTTTCTGATATATGAAATTTTATATGAAAGATTGTCCCATGATTCCACCATTTTCTGACCATGAAAAAATTCACACAAAAAATTCTATGGTTTATAAATGTCTTGGAACTAAAATTCATAGCCTATAAGAACAAGCTAATCATGCTCCATTAGAATATCACTACAAGACAAGCAGAAGTTCAGTGGTTCCTAAGATACATTCGTTTAAAAATGCATATGAAAATGAGTTTAAATTTTTTCAAAAAATCTAGAATTTCCAACGAGGGCATATATTTGCGTATATTCAATAAGAGTTGTCAGAACTGTCAACTGGAATCAAATTCCTTTTGGTTTCAGTGATCTGCACCCAAAAATGCAAGGTGACATATCAATTCGCGAACTACTGTATATGGTTACCAAAACGAGCAACCACAGAATGCTATGTGATAAAAGCTAAAGTGGCCGGAGAGGTTTCGCGTGGTTCAGTGGTAAAGAGGCCTACTGACACCTGCGATTACAGGTAAGCAAGCCTTCCATCCCTCTAGGGTATCCCTCTAGGGTAGGGTAAATTGGTATCAGGCGTGTCTGGGAAGGTAAAGACACTGACGTTGCATAGCGGGTGCCCCGCCAATTCATTGTGTAGGCCAAATACGCATTCACCAGGCCTGATTCTAAATGGAACACCAATGCGGCGACGCGTCTTCAGGTGACTGACCAACGACGACCCCTTTACCTTTTATCTTCAGAGTGGTCAGAGTTGATCAGCTCCTTAGAAACGCACCAGTACACCTCAAGTTAATGTCTCCATCTTAGCAGACAAGCATACCTGTTGTCTTGATCC
This sequence comes from Nippostrongylus brasiliensis, assembly GCA_030553155.1. Taxonomy (NCBI): domain Eukaryota; kingdom Metazoa; phylum Nematoda; class Chromadorea; order Rhabditida; family Heligmosomidae; genus Nippostrongylus; species Nippostrongylus brasiliensis. The sequence goes on along the minus strand of CP130734.1, from coordinate 16,181,829 downwards.
TCATGCTCCAGTCTTTTTTGTTGGGAGAGGGAATATCTCTTCGTATCAATTCACACGACCACTGATCGTAAGAGGTGAAAGGTTTATTAGCCAAGTAGAGGTCGATCGTTCGACTGTGTATATAGAAGTGGCGCTTCCTACCATTGCCCCACAAGAGCCCTACTAAGCTGTAACTGGGAAAATGTGGTGATACAGCTTCGTCGCTATATCAAAATCGACTTCTAATGCAGTTAATGGAGGCGAAAACGACTCGAAAATGTGACAATGGCAACGGTGGAACGACCTTCAGCGCTCGTAAATCCCACGCTGGGCCGTGCCTATAGCCGTTACCTATAAGCGACAGAAGGCGTCCTTCAAACCTGCTAAGAAACAACGCTGACGGAAAAAACCTCTTGGACGATTCAAATCTCCAACAATTCTCTGACTGGAAGAGGAAGTAAATGTTAAAATTCGCTAACAATTTAGGAGGATCAGGAGGAAAAGAACTACTCCGGAGCAGAGGTATCTAGATCATGAGAAATTTGAGTGTTCGTGAAGAAGAATACGAAGCTGCCTCGTATACCGCGAATACGGTGGGGAGCTCTTTCAAACCCGCAAACTTCTGAAGCCAAAAGTAGAATGGTAGAGCAGCTCGTTCCCATAAGTCCCTCAAAGACGCGCCGCCGTATTCCCATTCAAAATCGTAGAGGCACGGTGAATTCGTATTTGGCCTATACAGTGAAAAAGATGAGGGCGCGCGTGGTGCACTGGCAGAGGCACTATTGACGCCCGCACGGTCGAGCGATTGATCCTCGTTCGGGCTAACCAAGCTTCTATCTGGGGTCAGATAAATTAATACCAGAAAAAAAGTAGACAGTGACGTGGTAGAGTGGCTAGACCTCGCGAGTTACCGCATTGGCCAAAAACGCATTTACCATTCCTCTACGACTCGATTAGAGCACAAATGCGGGGCGCGACCATAGAGGACTGATTAATGCTAAATATTAACTTCAACCTTTATCAATGGGATGAATGGCTTGGTAAATATGGCGATGATCGAGCACATGAATGTGAAGGTTAACCGATGCCCCTTTCCACAACATCACACGCCAAACCTGTGGTTTACCGAGGCGGGCTATTATGCGGGTATTTGCATAACTGCATGAAAAACAGCGAACTACTCGTATAACAGCTACTATATTAAGACAACGGATGAGGCTTAAGAAATAGATCTTTAGAAGAAGTGACATCTCATAAGGAAAAGCTCAGCACCCTTTAACTACAACTTACGACGTCAACGGATCTTACTTAAGTAGTACGTTGGACGGGCACGGTCATTTCAAACATTAGCACACGTTTAGCTTCGTATGGTGCGCACCACATTACTGCTCAAAAAAACTATAAACGACCCGGGAAGGTTTGCCCAGTACTGTACAGCTGTTTAAAACCAGAACCCATTAGCTCCAACGGCAGTTTTTACGGAAGCAGTAAGTTGAGAGTAACTCTATGAAAGCCATACCGTTGCAGTTTGGTTTTGAGAACGTTGGAAACAACGCAAAGAGGCAGAATATTGTCACAGAAAACGGCAATCTACTGCTCTTCTCATCCCACAACATGCACAGTTTACCTCACTTTTTTGAATTTTTCCTAATAATTCATGCATGTGAAATTACTCGAAAAAGTGAGGAACATATCCTCAAAAGGATCAACATAATTCATTGGCACAAGCGCTAAAAAGACTCTTGAAAGTGGTAGAAACCTACATCGAGTTTGTAGGAGCCTCCCTACACGTAAGGACATAAAATATGCATTTCATCGTTGAAGTTGCTAGAGGTCAGTGAGCAAATCATTGTATCTCGTTTTCGTGAGAAATTCGGACAACTTTATTTAGGACACAGGCTTAGCAGGTCAGATAAGTGACCAGGAAATTTGAATCACTTTCAGATAAGGCCAACCACCTACAAAGGTCGCTCGGCACAGAAGCATAAAACAGGTAGAACTTAAAGAATCATCGTGGGTGTTACTGGCCTACGTTTCAAGCAGCGTCAGAATGGGGGCGAATGCGCTGGCGCATCCATAGAAAACTGATCAACGCCGTTCACTGCTTTAGTTTAACCAAATCAGGGAAGCAACACTTTCCCACCAGCAACACTGGCCCAAGTACGAAACCTCACAAAGAACGACAATTTTCCAGTTTTCCAGCAACAGCATCACGAAGATAAACCAGTGTGTACAGAGTTATATATTTGGAGATGCTAGGTTATTCGCAAAACACTGACATCGGACGGGATTTGAACCCGCGTCCTTCTGTCTTTTTTCGCGACACCCTAGTAGCTTTCTTGAGCTTAAGAAAGATGCTAGGGGGTCGCAGCGTACATCACTATCACAGTGGTCAGTACAGTCTGCCGGAAACAGAAAGAGGCGGGTTCTATTCCCGTCCGATGCCAGTGTTTTGCGAATAACCTAGCATCTCCCGATATATGAGTCGTTCAACTAGTTCTCTTCTATAACCCGAAAAACAAAAAGCGGCAATTAACAGAACAGTTAATATATACAGACTTATACTGAAAATGTGTCACGAGGACATGCATTAGGTTCGACCCCATAATAACACTTTTAAGGCAAAGGGTGAACGTTTAAGCAGGGGTCACAAGGAAAAACCGGAAGAAGGTTAAGGAAACACGACAGAGAGAGGATGGAATGGTAACCCCTTGAGTATTGCTAAGTATGTTGAAAAGAAGCTCTAGCAAAGAGCAGTCCCTGCCAGGGGATATTTTGCAAAATTTAGCAATTCACTAACTAGTAACTGAGAACTGATTGAAAATCAAATTTTCTGTATCATTAAAGAAATCGTCGCGCTTTGAGTGACGTCGAACCGAACCAATGCAGCAATAAATACCTAGCCTTTCAAAGAAGGATCTATTCGTCTGTGACTTTGTCTCACACATTCGGGAAAGAAAACCACTGAAACAAAGGATTGATCAAAGACGTCTCTTCAGCAGGGGATAATGGATCATCGGTCGAAGAACACAAGGATTACGGATCAGTTTCTTTGTAACAACCATCTCCACACAATGCGAGGCGAATCTTTGCACCACAGTCTGAACCTTCAATCATCCTATCACAAGCGTTGTCTTTTTTTGTGTAGAGAACCGGTCAGCGCCGTCAAAATCTGCATACGCAGACGCAACAGCGAAAATGGTGCAGATAAACGAAAGCTTCGATCCGACACAAACGGTTTTTGGTGGAAAAGGGAGGATGAGCAAGACGGATAGACAAGGTTAGACGTACAATTGAAAAAAGAAATGAAAGAAGAAAAGAAGCCACTTCATCTTCTCCAACTGGGTTTCGAACGGACCAGCTCTAACAATCCAACCTCCTCATTATCAGCAGAACCTATACATAGGAAAGAGGTGCTGTTTAAGTGCCTCTGCTTTCGTCAAAATCTAAAAACTATCCGTTGGTAAACATAGCAGAACTTCAAATCTCCTTCTATTTTTCTAAAATTTGAACAAAGTGCCTCCACCTTCCCGAGCCTCACTTTCCTACGTCTACATTCAGTTCCACTCTACAGCGTAAGATTTGGATGTGTCTGCTCCTTCGAATTTCAAAATGCTTCCACTATCGATAATTCGAGATTCTCATTGCATTTTCCATCGTATTTAGCGCTAGTTAGGTTAAGCCTACCGTCCAAGACCTGTGCAGGTTTAGAATGGGAACTTAGGTAATCGGCTACGTGCTTAGCCACTTTCCGTTCATATTCTTCTACTTCTATGTGAGGCGCGAATCGCATGTTCACCCTGCTTGTGTAACGCCCAGGATTTTGAAGCGTACGTCAACGTAGGAAGAGTCTCCGTAGAGTCGAAGAGATGGGCGCGGAGTCAGGTGTTCTTCGCCGTCCTCACTACTTCTTCAACACTCTTGAAAGCGCCCCAAGCCGCTCGTTCCCCTTGACCAGCTCTGGACTCAAGTCGTTAGCCAGGTTGACTTCCCCACCCAAGTACACATAGCTGGAGCACTCAGAAATATTCGTTCGGTTGAACGAAGATGGGGTATCAAAAAAGTATCCATTCCTTGTCTGGTCAACTTTCCTGGTCTCATTTTCGGCGCGCAACTAACTTATTAAGGTCGCTGTATGACTTTGTACTCGACTGATGCTCATTCTAGCCCACCTACCGAGGGCACCATTTGAGTATTATACACAATAATGGCCCATTGATACTTAGCAAAGAAACGCCGCTGGTGTGCGGGTTTCCCGCTAAAACTTTCCTGAACTTTCTTTCGTTCTCAACGGAACAGTCCGACATTATGATGAGACCTACCTCATACATTGAACATTGCCAAGCATTCCTTTATCGTTGAAAATCTACGGAAATTCCAAACCTCAGTGCATACTGCTAAGCTATTCTTGATTATTACTTTGCTGCTTTACTGCAGAGTAAAAACTAGCCTCAGAGTACAGCACCGCTCCTCACTTATTGCTCACCATCTACATACCACCGAGTGTGACCGGGTCTTGATGTGACACTTCCGCTATTTGACTGTACGACTGCGGGTTAACAATTACTCAGCCGCCTCCGCAAATCGGTGGCGATCTGTCAGTTCGCATAGAATTCATTGTGGCAACTGGCGCATCTTGAACATGTCGCACGGGTGTTTGGCGTAACGAACATCCAAGGTCTGTGGTTGTTCACACGTAACCTGCTGCAGGTGAGCCTCCATCAGCTGCAGGGCGGCAGACTGGATGGGATTTTCACCGATGGAGCCTTCGTAACAAAAACATAAGAAAGGAAGCACTCCCGTGCATTCGTCCTTGCTTTTCTGACCAAACCGAATATTAAGACGACTGGATGTGGGTAGTGATCTACTACCTTTGGAGACAGCAGACGACTCTCTTTCTCCTCCCCGACACTTGACAATTTATAGAGGAAGGAACGCAAGCTGGTCAGCACTCAAAACAATAATCTTATCTCACGCGTGCTTCTGATTAGGTGTGCGCAGACCAAACTGCCTCAGGGCACTATTAAGAGGAAAACGCGCGTATTTGATTATGCTCTAGACATTAGCCTAATGCGTGCTATTTCACGCTTTTCATCAAGAGTGATTTCCGTGCAGAAATTCGTGTTAGTAGTTTAAACTTCGACTAACTCAAGCATCTTGTTAGTAAGAACAGAAAAAGTCTTTATGAAAGAGCGTGAGACCCCACAGTGCAACAGGAAAGTCTTTTGAACTGCAGACAGCTAGCAAAGTATCCACAACAAGATTGAAATGCCCCTCAATATTGTAATATTTTCCACATAGTCCGGAATTTTCGTCATTCTAATAGATCTCCTAGAACCGACTTCGATTTGGCTCATTACCATAATAAAATAAACATATGACAAAGCCGGGAATCGGTACGATCCTTCCGTAGAAACGAAACTCAAAAAACTGGAACGGAGATCTTCAGTGTTATGCAATTAATTCTGGAATATCGAGAGATACGCCCAGACAGAACAAAGAGGGCCTTTAACAAATTACGCACATAATTAAATACGCGCGTTTTTCTTTTCAAGCTCTGTTTAGAAGTTTATCGTGGCTCCTTTCGCTTGCATCCTTTGTTTGATCGCTAGCACGGCTTTATATGGCGCAGAAATGAATGAATGAACAAAGAGAAAAAGAAAAAGGCAAAATAATTCAGTAATTCTGTAGCTCACCCGTCGGCTGGCGAACACTGGAACAGACCCAGACGGCGCTCGACAATACTACGGCCCATCGCACGAGAAGCGCTGCCTTCCAGGTAACGGGGTGATCTTCAAATAACGAGGCGATTAAGCAGTAATACCGCGCATCGCAGAATGGGAAAAAAGCCACCAATCCAGGAACGCTAAAAATAGAAAGGACGCCTAGGAACTCAGGAACTCACTTTGTGTATCCACTTAAAGCGCAGCTAATCCTCACATAACTGGGCACTCGGTACGCCGGCGTGCCGCAATTAGCTACAGCTAGGTTGTCTTCGGACATGAATTGTGACACTCCTGCCAAGGGTGTCAGGTCGAGATCCTGAAAAAAGCTCACGAATACATTGTGGACTGACAAAAACCCATGTGAACCTCTTGCAATCGTCCATGGATCCAAGTCTAGAAGGAAAAAAGGAGAAGACCGAAACACTTGACAACAATGAATCATAATATACGAAGAAACAGAAACTGCACACTAAATAACTAAGTTCCTACTTTACTCGTTTGGATCGTTCCGATTTCTTTGCTCATTTAAGTCGAAATATAGAGTGATAAAAAGTTTTGAGCCATTTTGCTTGAAATCAGAAAATCCCACTGACGTCATCTACGGAGTAGCATGCGGGAGTAGTTATTCATTCGCAAGGCTTGTGGCAAAAAAAATTCTTAAAAATTTCGGGTTTTTCAGTTTCCAGTTTTTTTCATTTTTCAGTATTCGCTACCTTGAATTACAATAAAGGACTTCAAGAAGGCGCCTTCGAGCATCCTAAGGTCCATATAGCTAAAGCCGCGAGTCCCTCAGTTGTAGCCCCTTGTGACTATCTCTTATTTTGCTCCTGGTGTATGCTTAGCTACGAAGAAAATCACCCAATTAGAAGGCATCGTAGGAGTTCTCAGTGCCGTTGACCCTTCAGTTTTGGGAGATATGTATCAGTGATCTGTCCACAGACTGAACGTTGTCGTGACTAGTGATGATGGTCACAATTTGCATAAATTCGATTGCACGCATATGTAAAAAAAAGGTAAAAAAGGACATCAAACAGCTCAAGACATCTTTACCACTCTAGCAGAGAAGACGTAACAGTCCTGAACAACCATCAGGATTTCCTGAAAGAATTTTACTAGACTGTCTTTTGGAGCGCAAATCGGCGAGTAGTGGCTACTGGGGAGCCTTATAAGCAGTCGGAAACGACTGTATGACGCGTGCCACTCCGTGGAACGTCTCCTCACGAGACCTATTTTGGCTCGACAATGGCTACCGTCCTGTAACGTCAATAGAGCGGCTTCCTCCTACAGTAGTGGTTAACCATGCGTCAAGCAATTCTTATTAATGACCTAAAAACCACTGAAAAAATCACATTTCCACATACCGTGCCGCGTTGTAGTGTCACATGGCGGAGATCACTTTCACTCATCGCTGGGCGAGGAGTGCCAAATTTTGGCTGAACTACCGCACAGTCGCTATCACCTCCAGGTGATACAACTTTCGAAACCTTAAATATACAAAAATCAACTACGGCGAACTAAGAAGTAGCAAATGAATGCAACCGAAAGGATAGGAGTTTGGATATTCTTGAGCTCCCAGTCGTCACTTGCTCTCATCATGTGCCCATACTAATTCAAACACTTGTAGGGCGGTGCAGTGGTAAGAAGCGCTACTGAGCTCGCACGTTCAGTAGTTCAATCGATCCTCGTCCGAGCTAACCCAGCCTTCCATCCCTCCTGGGTTGGATAAATTGATCCAGACTTGTCTGGGAAGGTGAAGACACTGCCTTGGTGTGGCGACTCGTAAATCATTGTATAGTCCAAATACGCACTCGCTATGCCTCTACGATTCTAAATAGAACACGAATGCGCCGGCGCGTCTAATCAACGCCAACTCCTTTACCTTCAAGGGTAAGAGGTGAAGGGGTCGGCGTTGCTCATTCCCCTGAAGATTCACAATCCCATTCGTGCTCCGTTCAAATCGTAGACGCATGTGATTGCACATTTCGCAAATACAATGACTTACGGGGACCAGTCGCTATACCAAGCCAGTGTTTTTTTTTACCTTACCAGAAAAGTCTGGTACTAATTTACCGACCCCGGGGGGGATGAAAGGCTTGATTGGCCCGAGCGAGGATCGATCGACTAGCAGCGCCTCTTACCACTGCGCCACGCGCGCCCCCTTTACCTTTACAGTCTATTTCAAAGAGATCAAGGTAGTTTAGCGGTGAGAAGCGTCACATTCGTGCCACGGTCAGCAACCGAACGAACCTTCTCAAGGCCAACTAAATCCTTCAACCCTCCGGGGTTGAGTTATTTGGTAGCAGGCTGTACATGGAAAACGAAGACACCAACTTGCAGACAGGCTCAGCCTTGTCACTGCATAGACCAAAAATGTTTTTGATAATCGTCTACTCTAACGTGAAGGAAGACAAGGTTGCTGACGCATCCTAAGAAGTGCCGAGTGACGTCGACAATTTCACGATTTGAAATTTGAACGAGCATCTACAGCTAGAGCAACTGCAAAGATATCAAAACATAAAATTGCCGAACAATCACCCTACTGCCACATTATACCTACAAACACTCCAGTGACAGATAAATGGCTAGCATGAGTGCCGCCAGCCTCTGTTTTTAGATTGCCTATCAATTCTTCCCGATCAGTAAGGTCCAGGTTCTATGCACAACCATTGGAACGAAAGGGCCCCACTAGGCTTCCCAATGGACTCGAAATGGAAAATTGAAGTAGTCAAGATCAAGGTAGAAAGAAGTGTGAGTGAGAAAATGAACTGCGAATGGCCGTGAAGGTGGGAATTCAGCACTGCGAAAGTGTCAACCATTGACCCGAAATTGCTGCGAAGCCGTTTTTCGGTGGCCCGGCCTGCAACGTTCGTTTCTATTCTCATAGACCTACTCCTCACATATGAAATCTGATAACATATGCTTCACAAGCACCCTGCACAGGTAGCAATTTTTTGAAACGGCTTTCAAACAAAAGCACCTCTTAAAATTGAAGGGAAAAGTAAACTGGTCGGCACTTTTTAGCTCACTGAGGGAATCGGCTACAATTCAGGACCGAAAAGGAATTGTATCCTGGTAAACGTTTGGCTCACAGACTGACTTGCGTGGGAACGCCGAGGATCAAATCTGTACCTCGACCCTGCCAGACTCTGCTACCAACTTACTCATCCACTCGAGGAATAGAGGACTTATTGTTAGTGAGCTTGAGTGAAGATCGATCGCTCTACCACGCACGGTGAAATAGGAGCACCATACCACCACGCGCAACGCTTTTGGGAGTGAGGTAGATGAATAGCGACTCTTTCAAAGTCGAAATTTAGAGACAAAATTGTGAACCTATTCCTCGAAATGAATTGAACTCTATTCTGCTAGTTGCCGCTTTTTGTTCAGCGGTTTATAGACGAATTGAACTCATTATAACTGGCGTAAGAGATCAGAAACAAATAAGTGGAAAGCAACACACCTTGTTGTCACCTTTCTTCGACTTCCTCCTCGAAAGTCTATGGAGGAGAGCTCCAAATCTGTGGGGACTCTGGGAAGCATCACCGCTGGAATGAAAATGAAGAAGTGACAAGCAATTAAGAGCTGGATGAAAAAAAACTGAGTAACCACTGACGTCCATCAAGGTCGACGGGAGCAATACATGCCCTGTGAAGAGATATCAGTTACGTGCTCACACTTATCAACAAACCGCAGCAGGTAATCGTAAAAAAACCTTTATCTTCACACAAAAACCACCCAATGGCGAGAATTCCTTTAAGTGTAGTGACTGAATTGTAAAAATCGTAAAGCTCTGAAAAAACACTAACCAGTCGTCATTCAGATCTCCGTTAACGGCGTCCACTTGAGCACCACGGCTGCTAGGTCGTTTCGGAGTTTCTGGATTGCTCAGTTGAGGAGCAACAGGACTCTTGCTGCGTACACGTCGACCCAGTCTTGCGAAGAACGTTCCTGGAATGAATAAAAAATACAGAAAGAATATGACGAAAAGAAAAAGTAACCACTGACCCACTGGCGATGCCCTGATTTTTGACTCATCGGTGGGCATCGCGACGGCGGGAAATCCTAGACAGCGAAAGTTGCTGCACAAAATCAGTTCTACAGAGAAAATGCGAAAACAGATAATTCGTAAGATAAGGTGAAGGTGAGAATACCCAATATTTGAACATGAAACGCTAAACAACAATCTTCATATAAGAACATTCCTGTACGGCAAAATAAAATTAGGAACATGTGGAAGGAAGCGCAACAACATAACATTTACAACATTTCTCGGTGTCATGCATGAGAAGCCGAAACAAAAAAAGCGATTAAACCTCATCAAAAACAGAAAACGTCGATCAAAAACTCATGAGCGACGCTGCTCAACAAAACACTACATAAGCATCACTAAGGACTCGCTTCAATGGCCCGCCGAGCGAAATCATAAACCTTCTTCGACAACAGAGCAATATACAAATAAGAGCGTCTCTTTAAACCAGTACGTTAAAATCAGACCAAGACTGAGGGAATTTCGCTAGAGCTCAACATGACCCACAGTCTAGTCCAATAAAAAATACAACAAGAAAGACTAAACTCTATACAAAAATAAGGAAACATGAACACTTATGTAAACGACGACCCACATGGCAATGAGATAGTGAATATTAACAATTCGAAAACCACCAATCTGAAAAAAGAACGAACATTACATAGCAATGGGTTAGAAACGAACCGAAAGTCAACCTTACGCGTCTAGTCTGATGCGTCGTCGGAATCGTCTCCGCTCTCCTCCTTATCGTCATTTTGAGGAGGAGATGCCGTGTCTCTAGACGCCTCAGCGCTTCCACTATCTGCTAACGCCTGACGGGCCTGAAAGCAGCCTCTACAATGAAAAAATACTTGATCGTTCGAAGTTTTCGACTGGATCGTCTCCATTTGTTTGATAACGCGTTTGAATTTGATTTCCTCTAAGACCACATTATATCCTAAGGTTGTTGTTTAGGGGCGCTGATTACGAATCTGATGTCTGCTTCTCGAATTTCGTCCGAAAACCACTAATGTTGTCGATTTCAGGTCAGAATATCGGATTTGGCTCGAACTTCATCTAAGTGGATTGTTTTGCATGCTGATTGCGATCACGATGTTGCTTTTCCGAATTTCGCACCGATTTTGGACGTTGCGGATATATTTAGGTGAGTAATGATGGCCTGGAGGCGGGGTCACGATGGAGGCGCGAAGAACTACCAACCTAAATCTGCCGAAATCGTTTGAAATATGAGAAAACGACATCAGATTCGTAATAAGCATCAAGTATAACCTGCCTAGACGACGTTTTAGCCGAATCGGTGATTTTGACCCGATTGCCTAATTTGAAAATATCGTTGGTACTCGCCCGATATTCGAAAAACAAACGTCGGAATTGTTGTCAGCATGCAATATAACCATCTTAAACGGAGTGTCAGCCAAATCGATCAGCTTAGCTGCGCCATCCTACTAGCACTACAAGTGGCGTGAGGGGTACTAAGTGGAAATTCGGGTAACGGGCATCAGATTCGTGATCAGCGCCCAAATAACTCCCTTCTGCGAAGTTTCAGGGAAAACAATTTCTGAATCGAGGCCGGTTTGTGGAGTCGTAACCTTCCACGGGTGGCGAACTTCGTACTAAGCAGTAACCAATCCCATTATGAGACTCATTCAATCAAGCATTGTTCGACATCAATAACTGAACAAAAACTAAAAACAATAATGAGATCTTGAAACCTAAAGAGACGAAACCAACGGTTAACGAATGTTACCCCTAGGTTCTCGTAAACGGTTACACTGTATCCAGATATTACGAACACTTTCCAAAACGAAGTGACACCGAAAACATCAGGAGACAACCGAATTTACACCGACTGACTGAACCATAATTTTTCAGCGATTCTTTCTGACAATAGGAGCTCGGTTGATGTTGAGTTGTTTGTTCGTAATTTTTGCGGTTGCTTCGCTTATCATATCACTACTTCTCATGTTACGTTTACGAAAAAATAAATAAATAAGTGAAGGGGCATACCTTCCATTCGGCCGTGAGACGAGCTTCCTCTGCCAGTGCTTCTTGTTCTATTTCTCCCCCAAGCAAAGCGGGCTCTTTGATATGCTTTGCAAGCGGTTTGGACATCCTGAATTTTAATACACCATACATGGCTGTCCGTCATCAATAGATTATAAATTCAAATGAAAAATCGGTTGTTGTAACGCCTTGATAGACTCACGAGAAAGCTCTGAAGCGCTTACATGGACCGAAAACGCCTCTCAGCTTGTCATCAACGAGACAGAATCTCTTGTCCTTCGGATCCAACAAATTGTTAGCTCGAATATATTCCCACATTTTCGAAATAACCTGATCAAATTGACTTTTTTTTGCGGAAAAAATGAGAAAGAATGAAAACCGACAAACTCACGTCGCATCTTTTCATGAAGCGAGCGCCGACAATGCTCTGCAGCTCTTCACTAAGTAAACACAGCTTCGTCATGCGGCCGAACTTGCCCGAGTGATCGCCTTTGGGAGCATTCTTGTCCTTCTTCTTCGACTGAAAATAGAAATGGAATACAGAATATTTTTATACGATAGCAACAAAATTCCTCGACCGAAAGATCGCAATAGTCTAGGAGGTGTGAAGTCTGGCAACCACTCACTCTATCCGTGCGGTCAGCGGTCTTTTTTAGTATTTGAGCAGCTTTGTCAGCTGCTGCCCGTCGCCGGTGCTTAACTGCAGTCATCAAATCCACATCGTCACCGCCTTCATTCGTCTGAAAATGACATCTTTACCACACGCAAACACACGCTATACAAGTCGACTCATGTTCAAGTTTTGATGGGAATATTCTAATAAAAATAATAAGAGTAGTTCTCAACCTGCTGAACACGAAATTTCATCATACAGCATTAACTGTAAACACAGATTGACTCACTGTGCAACAGACCTGAAGGTCTGATCAAGCAAGGTGGGAAGCATTCCATAGAACAACACTTATAGGAGAGATAAGCAAGCAACTTTGCCGTAAAACCTCTACTCGCGTCTATCTGAAGGACACGAAAGAGTCTTAAGAGCAATATGATAAGAACAGGAAAAGGTGTTGTTCTTCGGATCAAATTTCTCTGATCTGATCGTTTCTTAAGAGCAGTTACCCGCGTCAAAATATTCGCGTTACGATTTCCAACACGTTGGCGCCGGCGGCACACAATGGTGTGTTCCAGGCACTTTCAAGCTTTTTTGGCCAAACTTCTTCAAATTTTGAACAGATATGCAATTGGGGGCATTGAATACAAAACGACTATCCTTTTTCCACGGGGTGGTCTCCGACCACACATTTTGCTACTTGAGTGGTCCAGTGAGCGCCATCAAATTTGCGCAAACTTTGTCTTGCGAGTTATTGAGGACGCCGATCCAAGTGGTAGTATCTGTGTTTCACACGTTGGTGCCAGTGACACTCAGTGACGCGTGCCAACCACTCCGTCTCGGGTCGTGATGGTACTCAATGGTGTGCTCCCGTTTCTTTATTGTTTTGACCACAACGGTAAGAATTGTTTCTTCTGTTCATTTAATAAACTGGGATTGAAAATACATGCATGATTACATCAAACTATTTACTAAAACACCAAACTTGTAATTCTTGTTTATTTTATTTTTCACCAAAGACAAGTAGAGAGGAATTGTCTTCAAAATGTGTTATTGGTACAGTAATGTTTCCGTGTTTTAGAAAACATTTTTTCATTCATATTTGTTCAGTGGGATCTGGTAAACAATAGGGAAGCTTTACCAAGTATGGCTGAAACCTACTCACTTTAAACATGCTTGTGAGCTAATTCTCTTATGTTATTATTTTCTTTCGCTTTATTCAGCTTACTCCACATGTGGTGGAACGCTAGTGTGAGCGAAAAATTTTCCGTACCATGGGACAGACGTGCGAAAATCGCGTCGTCGTCAACAAGTTAAGGTAGCGCCTAGGAATGTTGAGCACTAGACCATTATTCAACTTTTTGCCCACGTTTCGGCAACGTCCTTCTCGTCGGAGAACACTATTTTACGTGGTGGTAGAAGATAGCAATATTCTTTAACAGTAGCTCAATTACTGAGAATTTCATTTCTATGATCTACAACGGCATCCGTTACCCCACTAGATACGACAACCTTTGCCTACCAGATACAAATTAAACACTTATAAAATTCTGATTAAAACTGATATATCCCAGTTCCAATCTATGCACAATTGAAATTCATATACATTCACAACAACGAACAGCGCTTTAGATAACTACCGGATAGTTTCCGCGAAATATTGGAAAATAGAGTGTCGGGTGGACATCCAGATGATAATGCAACGTTGATCGCGAGCTTAAGGTGCTAAAGTTAGTTGGAAGTTGGAGGGTGGAAACGACTTTGCTTGTTAAAAATAAAGAACCTGGATCCAGATTCATTTCATTTCATTTTTTTGTTTCCAGTCCATGATGGGCTAAATGTTGAATCCATTGTCTACAGTCGACTGGGATATAGCGTTAGTAACATAGAAGGATCCTTTCTTAGCTTCCGATTTTGGTTTATCACGCCAGTTCCGGTTTAGGCAATAGCTGACCACATAGTTCCGGTTTAGGCAATAGCTGACCACGGTTTAGGCAATAGCTGACCACACATAGATTCACGAATAGTATAACTGATATACACTCTAAACTAGGTAAACCCCCCGATATACACTCTAAAATACACCTGGTGGCTGTGATTCATCAACGTAGGCGGCGGGTTTATTCGAGTACTAACGCACTTCTCTGGCGGGGCAACGATGCGAGTAACTAAAATTGCGCGCAGACACAGTGCTTCATAATATCATTCGTGTGTAAACACATTTTATTGGCACTCTACGCACAGAACTCCGGTTTTTTGGGAATAACGAAACCGTAAGTTGGAGGAACAGCTGCCACTCGAGTGCATATTGCGCCAGCGAAAATGAGTCGGAAAAACGAGGACAATCCTTAAAACTATCGTTTACGTGGAACAACTGGTAGGTATGTTGGCGCCAGTGGGCAGCGCGGTCACTTTTACACCACTTAGTCAAAATTTTGTGAAAAAACGCCGGAGTCCCATCGCTCTTCATCCATTAGATGTCCCTTTGAGTCTCACGTTTTTGGCTAACGGAAATGGATACGTTAATAAAGAAATGGCCATCACACACCCTATATCGTCAAATATTTTGACTCCAAGGACACCAACATGAACCAAAACCTCGACGAGTGGTACTATTTGGGATGCCGAGCGCGAATCTTACATTCGTTTTCACAATTTCGGCCGCAGACCACCTATATCGTCAACTAGAAATCGGTATGGAGTATAGAAGAGGAATTGCAGAAATGGGATTTAACAACGGTTCTCTATGAGATAAACCGATTCCAACCATGTTCAGAGGAAAAAAGAAAAGAAAAGAAGAACGGACGATTAGAAGGAATGAAACTGAAATACTCACTACCACAAAGACATCGAGTTCGGGAGAAAGAGAGAGTAAGTTAGTAGCCAAAACGTTCACCGATGCATGGAAATTTGTTATGCATACTGCTATTTGCGCAATCGTAAACGAAGCATGGCAGACCACATATCTCCCCCACTTGAAAACAAGATACTTAATGCAAAGATGGTCATATCTTTCACCGATTCTAAAATGCTTTACAAAAATATAAAAAATGATTGAGAATAAATAGAACTGCTCACCTTTCTTTTCAGTGACCTCTTTTTCTTTGATGATGCCCTTCTATCGTCCACCACACCCTCATCAGAAGTGTAGCTGTCAGTACCGGATGCGGCATTGGACTTGTCAGCGCTTTAGATAAGAAAAATGTTAGTGAATTACGTGAAAATTTACGAAACACAAAAAAATAGCAGAAAACAAGAAATCAATGAAATCTCTACCCGCTCTTGTCTCCAGCATTGCTCGTTTCTCGTGACTCCTCCGCTTTCGACTTTTCTCTATTCTCAATAGCTTCCTTTGTCAACTGGTCGACTTCTTTACGGAAGTCGTCGAAACTCGTGTTAAATGTTGTCTAGAAAGTGATTCTATCACATAAACAGACCACAGATAGAGCGATATTCCATTACTTACACTTAAATACGCGCGAATTTTGGAACTAGTAAGCCTCTCCAGTCCTTCCTCGTTGATCATTTTCTCGATGGCCTCAACGGCCTTATGCCGTTCAACGGGAAACGTGTCCTCATCAGAAGATGACATTCTGGAAGGAAACGATAGAAGTTCTAAAATGACAGAAAATTCGAAATGCGACCGCGATAACCAGAATATAAATAGGAGACAATCTCACTGGAAAGACTCTATCAACGTTGTTCTGCTTTCGGATTTAGCACTTTTAAAGAGGTGGGCAGAATCCTTTACAAGTAAACATTTGTCACTAATGTTTAGGGTGACCAAAATGATCGTACTCATTTCAGATCCCGACTTCCTTCATCCATAACTCGAAAAAAAGAAAGATTTCATGACCATTAAGTTTGCCATGGATAAGCAAAATTTTAATCGGACCGTTGACAAAGAATTGTGCTGAACAACGATAACTTTGAAGGCCATTTATCTGCTTTTCTTGACTTATGAATAAAGTAAGTCAAAATTTGGAATTGAAATGCACACGAGCTTTTGAGCCACTCTCATAAATTACAAACAAAGAATGACGCTCACAGAAGGGTACGAAAAGAAAGCGATCAATCGGAAAACGCGAATTGAGAGGGTTCTCTGCTCACTGCTCATCACAAAATGTCGTCCTTGATATCATCAATATCGCTTGATCTTGAGTTAATCACAGATTAATTCGCAGTACGAGATAATTAATCCGTGATTAACGACTGGGGCACTTACATTCAAGACATTTTTAGATTGAATCAGAGCTAAGCGCACAGGGTGCCCTATTACCATGAATTACTGTAACTCGCCGTGCCGCTACTTCACGATTAAGAAATTGAACCCCTCTCTTGCTTTACTTGAGCACGGTCACTCGGTTTCAGAACTTTATCGATCACTTGTTCACTCTAACCATACATCATTCATTCACTATTCTCACGCATACTCTGAGCGTTTTTTTTTTCTCGCATGAGATGGCGAAACCCTTGACCACATTAAACTATTTAAATACACATACACAGCAAATGTATTCGAAAACCTCCATATTGATGCGCAAATATGGGGCACCGAAAATAGATTCACCTTTAACAAATGTCTCTCTATCAAAAACGAGTTGAAAACTGATCACAGAAAAGGTCAACGCAACCCCGCCCCTCAAATGTCCCTTTCAATGACGTTCGTAATCGAAAATCGTTAATTTACCAGTTTTAAGGCACCACAATACCTTTGAACAATTGCGCTCTTCAGACACTTTCTTGGATTCATACTTAAAAAGAGCGCGTGGTGCAGTGGTAGGAGGCGCTACTCCTCTCCGTGATGTCGAGTGATCGATTCTTGCCCACACTAACCGAACTTGCGCGCCCATACAGAACTCGTCAGAGTCGAGAACTTTGCCTTCTCTTTACCTTAGGATCTGATACCGTTCATGAGACCTTTGAAACCAGCTACTGTTACACACTATGTCAACAAAGTTGGACACTGCTGATGAAGTTAGAGTAGATCGAGGAAGTGCAGACACTTCGTTGCAGCAGCGCCCCAGTGGCATGTGATGGCGGAAGTTGCAACGGGAAATGAGAGCGATCACTTCCAGAATGACATGATCGAACGTGATCACTATTGATGATGTTGTGCTACACACGAATCTGAGGGGGCGTCGACTTCTTTTTCGATTCGATCCTCAAACGATCGAATGCAAAAGATTTAAGCTTTCAAAACAATTCCTGCTTCCTGCGGAAGAAAAACCAAAAGCATCGTACTCTGCGCGGATCAAGTCCCTAGAGGTCATGACGTTTTCTTTAAACGTGTTTGGCCCAAAATGACCTAAGCTCCATGGCGTTGAAGTCAGTGCCGTCACCAGCGAAATGACGAGAAAGTGCATCAAAATGGTTTTTTCATTGCATCAATGAAACTAACTACGTTTCTCGTGCGTTTGAACCTGAACACTTTCTACACAGGTAAAGGTCAACGACACAATACAAAGCTGAGAAACTTCTTTCAACCTCCAAGTTCCTCGAGGGCTGTTCCGATAGATCAACACGACGTAGTGCCTATTCATCCCGTAAAGCCGTGAACTTTCATAAAATTAACAGAAAAATTCCCTTTCTTTACGCAAAATACTTTAATCAACTCGTGATTTGATCATTAGAATTGGCTGTACTATCTGACACACTACTGAAGGTAGAATTTTCGAATAAAGTGCTGTTTGGTGCTGTGTGGGTTGGGGAGGGGGTGTACCTATTAGAAGTGTGGTACCTACTGTACTCGTCAAAGAAATGAATTATTCTCCGATGAGCATTTTCAAATTCTCCATACTCCAACACTAACCTGAACAAGTTCTTTGAAAAACGTTCCCTCGTGTATTTTTTTCTTGCACCCTCCTAGCCCACGTAGCACCGGCTTTTATGCGTATACAGGCTCATATCTCTCATAAAAATAGCTCAGTTCAACACGATTTGTAACGTTTCTGGCGACCTTCCAATCGGAACAGGCAGGGCTACGCCTACATTCCGTCGTCGAATGTAAAGCGGGTTCCAACGCGCCGATATCACAGAACTAGCACGGAAACACCCAATTTGGTGGAAAAACGACGAACGGAATGCATCAGTCCAGATGATACATTTAGTAGCTTCAACGAGCTTAAATCAAAGTTTTCCAGACTTTGAACAACAAGAACATGCGGTCATCTCAGTTGTAGATACTAGAGCATATAAGCTAATTGTAAATCGTTGAATATTGTGTAACTACTTATACAACACATTCAGAGCCAACGTACTAACGATAGTTAATCAATCGTACTAATGGAAAATTTTCGAAAATTATCGACCAAGAAGTCCATTAATTTCTCCAAAATAGGTTTCCGAGGTTATAATTCAATTTATACATATCATAAGACTGATTTCCAGTCAGAACAAAAGGTGCATATTTAAGAAATCGAGTCTAAACAGCATGGCATTTTCAGGAGGGTGAAGAAGTGAGCAACGCTCAACAATAACGACATATCCATCCTATTTCAGGTGCAAAATACTCTGAACACGAAATACTAACAATATCAGCAGAAATTAGCTTGTTAGCAGAACATCTGAAATAAATTCCTTGCAGCGCACTTTAGCACTAGAAACTGAATGACTGGGAAAATATGTCACTTGCACTCACAGCACTATTTTTTTGAATCACAAGATTAATAAGGAATACGAGATTTCGGATACGAAGACAGGCCACATACATTTGCTACCACTCACTATCTACCCACAAATACCTCGACACAATTTGGTTCATATTTTTCTTGTTCGGAAAATAGTGCCGTTTCAATGACTTACAGTGAAAGTTCAAAAACAGAACGCTAAACGCCTAAATACTCGAGTTGATTCACTAAAAGTTAACACAAATACACAAGGGAAAAATTAGACAAACAATACACTCATTATCCAACGACGAGTAGGCAAACATAACAACATATTATCAATGCGTGTGCTTTCTAATGGTAAAAACTGAATAGAGGTAAGAACATGCTTAGTGTGTGATGTGATCAATGGTGTGATCGATGTGCAGAAACGCTCTTTGTGAGAAAAAAAGCGACCTCGTCTGGCATTTCCCTAACTGACGATGAGACACCTAACCGGACACTACGCCTAGGTCTAGAGAGAAACAAGTCAAGTAAAAAAAAACTCCCGTTGACACCAGTCCTACAGATTAGTACCATATTTTGGAAATCACAGTTGAATTGTTAGTTATTTTTCCTTTTCATGTTATTTTTGTTCGTGACATGAGCCGGAGCCGTATGTAGAAATATAGAATAGTACAAAATCATTTCATGTAGGACTTGTGTCAACGGGAGCTATTTTTTCTCAAACCAGTGATTAACAGTTGAAATATGTTAGGCGACGATTGTATGAAACAGGCCACTAAATTTCCGAAACCACGCATTTTCAGAGGAGAGGATTAACGCAGCGAACTTATGAAAGGTGTCGTCTTTTATTGGAGTAGCGTCGACTTCTACTTTGAGAGTACTTTCGCGAACAAGAGGCTCAAGAAAAACTCGTTCGAAATGTAGGATGAACCTACAAAACGCTACATCCACAACACATAAAAAAAGCCATTTTCAGAAAACAACCACAGTCTGAGCGAAGCGAATTGTCTGTGATCGAAAGACATGAAATCACAGAGAACTGAGTAGATAAACACAAATGACGAAGCGAAAAAACACAAAAAGGTCAAGAAATTGAAAACACAAGCCGAAATTCAGCAAGACAAATTCAGCGTGCAAAAACGCGCTCCAATGCTGTTCGACGGCGCGCATTCGAATTCTTCGAGGATGGCGAAGTTCCTCATCATTGTAAATTTCAGCGAAGCCGTGTTATCAGTTATCAGGGTGATTCATATATTCTTGGGGTACTATGAGGTTTCTTTATCTTGGAGAAATTTACTCCGTGCGCTCTGTCAAGGAGTCGAAATAGTGATGGAAATATGTCCGGAAGACATGCAGCAGCCTATGAGGAAATGATAATTGACCATTGACAATGTTTATATGGAGAACCAGCTCCACAAGTAATGGTTGCCGTGTAGTAAAGAAGATTTTGATCAGGTCGCAGGTGGAGGTGTAGCATATGAGCACATAGTTGATTTCCTAAGTTGTGGGGAAAGCCCTGTCTCTTTTTCTGTTTTCTTTTCGCGCTCTTGATATCATTAAGCGCCAAATTAGAATGATATAGTTAAGAACCGACAAGCTCTGCTTTTCAGGTGAGGAAATAGTTGAGGCCTCTAAAGAATCGAAAATCCCATGGCAGGAAGACAATGGCCACGGTCTGGTCGACTGCAGCTGCTCTAATCTACTTTTTCTTTCTTCCTCCTGGCCAAGCGATAAATGAAAGATAAAGATAAACAAAGAAGTGTTCATTGGGGATACCTATGATCTACCTGATACCGAAACATTGTGGCGTAAACTGAGCACCACCATACTATTCTTTTACGTCAACGCTCATCTGCATACTTCAGAGATTGCGCTCCAGAGTTCATGCAAAATGCGGATCGAAGGTCTCATTCAACCTTATTTTATGTAGGCAGAAGTCTGGCCTATCGAATGGTTCTTATCCCAAGGAGAAAGGTCCATTCCGAGCTGAGTTATGCCTTTCAATAATAATCTGGATAATTGGCTACCCAAGGTGGCAGCCGGTTAGGAGCTTATCGACCTCCTTTCCCGATGCTGAGCCTCAAGGCATTGGAGTTTGTGGTTTGCTGTCAGGGGTGACCGTTGAGGTGGTTGCAGGATGTTCTACATTGAGTATTTCGTAGTACACGAAAACCCTAGTTTTCGAACACGGCCTAAATTGACGTGGAAGAGCTGTCTTGGCACTGGAGCACGTTTTCCGTCAACCAGAGTAGGGTAGTTGTGCACAATTCAGTTTTACTCGCTGTTCATTGTTCTCCCACTTTCTCTCACTTTCTTCATCGTGGCGTTGTTCTCCTTGAAGAAGCGTGAATTTTTGAATTGCTGTTGTTTTATTACTGAACTCATTTCATTCCAGAACTTTTTGCGATTCTACTCGTGACCCACCAGCTCATGACAATAGCAAACGGTATAGGTAAGTGATGACCTATATTTACTTATTTATTCCATGCATGCATAGGCGTGTTAACAGGAAACGTTGATAGTAGGAACAAAAAGGAAAACAGGCACTATTAAACTTACCGGACTCCACTTCTCGATTTTTTTTCGAAATTCGAAATTCGCCGAAACTTTGAACAGGGGGTAATTGAGGGCGCTGATCACGAATCTGCCGTCCGTTTTTTACGTGGGTGGTCCACTCAGGATCACCGATTTCGCTGAAACTTTGTCTATGGGGTTCTCTGGTGTCCTGAACACGATGGTGAAGTTCGTTTTCAAAATAACAGCCGAATACGGTAGTTATAGGTGGGTACCCATAATTACCGTATTCGGCAGTCATTTGGAGAACGGACTTTACCGTCGTTCATTACGCCAGAGAACCCCATATTTATTTATTTATTTATTTATTTGTAAGGTCCACCTCAGGGTGAACGGGTAAAACAATGGAAAAAAACAACAGAACAGAACCAAAACACACACAAAACAAAACCGAACCGAACTGGTCAAAATTATGAAAAGCATATTATAGATGAGTATTGCTCAGCGACCAGTGACTATGAGGTTTTTGAGGAAGTTTTTAAAAGTCCTCAGCCGCATGTTTAAGCAGCCCTGAGCAATTAGGGAGTTAAACGGAGCTGCAACTCTATTTGAGAAAAATTTGGATCTAGTGTTCGTTCGCGAAGCATGGATTGCAAGCTTACAAGAGCCTCCTCGTGTTCTAGATGCAACCAGTGTGAAGAATTTTCTAGAGGAAATAGTTGTAAAGCCGCGGAAAATTTTGAATGCGAGTAAGAGATCGTATTTATATCGCCTATATTCTAAGCTGGGCAATCCGAGTTTAAGTCGTCTCTCAACCCCGTTAGGGATTGAATCGTAAGGGAGGCCGGTACAACGTAACTCAAGCTTCCTAGTGAAGCTATTCTGAACGCTTTCTAATAGGTCGATGTCCTTCTTCAGATGTGGGCAAAGACTCAGCGAAGTCGGTGATCCTGAGTGGACCACCCACGTAAAAAACGGACGGCAGATTCGTGATCAGCGCCCTCAATTACCCCCCTGTTCAAAGTTTCGGCGAATTTCGAAAAAAAAATCGAGAACTGGAGTCCGTTAAGTTTAATAGTGCCGGAAAACATTAAATAATACAAACTAAAAAAAACGAAAAAAAAAACAAAAACCTAAGTTGTTCGTTAAGCAACTAAGATGCATAACAGAATTCTCGTTAGCGACATCATCATAGCAATTTTTTACTAAAATAGGCTATGTGGCAGATCTTTCCAACGTGGAATTAGCATTCAATTCCAGTCGGGGTAATCTGGATGGCAATTTTATTGGAGCACTAGAGATTCACCATGGTGATGCTGTTTTATACCAAGCACGTTGACTTATTTTCCTCAGAAGATGTCGATTCTATTCTCTCTGACGCTCAACGAAATCTGCTTTTGGAAGCTGGTGGCTCATCCGCTTCTAGCAAGCTCTGTTCAGGTAATACATTTCGTTGGTTTTTCTTCTGTTCAATAATTGCCTTCGCCTTTCAGACAATGCAGTAACTAAAGATGTGCTGCTGAGAAGAGCAGTGTATGACGCCGTTGTCAGCCTTTCAGAAGTTGTTTCAGAAGACGCACTAAGGAAGCAGGTAGGAATGTTGAATTTTTTTTTCATTTCACTAGCCTTGATGATGAGGTGCTCTGAATCCCTTTTTCTAATGTTGTTCGAAGCGAGTTATCGGAGTTGTTATTCGTAAATTTGGCGCGTATCGTAGCCAAGGTCCAGATGAGCTTCTGTTCTTTAGTTCAACCTGCTTGCATACTAATAAGATATAATATAATTGAACTAGAATTTCTTGTTTTATGGACAAATCATCTAACTTGCTAGTGCATTCTGCCAACGTAAGTGAGCGAGGTCGTTCAGTTTCTATGATAGATAAGAGATCACATCTTGCTATTTATGTAGCTTTCCCTGTGAATGAATTCTTTGTTTCAATTGGCATCACCACAGTTACTACGTTGGGAGGGAGGGAATTCTAGATGGTAAAATGTTAGGCGACAGTGAATTTTGCCAGCTGTCTATGCCAAATTCTTGTTGACTGAGTTGTCAGCTTGTAATCCCGGGTAAATTCTGGACATTTATGCTGTTTTCAATATCGTGGCGCAGTTGTAAGAGGTCTTCTGAGATCTCCTCACGGTTGGGCGATCGATCCCCGCGCGCGGTAACGAAGTCTTGCATCCCTTCAGGGTCGGGTAAGTTGGTATCAGATTTGTCTGGGAAGGCGAAGACATTGACTTGGTATAGCGACTGGCCCCCGCAAGTCATTGTATAGGCAGATTAACGCCAACTCTCTCACGTTTACCCCTTTATCTTTTGGGGCACTTCGCCTTCGACTGTGGTACGGGCGAATTTGTATTCGCCCATGTCTTTAGCACTGCTCCATTTAGTCCTCTGCTTCCTAAGCTCTTTTTTCTCAACGTTTTCCAAATTCCGACTACCCCTAATCTTCTATCTGCTTGTATTTACCGCTAGTGTTCCCCACGGACGGGATAGATAGCGTTTCTCTGAGCTCGGAGCTTCTACACTCATGTGCAAGCAAGAGTCGCTCGATATAAATTTCTACCATACATTCCAGCTTCCATTTCTCCATTGCACGTCGTGGGACGAAGTAGTGGAGGAACGCTTTCTTGGAAATCCCCGTTTGTGTGGATTTCCCACTTGCGGCGAAGGTGTGATATCACGGACTAAGAAGCAAAAATATCACATAGACAGAATGGCCTGCAAGGTCAGTTTCTTAATTTGGTTGAAGATAGTGCTTGCAATAAAACTCAATGCTGGATTTGTCCGTGCAGTAAGCACTCCAGACGGAGGAAAATTTTTGGAGCTCATTCACAGAATAATGAAGTATTGCCGGATTGATTATTGATCAGAATTCGTCTGTAGATCTTCGAATATCGTATGGAGAGCGACATGTATTGCTCACGTGCGTGTATGCTACGCTCGGCGTCAATTCGTGCACAGTTGGCTGACGAACCGCTGTGGCTCAGTGGAGATGTGTCGCGAAGAATGCGTGAGAACATTTGGCTTGAATAAATAGTAAATGGTCTCTAATAATACGATTTAGGCGTCTCATTCAAAATTGAAAACGCCTGTGAACAAGACACCAAGAAAACTGTCGAAATTGAAGTTGTACGCGCTGTGGAAGAGAAGCTTAGTGATCTAAGGATAAGGGAGGCGGATTCATCAACAGAATCTGATGCTGATGACGATGCTGATCATGAAACGGTATTCGAAATGTGTTTGTCTTTTTTGCGCTCTTTCAGACTTTTTATTTTTCATTCTCAAATTTGAAATGTTATTCGGCTGCATACAAATAACGGTGTTAGGCACTAGATGTAAATACTGTAATTATGGTGTAGGATCATGGCAAAAATCGCCGCTCAGGCGGGATTCGAGCCTAAGGCACGCGCCTATCGGGAGAACCGTGAGCACCTTCCCCAAGCCAGAAAACTGTTGCTCCCAGCACTCATACGGTTTGAGCGTGTAAGGTGAATTACCACTTAAGCCGGAAGCTTTTTTGAATTATCGAATTATTAGAACTTCTTGTTTTATTACCGCGTTTTTGCGGGTTACTATTTCCTACATCAGAAGTAGATGTTGTATTGATGGTGTGCTAGGATCGGTACAAAGAGGAGTTGGGGAGAGACACTAGACCAACGAGTTGGAGACTCGTTGGTCTAGTGGTCAGGATGCGTGGATAGGTCCGAGACACAGGTCCGAATGCCGCCTGAGCCGCGATTTTTGCAAGGATCTTAGAACCATTATCACAACGTCTATTTCTAATGCGAAAGCGCGGTAAAAAAAACTAGAATTACACGTCTGGTTTTAGGCATTATCCACCCGAACACGCAAGTTCCTTCTTCTAGCTGCAAATTGTTTTTCAGTGACGAGGGGTTCCCATTATCAGAAGTGGCTGACAACAGGAGGATTCCCAGACAATCGTTTCTCTGATGAAAAGACATCTGTAATCAATGCGAAGTATGCATCGTTAGGTTCTCAATGTTTACGTTCGAGTTTTCAGAATGTCGAGGGCTTCCTGGATTCTGTTGCAAGTATGCTAGTTCCTGAAGAAAGCGCTGACACAGAATGTAATCCACCAAAGGCTACGACGGCGACGTTGCCCGAACCAAGCAAAAAAGGATTGAATGCTCCTTCCACTAATAAAATTTCTCCAACGTGCAAAGCGAATCCGAAGGTGAAGACCTCGATATCTCCATCATGTACCCAGAATTCGAGACTTCCGGATGTCCAGATGTCGTCGAAGCACCGCTTCACTAGCTCTGAATTGGAAAAGCTCTCCCGATTGAGGTGATTCAGTTAAATAAGCTCAGCTCCATTTTTGCTCTTTCGACGTTAATATTTTAAGATCGAAGTACTCGACTCGTGGCCAGAAAAAGCCTATACTGGTCGACCATATGCCTTCGCCGTTATCCTTGTCTGCGGCTGAGGTACGTTGCATGTTCGTTGTCGAGTAAGTCAGTAGCCGGACTCTTATAATTGTAATTGTTGATTTTGATTGTTTCAATTGTAATTGTAGGACATGAATGCAAAATGGTTAACTTGGAAATATCCCTCCCTCAATTCCATATCTTATCAAGTGGTTCTGTGAGGGCCGGGTGAAATTCTTGTACCTATTAGTAAGAATATTGAAGAATATTGGGCACTTAATAATTAAATTATTTGTGGGGCCAGGAGAGTTCGCAAATAGAACGCATATTTATCTTTCGAGATGAAATCGCTGGTTCTTGCAATATTGTGGCAGGATCCACCTCAGAATTCCTATATTCTTCGCGACCATTATTTTATTTATTTGAGTGTTGATGTTTATTTATCTTTGCAGGTTGAGAGCTAAGAATTGAACTGAATGTTTTTCCAGCGATTCAATTATTCAAACAAAAAAACTAACAATTGCGATCGCTTATGCACGTTTTTTTCTCATCATTTTATCCTGCTAGTTTTGACAGAAGCCTGCAAGTAAAGAATCTGGAGATTCGGATCAGTCTGCCGGTAGACGACCGTCTTTGCCGTCTGTTCAGAAGATTATGGATGATGTGCGCCTTCTCTTCAGGTAGTTTTCAACCTCTCTTGGATTCTTTGTACTTTCAATTATTGTGAATTTGTAGGAGTTGGATGACTGATCGGACGCGACAGTTACTGAGAAATGGTGGATTGTGCGTATCCAGCTCCACTGATGAAATTATGAAGCAGTTCTATCAACCTCTCGTGCCCAGCACATCAGTGGACAGGGTGAGTAAAACGTCATAATTGCGGCAAACGATGAACAAGAACTTGTTTCCCATATTCTTTCCTTCTGCCTCATGAGGTCTTTTGTATTAAGGGTTTTTTTATTATGTATTTATTACCTTCTACTACCGGGCGCACATGGTACAGTGGTAGGAGGTGCTACTTACTAACGCACAGTCATGCTATCGATCCCCTTCGGCTGACCATGTCTTCCATCCTTTGTGGTCGGATAAAAATGGAACCAGACTCGTCTGGGAAGGTAAAGATACTGCCATGGTATAACGGCTGCCCCCTTGAAGTCATTGTGCAGGCCACATACACATTAACTAAACCTCTACGATCCCGAGTGGAACACGAATGCGGCAACGAGTCCCCAAGGTACTGATCAACACCGACCTTTTTATCTTTACCTTCCACTAACATTGAGCAGCAAGCTCGAGGGCAAAAGAATAAATCGTCTGGGGGCGACGGGAGGGTTGAAATGTTGAACTACATAATTAAACCTCCACCAAGCCACCTCGTGAAGCGGACGGAAGTTGAAAAAAATGCTGTTAAGGACGAAATTAAAATATGAGACAACTTGGAGATTGTTGAGCAGCTTATTCATTTCTCTTTTCCACATTTTCGTTTTGTCGACACGATTTCAAATGGCAAATTCAGAACGAAGTGGTTCTACCAACGGTGGATAACATTGATATTCAGAAGAAGCGTCTCCACATTTTCCTCGAATCTGTGAAAAAACAGTGAGTAACGCATTTCTCGGTTTATTCTTGCCGCAGTATGTCCGCCGATCGTCAGTCGGAATGTGATTTGCTTGTTAATCATAATTGTGAGGAATTTCAGGCTGAGTACGTATCAGAAAGATATGAACTTCTCGTTTTCGGAGTTTAATTGGCTTTATGTCATTGCCGGAACGTTCCACCTGGAACCGACAACTATAACAAATTTCGAAAACGATGTCTTGAAGCTGGTATGCCTTGTCTTGCTGAAGCTGTGAGTTTGCATCTGAAGAAGTAGTTTCCAAGTAGTTCGCTTCGAAGGTTCATGGCTTTGCAGGATCTCAAAACTAGATGTCGCGGTGGAGGATGCACTTTTTCCATCGTCGCATCCCTCGGAGAGATTTACTCGTTCTCTAACCGGTATTGGAATGGATGTGAATGGTTTTACTGAATTTATGTCAGAGGTTCTTGGAGAGGAACAATGTGGTTCTTCTGTTGTAAATAACTTGGCAGATTGAAGTATTGATAAAGGACTGTTGTCGATGATTGATCTATCATTGGTGTTTGGATGTACAACTTTTAGTAGACGAACCAACATACATTTTATAGAAATGGAAATGCTTCCTTGATATTTACGTATCTGAAAATCAAGGGTTAAAGGTGTCGGCGTTGACTGGTTTCGTAAAGGCGCGCCGCGCATTCGTGTTCCATTCAGAATCGTAGAGACATGGTGAATGCGGATTTTGCCTATAAGGGGTGAGTTGCGGGATCAGCCGCTGTACCAAGTCAAAGTCTTCGCGTACAAGTCTGGTACCAATTTACTCGACCCCGAAGGGATGGCAGGCTCGCTTAGCACGGGCGAGGATCGATCGCTTGAGGGTGCGGGTGGAGGAAGCGCCTCTTATTACTACACTGCACGTTTTCAATTCAAATGTACAGAACCACGCGGGCGTGATTATACCTCTACACCACTCCGAACCTCCGTTCTCCTTATCACGACACTACTGTTGCTATCAATACTCGTTACTCTAGGCAGAGTCCCTCAGGTCAGTCCTTCAGTGAGTGGGTTAAGAGGGGGGCACTTTTACTAGAGATGAGTGATAGAGATGAGCCAACTTTACGAGAAATGACGTCAAAGGATGCCGATCCTACGACAGTTCAAAGGAAGTGACCTTTTTGGGCAAGCCGCGTATTCTGTAGTAGCCTGAATTTCGCATCGAACAACTGTCGGTGTTACTGGTCCGAGAATTGAAAAAGCCAAGCATTCCTCAATAGTCCTTGACGAAGAAGTTATTATCGAGCGCACGTCAATGTGCACCGTACTATCCATCCAACTTGCGCTCCCTCATGTCGCCGTCCCGCTTTTTCATCGAGTCGCGGAATCGTAGTTTGCCGACGAAGTGCTAGATAGCTTTCAACCGGTGTAAAGCTGCTTTATCACACTCAGAAACACGAATGAATCATTGGAGGTTGGTGAGCTCCCTTGAAGGGTTTTGTAGAGAATAATACTTGCTATCCAATACAAGGCGTGCGAAATAAACTGTTGCTTGAAATTTTTCGTGCGGGGTGAGATTCCTTTTTAAACGGTATTCGAATCACTTTGACATGCACAGAACAATTCTTTTACACCACTTCGGGTGACCTGTGGAGTCGCCAAGAACTTTATACCCTAGACTACTTCAACTTCGTGGATAGTGCATGTTAAGACGCCACTTCTACCCGCATGGTTACTTATTTTATTTATGGCTAAATACAATGCCCAGGCTAACCAAGCTTTCATCCCTCCTGGGTCGAATAAAATGGTACTAGACGTGTCTGGGAAGGTAAGGACACTGACTTGGTATAGCGGCTGGCCCCACAAGCCATTGTACAGGGTGTCCCAAAAAGATGTATACACTGTTTGAAATGCCATAACTTCGGCAAGAGTGAACCAATCAAAGCGAGTTATAGCTTGAATGAAAGCTAAGGAAAATATAATTATCCGGTATGTGTTTGGTGAGGATTGCGCCATGTACTCGACCGAGGCCTCGGATTTTGGACCTGATTGATAGTGCATGGGTTATATGCTCGCTATACTTTGGTCGTAAACAGGTGATATCGCTACTATGAGTTACTTCTGAGGCAGTTAACATATCGACTTGCCGCAGATTTTGGTTAAGCGTGGAACAACATCAATATGGATCAGTAACGGTAACCACTGTTTGAGAAGCTAAAACTCTTCCAACAGCGATGCAATTATAAGCAATGAATTCAGGGGAATGTAAAATGTATGAACCATGAAGATTGCGCCATGCACCTGTCTGAATCGCCGGATTATAGACCTGATTGAAAGTTCCCGGATAACATGCTCGTTCTACTTTGGTCGCCAACAGGTCAATTCGCTGATAGGCGTTTCTCTTGAAGCAATAAACATAAAAAATGAAACAGTAACAAGTTCAACAACGCACTTTAAGATGCTTTTGTACAATACTACTCACTCTATTCAAAAACCCAGGACTCCTGTAATGAGCATGTAATGGCAACTGTTATGTTGTTGAACTTGTTATGTTTTGATGTTTTTATGCTTACTGCCTCAAGAGAAACGCGTAACAGCGAGATCATCTGTTGGCGACCGTAGTGGAACAAGCTTGTTATCCGTGAACTTTCAATCAGGTCAATAACCCGGCGATTCGGACAGGTGCATGGCGCAATCTTCACGGTTCACACATTTTACATTCATCTAAATTCATTGCTTATAATTGTATCATTGTTGGAAGAGATTTAGCTTCTCAAACAGTGGTTACAATTATTGGTCGATATTGATGTTATTCCATACTTGACCAAAAGCTGCGGCAAATCGATATGTTTACCGTCTCAGGAGTAACTCACAGTAGCGATATCACCTGTTTATGACCAAAATAGAGAGAGCATATAACCCATGCACTATCAATCAGGTACAAAATCCGAGGCCTCGGTCGAGTACAAGGCGCAATCCTCAACAAGCACATACCAGATAATTATCTTTTTCCTTAGCTTTCATCCAAGCAATGACTCGCTTTGTTTGGTTCACATTCGCCAAAGTTATGGCATTTGAAACAGTGTATACATCTTTTTGGGACACCCTGTATAAGCCAAATTCGTATTCAACATGCCTCTGCGACTCTGAACGGAACACGAGAGCGGCGATGCGTCCTAGAAGACTCATCAACGCCAACCACCTTATTTTTATAGTTCACAGCTCCCACTGGGCCACGATTTCCAACGGCTTTCGGTTCTCATTTGAGATAATAACCATAACTTCGTGTGTATGTGATTACAACTGATTTATGTGATGTGCATAATATAGGATGATCGTTAACTGGTCTTCAGCATATTTTTTCTCCATTGCTTCATCAGCGAGAGGCGGGACTCAGTGAGTGGATATCCTAGCTTGAGTTAACACTAAATCCCACTAGAACTGTATTGACGCTTCTGAGAGACAATTTTCTACCCTTACGAGTGAGGTTTTGGAAGACATCTCAGTTTTTTTTGTTTTTAGGGATTCCTTTTGAGAACACAAAATTGGTACATTTTTGTGTCATAAAACCATGTAGGTCATATAGTTAACCTTTAGGATCCGTTCACTAGAATCTCTTGTTAGGTTATGAAGGTAGATGGATGCGACATGGTGGTGTCAGTATTTCACTCGGCGCATTTTATCGACTTTCTTGAGTCGTTCAACGAACGCAGAGTGCATCGAATTTCGAAGTAATTGGACGAGCGAAATAATCCTCTTGCGTAGGCGGGAGCAGAAGTCATTGCACTCGTTGTGTGTAGATGAATCAGAAAGCCACTTCGATTGATGACAAAAATGCGTTCCATGCCACCATATATGGTCTTCGACTGTTGCTGAAATGAAAATGTAACATTCATCGAATAAACAACTTTAAAATGGTACAGGACTAACCAACGCAACATCATTCTTCGCACCGTCGGAGCTGATGAAATCCTCTATCTTCCTTAATCCTTTATCAATTCGATTTACAAATTTCAAAGTCCTCTATTTTCAGTGGCAAAAGAATTTCGACACTGTATCTAGGAGACCTTTTTGTGAAGCTAAATGACCGCCGGGTGATTTAACAGAGCCCCATATTGATGACTAATTCACCCACATCTTTTTTTCTTATTCGGAGGCTGAGAAGGGATTTCGTCAGCACCATTTACCGCAGCTAGAGCTGCAGCGGAGAAAGAAGAGGATTCTTCTTTCCCTTGTCGCAGCCGTTCCCGTGGATTCTGAGAGCTGCTCTTGAAATCCATTTGTACTCGGCAGTGAAGTACTCATGCGAATATATTAAGCTTTTTTTTCAAGGCTGGACTTCATGATTCTCCACATTCCACAACTACTTTGGTGGAGCGCGTGGTGCAGTGGTAAGAGGCGCTACTGACATCCACATGGTAAGCGATCGATCCCCGTCAGGGCCAAACAAGCTTTCCATCCCTACGTGGTCGGGTAATTGGTACCGGAATTGTCTTGAACGGTAAAGACACTAACGTGGTATGGTTGACCGCCGCAAGGCATTGTATAGGCCAAATACGCATTCACGGCGCGGCCCGTCCTTAGTGGATAATCGACGCTGGCAGCTTTACTCTTACCTTTTACCTTTTACAGTAACTTTGAAGCCCATCTCATCTCTAGATCATTGCGATGTAACGGTGCGTGTCCATCTGGTCTAAACAATGGCTTGGGGCTAGCCTCTGCGCGGCAGTGTCTTCATGTCCGCAGACAAGTTCGATACCAATTTACTTGATCGAGAGAGATGAAAGGCTTAACCTGGGTGGGGATCGATTGCTTGATCGTGTGGATGAAAATAGAGCGCCCTACCAGCGCACCAATGAGGCTTTCTGATTACTCTGATTACATGGGCGTTTCTCTTCGATCATCGGGAAAAGGCGGAAGAAAGAACCCAGTCGGGAGCAGATTTGGTGTCCAGTAGCGCTTGAGTAGTCGTGAGCGATATTGATGTGCTGCTGCCGAAGAGCATTGGCTCGGTGCTATCGAAACGGCGACCTAGATGGCGCTGGCTCATTCCGGATCGTGTTTCCCATAATGAGTATTTGCGTTACGCTCGTCCATCAACTAGGGCTAGTTGAGAGTCCAATTCGAGCTTGAAGACCAATTTCGTACTATTACTCCGGCCAAACCACTGGAATAAAATGCTAGCCAAGTAAAGTAGCCATACTAGTTAATGATATGCGATGTGCATCAGAAAATAATAAGAGTCCTGAATTGTAAGTGCCTTATTTTCTTTTTTGCTTTTGTTAATGACCGCAGCGTTTTTATGAAAAATGAAAAAGTTTTTTCTGAATCTTTGCCATATTCTTGGAATATGCCAAACGGTAGTCGTTGCACGAGTAAGAACATGCAACCTCGAGTACGTGACTTCCAAATCGAACGTTTTCATGGTGGCAATCTCTCCTCGAAAAGTAAAAAAAAAACTAGAAGTAGTTTTACATTGGGGCCTATAATACAGGTAACCGCTTCATTGTTTGATCCACTGTCAGGCGCGGAATGTAGGCCTCATCATGGCCCTTTTGCCAAAAGCAATGTATAATAGTATAGGAATATTCAATATCGAAATGTTCCTGAAGCCGAGTGTTCCGAAAGCATGGAAAAATTTGATTGAAAGGGATATTTGATCCCACGTATCCTGAGTCACCCACGTATCCTACCAGCTACGGGTGTGTAGTGGACCTCACTAGTCCACTTATAAAAAGGCTCTGAAGAAAGCGAGGACGCCGAAAGCCCGAATAAACTGTAATATCAATCTTGGTTTTTGGCTTCAAGTACCAGACATGTCACATTGACCACAATGCCAAGATTCATCGAGAGCCGGACGTGGATATTTTATCATTTTCTCGTTCAGGCCTCTCCAAAAACAATGACATCTCTTTGAGAGTTCTAGATCGTGTCATGCCTTATCGTTCTCGTATGTTAAAGAGATACAGTTAACCCGACACTAGTATGAAGCGGGAAGGTACGGTCTTCATCGACTTTGAACATACACAAAACATTATAAAATCAGGATGCTCCAGAAAATCAGCACTATATTTCAAGTAGATAGTGTGATCTTATCGCTATTTAAGGGGAAAACTCTCTGGAATAGAGCCATAGACAATTTACAACAAAACAATGTTTTCAATAATACGATGACGCACACACCACAATAAGAACGATGAAGCACACACCAATTTCCAACCTGAGCTAAACAACGATCTGCGGAGTCCAGCGGCGGTACAGGTCAGTGTATCTACCCTGGCAGACAAGTCCGGTACTAAAGTCTACCTAAGTCCAGAGTTCAGTTAGTCAGGGAGGATCGATTGCTGGACTGTGTGTGGGAGGGGGAGGGAGGTGAGCAGCTTCTACCATTGCAACATAGAAGTACACCAGCGAAAATGCTCCAAATACAATACAATATGCAGTACAATGAGACGACCAGTCCAGCGGTGCTGCCTTGACCACAACTACCAGAGCTCTTTACGTTTTTCACACTATCTCTATATGTCTTCTATGGAGATTTTAGAAGAAAACGTTTCAGCATCCTTCCAACAAAGCGTTGGTGATGGGAGATATCAACTAATGGTCTGTCTTCGTAATGAACACATTTGCTGAGTTCATGCCATTGCGACGGTAAACGAAAGTAGAGCAGTAGAAAGGGGTGGACTTATTTCCACAATAGCTGTGCCGCTTTGCGGCTTTTCACCGAACTGACGTTTGTCAGAAAATTGTTCAGCACCTAGATGACGGTAATATTGCTTTCCGCCTACAAATATGGAAACGAATGTCAGATTAGTGATCAGCGCCTCTGATAACCTGCACTGAAAATGCTAGTGATGAACCATTATTGTGAGTTGAAGCAGCAGCCATTGCGTTCTCGGTCAGGCTTCAAAAACAACGAATATCGAAGCGCATGTATTCGCTGGTCTGAAGTCCGACTGAGCCGCGCTGACAGGCATGTGTCACTTCGAGCTCCAAAAAGCCATCGGAGAAAACGCACAGCCGGATGGACTTCCACGCGTGCGCATTACTTATGAATGCTAGCTGAAAAGACAGAAGAAGGCAGTAACCAAGCTGCGATCAGGTTACGGTAGAGTGCAGGAGAAGTTGGTCGGGCGTCTCCACGGCGTCCTCAGAATTCCTCGAGCCAGAGGGCAGTGCTGGAAGAAATGGGCGAGCCACCGCCGTCCTCGACGACCAGCTGTAAACCGACTAACTCGATATCCATTAGAAATGTACGGTAGTTGGTAACCTGATACTGTTTGCTTTGCCCTCAGGCGCGCACCCCCTCGACCCCTCGCGCTCGGCTGAGCCTGAGGGGGCGTGGCCGCAGAGTGCAGTGCGTGAGAGTGCGATGTGAGGGACGCAGAGCCGGCCACGCCTCCTCACGTCTCCGGACGGAGGGCTCGGGGGCGCGGCCGACGACGACAAGACATTGACCCTCGGTGAGAGGCAGCTGCCGGCTTCAGTTCAGTCATGGTGAGTCATTTTCGTGTTTCCACTGAGCACTGATGGGCCTACGTCCTGGTTTGGTTGTTGGGTTAGGCTATGCTGGGTATAAGCCGTCAGACGGTGCTCAGCTCGGTCCACTTCTATCTAGATCCGCTCCACTAACATGCCGCAACAGATTCGCGCCACGCTACGCATGAGCCCTTCTTCAAAAATTAAATATGGTTCCAAACCAGTTTTGTCGGTTCTATGTGGGTTGCCGAAGAACAAAGAATCCTCTAGCTTCTTTCAACGATCTCCAAGTACTGTGGTTTTTGGACGTTGGAGCCAATTTAAATAATTTATTTTCAAATTTCGCGTGCTGCTGTGCCGAACGAGGTCGGTAGGTGGACCAAATTAATACTAGTATTGCCTTCCTGGTGGTAAGAAAAACAAGTTCTGGTATCCAAAATCTAGGATGAGTAAAGTGTGAAATAGTTTCGGGGCTACGTGTTGTTTCCTCTTTAGTTCATTACCCTTCTCAGGCCAGAGGTGATAGCGAATTCTCATGTCCCATGATTTCGACTGTTGTATCTATCGGATTCATTTCTTCTTCTGACAGCGGTCCTGTCAACTAGAAGTGACCTATTTCTTAGCACTCGTGGCACAGTACTTCATAGTCGTCAGGGTTCGGTTGCGTATGTATACCTCCTAGATATTCCTATTCATGTTTAGCTAATACATTGTCCCCTTCCCGTCGGAATGTTTTCTTAATGATGGTCGATTTCTGAGTCCCTTAACTATGGACGATAGCCTTTCCTCATTCCTCTGGAGAAAAGTAGGACGAAGCATGGTCGTGATTTCTGCTACTTGACCCATTCCTGAATGGATGGCATTAAATTTTGAATAATTTCACATGGGTAAACTGCGATACCTACCCGGGCGTTAAGGCGTGAACCAGCCCGGGACGAAATCTCCCAAAGTGAGTAAACTCTGAAAAAGACACGAATTCTATTTGTATTGAATAATGTGCCTTGGTTAAGTGATTGCTAAGGACCTGGTTAGGCCCTCAATCACTCTGGTTATACATACTTATTATGTAGCTAAGGATAGCCTGAACACTTCAGACTTCAGAACCAGAAACTTCAACTAGAATGTATGGGTTCCTTGGAGGTAATCATAAATTTTATCGGCTATGTTTCTTTAAGATAAGCAAGTAGATGAGTGGCATCGCTGCTGCTGCTATACATTGACGCCTCGCTCAATGGAGGACAAAAAACGAAGAACTGGTTCATTAGTTGATTGGAAAACCTGACTGTGAAGGTGTGGAATTAAAGAAGGCAAAAAAAGAAAAAAACTAAAAAAATGAAAAATGAGCATGCACGTATGCTTTTCCGACCTTTTCAAAGTGAAATAATAAAGTATTTTTCCTGACTATCGAATTTGTTCAACGGTTTACTCAGCTGGCCTTCACCAAACGCCTTTAGTTAAACTCACCACTGGTGTAGAAGCAGCAAGTAGGGTACAATTCCGTGCAGCTTTTTGGTGGAGTAGATTGTCAATCAAATCGCTAAACGTTTTGGGGCGGAAACCAAACTAGATATTAGGATCAGATCCTGTTGCTAATTCTTTAATCATGCATTTTAGAACTTACATTTTATAAAATTGTGGTAACTCAGTCTTTTTATTTTCGTAAACTGATCAGTATCAATCATTTTCCACAGAAAGTTGTAAAAAGCAGAAAACGACTCGGACAGGGTACCTAGATCGTGCTTCATCTTTGTCTCGGAGCATGAATTGAGATTGGAAAACCTGGACTTTCCTAATATCGCCCCTGAGTGTATTTGGGGTTCATTCGGGGGATACCCTTGTGGCTTAGGCTTTTGAAAACCTTGGTTATCCAGCCGTCGAACAGCAAGCCTCAACCTATCTATCTCCTGCTTTCAAATACCCCCATATCTATAAACGAGAAATCGCGGCAATAAATCATCATCTTAACATTGGAGTATCCGTAACCACGTCTTTTTCATCAATCACAGCCCATTTTTCGTTGATTTCGGTTGTTACTCCAGGCGTTCAGCGCAAAATGTTCGACGCTCGACCAGTTCGTAAGAATAATTCATGATGAGGCGGAGGGGGCAGCGTTTTTCCACTGGAAAGCAGCGAGCTGTCGCAAACTGCAGCTGCATTATGATAAACAAAGGGCTTTTGGGCTTTTAGTTTGACTAAGTAATTGTCGGCGATGAATTCACTCCGGACTTCCAGTCTCAAATTCCAGTTTCGCTGCTTCTTTTTTACTCTTGAAATCGGTTTTAAAAGGAAAGCGCGGCCGTTGTTCATCCTGCATCAGAAGCAATCATGCGTTGCATGTGACATGTCGTCCGAATTATTCGTTTATTTATCATTGCCTCCTTAGATATGGATTTACCACAAAATAAAAAGATATGTTAGTTAAACAGCAATATTGTATAGATAAGAAGAAAAACAAAAAAACGACAAGAAAAACAGCAAAACAACAAATTCAGAGAATATATATTGGTAATAGTACAAACGAGAGGAGCTCTGCCACTTTCGTTACCCTCTGTATATGGTTTGAAGTTTTTTCAAGTTAATCTATAAACTCGGCCAACTTTGAGAACTGGAACGGGGCCATGATTTATGGTATTGCCTTCGTCAGGACTTCTCGGGCGGCTCATATTCGTCACGAAGGATATTCAGTCAGTCATAGCTATCGAGCTTTTTTAATCTGCTTGGTTTCGTTCCGGTAGTCACTTATCGAACAAAACCCTTTCCACCCTTCAATTTTTTCGCGTCTATGTCAAATGCCATCGATTTGTAAATGAAAGGATCAGGGTCTAACAAATAGTAATACTAACGATTGTTCTTCAACACCCATGTTTTCTCGTCTTTAAACCTCGCCATCAAATGGTGAAAACGGTAGCATCAAATGGCCGACCGGTCTGGTAAATCACTAACTTCGATATGTGCTCAGGCCTCCCAAAACGACGGGAAGGTCGAAACGTCAAGCTGTAGGTGAAATATTCTTTAAGTGGTCATCGCGTAGTAACCGCTGCAGCAGAGTGCGAGTGCATCCTAAGAACAAATTTTGAAGAAAAAAACAAACGAATAAAAAAGTAAACGTTCACTTCAATTACCGAGGTTTAATTAGAATCAGGAGAGGACATGGAAACTACCCTTTCATTTTTTAACACTACTCAACTCACCAAAAGTTTTCCGAAGATCTTTTTTTTATTTGTGGCTTTTAGGGTTGAATAGCGTGGTCGTTGCAGTTACCATCCGTAATTTTTCATTTAATCCGGGAGCTTTTAACTGCCCCTGCAATGCTACAAATCAAGAGCGAAAAGAATCCATTCCAGGAGTAAGGGGCATTATCGGTAAATGTCAGTGAGCCTGTGCTCAGTCGACGACTTTAAACCTTTGAGAAATGGCCGATAGCGTCATCAACTGTCAATATTTTGCTAATATTTTCAAAGTTTCTGAAGTGCAAAAAAGACGGAGTTCCAGCGCTCTATTGCCGTTGACCCATTTTGAAATGTCGCGTCGCTCGCAATTTGTTAGCGTGTCCAGTATTGTTGTCCACCTTAGATGATCTCATAAATCCAAGTGGCAGGTGCTGTGTGTGTGTGGGGACACGCATGGGCTATTATGCTGCCAAATGTGCGCTTTGGGGACGTAGGCGCCTGCGGCATTTATTCCGCTTGAACGAGCGATTTCTGCACGGAAAGGAGAATGATTTTTCTCGCTTTCAGCGTGAGGTGATTTCCATTCACATCGGCCAGGCCGGAGTGCAAATCGGAAACGCTTGCTGGGAGCTCTACTGCCTCGAGCATGGTGAGAATTTCGAGTCTTGAAGGGACTTTTCTCGAGTACCTCTAAGAGCTTCAAAGAACGAGTCGTTGCAGGAATCCAGCCCGACGGTCAGATGCCGTCCGACAAGTCACTCGGCGGCTGCGACGATTCCTTCTCGACGTTCTTCTCGGAGACGGGCAGCGGTCGACATGTGCCGCGAGCCGTCATGATTGATCTCGAGCCGACTGTCATCGGTCAGTTAGAAAGCATTTTTAGTGACTAAGCCAAGTTCTTGGAAACAAGTTTTTTACAACTTGGTCTAAACTGCTACGGAAGATACGGCACTTCACCGGGTAGATCTACAAGGTTAAGTGATTTCGGACCACTTTCTAGGCCTATGGAGACGACGAAAGGGGAACGGAAACGTCAGGCCGTAGTGAAGTTTCATCCACCTACTAACCCCTTTTGCATAGCAGCATAACTCAAATTTTTAGCGATTTTTGGAAATAATAAGGGACTTTCCCCCATTTTTCCCGCTGAGGTTGTTAGACGGAACATTTATCTCATCGACTCAAAGTTTCAACCTAACAGTCGTTTTTAAAAACAGTATAACCTAGTACATAAATACAGCAAAGAACAAGTGTATAATAGTTAAATTTTAAGAAATAGATGACATAGGAAGGCGACCTAACCCAGTGGAGAGGTTGCGTGCAGAGGGCAAGATATTAGACCTCGAACTCTGCGATGTTCCACTCTTGCTCAGAGATGGGTTGACAACAATTGGTGGGTAGTAACTCAGGTTAGGCATATGGTGGCCTACCACACTTCAACACTCGTCCTTTTTGGTATAGCACGGGAAACCCAATAGCAAAGCAAATGGCTTTTTGGACATTTAGCCATGATAATGTAATTTTAAGCTCTTTTAGGGATAATATACGTAGGTGTCGCTGTAGCCAAAGGCTGAATAATAGATGAATCGTGAGGCACAACTCCTAGAAAAACGTTTGGAGTTCTGACTCAGCGGTGCGTTGCTTCCGAGTGTAACAAGGTCTTCAGATTATGTCTCTAATAAGGTATTTTAATATGAGAGAAGTTTGGTGAATGATCTTCTGCGGCGAATCCTTTGAGAGCGCGGAGGAGTAATCGTTTAGTAACTGCTTCTCAGCTTGAAGTCTGTTGCACTTTTCATTGCACAGTTGTTGTGACGTTGACACAATTGTACGTAGTATTTCAATGTTTACTATGAATTTTAAAACATATTGTAGAAATCAATGTGGGTTATTCAAAGACAATGAGTCCCTACGTCGGTGCCATTACCACATTCTGAGATTACCAAAATTCGCACCTCGATAAGTTCGTGCGGAATTTTGCTTGTAGCGACGCGTTCCGAGCGAAGGTGGTGGGAAAAGTTATTGACTCGCTCACTGCACCCCTCAAGACGTAAACAAACCGCAGCGGCATTTGGGTAATTCCGTGATTCAAAGGCGCTCCGAATCCGGTTATTCTCGACCGGTACGAGTGCAACAGCAATCTACATAATGGAAGCATTTCGCCAAGAATTTAGCTCCCTTACTTCGTGGAACCCAGCCGGATATCGGCGGAGATTTCCGATGAAACGCCGGCCCGATGGCCCAACACCAGCGGACCGAAGGCAGTCGAAGAAGAGGCGGCGAGGAGCTGCTCTTCTTCACATCTATCTCATCGGGACATCGATCGGCCATTTTATGCCGGCCGTTGTTGTCTCGACATCGACCGGCCGGCCATCTGTCGTCGGCGTCGTCGAGTCGAACATGGTGGCACAGCAGCCGCTAATTGGCAATTGGCCCGACAGGCGGACTGTGTCGGGTTGGGCGCCACCGAGGCGCTGATCTTCTCGAACTGATGAAGTCGAACGACGCCGACAGCTGTTTTTCAGGCGCTCGGGTTCAGCAAAACTTGGAACTTAATGGGAATCCCATCAGCATTGTCCTTACTTGGATCATTTCTCCCTTCTCCGACGCTGCAAAGACCTCTAGGGAGGACATCTGTTGAACATATTTTGTAGGGATCTGTTTGACTGGGACGCGTGTGGTGGAGGGGTTACAGGCGTTACTGACATCTGCACGGTCAAGCGATCGATCCCCGCTCTGGCTAACTAGGCCTGCCATCCCTCTGGTGCCGGTAAGTTGTTATCAGAGTTGTCTGGGAAGGTGAAGATACTGACTTGGTATGGCGGCTGACCTCCAAATCATTGTATCGACCAAATACGCATTCACTAAACCTATACTATTCTGAATGGAACACTAATGTGACGCCGCGTCCCTAAAGGGCTGATCAGCTCTGACCCTTTACCTTTACCTCACCCTTACTTCTATACGTTCTAGACATTCACCCGATGCGAAGTTTCGTCTCTATGGTTTGTTTTGCGAACCGAGGGATGGTTCAGGAGAAGGATTTTTGGATGACACGTATCATTATATCATTTTATTTTGATGCTGATACATTCCTTGTCCGATCGTTCCACTTTGTGCCCTTGTACGTTCCTGAACGTCATTTTTGACCTCCTCAATTTTTCCATCCTACTCGAGTGTTTCAACTTTCAAATCTGTTCGTTGAAGCTAGAGATGGTTCAAGCGGTCCTTTGGGACCAAGCCTATGCGACTCTCTACTTCTCCTCCACTGCGTCCGCTGGCGGAAATAATCGAATCCGCGCACATAGAACCAAACGACACAGAGGGCCATAATGATTCGGAAGGATAATTGGCGTGGCGAATAGACGAGAGTTCACGTGCCGCAGGCTGGCCGGCCGGGGCCACCAACTACAACGAATTGATGGGACCACGAAACTCCGTCGGGGCTCTTCTCTCATGCATTGGTGCTGCTGTTCACTGCCATCAGCTCACGTCCTCCATGCATAGTCAAGTCGGCGGCGATGGCGGTGGACGCCGCTGTGCTCGGCTACTCGGTTGCATTTCTAAGCGGACATCTGCACCACATCAGGCTCGTAGAATACGGAAGAAGACCGGCGCAGGATAATCTTAAGAACCAATGGTACACCATATTGTTTGAATATCGAGGAAAACAAGGAAACAAGGAGAAAATTGGAAGAAAAATAAAGGAGAAAAAGGAGAAAAATATTAAAAAGTGTGGGGAAGGAAACTTTCGGGTTTTTATGATCGTGAGATTCTAATTGTTTACCGTATTTTTTCGGGTTGATTCTAAGTATCCTCGCAGAAATCGCGGGTCAATATGTATTATATTTTTGTATGTTTCGTATTTATTTGTGTATTTGTATGCCCATCTTCTGCAGTCACTGCAGAGGTAATGTGAAAACCGGTGAGCTGCCTGTAAAACAGACTGAGATGTTGTCAGTAACTTGAAGATTATCGGTGAGTACCACTGGGAGTCCATCATCGCTGATCCATGACCCTTGTACAGTGGTGACATAGGTAGGATCCACCTGTAAGCCCAGTGAGTTGATGAGTGAGGTGATAATTGTATTTACCTCTAGTGTTATTAGAAGCAGCATATCAGGACAACAAGGGCCCAGATTCATGAACGGCGAGCGGTCTCCGAAACCGCGGCGCAGCCAGAATTAGACGGCAGAGTCGATGGGAGATTGGGTTTGACGCAGTAAGTTTAAGATAAGTAGACAAAGATGAGCGCCGTACGGGCCATGTCTCGGGGTTTATCGGAGGTTTACCAATGATGAATCTGGACCAAGGTCATAAAGTTGGTAAAACGGTCCGTGTGGAACAGTGCTACGCCTCAATTCAGAACCGTAGAGGTATGGTGAATGGGAAAAGACCGAAGTGTTCGCGTTAATCAGCCTCCTCAGGACGTGTCATGGCATTTGTGTTCCATTTAGAATCGTAGAATCAAGGCGAATGCGCATTTGACCTGTACAATGTGGTACGGTGGCTAGCCGCTGCACCAAGTCAGAATCTTTACCTTCCCAGACAGGTCTGGTACGAATTTACTTACCCCGGAGATGGGAGGCTTTGTTAGTGCGCGCATATATCAGTGCCTCTTACCACTAAACCACGCGTATCCTAGGTCGTAGCGTGCCATAGTTCAGCTTGAAACAGGTTCTTTGACATTAGTTTTAGAGCTCCAGAAATTCTTCGAAGCGCTCGTTTTTTCACACCGCCGACCTGTATAGTTACGATGGATCCGAAATTGAGAAAAACTGACGTGGACCTCCAAGGGACCAAAGTTTCTGAAGGGATCGCTAGAGGTAAACAGGGTGTAGTGGTCGTTATAGAGTATGAGGTGTACACAATGCATTGGGGCGCATTGAGCCCGTAACCAGTAACGGGTGGTGAGATGAGTCATTCTGGCCAGATCAGCGTTTCTTTCTCGCCCTTTTATGGGGAGTAAAGTACCGGGTATGATGATTATCTATTAAAGGTAAAAGTAGCGAAGTGGACGGCGTTGATGGCTGTTCTAAGGACGCGTCACACACTCGTTCTTCTTTCAGCAAGTATGGTGAATGCAAATTTGGCCGATGCAGTGACTTGTGGAGGTCAGGTGCTGCACTAAATGAGAATCTTCACCTTCTCTGACAAATGTGGTATAATTTTTCACGGTTCCGGAGGGGTGAAGCCAGGTCGAGGGCCGATTGTCGGACCGTTCGCCTGGGAGCAGCATCTCTTACCACTGCACCACGCGCCTACTCTTTTGCTCGAAACCGGGACAAAGATATGAGACACAGTGTGCTCGAACGGTTCCAGCTTTTAAATTTTCCATAGTTTCCATTTTTCAAGGTTTGTGGGCGTAATTTACGTGCCCGATGAACTTGGCGAGCTCGATGAGGCCAGTGGTGGTCGTCGTCGGTCACAGCTCCACTCTGGCGGCCGGATCGATGCATGGCCTGCTCTCTCGGGGGGTTGCAATTGGGACAGAAACGCACAGCTGAAGAGAAGGGAACGACGTCCGGCTGAAAAACTCGGAGCCAATCGACACCCGGCAAGGTCATCTCGCTGTGTTGGTTGGTGGCTGTCCGAATTGCGAAATGCGAGGAGGACGAGGATTCAGCGCCTCCCGCGATGCTTCGAAACATCAACGAGGGCGTACTTGGCTTCAATTGAGCGTGAACTTCATCGGAGATCCGGTTCTGAGCGAGGTTTTTAAAAGTGATCGTAATAGATGTCTCGTTTAATTTGAAGAAGCTGAGCGATATAGGGTATGTCTACCACAAATACCGTCGCAATTCTCCAAGCTCTATCTCCTTAAAACCTTAGCATGATGTTGTGTGTGTTTTGTTTGGCTAGATTCTATCAGCTCGTCAGAAAAGCTAAATAGGGTGAACCTTAAAATGGCTTATGTCAGAAGTTCCGAGCCATTTTAAGGCCCCTGAAGACGGTGTACACGTTAGGCCACAACACGGACTGATCCACCTACTCACCTTCTGCGCACCAGCATACCACACCTTTCCAGTATTACTCTTTCGAAGTAGACTAAAGGTCCCAGTGTTGCACAAAACCGTTAGGAGGCTGCTTATGTTGTACTAAGCTAGAAAATGGAAATAAATAAAAAACAAAATTCATGCTGGGGAATTCACCCACAAAATCTAGCCATCGTTTCGAAAAATTTGGCGAGACTAACAAATTTTTACGACCTCACTGAAAAAATTCTTATCCTCAATCACCTACGAAAGACGATACTGACATTCTCTCGGCCAAGCAATCGATACTTGACCGTGCTAACCGAAGCCCCATTCGTCAGGCGTTGGGTAAATTTGCGCAGGACCTGTCTGGGAAGATGGAACACTGACTAAAACAGCAGTAAACACTACATATAAGTCCTAATACTCACAGTCCCTCTACGATTCTGAATG
The DNA here is from genome assembly GCA_030553155.1 of Nippostrongylus brasiliensis. Lineage (NCBI taxonomy): Eukaryota > Metazoa > Nematoda > Chromadorea > Rhabditida > Heligmosomidae > Nippostrongylus > Nippostrongylus brasiliensis. Next base: position 16,137,320 of record CP130734.1, on the reverse strand, counting down.
AAAGGCGAGTGCGTGTCGCATCTTTGGGAGACTGATCAATGTCGACCACTTTACCTTTATCTTTTACTTCTTCTGCTGTAATAAGGAGGCACAGATCGGTATGAAGGTATATCTACATACACGATACATTATTGCTGTCTCGAGAGAGATTTCAGCGCTTGATCATATTTATCTATTATTCATTACATCCACGAGTGTGAGCAATTCAAACAAAGTTAGTAACGATATTGACAAAGAAGAACTACAAGACTCAGAGAAGACGTATCAATAGAATCTTCAAGACCTTATTGAAGAAAACTAAGGTTATTCACCAAGTTCTCTCTTCTTGAAACCTCGGTGTGATGTTATAATTTTCGTATGCCGCTGTACCGAACGAGGTTAGTAGGTGGACCAAAGTATATTGATGGCCTGAGCATGCGAAAATATAATTATTTACTAAAACAATCAAAGAACTACTTGTCAGCCACATTATTCAATTTTTGAAACCCTTCAATCACCCGGTTGTTTTCACTATCATGAGGAGTCCGGTATAAACTATGCTAAGATGAAGAGTGGATGTATAGGGCATCAGCAGTTTCGACATGATTACAATCTAACTCATAGGTTGGTAATTTATTCCGAAGGAAGTTCTGGTTTCAGATGAGATCCGTACCGGCACCTACCGTTCGCTCTTCCATCCTGAGCAGCTCATCACTGGCAAGGAGGACGCCGCTAACAACTACGCTCGAGGTCACTACACCATCGGAAAGGTGCGTGCTGCTGCGAAATCCACTAAAATTCAGAAATTGAATCAAAGGAGAACATCAGTTTCCAAAGGAATATGGACATTGGTGGATGTGAGAATGCCTCCGATCCTCTCCTCTACCGTACCATACCTTTCCTATCCAGCCTTATCCTAAAGTGTCACAGTGAGGGAGGGGGAAAGAATAGCAGAGGCTGCTAATATTCCCGAAATTAAATTGAACTAAGCAAACATCCCTTCTTCTGATTCTCATGCCATTGGAGGTTGTTACTTATGCCTTTTTTGAACGGTGCGATGTATCCACTTACTCATCGTCCTTGGAGGCCCTACCTTTCCAACACTAAAGCATAGCGATGACAGATCATCGTCTTTTGGTTGTGCTTGATGCCATTCCTTTCAATATCCCCCGAAAAAATTAGATTTGCTGAAAACCGACATTCTTTATATAGGAAAGTTCGTCATTTCTCAACTTGTTTCAAATTTCAGGAGATCATCGACCTCACTCTGGATCGAATTCGTCGTCTCGCCGATAACTGCACTGGCCTCCAGGTAGCTTTTCGTTCAATATATTAATCCTTGCACGATTCAGATGGTGTGGATTCGTTTTCTGTAGCAGATCGCTGATAAATTAGATGTCGGCTAAGCACTTTTACAAAGGGAGCAGGGTCCGTACCGGGTTTGCCACTTTGTTCATGCCAAATACACAACCAGGAATCGTTCAGAAGTGCTTGTACAGAGACTTAGGCTGATCCTTCCGTCGGGAGTACAATTCGCATGCTTTTATACGGATGAACTTTTCAAAAAGTGCTCAGTTTTTCGAAAGGTATCGGAGTGCACACAGACATTGGTTTATTTGACCTTCGAGAAATGCATTTCGAGACAACAGCTCAATGGAAATTATCTGGGAGAACCAGCTAAGACTTCTGCATGTCTGCTGACTTCAAATCTAGATCGGTAGTTTTATAACGGTTTGTTTTTGCTTGTTCACAAACAAACAAAGTCGGTTGATTCTCTGCTAAACTCGACTTTGACTTGGTTTCGTGAGGATGTGGAAATCCTTCCATTTTCTGGTCGACATACCAAAGGCTATAGTAAAGGTGAGTTTAAGTCATGAATTTGGAGGAATTCGACTCATCGGGACGCGACAGAAAGAGTGGCGCTCAGATATTTCCAGAAGAAGACAACATTTTGAAACGACATGAGAAGTTCTGTGGAGCTACTGGGTAATCGAGTTTGGAGATTATAGATTTTTGTGGAGTTCTTGTGTGCAGATCTCTCTAAATTATTGTATGCGTCCACTCCACAGAACCAGTGGCGTCGAGTAGTAGTCTCTGAGTTTCGTTCTCGAAATGTTTAGAGCGAAATCTATTCTGAAAATATGCAATTATGTACCTTTTACGACTTCAAATGGTGTAAACGGGGGTTCCCGTGAACTACATTATTAATGTATAATACATATTAGAGTACCGCAGTTAATTAGTCGGCATCTGGACGGTCTTTCTCTCCGAAAAATATAGAGATATTATCACTACCTGTTGTTTTTCAAGTAGAATGAATGTTTGCTTATGAATGCTTCTGCTAAAGCTGTCGACTACCAGAAAAAACGCAAAACCACTGTCTCGAGCGGATCTGCGATTTGCGATTTCTCTAGGGCACTACGCATTCGTCACTCGCTGCACTTTGCAGAGAATATCCCTGAAGATTCTCCAGTAACTATATGCAAAGCTGAAAGTGCCTTCCCATTTGTTTCCAAGTGCCGAGTTAAAACATCCCTAATTTTCTTCACTCGGTCACGTAATAGGTTGTCTAGTTAGTAGTCTGTTTTGCGTGGTATTTTTGTACAAATTTATGAATGCACGAAAGCGCTCCATCACTGAGAATATAGAAAAGAAAAGGAAAAGGAATTAAACTGCCGTAAACTCGAGTATTAGTCACCAATTTCTTCCCATTTCACAGGAAATTAATTATAGTGGAAAGGTGCATCTCGCATGATGCAGATCGTTTATTTCTGAGTAACCAACAGTGTGGGGCAATTATTTTAATGATGATCAAATCATATCATTAAAAATAAAGGGAACGTTTGGATGGGAAGACCTAACAATAAGAGATATCTAGTACTTCGTGTGGAACGACAGCTGCTGTACAAAATTTCCTGTGCCACGCTACTAGAGCCTCCTTTGGGTATCAAACTGACCGAGAAAGCATTCCAGTGGGTAGTTAGGAGGAGTTAAATGTGGTTGTAATGGGAGATTTTCAGCATGGATTCTGGTCCATCTCCAGAAATTCAAAACATTGTCGTACTGCCGTAATTTGAAGTCTTATACAATTTCTGTTGCAGTCTTATACGCTTGAACCGAGCTCGGATAACATTCAATTAATCTGCGGGGTTAGGTAGAAATCTGATTGCTAAACGGAAGCAAGGGTATCCCGGATGTTTTGCATTTTATAGTTTTATAAGGCCTTTTTTGGTTAATCTGTTTTTTGGTTAATCGGAACCTTGCAGGGTTTCCTCGTGTTCCACTCGTTCGGCGGTGGCACCGGCTCTGGATTCACATCACTTCTGATGGAGCGACTTTCGGTCGACTACGGAAAGAAGGCCAAGCTCGAGTTCTCCGTCTATCCTGCTCCGCAGGTAAGTCAACGGTGGAGCTTCATCGGTCACCCACTCACACGGACTTTATTCATTTATTTTACTAACAGGTTATTCAATTACGTGCCAAGAAAATTGTAATAGTGAATAGTGGCAACGACATGCAAGTCGAAAGTGAAAACCACTGGTGGCGAACCGGTTGGAGAATGACGCTTTTCCATATGCTATACAACAGCAAAAACATATGTAGAAGAACAAATCTATGCTCGTAATTAATGCAACAAAAAAGGAGAGACAGACTTACGGCTCTTGAATACTCTTTTTGTCTATACATTGCAGACTATAAGCTATCAGGTCGCCATTATTCTGTAGAAGAAGTCGAAGAACTGATTTCTAGGTGTCAACAGCTGTGGTGGAGCCGTACAACTCGATCCTGACCACCCATACCACACTGGAGCACTCCGATTGCTCGTTCATGGTCGACAACGAGGCCATCTATGACATTTGCCGACGAAATCTCGACATCGAACGACCCAGCTACACCAATCTGAATCGACTTATTGGTGCGTGCTTCGATCAACGACTTAACGTAACGCTCAATAGTCGGGAGAGCATGGTATTCGCATTGAGTACACAGATATGTAAATCTCACGCATATAAAAACCTATACCAATGCTACGTGAGTGTGCTGAACCTCTAAAATTTTGACGCAGGAGCAGTTCCGCCCATTCTCAAAAATTGTTCTCTAATGCTCTGGAAGGGATTAGATTAGCTTTTGCAGCAAAGGGGCCGAAACCATGACCTCCAGTGTGCGGGTCTTCCATACTTACCAATGAGTCACCAAGGCAGGAAAGTAATGCTTGGGAGACCAAGTGTGAACTATCGATGCTCCTCCGTTTCTTCTGACGTTGCCGCTGTGGAAATTACTACCTCGTGACCTTATTACCTCGTGCTTACACTTTTATTTTCACATTTCTTATGTTACAATATAGCACATATTCTACAATACATTCAGCATCCTATCCCTTCCTTGACATTTCCAGCAGGCATAGGGATGACGTTTCTATTAATGATATCCGTTAACTGCCTTATCTTTCCGACCGAAAGCGCTGTCAAGTTCCTTTCTCTCTTAAGATTTATTGGTTCTTCACGTTTATTTCGTAGTTTGTTTAATTTATTTTTATTATTTATTTATTTATCCGGGACGTGGGCCGTAACCGTTGTTTATCCTCTTTTTCTTCGAAGTTTGTTCTAATAACTACGATTTGAATTGCAATTAACCATTCACTTTGTTTCCAGGCCAGATTGTCTCGTCGATCACTGCTTCGCTTCGCTTCGATGGTGCTCTCAATGTTGATCTGACTGAATTCCAAGTGAGTTTGACGAATTCTGTTATTCGATGTTTTCTCTTATCTTTTTCTACCTTCGGACAATAGTCTCCTACACATCCTGGGCGAAGCTGACTCCCAGTGAGAGTATGATACACCGGGGTATTTCAAAAATAAGAGGAGGTGGAGCGAAATTGAAGCTAAGTGCTTTAGTAAACCCGCAAACTGCTTTGTAACGAATTTCACTTCTTCGATAATGTATTACTACTGTAAATTCATGGACTCTGAGAATTTTGCGGTAAAACGGAACATCAGCGCCAGTGTGGAGGTTGCCTGACTGACAATTTTAGTTGTCTTGAATGATCCTCTTGCTTTCTTTGATTATCCAGATCGCATAGGATCTAGGCGACTCTTGAAAGGATCCCAGCAGGTTCTATCGAAAAACAAGGTCGAATACTTTTATTGGCGGGTTGTCTCTTGCAAACAAGTGGAACTGAAGGGAAAGAGGAAGGATTCTAAACCGCTAGTGCTCAGTTGATCTGTTGTAATGAAATAATAATATAGGGTGTGGGATCAAATAATAATACAATAGTATTATATAATATAGTCAGCAATTTATCATAAATGAATACGTTCCAGACGAATCTCGTACCATACCCTCGCATCCACTTCCCGCTTGCTACTTTCTCGCCCGTAATCTCTGCAGAAAAAGCGTATCACGAGCAGCTGTCGGTGGCCGAAATCACCAACATGTGAGTTGTTAAGAGGTGTTGAAATTCAAATCAATCACTTACGTAGGGTGGCTGTGTTGATGTTTGATGGAGAGCAAAAACTCTGGTGACTAGTTAGACAACTAAAACGAAACAGAAATCTCTAGCAACATCTTCTTAAGAATATTTTACTGAAGTAGGCTGCATAGCAGATTTTTCCAACGTGAAAATAGTCTAGAATTTCAGTACAAAAATGATTACTGTGCAGTAACGCGGCTAGTAAGAGTGTGTACCAGGAAATCATCTTTTTTTAGCGCGAGAAGAAAGTGAGAGTTGTTGTTCTAATAATGCTAAATCGCCCCAAGATTCACGACTAAGGCAATATTTGAACCCTTGTCATTCGTGGATCTGGGGCATCGTGATTCCAGACCGCTACACCACCTAGCCGGCATTTTCGCTTCCACCTGATCTGGTAGCCTAACACACGACTATAATTGCAGGGCGACTCATATCGGCCACGACGAAATAGTGTGCACAGAGAGGAGTGACCGAGACCGCGTGGCTTCGCCACGCGGTCGGGCTAGGGGAGGAAATCCGGGGTGGGCGAACCAGTAGTGGTGATATGATACGTAGTGGTCACCGGTAGTTGTTTATCATATGATACGCATCATATGATCATATGATCATATGATACGGGATATGATAGTAATATGGGTCGACCTGCAATTATATTCTCTGGAGCATGCTCGTCTAACCCTGGGGATGACGTGGATGATATGATCCCCAAGCCACGTCATCCTCGACGCGCGGTGGCTGATATGAGTCGACCTGCAATTATATTCCTCTGTAGCCTAACCACCTTTCAGACAACTATCAGCTGCCATAGCAGTGATATGAGATAGTGGACCTTCTCTATCATCTAAGCCGGAAACATTTCAGGGTATTGATTTGGTGTTCCATTTTTATTTGAACCTGTAACATAGAAGGTGGAAAGATATTATTTATTTTCATCTATTTATTCAAGCCCATGACAGGTAAAACGCGAAAAGAAGCAAAAATTCAATAGATGATTTATGGACTAGAAATGAGCAACAAACGAACAACGATATGCTGTTTGCCACCCAACAGTTCCCAAATACTCAAAGTAATATGAAGTTAATGAACAGAGAAGAGGATCGGCGTTGATCAGTCCCCTGAGGTCGCATCACCGCACTGTTCTCCTTTCACAATGTTAGGGATATCTTGGATGTGAAGTGGCCCTATACGGTGATTTGTTTGGACCACCCCATGAGCAAGTAAAGTACTTTCCCAGACAAGTATGGTACCACTTTACGCGACCCCGTAGGGACGAAAGGTTCGGTAAGGCCGAGTGAGGATCGACTGCTCGATCGTGGTGGTGTCAAAAGCTGTTTTTACCACAGTACCACCACTATCCGATAACTTTTAAGATATAGATAAGATATAGATAGCAATAATCCGTCTATCCGATAACTTTTGAGATATAGATAAGATATAGATAGCAATAATCCGCAGAAGCGCCGTATAGGAGGAATATGACGGAGTGTTTATACTGAGCGTTCAGGTGCTTCGAACCGCATAATCAGATGGTGAAATGCGATCCGCGACACGGCAAGTACATGGCGGTGTGTCTGTTGTTCCGTGGCGACGTTGTGCCAAAGGACGTGAACGCGGCCATCGCCACCATCAAGACGAAGCGCTCCATTCAGTTCGTAGACTGGTGCCCAACTGGATTCAAGGTCAGTGCTTTGATCAAGGCGATCATTAGCAATTTTTCGTTGAACACTAAATTATAGGCGCGTATAGTGCTCAATATCAACAGTGACTCATAGCTTTCGTATTTATACGAATCCCCTGTAGACGATGCAGTCAAACAACACCTTTGGGCAACATTCGAGACCCCACGCATAGATTCTTCAATGGGCATCACACTTGAGTAGTCAGTGCCTCTACTTTTCCAGACAAGTTTGGTACCAATTTAGCCGACTCCGGAGTTAAGAAAAATTTTATTATCTGCAGCGGAGATCGATCGCTCGACCGCACCTGTATCAGTAGTGCCTCTTGTCACTGTACTTCACGCGCCCACACTCCTTTACCTTTACCCTCATAGGTAACTTCTTCGAAAGGCATCGCACTTCAGTGCAGCTACAGAGGATTACATATTGTATCACTGTACTAGTGATTGTGTACAAACAGCAAGTGCTTCTCATCAGGAAAATTTGGCGATGGCTTTCTTCACTCAGGCTATTCAACAGGCTCAATAGACTGAACCCACGAAAGTGGGTACCTGTTCCAGAAAGTTTCCCAACATCACGCTCAAAGAAAGTGAGCACGAAGCCTCAATAAAGATGCCAAGCGTCACCGGTATCTTTTAGGAAACAAACTCATGGTTGTTAAATCGCAGTAATATCTGAGAAATAGCTGAGATTGATGGTACTTCATGAAGGTGGTCGAGAATATTAGTGTTATTCGGGGTGTAACACCTCATTGGCTGGGCGGTTGTATCTTGTACGCAAAGTTTTTCCTGCTGGATCAATAATTTTAACAAATGAGAAACCGCGGCTATGGGTTGATATCGATTCGATCACCGGATCAATAGTCCATTAGGATAGAACGCCAACCACAGCATCCTTAGTGAATTTCACGCTCAAATTCGCTAGGCTTTTTGACGAATAATTTTTATGGAGGTTTCTATAGCCATGATCCGGATGAATTACCGTTAAATAAATTGATGGCAATCGCGATCGGCATTCTCTGCCCATAGGCTTTAATTCCACTTGCGATCACGACCTAAGCACTTACGGGAAAGCTTAATAACATATTAGGATGTCCCATAAATAACTGGTCTATTTACACCCCAACTTTTATACTTCTTATAACTCGCACATACAAGATCCAAGCGAAACGATCTTTTGGTGCAAGAAAGTAGAAGGATGATGCTTCCGAATAATGTATTGGTTCGCTCATTTATACCACTACTCGCACTTTGGCAATTTATTGAAAATGAAGCCGAGGTGGTCGTGTCGCGACATTCTTCCTACTAGCCGGAGATGGTTGCCGAGGATAGTCAAGATCAGTTCCCGTGGTTTAGTTTCGGCTACTTCCCGTATTTAGTTAATTTTTCTTCTATTTAGAATGCACCGAAGTGCGCGCAATCCTGAAAACAAAAAGAACAGCTCGGTAGGAATTGTGGCATCAGGCGTGAATATACAACGAGATAAGAAATCATAAAAACTAATTCAGCGAAGAGAAGCGGAACTCGAATAAAGCAAAATGATTAGGGTAGTATGTACTTTACGAAATGCTGTGAATCTGGCTCCTGGGGAAAATATTGGCGTATGCTGGAAATTCCGGCAGGAAACCACACATTCTATTTCGTTACTTTTACTTTATGGAGAAGTGTATAGTTAACTCCATATGAGGACAACTCAAACTTTCAAATTTGGGGATCCGAAAAACATTTTCATTTTAAAACCTGAAGCACTGAATTAAGAGGCCAGAGCTAGGCAGAAAAGCATAAAAGTTCACCAGGCATGACCCAGATGCCAAGTGCCGACATCTGGTATAACTGCCTCAAGCGCATCGCTAAAAGGCAACAATCTACCCAAAATATCTACCCGCGAATGGACACATACCGGGTTGGTGGCAGATGTCGCGAAACGATTTTCGTCCCTTTAGGTGGGAATAAACTATCAGCCACCGACCGTGGTGCCAGGAGGTGATCTGGCGAAAGTGCCACGAGCCGTCTGCATGTTGTCCAACACGACCGCCATCGCCGAGGCTTGGGCCAGACTCGATCATAAGTTCGACCTCATGTATGCGAAGAGAGCGTTTGTGCATTGGTGAGTGAATGTTCGGCTTTCTTGTTTCGGATATCGAGTTCCAGTTGCTAATTTTTCTTTGACTAATTTTTTTCAATTATCCGAGGAGCAAAGGTTCGAGATGAGAATTGAAGATAAAAATAAATCCAAAAATTATGGCGGGAACAGGAAGGGAGAATAGAGTTTTCAGCGAGTTCCAGACCATTAATGTTCAGCATAATCAATTATCATTAATGTTCAGGTACGTCGGTGAAGGTATGGAGGAGGGTGAATTCTCGGAAGCGCGTGAAGATCTGGCTGCTCTCGAGAAAGACTACGAAGAGGTGCGTTCTTTGCAAAAAAAATTGAGGTTGGCCATTTTAAATTTTGGCGCTTCCAGGTCGGCGTCGATTCGCTCGAAGACAACGGAGAGGAGGGCGACGAATATTAAAAGCCCACTTCCCTTGAACATCTCTGATTTCCCACCGTTTTCTCGGATCCCCAAATGGCGAATCTCCTAACCAAGTGTCCGTCTCCAGCTGCTTTCTGCTGCCTCGCTTCGCTTTTTGTCGTACACGTTTACTTGTTCTTTGTGACAACGATCGATAAACAATTGTTGGCTTATTTATACCGGAAACAGAAAGAGGCGGGTTCAATTCCCGTCCTATGTCAGCGTTTTGCGAATAACCTAGCATTTCCAAATATACATATAAGTCATTGAACTAGTTCTCGTATATAAACCGTTAAACAAAAAGCGGCAAATAGCAGGATAGGTTCGTGATGGCCTATTGATGTGGTGATGATGGTGCTCGAAAATCGCGGCTCAGGCGGGATGCAAACCCGTATTTGGGACCTTTCTGAGCTATCGTGATATCAAATCACTACATCAGCTGATGTTAGCTCATTCGTGCTGCTCCACTCCGTTGTTGATGATCAAAAAAAGTTTCATTCTGATCCGGCATGAAACATCCAACCAATAACCATTAAGCTCACTCCATGATGAGGAACAGCACTAGAACATTAATGAAAGATTATCGATAAGACCACAGGTCATGAAGTTAGCGTGTTGCGCGGAAGGGACCTTGAGAATTCTATTTTCATCTCTGCGAGCAGTTCCACCCCTGTAAACGAATGGGGTCAAATTCACGAGACAACTGATGACCTAAGGAGAAAAGATCTCGATGTTGTGGCATCCTTGTATCGTTCAAGCTCTTATATTACGCTTCCTCGTCTCATCCCTTACTGAAGGCACAGTCGCGACCAGCCACGACAAAATGAGTAGATGGAGGCAGAAGCTGTCATGTTGCTGATCACCCTATCAGCTCAAGCCAGCAACACTTCTGGCAATAAGATTATTGGTCGACTGTATAACTCCATAACATAATGCAAATCAAAAGGTAAGATCTAAGCTGCCGCGTTGTGTGGTAATCAACAAAATCTTCTTATATACACCACCTCTACGTCTTTGAATTTCGAGCTGTAAGCAAATTTCTCATGAGGACGCACTGTATTTGCTGAAAACATTCGAAATGTTTATGAGGCGTGATAGGGAACGAAGAGAATGCTATAAGATCAAAATCTTATACATTCACCTCATTTTCAGCGAACACGAAAGTAGCATACTGAGTGTGTCTTACTCGGAGTTAAATCCCGTACCGTTCAATTTCCCCCTTCTCACCAATAAAGTCTATATCAGCAGAAGAAGCCTATTAGGTCATTTCATAAGTCCTTGCCGTTTTTTTCATCGTCCTTCTGTAAGTTTACTAGGAAAGCTCTGTCAAAGATCTGTATACTATTCAATAGAGAATTGTTTGTAGTTTTAGAATATGTGTTTCGTTTCGATGGATACTCAAAATTTTGCTAATTTTTTTACAAGTGAAACGGAAAATGAAATTTTGCAAAAATAGCCCTTTGCGGCATGGAATTTTCGCCTGAAAAAGTGAAACATTTTGTAGATCTTTGTACACTATTTGAAAGAGAAAATCCTCTTCTACAAAACGTTGTATTACGTTTTTTCATTGCTTTTGGTTTTGATAACTTTAAGGTCCTCAAGTCGAGTGACCCAAAAGTCGTTAATTATTTTTGGACTCAACGCTAGCTCTTTGTGTGAGAGTTTTTGCAATTCTTTATACATGTCTCAAGTCAGAATTTCTTGCCCTATCAGAATATCTGTGTATTTTTTCACGTCACTATATTTTAAACAAAATTTAACAACCACGACTACCACTTGGTCGAAGCATCATTAGTCTTCTTGTTAAGATAATTTTGCCAAGCAACATATACTGTTCGAAAGAGGAAGACTTGTTCGCATATCGAATTGAATACGTTTTTAGACCCTCGAAAGTGGCCCTAAACGAGCTCTCTCGCGGCCCCGATGCCGCGCAGGTTGTCCAACGCGACCGTCGCGCGATAATGACTTTTGGGTCACTCGACTTGAGGACCTTAAAGTTATCAAAAATCCAAAGCAATGAAAAAACGCAATACAATGTTTTGTAGCAGAGGATTTTCTCTTTCAAGCAGTGTGCAAAGATCTACAAAGTGTTTCACTCTTTGTGGAGAAAATTCCATCCCGCAAAGGGCTATTTTTGCGAAATTTCATTTTTTGTTTCACTGGAAAAAATTAGCAAAATTTTGAGTATCCATAGAAACAAAACACATATCCTAAAACAACAAACAATTCTCTATCGAACAGTATACAGCTCTTTGACAGAGATTCCCTAGTAAACTTACAGAAGGACGATGAAAAAAGCGGCAAGGACTTATGAAATGACCTAATAGTACAGATGTCTTAGTGCTTTCTTTAGGACTTCGGTCCCATCTCACTTCACTCCACACTGGCCCTCTTCCTAGACCGCCCTTGGGGGTCGCCTGAAGTACGCTGCCCGCTCATGGGTGCCTGTTCTAGGAAGTATAGATTGTCCTCCTTGAAATTCAGAGCTTACTTCTGCCTCTTCTACGTAAATTTATCCAGCGTTGACCTTTTTCGATTCCTATGTCGTAAATGGATGACTTTCTGAAAACATTTTTGTAGCTGTACTTGGTACATTGCATTCATTTCTGCCCCTAGAACTTCACTCATTCTCGGGACCGTGCTATTAGCCTGCTTGGTGTGATTTCATAGAAGGTGATACTGACGAGATTTTCAAGGAGTTGTTTAATTATTTCACTTACCATCTCAGTTTTTGTTTAGTTTCGTGTTCTCAGTATATTCATGGCTATTTGGTCTACTAATCACTTCCACTTTTTGCGCGCCAATTTGCGTAGTGAAATAAATAAATAAATAAATCAATAATGGTGCTAATTAAATAGCCGAAGAAAACTACGTGGCTATCGAAGAACCTACCCATTTCTTTTTATACGAGCGGTGAAATAAAGTCCGTTGCATCTCTCGGTGGCACATCCAATGAATTGGTTAGAGCCCATAGGGTCTGGGAATCAAAGCAGATCTTTCCTAAACGAACAGAAGAGGAGGAGCTTTTTGCTAGCACAGATAGAATGATTCCCATCTATCGTTTGATCCACAACCTACATAAAATGACTCCTCTCTCTGATCAATCGTCAGATATCAACTAAGTTTAGGAAGTGATCTGTGCATAGCTCCATGACTGTGTAGCCGTTGGCTGTAGAACATACTGGAAGGTTAGTCGTGACTGATTAGCATTTGTGCCGTATGCGCTACTGCCGGGAAAATGGCAACGGTCTTTCTCTTTTAATAAGCTTTTCCTCCGTAAGCCCATGAACATCACGAATCAGGTTCGGACTCGATGATTTATTTATTTATTTATTTATTTAAATACGCACATTGGCGTGCTAAAAAAATACAAGTTAAAACGGTTAGTAGAACAGTCATTGATTTGCCAAGGAAGAAAATTTACCAAACAAAGAAAAAAAAACTCAAATTGTTAGTAAATCATTCATAGTAATTCACAATGAAATTCTTGTTAGTAACATATTATATGAACCACACCAAGTTGGCTATATAGCAGACTGTTTGAAGATAACCAAAAATAGTTCTAGTAGCAGAGGTGAATGATGTAACAAGTGCAGCTTTAGGAAGTGGAATATATATATATTAAAAGGTCAGGGCTGGATAAGTTAGGGAAGGAAGTGCAGAAGTAAGCTATAGTTTCCAAGTATGGAACAGTCTATACCTCCTAGGGCACGCACCCAAGGGCGGGCACCGTGTTTCAGACGCCCCTTTGAAATGGTACGTACCCAAGGGCGGCCTAAGAGGGTAGCCTGTGAGAGCGGAAGTGACAGGCCGATTTCTTCGAAAAAAAAAAAGAAGAATAGAGGATATATATATATATATATATATATATATATATATATATATATATATATATATATATATATATATATATATATATATATATATATATATATATATATATATATATATTCACTTTTCGTTCTCATTCAAAAATAGCTCAAATCGAAAAGAACCTGATACCAATTGATAGTTCTGAGCACTCTATTTGAAAATATGTTGAAACATACCGCTTTTACTATTTCTCTGTTTTTTAAAAATATTTTTTAGTGATTTTAATATGCTATTTTGAACAAAAATATCTCAAAAATCGCCGAGTGTAGGATCAATCTGAGACGATATTCTGTTCAGAATAGAATGAGCTGATAACACTGTTGCTATCATTCTATAGGAATACTTTGTATCGTACATGATAGCAGTGTTATTGTTTACATTGCACGAAGGAAGAGTATATAAGCCCTTCCTGGAGTAGGGTCATGGTCTTTGTACGTGGACAATTCTAATAAAGAGTTGTACACACCTCGGAAGGACACCACAGCCGATCGTCTGGAACCAGGAGAAGACCTGGTGCCGCGAACTTGGGGGCCGAGCCGATCGTCCAAAGGAGGAGTAGTGGCTAGCACCGTCAGCTAGTCGCTGAAGAAGAAACGCGGAGCGGCGAGTGCCGTCAGGCCGTCGCTGAAGAAGAAACGCGGAGCGGCGAGTGCCGTCAGGCCGTCGCTGAAGAAACGCGGAGCGGCGAGTGCCGTCAGGCCGTCGCTGAAGAAACGCGGAGCGGCGAGTGCCGTCAGGCCGTCGCTAAAGAAACGCGGAGCGGCGAGTGCCGTCAGGCCGTCGCTAAAGAAGCCGGAAGGAACGACTAGAACCATCGAGGGCGTCGCATTCAGTGCCAGTAGCACACCGGCTGTACACTGTGTACCGATATGGTAGAGTACACAGAAGAGATGCTTCTCGGTTCTCCAGTCGAGAACAGCGAGGGCGCTGCAGCAAACGATGTGGAGCAGTGCACGTCTCAAAGAGTGAGTACCTCAGCTGTATCAAAGAAATGTGAGAAATGGAAAGACATTTCTAAAAATTTAGCATGTATCGCAATAGAATGCGAGAGAGTGCTGAGCGAGAACTTTAGAACCACAGATCCGGTTAGGAACAAAATCAGAGAAGTCCTAGACCGGCAGATAACTATCACGAGAGAAACAGTGGCCAAGACAGTTGAACAGTTGATGACTGAAACAAAATCCAAAGAAACTATGCAGTGGTCTGCGAGCGATATAGACCAGGGCGTGATAGAAATTTTGCGCATAGCAAATCTAACCCACACAGAACAACTGGAGATGTGTCTCGACGAAAAGCTTGCGGACAGAGAGACAATAGAAATAATCTGCGATGAAATTAACTGTGCTAGGTGCGAGGTTGTGGACAGCTTGAGAGAGCTAATCAAAGAAAATAATGAAAAAGAAACAACAATTGTGTTACTAAAACAGCACCTAAATGAGAAGGATTTACAGGTCACGAAACTAACTGAACAGCTGAAGGAGTTAGGGAGAAATGAAGATATACAACCTGTTCCCGAAGGTAGGAGTCCAGAGATAATCTGTGATTATCAGCGGTTTGCAAAAATGGGTCTATTCCGTAATGCTAACCTTCAGACGACGTTAACGTCCTCAGACTCCTGGATGACGTCGACGCAAAGGTGCTCTTTGCGTACGCACAAAGACGACTGCAACGAGAGAAGGAATCGAACCGCATGTATTGCGGACATAGGTATGCCTTTGCACCGCAATGTGAGTAAGGAGCATCAGTTAGTTCATGAACAAACCAGTGAGGGTGTGCTAGCGGAATACATGAGAACAGCAACTCTACCTCCTATTGAGCCATATTCTGGGAGTGGAAGTCAAAGCTTCAGAAGGTTCGTAAACGAGTTCACCATACGATACCACAAACCGTACTGGGATGACAGGAGTTTAATTCAATTGTTTGAGAGTTTCCTAAGAAATCGTGCTCTTGTAACTTTTGAAACGCTAGCGAAAAACATAAAAGAAGGTCCATTTGAAAATGTAATCCAAGCAATGAAAGAAAGAATACAAGAAGACGGTAACGTTGTGCGAATCAAGGCTATGGCACAGCTACGCGCTTTGAAAATGCGAGCAGACCAAACAGTTGGAGAGTTCTGCGCAGTGCTAGAAAAATTCGCTAACAGAGCGTACCCAGAAGTTCCACTGGACGCTGTTTCGCTCCAGATGGCCGAGATATTACAGGGTGGAACAAAATAACGTGGACAAACTTGTTAACTTTCCCGCGCAAAAATATCGATTTGTTGAGCGCTCAAAACAGTACCATTTTGTTCTACGCATCATTTTCTATCGGATATCAGCTTCCAAATCCGATTTCATATCGTCTGCATTATTTTGAACGATGTCAAACCAACGCGATGCAATTTTGGAGCTTCATCGCCAAGGAACCCGCCAATGCGAGATTGCTCGTTTACTCAGTATCTCACGATCGACTGTTTCCAAAACAATTTTGCGTTTTGAGGAGCTTGGTCATAATGGTGACCGTCCAGGACGAGGGAGAAAACGAGTTGTCAATACTCCAAGGATATGGAATATCATCAGAAAGCGGCTGAACCGAAATCCGAAGGTCTCCATGAGGAAGATCGCCCGCGATATTGGCGTCAGTCATACATCGGTGCTGCGTATAGCCAAAAAGGAACTAGGACTCAAGCCCTACAAGCTGCGAAAAGCACAGCTCTTAACGAACGAGATCAAGCGAACACGGCTGGACCGATGCAGGAAGCTCAAAGTGCGCGCCGCAGGTGATGAATGGGAGCGGATTCTTTTCACCGATGAGAAGCTGTTCACCATCGAGCAGGCGTACAATCACCAAAATGATAGGATTTGGTCTGAAGAGGCTCCAGGGACTTCTTCCGTAGTCGAACACCGCCAGAAGCCGAAAGCAGTCATGGTTTGGGGAGGAATCTGCGCAAGCGGCAAAACACCTCTGGTTTTTGTAGACAATGGATTAAAAATGGACCAACATATGTACCAGCGAGATATCCTCGAGGCTGTAGTACTCCCTTGGGCCAAGCAGCACTTCGGCAATGCTCGCTGGACATTTCAACAGGACTCTGCTCCCTCGCACAGGGCGAAGACTACTCAGGACTGGTGCAAGGCCAATTTCCCAGACCTCATCACACCATCGGAATGGCCACCTTATTCTCCGGATTTAAATCCGATGGACTACAGCGTGTGGTCAATTTTACAGAGCAAGGTCTGCTCTACACGCCATCAAAGTCTGGAGTCTCTGAAGGAATCCCTGCTCCGGGAGTGGGAACGACTATCTCCGGATCTCCTGCGGCGCATCGCCGAAAACTTCGTGAAACGTTTGGATCTCTGTATCCGCGCTAAAGGAGGACTGTTCGAATCCACTAAGATATAGTGTAGCCTAATGTTTGCTCTATTGTAATTTCATAGTCATTTTCTTGAATTGTTAGTTTTTCGGCATTTATAATAAAAAAACCTTGTCCACGTTATTTTGTTCCACCCTGTATTTACACAATTGGCTCATTGGCCGGGCAGCTATTCACTGTCCGAAGTAATAGAAGCTTCAAAAAGTGGAGAGGCGTATGAAAATGTCAAAAAGGCTGCACTCAGATTGGAGCGTAATCGCAATTCTGCTAGAGAAAGAGCACAGAACAGAACATCATCATATATGCGGAGCGATGAAAAAGATACGACGGGAAACAGAAGACAACGGTACAGCAACATAAACCGAATGGGCACTGGTACGGAGAACAAAAACAGTCCAGAGAGAAGTCAGAGAGACCACAAAGCTGACTACAAGGGTGATCTTCGACCACAGCACGCACGACCCACTATAGAATGCTTCAAGTGTGGTGGAAAAGGTCATATTGCCAGAGACTGCAAAAGTCAGAACAGACAGCAGACTGATAACAATCATCCTCAGCACACATTGAACAATGATGTTCGGTATGACCAAAGAAAAAGTGGAACATTTTCCGCATGGGTAGACACCCTAGTATGCAATGCAATAGGAAGCAACCACGAACCACAAATAAACGGAGGTCTGTTCGGTAAGAAGACGCTGACATCCATTAATATCATGAATAGGTCGCTAAAAGCACTGCTAGACACAGGGTCTGAAACGTCCATAATACCGCTCAAGATATTTTGTGAGGCCAGAAGAGAAAACGTTGACCTGGACATATTTGTAGAAAGGATCCCCACAACTGATGCGGTTGTTCGCGATGCATCAGGGAAACGAATGAACTTCCTTGGAGCGGTACGATTGTGGGTGACCATGAACAATCAAACTAAACTTGTCTCATTTCATATTATTGAAGGTCTCGACGATGTTATAATTCTCGGTACGAATGCGTTAGAACTTTTCGGAATTAAGTTGACATCAGAGGCGGTCAAAGGTGAAAGCGAAGAAAACCGGGTCGAAGTAGTCGTGAATGAGAGAGTCTTTGTCCCTTCACACACTACAAGAATAGCTACAGTATCAAGTTCAGTCAAAGCAGGAGAATACCTTCTGATGTCAAGAAACCCTCACATAGCTAGCGGAATGTGTGTAATGACCAAAGACGGCAAGTCAAAGGTCGTTATGAGCAATACATCCGATGAACCGAAGGTACTAAGAAAAGGAGACGTTGTTGGTCACTTAACAACCGAAAATTGGGTGCCTGCACATGCTTTTGACGAAGGAACTGATATGTTAGAACGCACATCCAAAGATGTACAAAAGGATGAAAAGGACAAGATTCTGGAGTTGCTTGCAATCCTAAGAAAGAATACGTGCATGACAGCCGACGAAGAGGCAATGATAGCTCAGTTTAGGGACGTTTTTGCTGTGAGAGATTCAGAACTTACACAGACTAAATTGGTAGAACATGACATCGACACAGGAGATAGTGCTGCTATAAAACAGAAAATGAGGCCAGTGCCTGTAGGCACACGCAAAGAATTCAAAGCAATCATCGAAGGACTTCTAGAACGAGGAATAATCACACGAAGCTACTCCAGCTGGGCCTCTCCCATAGTGCTAGTAAGGAAAAAGGATGGATCTCTCCGCCTCTGTGTGGATTACAGGGCACTGAATAAAATAACAAAGCAAGACGTTTATCCCTTACCACCAATAGATGCGGTAATACAAAGCCTAGAGGGAAAGAAAGTTTTTTCGACTCTAGACTTAGCATCAGGATACTGGCAAATCCCGTTGTCGAAAACGGCAAAAGAAAAAAGCGCATTCACTACAAGTGAAGGCCTATTTCAATTCGAAGTACTCCCTTTCGGCTTGTCAACTAGCCCAGCTAGATTTCAACGCTTAATGGATATGGTTCTCGGAGAGCTCGGTGTTAAAGACAGCGAAGTCTTTGTTTACATCGATGATATACTAGTAGCTACCCAGACAAAAGCGAGACATATGGAAGTTCTAAAGATGGTATTCGAGGCCTTTAGGAAGGCAAATTTGAAATTCAAACCACAAAAATGTGTGTTTTTCAAAGACAAGGTGAACTTCTTAGGCCATGTCATTGACAATGATGGCGTGAGGACTGACCCAGACAAAGTGGATAAGATACGTCAATACCCAATTCCTAAAAATGTGGCAGAATTGAGAACTTTTCTAGGGGTGGCGTCATATTACCGCAAATTCATCTTACAGTTCTCTAAAATTGCAAAGCCGTTGTATGATTTGACAAGTCCAAAAGCGGACTGGCAATGGTCAACGCTACAAGACAAGGCTTTCAACAAGCTTAAACAAGTAATGACAGAAGCCCCGGTATTGGCACAACCTGATACGGTAGCTGCTTCTGACGGAACAAGGCCATTTATTATTTACACTGATGCATCTGGAGAAGGGCTAGGCGCAGTTCTATGTCAAGAAGGAACAGATAAGCTGCTGCACCCCATTTATTTTGCGTCAAAAGGACTTTCAAAAGCGGAAAAAAACTACCATATTACTGATCTGGAAGCATCAGCTCTCGTTTTCGCGTTGAAAAAATTTCATTTCTTCATTTACGGAATGAAAACGATAGTCAGAACAGATCACAAAACGCTGACGAGTTTGTTTAAACAAACCAACGTGTCAGCGAGAGTTTTACGATGGGCACTCGAAGTACAGAAGTACAATTTAGAAATCCAGTATGTAGCCGGTAAAGCAAATGCCGTGGCGGATTGTTTGTCTCGCGGTGCCGTACTTTATAAAGAAACAGAAACTGCAGTATGCAATGAAAACGAAGTGGTTGTAGCTCAGATAGAAAGAGTGGACTGGTTATCTGAACTAAAAGAAGATCCTACATACAAAGAAATTGTCAACATGCTCGAAAACGGAATGCGAGAAAGTGAAGTTAAACTGCCACATTGTTCAAAAAAGTATAGCACCGCTGATTTCATGATAGACAACGGGGTTCTCAAAATAATAACAGAACAAGGACCAGTCGCAGTGGTACCCAAAAGTCAAAGGAAGTCAGTGTTCGATGAAGCACACTCAGCAACGATGGTTGGACACTTAAATGGAAGGAAATTGACACAACGTCTTAAAAAAGTTGTGTTCTGGGAAAATATGGAGCGTGACATATGTAAGTGGGCCAGAGCATGCAGGGAATGTTTCCTGACGTGTTCGCACGAGAAAAATATACCGCCACTAAAGCCGTTCTCAACTTCACGACCGTTCGAGCTGGTGGCAATGGACGTTGTGGAGCTTGGTTTATCAGAGAATGGAAACCGATATGCACTAGTGCTGATAGACCATTTTTCCAAATATTTAGGAGCTTACCCTATTCCGAATAAGTCGGCCAAGACAGAGACTAAAACATTGTTCGAAAGATGGATATGTGACGGGTGTCGCTGGCCGAAATGCCTACACTCGGACCAAGGCCCAGAGTTTGTAAATAGTGTTATATCTGAAATTTGCGAATTGACGGGTATAAAACAGTCACTCACTAAAGGATATAACCCGAGAGAAAATGGAGTCGTAGAACGAGCGATACAAACAATATGTCGCATGCTTAAAAAACAAACAACAGTTCCTTCGCAATGGGATACTCTTCTTCCCATGATAGTATTCGCATATAATTCCGCACCACATGAAGCTGTAGGAGATAGTCCATTTTACATATTGCACGCATTCGATCCAGGGTTTCCTTCATGTATTATTCCCAATGAAGATCTGTCATGGAACCGCATTGACTATGACGACTACAAATATGAACTACGTGCTAGAATACAGCAGATAGCTGAGTATACGAAAGAACTAAATGACGACTATAGGGCCAAAATGAAAGAAAGATATGACAAGAGGAACGCTGTGAAGCCAGACAGATTACCTAGAGTCGGGGATAGAGTATATATGCTGCTACCGAGAGAGAAATTAATATCAAAGTATCCAAAACTGACAAATAATTGGTGTGGACCCTACCGCGTGATAGAAGTGAGCGATAATTCAGCACTAATAACAAACATAACAAAGTCAGAGGATCCTATACGGGTTCAACATGATATGCTTATCGTAGTTCCGCAAGAAATCGGTAACACACCAGCTTTCACGAAAACGAAAAGAGTAGTGAGAAAAAGCAAAACAAAAAAGGACCGCACGCAGCCAATCAATCGAACTTGTTGCAGAGCCACCGTAGCAGCGGATCAAAGCGAAGCGGACAACTCTGCGTTATCAATTTTCTTCGAATGTCCAGGAACAGGATGCAGTGCAAATGGAACAGAGAAATACAGCTGCTCTATTCGAGATGTTATGTTCTCAAATGTAGTGCCGGAAGAGCCTGACGTAACTATAAGGTCTATGAGATTCAGCTCAATATTTAACCTCGCGCGGCTGATCTCCATTTATGAGAACGAAGTGGATCCAGATAAGAAGCGTTACTTGATGATGACGCCGTCGTATAATTTTGTCACCGTGTCCGGAGCCAAAAAGGCCTACACCTTTTTCAAACGGCACTGTGAACACGTTTTGAAAGCACTGCTAAAACACGACGGAAGTAGCATTGCGATCATTCCAAGCGATTCAGTTGGTATAGAGCTAACTCAACTGAATGATCTAACGAATGCTGGAATTCGGCACGCTATCGCAAACACATGGGAATACGAAGAGGTCCGTAAACCGAAAATGCAAACGTTGGTAATGATGCCATGCGGCTTTCGTAATTTCACCAGAGTTGTGAAGCCGGAAGATAAAATCACGATAGCTACTTATAAGGACCTCAGAGAAGCCACAAAGATGGTTCAGAGCCATAAAGACCTCGGAGCATGCATTTTTATAACTCCGACATCAGAAAGAGCATTTAGCTCGTCCGAATGGCAAGGTCTGGCCATGGCTATCACCACTATTGTAAGATGCGGTGCCAAAATGTTAACCATTTCGGGTCCCCGAGGAGAGGCGGCATGGCAACAGAATAGGAAAGATGCGTTAGAAATGTGTGAAATTGTAAGGAATGCCGCGGGGGCAATGAAAATGAACGTGGTAACAACGTTCAATTCGATTCCATCGCTTAACGAACCTTTTGCCTGCCTAGCGGAAAAAAACCGAGCATCGGAGAATGCTGCGTACGCAGCAAGCGCAACTCTAGCGTTTCTCAACGCTGTACAAGAACAGATGATGCCCTATATAAAAGAGAAACTGTTCTACACGCTCGAGGAACCCATAACAAGAAAGAGAGCGTACAACGAAAATCGAAGATTTTTCCGTACAGATAGGAATAGCCATGCGGAAGGACATCGAACGAATACCATCGAAAGAGGAAGAGGAAGAGGAAGAGAAAGAGGAAGAGGAAGAGGAAGAGGAAGAGAAAGATTTTTCCACCAAAGACAACACCATCAGTCGACATGTAACCCATATTAGAACTTGATGTGTTAGCTGTTTTTGATGAGATTTGTAGTTTTTTTTTTGTATTTTTGTGTGTAGGTATTTTAGTAAAAGTAGTGGGTAGTTTGTTTTTTTTTAGTTGTGTTCAGTAAAAAATCGGCAGGGACGCCGATCCGAGAAGGACGGGGTTGTTCAGAATAGAATGAGCTGATAACACTGTTGCTATCATTCTATAGGAATACTTTGTATCGTACATGATAGCAGTGTTATTGTTTACATTGCACGAAGGAAGAGTATATAAGCCCTTCCTGGAGTAGGGTCATGGTCTTTGTACGTGGACAATTCTAATAAAGAGTTGTACACACCTCGGAAGGACACCACAGCCGATCGTCTGGAACCAGGAGAAGACCTGGTGCCGCGAACTATTCTGATAGAGCATGATCTAGTTATTATACTGTGCTATGAACATTTGATTCAAATCGCCTTTAAAATATAGATTTTTTTGAGCGAACTTTCTGGTGGTTGAAAACCGGTCAAATTTTAGGACCATGTTTTAAACAAAATTCTATATCTTCCTAACTTTTTGGAAGAATTAAACCAAATTTGAAAGTGTTGTAGAGGATGATATTCTCTTTAGGGTGGTTGACTAATGTTTTAGGACTGGTTCTTTATTTTGGGAGGAAATTCTTTTTAAAGTTGAGTTTGCGTAAACTGTTGTATCTAAAAAAGTTCAAGAGGAACCGACTCAATTTTTTCCACGCTAATAGTAGATTTGTAGTTCTTCCAATATCACACGTAAGTTAGAATAAATCGAAGTTTTAATAAAAATATACCGCTTTGACTGACACACGCTGTAGGCGCCGTCACTACCAGTATAGTTGTCTACCGTAGCCAGAACATGGATGTTTCCATTCCTTGGAGAAGTGTGCTCTCACTGCCCTCGTAAATACCAGGCAGCTCTAGCGACTTGTCGACTTCTGAATCTTCCCAGCACACTCATCATCTGCATTCTGCAAGACGTAACCTTCCATAGAGATGTGTTTCTTTCAAATGGTCGTAGAATGGCATATCTTCTTAAATAAACTTTCATGATGGGCTCTATACTCCCTCGCCGGTACATTTCTGATTGTCTGATATTCAATGTCCAAGTAAACTTCGAATACGTTTTAGACAAAGCTCTACTAAGCTTCACCCCTGTGATCTACCTTAACCCAAGCATCGACATACCTAGTCCCTTCAGGATGAAATGAAGAAATGATTCCGAATTTATAAGTTGCTGTAAATTTCTCGACCGATTGTTCAGGAAGGGTCCAGACATACTTGTGTCCTGTTTGGCTGTAGCCGATGCACAGAAAGGCGGTCGATGGTTTGTTCACGAGCGAATTGTTATTTTTACGGTTGTATTTATTTAGGCGGTTCTGAAGCGGCGTCTAAACTATACATTCCCATCGAGCCGTCAGCTTGCCTGCTGCTGCTGTTGTACATTCGTGCTTGCTATAGCTATTATTTGTACAGACAAGTCGCTGGTCTTGTCTTTCCACAGCTCATCAAATCTCGATTTGTCTATGCTGCTCCTGGTGAACGCTGTGCTGTTTTCACGGTGTGTTGGCCACTATCACCTGCGATTTTATAATTTTTTCTGCTATTTTCCTTTGATAAAAAAACAAAAACAAAGCTGCAAAATGAACAAGCTACAAAACTGGAATCGCCTGCGAAAACTGGGCGAAGACCCACAAAACGGTTCCGTTGTTTGGAAATTTGTAGGAATGTGCTTTTTGGCTCAATAACTGAATGATCAAATTTCCTATAAGCTCGCTCTCAGAGCGTGTCGAGCACGCATTAAACAAACCTCAAACTCAATTCACGTTCAAATTGACCTCATTTCGTTTCACCATAGCTTGAACCTGCAAGCTTATATTGGGTGTGTTTGCATGGAAGCTGGGTTTGTCTGGGATGGAAACCTCCAAGTATTCTGGCGTGCTACTGGTATCCTGCCTGAATCACTACTCCCAACTTTATAAGACGACAACAACGCTTCTTGAATCTGTAGA
Organism: Nippostrongylus brasiliensis; assembly: GCA_030553155.1. NCBI lineage: Eukaryota > Metazoa > Nematoda > Chromadorea > Rhabditida > Heligmosomidae > Nippostrongylus > Nippostrongylus brasiliensis. The sequence continues at coordinate 16,112,979 of CP130734.1, read as the reverse complement.
GCGAAAATAAAATTTTCGAACGCACTGGTATGTGTTGACAAAACTAAAAAACGGCGAACAACGTGGGTGCGTCTGCCTAAAGGGGTAGACAAACCTCTGGTAATTTCCCGGTGAACCAGCTGGCTATTGTTACGAAAATTGGAGATCATACCCGATTTTCAAACATATCTGTATTCAACCCTCGCCATGAAACGCACAGAGAACGACTTGCTCGACAAACCAAATTTAAGGCGACTAGTTTAGAAAACATAATACTGCGAATCGTGTGCACGTGATTTTCCAAAATTTGTTCACTATTTTGTTCGGCTTCAGTTGTTACCTTCACATTTCGATTGCTTGGGGCTTAACACAGCCATAACTAAATTCCTTCAATTCCCTCCTTCGATGAGGAACTCAAAGTAAATAAGAAGGCTCTATCGAAGCCGATCGGACTTTCGCTAGTAAAGTTCTTTTCGCAAAGCTCGCATGATCCCGAACAACCACTGAAGCTTGTCTGAACGCGGTTGACAAGACGAATCAGTGCAAGAAATGGGTACCTCACCGGCTCGCTGATGCGGTGATGCCCGCAGTACGCAGAAAGGAGGAGGAAAATATGGTTCTACAGTGTAACCAGAATACCCTTCATACCTTCGCACTATCACCTTTCCTTACCATTCGGGTTCATGTGTGTGAAAAATCATCAATTCTGCTTACAGTGGACTTCGGCGTACCGTGTGTTTAACTGCCGATTTCCTGAAACACGGTGCGAGTCTGGTACCGATCTTTATTCGGCCTATTTTTTTCGTGCTTGGAGAGGAGCTAACCTAACCATGAATTCTTGATCCGCGATTTCCTCGATATTTAATAACATCTCCCTGAGAGATATCTCTCCCCGACAAGAACCTTTTCCTAATGTTTCTTTTCATGATCCATTACCTGTTCAAAAATTTTGACAAACATCCCATTGATATCTTGCTAGCCCAAAGATACGGTACTCGTCTTAAAATGTACGATACCATCACCATGCAATGGTCTTTCGAGGTTTTTTCAACTTTTGACTGCAGGTTCCTACACAGGGGTAGAAACTGCATGGTGATATTTGATTGTAACACTGCAGATGTGCACTCTTTTTTGGCACACCTCTATGTAGACTGCTAGCTTTTTTGTCTATCAGTTTTTTTCTGAAAAAAAAACACACATCAGCGACTCATTACGCGGTTAAAACGTCGCTGTGGTTTTCGATGATGTTCGAGTTCTCAGCGAAAATGCGTTCCCTTAAAACGATCAGCATGATAGACGACTCGTAGTTGCGCAAATAACTGCCGCTCAGCCTTCGATCTCGTTATGCAGCGGCAGATGAGATTTACTCTGGCTGTTGTTCGTTAGCAGAAATGACTTACAAGTAGGGATTAGCGATCGTCGGTGGGCAATCCAATGAGTGAAGCAAGAAGGACGGCATAGACCGAGCAGTCGTCCCTCAAACAGAAGTTGAGAGTGGAAAGCCTTCGAATTCGGCTTTCGACCATCCTCAGTATCCAGTCGATATCCAGTCCATCATCCTTGATCAATCATAAGAACTTTGTTTCATCTGGAAAACTCAGCAGCGGACTCCTCGTTATTTAGAGTGCACGAATTAGAAGGTAAAGGAAAATAGTGAAGTTGTCGGCGTTGATCAATCCCCTGAGGACGCGCCGCCACATTCGTGTTCCATTCAAAGTCGTAGAGGCTTGTTGAATGCGTATTTGGCCTATACAATGACCTGCGGGGGCCAGCCGCTATATCAGTGTCTTTACCTTCCCAGTCTAGTCTGGTACCAATTTACCCGACCCCGGAGGGATGGAAGGCTTGGTTAGCCAGGTCCGGGAATGATCGCTCAACCGTGCGGTGTAGTACGTGGGTTTCAGCAGAAAGAAGCCGACGTCGCCGAAAATAGATGTTATTACGTCATAGAAAAATTCGTGGTAATATTTACTTGTAGCTCTTTCCTTCTACATCACTATTCAAGTGAGCCGAACCAACTGCTGTGATCGCAAATAAATTCAGCTTCTCCAAGGTCAAAAACCCAAGAACTCTACTCAACAGCCCACATCCCCACTTTTTTCTTAAAGGGGCTTCATCCTTATTCAGGCTAAGAAATCTTACCATGGCCCTACAAAATTAACTTCTTTCATGGTAATTGCACAATCCTAAGGGTCGCCAGGCGGAAACTTCCGTGATTTTATATAGGTGGGAAGGAAGGTGATCTACCGAGATGGCCTCTCACTCTGACTGTGACCTGTACCAACCGCTGGCTTACCTTTCGAGAAGGACACACTAACGACGACCATCATCACTTCCTTCAGACAAATTTCTCAGTTTTATCTCCACAATAGCGACTTGTTGGTAGGAAAGTGGAGAAGGATGGAGAACCGCTGTCGATGATACATAATAAACAACTTCTATGAAGTCGATGAATGTAACTGAATGCCCAGAAATAGAAAAAAACAAAAGTTCAGAGACAGAGTCACTTCCGGGTCACCCTAATGGTTTAGCTAGCCTCTCGTGAAAATGAATGACTTTATCGGGGAACTATGGTAAGGAGGATGAAGAGAGAGCATGTACAGTGGCGACAATATATTTACGGACGCCTAGCCTCTACGTGGTTTTTTTGACCATAACTTTGGAACCCCAGGCTTATGAGAAATACTGAGCGTACATTTAGAATCCTTGAAAAATTCTCTACAAAATGCATTTATTCGTATTTGACGCCGCTCTAGAATTTTAGAAAAAAACCGAGTGGAAGTAAATTGATCATGAGATAGTAAATGGTAAACACATTCTCAAAATCACAATAAACTACAATGCATCATCAAAACATGTTTATTATAAAACAACAAGTCAATATTTAGTAGAATAGCCCTAGCTCTTTACGCAGCCAAACATCGGTTCCGCATTGAGTCGACCAACTTCATACATCGCTCCACAGGAACTGCACTCCACGTTTCCTTGATGACTGCTTCCAACTCGTCAAGATTCTGTGATTTCAAGCGCCTCATCACTCTATCCACGTCGTTCGAGGGATGTTCGATAGGATTTAGATTAAAAGTGCTTGAAGTCACAGAATCTCGACGGGTTGGAAGCAACCATCAAGGAAATATGGAGTGCTGTTCTTGTGGAGCGATGTATGAAGTTGGTCGACTCAATGTGAAACCGAACTGTTTCGCTGTGATCAAGAGCAAGGGCTATCCTACTAAATATTCACTTGTTGTTTTATAATAAACATGTTTTGATGATGCATTGTAGTTTATTGTGATTTTGAGAATGTGTTTTCCATTTACTATCTCATGACCAATTTGTTTCCACTCGATTTTTTTTTCTAAAATTTTGAAAAGTGTGTTTTGTAGAGAATTTTTTCGAGGATTGTAAATGTATGCTCGGTACTTCTCATAATCTTCTGGTTCCAAAGTTATGGCCAAAAAACCAGGCAGAGGGCAGGCGTCTGTAAATATATTGCCGCCACTGTACATACAAAACAATGAAGACAAATATAACCTCCGAAATTAGACTTTCTTGGAAGCGTGATTGTATGACCAGAAGCGGTAATAATTGTCACTTGAACGATATTCCCTGGCAATAATGTAGAAACGTGAGCGACTCAATGAGATAAACCATGGAAAATAAAATAATAAAAATACATATCACAAAATCCCTTTATTATCCATTCGTCTAAAACAGATCCAGTTACATTCAATTGGGAAGTGTTGCAACTTTTCAAACTGTTCCCTCCAATGAAGATCTCCACCAGAACCGTCTTTGCATTTCCTTCCAGCTGTCGCCTATAATTCTAAAACCGTTTGCTGACCATGACATTGACAGCTGCCAGACCTCATCAGGCTGGATGCGAATCCACTTCCTCGAAAAACCACCTGAAGTACATTCTGTGAATTTTAGCGTGGCGGTGAACTTGTGAACTTTCTTCCTCGGACCGAGCTTTTACCCTGAATTAGATACACTGGTTTTCAAATATGGTTAATTCCAAAAACCCAGGGCCAGACCAAGGATTCACGAATGAATTTCGGCACTTCCAGTTCTTCCCGAAATTCTCTTCCCTGTTTGAAGGTTCTTTCGGTTTTCTACGCCCCCGAATTGTTTTGAAGATTGTCTTTTCCCCTTCCACAATTGGAATACTTCGAAAACAGCGCTGATGCGTTCCCTGTACTTTATTACGAGACCATTTGGTTGAGCTCCTTCGATCACTTCGTTAAGCGCACTCCTCGTCATGACAATTCACCTTGAGAGCTGACTGAATGCAAATAAATGGACACATGACAAATGAATAAGCAATTTGTGTGATCTCTGCCTAACTAGTGCTACTCTAGTTCCAGCGAAGAATGACTAACTATGTCGCCTCACTGGAGCTAAAAATTCAGTTCCTAAGCAGACTCCTACCGGCTGTTTTTTAGGCAACTGCCTGAAGCTGAAGGAAACAATATTTGAACGTTTAGTTTGACTCGATTCAAAGCTGAATAAGCAGACAGACTGACAACTTGTCCCCGTTGTCTAATAAAATGTCCGAAATGACAAGCGGGCTAACCGCCAACAAAAAGATTAAGCGAGTCTCACACCGAAACAAGTCCCTCTGCTGCTTCTGTTTGAAAGAGGCAAGTGATTTTTCAGGTGCTGAGGAACTAGGAACTATCGTAGGTACTTCACCATGAAGGGGACAGATGAGAACAACTAACTATGAAATGTATCCTGTTCCACCTTGTTCCACCTCAAAATCCTACCCAGAATATGAAGGTACGGTGTCGGCTTTGATCAACCCTTAATGATACGCCATGAGTTCGTGTTCCATTCAGAATTGTGGGTGCGCGGTGATTGTGTATTTGGCCTCTACAATGACTTACAGGTAGGGCCAGCCGCTATACTAAGTCAACGTCTTTTTATTTCCAGACAAGTCCGGTACCAATTTATCCGACCATGAAGAGCTGGAACGCTTGGTTATTCCGAGCAATGAACAATCGTTCGACGTGTATCAGTAGCGCCTCTCACCGCGTGCTCATGCAAAATATACCAAATGGCAAATAGGTTCCTGCAGCGACATTCCGTATGATGCCTTCCCTCTATCTCTACCATACGTTTCAAACTTTGACAGCTCATAAGCAAAACCTTGCAGTACACAAGAGAACGTGAACTTTTACCCACAAAAGTTCCCCATTCGATGCTCTGCAGTCACGAAACATCTCATTATTGTGTCTTCAATGGTCGCAGGGTTGCTCGCACTTGATTCGTCGCATTCAGCAGATTCCTGTTCAGAAAGCTGGAGGAAGTAGGTGTCGTGCCTCCCTGGCGGTCCACGGCATCGGTGGACCTCGTGAACCGTCACGGAGGCGCGGCTGTTTTCTACGGTACTTACGACGTCGGTGAAAGATTCGTATATCGTGTATTTAAAAAAGCGTTTATCTCCTTTCAAACGTTTAACAATAGCTTCTACCTACGTGTCATTGGGGCATAGGGTTTGCCCTTCTCCGCTCAGTCCCTCACCCACGGAAGGTGGCAGCCTACGCGGCGGATGGACGGGGGGATTCGACGTGGTGACGGCATTGACACGGAGGTGGCGCTGGCGTGAAGTCGGCCGCTTGATGAAGACGTCGGCCCTGGCGAGGCGGGGTTCCTTGGACGGCACGGCTGGACCGGGAAGTAGAATGGAACGAGAGTCCATTGCCGTTGAGATTTGCCTTTTATACGGCCACCGCGAGCGTTGGTGACGTGGAGTCGGTGCAAACGTGGCTCCAGCCAGCGTTGGTGACGTGGAGTCGCGCGGTGGTCGCGACAGTAGGTACAGAAGTTGTGCTGCCATACGTCCTTCCCACAATATCCTCATCAAAAGCGTGCCGCAAAGGTACAAAGTAGATCGAGATTCTTACAATTGAAGTATGTGCCAGTGCTGCTGAACACACCACTTTAGGTTTCCGAACATCTTAAGCCCCTCGGGTTCCAGTATTCCACACAGGACCCGCTTCTCGCCTGAAAGCTCTGAAAAGATGAAAGGAGATGAGAAGATACGATAAAGATAAGATAAGATACGAAGATACGATAAAGATATTTCTATTAAAACTGTTTTCAAGAGAGTGCCCTTACCACCTTCTTGGCGCCTAAATTTCACTCCTTCTGACCAGATTTCCCTCACACGAACAGTCGTCCTAGTAAAGGTAGTTTAAACTCCTTTACCTTTCTCCCGTTCCCACTTTCTCTTATAACACTCGTCTCTTCGGCTGCTTTGGTGAGAAGCTAAAGTGACCTGTCATTCTTTATCACAATAAGCTTGGCCTACTTTAAAAGATCTTTTCTGGCCACTTTTGCTGCATCTTATTAACTGGTGTTGTTCGTCATGACTTTTGGAGAATCTTCAGTCAGGTCCGACCTCAGAGACTATACATATGTAGGTGGTAGTGCAATTTTCGCAGCCGAGTTCAATATTGAGTAAGCTAATGGCTGAGGCGAGCTCAGAGAGCAAAGTTTGTGTGTGTCACTTCGTGCTACGTACACTTCCCACTCCAAATTGCATGAATAAAGCCATATAAGGTGAGTGACGAAGCATACCGAACGCCGTCTAGGAATTCCTTGGGCTTCTAAGAGCAACTAGAGGAGTCTAAACGTCGGAGGAAAACTCAAATGATCGTATCTAACGTATGCGCATAAATTATATTCAAAAAATTTACATTGAAATAGAGTGCTTCGAGCGCTTTTTCTGCTGCAGAGAAATAAGTCCACTTCGGAAACTGCAGAATCACATTCAAATTTTTAGCTTCAGAGACTAGCTACTATGTTAACGATCACCCTATAAGAATAGTTGACAGAGTTAGGGATTTAGGTTTTTACTATGATAATAAAATGAACTTCTCAGAACACTACAAAAAATCTCCCGGTTGACTGTTCGGGTGAGAGAAATCTGGTCTGAAGGGGTGAAATTTGGGCGCCAAGAAGATGATAAGGGCACCCTATTCTTGAAAAGAGTGAACACTCCACAAAAAACTGTACTGTTGTACGTAAAGCATACACTACTTACGTTAGGCCGCTTTTGGAAACGTGTACTTCTGTTTTACCGCCATATAAAAAAGATATAAATTCGAAAAAGTACAAAACAACTCTATTAGGAAGACTATGGCTCGGTTTAAAGGCTTTCTTTATTTGCATAATCCCAATTCCAAAGTTCGGAAAAAGTTTCTGAGCGAGGACGCGGCGACAACGCGTCGCGATCACTTACCCCATTATAACTCAGCTCTGAAATTGAAAACTAGAAGAAAATTGCTTTCCAACCGTACAGAAGTAACTCATTAAAAAAGGATCTTCAGGTGGCGCATGGGAGTTCGATTTTTGGTGAACTTCTGACAAAAAATTTTTTACCAGTACCTTTCAACTTTTTTCATTGTCCAAAGCATTACCATCTTTCATAGCAAGTACAACTGATAAACTGCAAATAAAGGCTCTTTTGCGTTTTCAAGGTCCCCGAAAAGGTAAGCAGGAGTAATAGGAGTTGAAGTATCCCCGGCTAGCGGTGCAAAGGCGCGGCCTCGTCGGGCCGTCGACGTCGTTTGGTTATTTAGAGCGCGGCAGAAATGTAAATACTTTGTGCCTCAACTCGGCCGATCGATAGTTTTGTTTAAAGCAGCGAGCGTTGAATAAAATTACCCCCCATTCAACTGGCAGCCGCATTTGCAATGTTCATTTCTTATTGTTCAAGACGGCCTAATGGAAACAATTTCGCCCTCCTCGTCCCGTCGTCTCGGCCGCTGCCCGCCCCCCCCCCCTCGCAACTCTGCACAACACCGTAATCCCCCTCTGGACAGCTGGACAGTTACCGCAATTTACCTGAGGGCATCTGGTGGAAATTAGAAGGTGAATAGAGCAATTGATTGAAAGTACTAATTTCTTCTCGCTCATGATGTTGTTGGGTGAAAATTCTCTATCTAACGACCTACCGTTTCGACATTCTACTCGTCTTCGGAGGCCTTGAATTTCAAGAATCAAAGTCAGAATCAGAGGTCTGACAGCTATAGGAGTTTCCTGGAATGTCTGCCATTTTCGTGCTCATAAAAAAGTCGATTTGTAGCATTTCGACCGTTACGTAGCTAAGCCTTCTGCTGCTTTCCGCCGATTCACCTTGAAAATCTCTAAAAATGGAAAAAACGGCAACGGAGGTTTACTTGCTCCCGCTCCTTGCTCAACCTCGCTATTCTCTGGCTGAGCGTGGGCGATGTTGAGGGTTAACAGACGAGTAAAGGTAGACCAGGTTCTACCATACCCTAATCTTATTGAGCCACTGTGCAAATATTAAAGCCCATTCGCTGCCAAAGGACACCGCTTCTGCTCTTGTGCGGTGGTTCTAGTCGGTCCGTCTTTCAAAGGGAAGCGGCCACTGTTGGCGGATCAAGTTCAGCTTGTACCTGACCTCTGAAAACTCTTGAAGCAGTGGATAGTAAAGTTTCATCAGTTTGAGCAATCCCCACATATGCTCACCTCACATCATCCTAAGGCCCACTAGTATTGGGGGAACTATAAGTCCTGTCGCTTTTCACTGCTATAAAATCCAAATAGCTTTCCACCAGTTGTATATTAATTATGTGTGCTAAATCATTTTTAAGTTGTAGAAATGCTGTATCAGAAGAATTACCAAAAGTAGGTTCTGAAGGAAGATTTTCGAGTTTATTTAGAGGCAATACAAAATTTGAATGATTAGAGAACAAACTAATTTTTTCGGCTTCTAGAGCGAGAAAATATTTGTTTCTCCTGTTAAGGTATTTTATGATTTTTTTGCGAACGTTCCGGCTCACAACAGTGGTTCAAGCATGGATAAGACAAGGACTTCGCAAGCCTCTGAGTTTCTGATCTGTTACAGATTTTTGCATCAAAACTAGCGTTACTTTGATAAGGTTTTGGAAGTGACGTCAGTCCTGAACAAACACTGGCTAAAGCCCAAAAGCTAAGGAGCTAAGTGTCCTAAAAACCATGTGATAGTCAGCACAACTGGAGCCTCGAGCTTGTGTTGAAGAACTTATTTGCTTCTCCCTCACAATAAATGCTTGCTAAATGTATGCTTGATGAATGTATTTGCATTAAATTTGAAAGACAACTTAAATTACAGTCCGTGGAGTAAATCCTCAAAATATCCAACCTCGAACTGCACTCATTGAGATGTAGGCTTTCAATTACTAGGTTGGTGCAAAAGTTTTCGGACATTTGGGATACAAAAGAGTTTATTTTATAATATCTGAATAAGAGCAAGGAGTTATTTGAAATAGCCAGCGTTAATATCAATGGTCTTCTCTTCTCTATAACATTTTTTGATTGGAGCCGATAATGGCGGGGGAATCCTTATCAAATTCAAGAAGTCGCAAATGTTCGAGAACTTTTGCACCAACCTAATAACATTCACTGCCTTTGGGATGGAATATCCAACGAAAGCATCGATCGCCAGGTTATCGGTAACAATCCCAGAAGCTGCGAGTTTGTGATACCCAACGCTGTTTGTAAAGGTTCCGGGTTCTCGTGCAGGTCGTTGGTGCTATCCCTCCCGACCTCATTGGTTTTTGTCCATACATTTTTCAAGGACGTTTCTTTTTTTCGAGCCTCGACCTTTACCTCGACAGTCGTTGCGGCGACTACTGTGTTGACTAGAGGTATCAGTGATGTGCGCGTCCATCTCCTAATAGGCCGACTTTCAAATAGGTGGACAATAGTTGACTGCGTTAACTCAGGTGGACACGAGTAGTACAGTGTTAAGAGGACTGCTGACACCGGCACGGTCGAGCGATCAACGCTCCCCGGGGCTAACAAAGCTTTCTTTCCCTCCGGAGCCGGGTAAATTGGTACCAGACTCGTCTGGAAACGTGAAGACACTGACTAAGAGCGGTAGAGTGGCTTGGCTCAGTCATTATTATTTGGTCATTGTTTCGGCCAAATAAGTATTCACCATGCCTTTACGATTCCGAATGGAACAAGAATGCGGCGGAACGCCCTTACGGGACAGATCAAGCTCTTAACCTTTATACGCCTATTTAGATCAGATCAGATATAATAGTAGATAGAGTGTCTCCAAACAGCATATGTTCAACCGTTTCATCAAGGAAGCGTAGAGGCCAAATGCTGGACTTACTGCTCCCCGGATGTTTTCAAAACCCAACGATTGCAAGTTCTATTACCAAGAGTAGTATAGGATTAAGAATGGCCCTCAAGGCAAAGAATGGAGTAAAGAATATCTTGTCTCTGGTAGCCTTCTATAAGCTACGGAAAAGATTAGAAGGACTTGCTTCTAGAGGTGGTGTAGTCCACTCTATCGATGGTCAGGGCGATTTTGGAGAAGGGCACGAGTGTTTTGTTGGTGTTTGTTTGTTGGTGCTTCGTAGTTCTGCTCCGAACCTGCTACTGAATTTCTATTAGTTTCTTAATTTTCCGTTTCTTATTTTTCTTATTTTCACTCAATTCATAGGTATTTTACGGCTCTAATATCTTAACTACTTTATCATCACCGAAACAACTTCCTTGCCTTGAGAGAAACGTCTGGAAAACCCGTAATAAGAAGGATGTCACTCCTCAGAACAAAGAATCCTGAGGAAAAACCAGAACCACCATCAAGACGGTAACCTTCTTAATGGTGTTGTTGGCTTGCACATACTATGAGGTGACTGAGATTTATCGTGTTTAAAGCGAGTGCGATAATAAGGAGTGTAGAAAGTTGCACTTCAACTTATGTTCTTATATTAATACTTCACTTGTTTAATTTCTGCTCGGTTTCGCCATTGAGGAGTCGCGCGTGCTCTATGAAATCAATTTCTGCCTAAGCCATTTCTTACCTGAGGGCGAAGTGGCGAACATGTCGGACAGCCTGACAAGTCTGACACCTACGCCTCATTCATTTGCCGTTCTCAATCGTACAGCGAAAACTACACCTACAATTTTTAAGGAACTTGTGTGGGAAGCATGGCGTCTGATTTAAGTCTCACTTTTAATTTTTCATTTGGAATTGAAATCGTATAAACAGCTAAACTTGACTGTTCCAATCATAAAAGTCCCTGCTGGATTGAGAGTTGTGCTGAGAGATCAGTTACCACTGACTCTATTAACTGATTAACTGGACGCGTTTTAGTAGAGCAGCGAAGTGAAGCTGACGCTGCTTAGTGTACTTTTGATAGCCATGCTTGAGATTGAATCTGGCAACCCGCTTCGTGACAAATTATTTGATAAACAAATAAATACAAAATGTAAACGCGTCATCAGGTTTTGGGGCAGCTCACGAGACTGCATCCCTACCCTTTAACACTGAACGAGCGAAGTACATATTTAGGAGCTATGAGCCAGCTCCTTGTTAGAGTCTATTTTTTTACCTTTCCAGACGAGTTCTATATCAATTTACCGGATCTCGGGAGATGGAAAACTTGGTTAGCCTTTTATGAGGCCAGCTAATACTCAAAAATGCTTTCCTCCATCAGCTCTACCGCTTTCTCTGGGTAAAAGGGTAGGCAGATGCTCCCATAGGATAGTCGCATTGTCGCTGTTGTTCGTTAGAAAACATCAAAAATACGCAATAAATCATTTTATATCCACCAAATTAACCGTGCCTCCAGCTAGAGGGGGGATTGTTTTTGAATGTGATTAGTTTTTACACTGCCACGAAAAACACGAAAAACAGCGTCGAATTGAAAATATGGTAGAGATCCCCAGATAAGTGTGCTGAGTTAACAACACACACATTGTTTTTTTTTTAATCTATACTACCTACGTCCCCTGTTCTTATCAGGTGGTCTAATCACTGCCATCAAATGCTGTTGTTTATTTGACTAAATGAAGTTATGCAGTAAAGTAAATGCAGTACTAACTTGTTTGCTCTTCCGTTTTACAGTCGGCCTCGTTCAGCGGTAAGGTTATTTATAGCGCTGAGGTCTAGTTCAGCCTCTGGACGGTGGTAGCGAAGAAAAGGGCACGATTTCACACGGAGAAGGAGCTGGGTGCTGGCACTGAAGTCGGGTCTGGTGCTCATTGTTTTGCTTTTCTAGTTCGTCCATTAGTCATGATTTCATATTCCATTTTTGCTTTTTCCTTAAGGAAATTCGGAGAGGTTTCCCATTCCCCTTTAGCCTTTTTAGGAGGAATTTTTATTGTCAATTGAGATGAGGTGAAGCGTAATATAACCCCTCTCTTCCATTGCCCTTCCTTCTTGTATCTATTTCAGAACAACTATGAAACCACTCTAGAGCACGTTGGAACAGCATATCGTCTCATTAAGAAAGGAAACTTCTACAGTTAATATAAAATGGTTTTTCTTAGGGTAAGATTGACCAAATTTCCTGTCGTGAAAAGAAAACTTTCACCCCGAGTGTGCGACCAGTCGAAAAAAAAGCACCAGTATTTCCTGTCTCTCGTCTCGTTTTTCTTCTTTATAATTTCGTGCACTTTCAAGTCCTTGTCTTTCTCTCACAGAAAAATCTAATTTATCGCATCATTTTGCTTTCAGAAAAGTTCGCTTTTTGGTAGTTGACTTCAGTACTACTAAAATCATATACATATTCGTTTCTTGACAACTTCTTGAATTTCAATGAGGGACCCTGCATCGGAATGCATTCGACTGTGTGATTAAAACTGATTGGAAATGATTTCTGCAAGAAGAATCAAATACCATCCTCAACAACAACCTGCATCGGAAGTGCAGTCGGGTTGAAGGCTGAAGTCGAAGCAGATCCGAACTTCAAGGCAGGTAACGGGTGTTGAACACGCTGAGGCATGCAACACCGTTGTCTTTGAATGAAATTGGACATTTTCCAATCCAGGCATCATTTCATTTTTTCTTCGTCTAGAGACCGAAGCATTTGGACCGTGAAACCCTGCCTCATTCGGTATATTCCCTTTTACTTTCATTGCCTCTTCTGATTTGCACTTTTGCTTGATATGCGGGCAACACTCAGAGCATACCTTTGCTGGAGCTATTTCAAATCGAATTTGAAAGTATGTATTTTCTCGATTTAATATACGTTATGGCAGACAGGGACAAAACTCGAGAATGTTCGCCTACCTCGCTGATGGTATGAAGAAAAAAGATTAAGGACGGTTTTTTAAAATTGGGTTGCTCCGCAATTCGAAGGCTACTAACATCAACAAATCAGTGTTGTTAGAAGTAGTAGTGATACTCTCATTTCGTGTCCCTCCTCGAATAGAAAATGATGAAATCCTCCCTTCAAAAATTGCTAGTTAATGCTTGATTTGCATCTATGTCGTTATTCCATTTATTCAGTATCTTTGTTTGATTGTAAGCACACCTTGTATGGGCAAAAGGAAAAGGAATTGAATTGTAAAGAGATGAACTCTGTGTCTATTCACATAAAACTGGCGTAGTGAATCTTCCAACTCAAAAAAGTCAAAGTATCAGACCGACTTAGTTCTCATTAACATTAACATGAGAGGATGCTTACAGACCTCGTGAGAACTTGGAAATGCGGATCAGATCCGACACTTCATACAGCCAAAGAGACAAAAAAATTGGAGAAGAGCGGTTGGCCAAGTCATACGTAGAAATTCTTCACCAATTAGGTCATCGGAAACCGTATAATTTGTCGGTCATAAAGATTTTTTCGGTTGAAAATTGGAGATTGGTTGTCCTTTGTGCAGCTATGTACTTCTCACCTCCCGTAGGGTGCTGTTCGCAGATGAAAGCCGTGCCGCTTTGAACGACGGGCAGTGTCGCCTCAGACAAAGCACTCTATTTTTTCTAATAGCGACCAAATCAAGGTGAGTTAACCAATCGGATGGTTGATTGGTTTGAAATCTGGAAGTTTTCTGGAAGAAATCTGGAAGAAGTGCAACCGTGCCCAACGGAGAGCCGTTGGGCACGGTTGCACTTGAAGAGTATACCCTCTGAAACTATACAACTTATCACGAAAACAATTTCGATGGTAATATAAGTAGGAAGTCCCGTTTTAATCGTTTCAAGGACCACTATCACTTGTTTGCTAATTTGACCTCACTTGTAATGAGTTTAGGAATCAACTTTACTAGAAAAACGTTTTCCAAAAAGTTCGATGTTATCTAAATGTCCGTTCTTCGAAAGAATCTTGTTTCTGCTCTTCATTTCAGGCTCTGACCAACAATATAGTAATTGCAAAAGAGGAGAATGACCAATATCCGTTTCGTCCCTTCCCTTCAACGGATACTAGCTAACTAATAAGTTGGATATGTCGAAACGTGACTATCCAGCTGAGGTATTTCAACCAACCCGCAGGAATTGCTATGTTTAATGTCATACCATGGTCCAAGGGCAGATTTACTTACAGTCTACCATTTTCTAACTGGCCTTCCGTTTTCTGAGCAGCTTGGCGACACTGGCACTTTCACACTTTAAACTGATGCGGAGGGCCAGAAATTGCGTTAATGTCGCAAATTAGAAAATGAATCTCTGCTTTCATGTTGGTGACCTCATAAGGTTCAGATTTCAAATTTTATGCTCGCCGTTTTCCATCGGTTTCCATGAAAACGCCTGCATGGCATTATCTTCCTATGTAATAATTTCGATTTAGCTAAGGTTTTCTAGAGCACACTGCAAAACGGGAAAAGGAGTGGCCTGTGAGGTTAGAAATCGCCCACCGGGAAACTTCATCAAATGGTCATCTTTCAAGGACGTTCTGGTGGAAGAAAACTTGATTGGAACAGTTTTCAGCCCTAGAATTTCACATCCCTCATTTAATAAATGGTTTGAAACCATCGTTGAGAGGGGGGAGGTTATTGTCGGTCCCCGTGCCGACGACCGTCTTGGTCATTATCGTTATTCGATCGATCTGCAGTTAGCAGCAGCAGCAGCAGTCGACTCGACGTCGTCTAATTCGACCTTTTAGCAGCGAGGCGCAAACGAGCCCCGATTGTGAGGGTTATAGCCTTTGTAAATACAAATGGCCTAGCGGAGGTCGGCCACGAGGAGGTCTCGTGCCGTGTTGCGAGCCGCCCAGCCCCCCCCCCACCTCATTACTCGCTCACCCCCGGTGCCTGCAACGTCAGGAAGCCACACTTGTATATGTGTGAGTGAGTGTAGGATGTATGTAGTGTGTGTATTGAAGGGCGTGGTGATTGGGTGTGCTGCTGCTCGTGGTGGCCGTCGAGGCGAACGTGGTCGGTGGCGATCGGAGGCCGCCCGGTCGGTCCGTCTGCACTCTCCGGGCTAAGCGCTCCGTCTGATCTTCCGCCGCTCTATGTGTGTGGCTTTTATAACACATCGATCGACCTTTTTCGAAGCCTCGCACTCACTCACACTCACACACATACATACACACACGCATACACATCTACATTTGAGAGAGCGAGAGCTTCGAGTTGCCCGCAGAGGCCAATGAAAGCTCGCCGCCGTCGCCGCCCAGCAGGTGATTTTTGAGCTCGACGAACTCACGTCGACAGCTCACGCGCTTCATGAAAAGCCGCCGAGCTGATCGCTCTGGAACGGGAAGTGCCCATGCCCCCAGAAGCACACAGCGAGCGTGAATATTCGGATGTTATTGTGCCCTTGCTGAGGTTATCAGGTGGTAATCTTCATTACGGCTTAATGCTTCGACTTCAGAGGTTGATTCCATTGCAAGAGCTGTTGGCTCGGTGTTAGTGATGTTAGTAAGTAAGTAGTGAAGCCATCCAACAACCTCGGCGAAGGCATACTATTACCGGAATACTAACACTCTAGCCTTTTGGCATAGCATATTGTTTAGTGAAGAAATGCACTTTCCTTTTTCAATTCTGAGTACATCATCTTGGCACTAGTCCACTAAGGAGGAAAACCCTCCTTTTGACCTGGACTGGACTTGCGTACATGCCCCGGATGACTGTCATATGCGGACTTTCGCTTATAAATTGTGAGGATAACTTATTTGGAGATGCTAGTTCTCGTCTATAAACCGCTTAACAAAAAGTGACAAATAGCAGAATAGTTTCGTGTAAGGATAACGATCCTTGACGACGATCAATGAAGGGAAAACTTGGTAGTTATAGCAGGGGTGTCCTGTACCAAGTAGTAAAGCTGCCCTGGGAATTATTTTCCTCCCTTTCCAAACAATTGGCTTTCAAGGAAGTTCTTGAAAAACGACGCTGAACACAGAACAAAGACTGTAGCGAGGAAGCCCATTGAAACCTATTCAGTATCGTCACGAAGTTACATTTTTCCGTCCAGTTTCATCGAGTCTGTGCTTGCTGGTTCCTGTGTAGCACAGTCTATGGGCTGAAAAGTGCACAACCCATCGAGCATCGAGAAGGACAACGAGAGCTCCATCCGGGAAGAGAACTGCAGCCGCAGATCACTGTCCATTCATACTCTGCAGCAAAACAATGCCGCTGCTAAGAGCAGCGCTCCATAATTTCCCTGTGACAATATCCATGTAACGTGAAGTGCCAATTATGTCACCTAAAAGGAGAACAAAACTTTTCCCCAGAAGACGCTCTGAAGCATGAGCATACTGTTGCCAAGTATAAGTAGGCCATAAGTTGATCCACAAAAGCGTCCGTGTGTCAGTTGTTGGGGATTGCAGAAGCGGTATAATGGTTCATAAATGCATACTAGAATTACCCTTTCATTCTTCCTACTTTGGGAAATTTGAAACGCTTCCTCAGTTGAAGCTCCTCTTCTGACCCTAAGCCTAATCTCTCTAACCGCTATGCACCTAATCCTGCAGGCTTTGTTTCTGATTCTGCTCCTTACCCACCGCCAAGGTGAGTTTCAACGTTGGTGATAGTCATGAACTGGATTGAACTGACTAGAATCCTCTCCCCATGATGACACGCAATACACGCTGATTAGGGCGTAATTACAGAGCGGCTCTTAATATCAGGCCTCTTCTGCATTCGCTGGGTCTAGGGTTATCTACCAGTCCGAGAGAAGGACAACGCTCCAAACGGATGACACACGTATCAGGAGGCTCTTCATGGAGAAAGTGGCATGACAATATTTTCCGAAACAATTGACAAATATGCTCTCAACCGAATAACCAGGCTACATAAAGCAAATGATTGCAGAATTTTCAAGATAACATTGTGGGCCTTTTAAACAGATTAATCAATACTCTGCTGGCTGGTTTTCTCTGGTAAGCTCGCACTCGAATCCTGAGCCACCCAGTTCATTTGTTCAAAGGCATACGACTTAGAGGGTAGGACTGGGGTGCAGGACAGTCCCCATGGGTCCACTGGGTAAGGAAGGACAGCCGGGCAACTAACGTTGGCTATTCTGAAAATTGGTTCGATTTGAGTTGGCGCTGTAAACAACGAGCTAAGTCGTTCTTGATGAGGTTTATTCTATCACTGAGCCCATTAACATTCGGAAAACACTGTTTTTTACGAGAGCCCAAGACTTCAACTTGATGGAAATTGCATTCTTTCGAAAACAACTGCTGCGGCCGCTAGTAGAGTCGAGATTCGATGTCGAAAATTGGCTGTTGTCCGCGACTCGCTTCAGATTCTTACATCTATTGCATTCTCTCGGATTCTCTCCATTACAGTATGCCTACCTTTCAGATGGATTCGTTAGGAAATTTTCGTAATTTTACTTTTTTGGTCATAGGCAGCCCGACGGACCGCTAACGGGTACCATTGAATTAGCAGTGTCCATGTCCTCAACAATCACTCAATTTATTTGGTAATGGTAACTCGGAAGGAGGAAAACCGATCTGAGAATACCCAGCTGAGTACGTTTTTTTGCTTCTCTGGGTTTACACTTGTTTTTTAAATCCAAAACAACCTGGTCTAATATTTTACTCCTTTAGCACTAGGTTCCTTTATATTCCCCTCCAGTTTCCTTCTTCCTATAGATAATCATGTTCAGCTGAACATCAGCATCTGTTGCTCATGGAGAGATTTTTAATTTTCATTCTCCATAAAAGAGAGAGAACCCACTGTAGTAATAAGGCAAGGAAAGCCTTAATGAATCGCAACGAAATTTGCATGGAAAACTTTTTCCACGGCCTTTGCACTTAGTCCGTTGTAGTTGCTCAAGATGACATTTGACGGCCGGCAATCGATCGCACTATTTCCAATGTGGGATGGGCGTTTTCAAAGCGCTTATCTTATCTCAAAAACGTCTAATTTTGTCTGAGCAACAACCAGATGAAAGGTCTTCTCTTCCTTGTCCTACAACATTTGCTGTTCTCTGAAACAAACCCCACTCTACCAGTTTTCAGATGCCAAACCATTCTGCTTAATACGAAAAAACCTAATCCGAAAAACCGATGAAACATCAAAAAAAGTTCAAACCCAAAAAAATTGAGTCAAAAAGCCAATCATCAAACACCAAATATCTAGGTTTCATCACGCGATCCGTCAGCGCTTGAAGTGCGCTGGTTCTTTGCGCCTCGTGGTGATTTTCGGACGACTATGATCACCTTGAAGTCCTTGAAATCGGCAGGTGACTCTCTCGGCAACTAAATTCACTCTCTACCTTTTGGCGGTGAGGAATAAACATTGCTTTCCAACATAGATTCTTTATCCTTTAGTAAATTTAATCCTAAAGTGGAGATTCCGAAAGTTTGGAATATCGTCAGGTAAAAAATATATAAGGAGAACTTTAGCACGATTCTCGACTCGTACTTCAAGCATGTCGTTATTCTTTTTTCTTTTTCATTTCCTCTTCCATCATCGAGTTGTCGGTCTGATTCTTCAGGCTCCTTTCGCTTATGCAATCGAACCCACCTATATTCAATTGAAAAAAAATCACTAAATTCTAGAACATAGAACTTCGATACGCATTAGTATTTGGGAAGAGGACCCTTATCCAATCGTCTAGTTCTCTTACTTTTTATTTGGTCCTGCTTACTGTTCACTACCCGAAATGACCAGTGGGTGGAGCGTCCACAAAGAGGGTGGAGCGAGCACAATGTTGCTTTACTTTTACTATGATTGTGCGGTTGTTGTCGGCTGGGTGGAGGCTGATTATGGGTGCGCACAGCATCCACCATATATAAAACACTGGAAATACTCGTTTCCAACAAATAACTTCTTCGAGGCAACAACTAGTTCCGCCGCCGGGGTGCAAAACAAGCCACCACACATACACCACTGCCAACTTCACCATCATCACCATCATAGGCCATCCGTCGCTTCGAAAATTCCAATCGATTCAGAGCAGAAGACGAGTTGAAAACTCGTCTTCTGCTCTGAATCGATTGGAATTCATGCGCGGCCGGTCTGTTGAGCTCTGATCTTCTGGCTCAACTCCTGAGGAACACTTTTGATGGGCCTCTGTTCAAGTTTCTTTGCGGCATCGATTTCCTGTAAATTCTACTTCTGATCATCAGTTAGAACTGTTGCTTTTTCTTCTTTCAAGTGCTTTGTCTGGACCCAAATTCATGAGCGGACGAGCGGTGTCCGAAACCCCGTCGGCGATAAACCCGTTCGATATCGCGAGTTTGCGGCCACTTATGATTCGCGGAGGTCGGGGTTTCGGAGACACGACGGGGATAAATATCACGACTTCATTATAAGCCTTGATCAGTTCTGAACAAAAAGTAAGCATGATAGCTCGTCCTGGCTGTTATTCTTCTACCGACGTTAATGAACTCCGAAAACGCAAATATTCGATGGGGTTCTGCTTTCTTTACAAATCCTCTTCAAAGAAGTCCACTGAGATTCACTTATGAATTCACTGTACGTCAAAATTGACTACACTTCTATCCATTATAGAGAAGAGAAATTGCCAGAGCAGTTTAGTAGAGTTTCGTCTGCTCCTCTCAAATTCACTACAATTTCCGCAATCTCTCATCGACTCTGCCGTCTGGCTCTAGCAGGTCTCCCATCGAGAGAGGGGTTTCTGAAACCCTGCCTCATCGCCAGGTGTAGGAGACCCCTCCTAAACCGCGTCTGAACCGCGGCGTGCGTTCACGAATATCGGTTTGCGCGCCGTTCGGGGTATATTTTGTGGTGTACAGCGCCGATACTCGTCGTGAATCTGTGCCCTGGTTTCACTGCTTCTTCCGAATTTCCGATACCGATATGTGTACGTGGCTTTATTTCAGGATAAAAATAAATGAGGTAGATAATAATATATAGAAATCCTATAGCTCGGAAAGTTTAGATGCTCAGTTGATCAGGTCCATATCAAGCAGTGTTTAATAAACCTACGATTGCTGCAACATGTCGATATTCAGGTAGTTGTCCTTCTGCACGATTTCAGAGATATGCTGAATGTACTCCATCCTTCGAATTTTTCTTTCCAATAACTTAAAAGCTGCTCTGGAAAATTGGAAAACTCTGTATCGTTCATGAATCCGGTCGGTCTCTGGTTCGTATTTTTCCCAACACGATTGGATGAATCATGTGAGATTTGGTGCCACGTCTTTGACAAGTGTAAAAGTTCTTCAATGTTAAGACCACTACTATTCGTTTCATTACACATCCATTTGAATGTAAAAAAATCGATAAATCAATACATGAATAAGGTGATTACTGCTCATTTACGCTACAAAACGTCAGCTGGATGCTCGTTAAATGAACGGTCTTCGATGAATCGCACCATCTGCCCTCGATCGCTCCCTCAGCCTCCGTCGGCCTCGCACGACGTGAGACCGCCAGCTGACCTCTGGATGACCTTCCGATGGCTATAATCCTATTTCTATGTAAATAATACTATTGATTGGGCCATATATCACCATGCTACGGAGGCAGCAAGTTGATGAAAAATTAATCGAGCTGAGTAGTGGATGAGCTAGCGATGGGTATGTGTTTCTGGTGCCTTCAAGCAGCCGCTTTACTTACAATTGGTAGTGCTTCTTGCCACTGCTATTTTATTCTCTTCTTTTCTTCATATAAAAATTTTGGAATCGAATAAATTTTGTTAGCTTTCTTCTTTTCGTTTTTTGCTATAAATTGTCTGCTTTACTTTGCACATATGTCCTAGATTTTTTCCGTGAATCTCTTTCATTCGTCTATTATCCCTGAACGATATTCCAGAATTTCACCTCTGAGATCCCATTTTCAACATTGTAGTTCTCACCGTTTGTTTTCCACAAATTCTAATGTTTCAATCGGTTACAATTGGGTTTTTTGACTAAACGTCTCGTTATTTTTACGGGTTCACTTGCCGTTTGTCTTCAGTAGTGCGGTCTTCTCCGTTGTTTTGCATTTTGATTTTTATCGGAGATGTCTAGGTTTGTGTAATAGCTGGAGATTTCAATTATATCTTGCCAACGTTTTGCATACTTCTCTTCATTTAGCACGAAACTTCACGTGAAAAACATACGCGTAGAGCTCAGCAGAAAAGTTTTCGACAGCTTGAAATATTCGTCGTCGCTTCCTTGCGGAATCGAAAAATGACTAGCTTCAGATCCTCTGTTCTTCTACAAGTCCTTTCACTCACTTTTTATTGACTTTGAATTTTATGTGTAGGACGGAGGGGCTACAAATTTATGCTGCTTGGGTGAACCTGCAACCCAATTTCAGCTCTATAATGGACTGTAATTGATCAACATTTATTACCCACTTTTTCTGTATTTTGAAAGCAGTACAAGGTGTTCCCAATGTATTTTTACGGACTTCTGAGCGCAGTAAAGACGCACTCACCCGAATTTCTTCCAAACGTTCGAGTGTAATTTCTACTTAGACATCTGGAGAAATCTCTCTGATTGAAATTTCACAGAAATCTCCTGAGTTCTTTTTTTCTAGACGATGGCGTTTCCAATTTGCAGCAGTTGGTGGCTCAGGGTTTTGTAGATCTAGGTTTTTGTAAACCAACCGGAATTCCGGCTCTGCAACAAAGTATTTCGAACCTTTTCGCAATTCTGTTTTTCGTAGCAAGCTCCGAATCTAATCAGTTCCATTTCCCAAGGCATCCCTCTTCAACTAATTTTCCGTAACCCTCAATTCATCACTGTTAACTGGTTGTTTTAGTCCATCCACTCATCAAATACAAGCGATAAACTTATTATCTCTCCATGCCGACCCCGTTTGTTCATTTGTATGCGGAATAGTATTGATTTATCGATTGATTCGTCATTGCTGACGTTGTGCGACTTTTCGACGTTGGTTGACTCATACGTTTACTATCAGCTCGGCAGAGTCGCTTGTCTAAGCAGCAATTATCGATCTAACTCTGGAAAAGGAAATTGGATTACCTGCAGGAGGAAGAGGATCGAAAATTTCTTCTTCTGCTTCCTGCTGCAAGTAACGTATCCATTTCTTTTCAGAGACTGGTCTTTTTTATTATTGAAATGAAAGCACAAGGAAAAGAAGAATATTTTCCATTATCATTTCTTATTATCATATCATTACGTATCATTTGTTCTTGTTTGTTTTTGTCCCATTTTGCGTTGTTTATGACGCGTCTTATGATGTATTTAAATAGATAAATAAATATTCTTCTTTTCTTTGTGCTTTCATTTCGATAGATCCGGCTTTTCCCACTTTAATTTCTTCTCGATTGTTCGCATTTTTTCGTTCTTTCCGTAGCTTTTTTGATTGAAATCACGTTTCCATGTTCCTTGTCTGTATGCACTTTTTGTGTGTGTTCTTGTTTCCGAATTACCGTAATACGGAAACAACTACAGGATTTGGGTTGTTCAGATAAAAATTATAGTGCATAGCGACTGAGTAAACCGCACTACAAGACAACATGCGAAAAATAATCTCGAAAAAATAGCGAGACGTCGACAAAAAACAGGGGATTGCGATGCACGAATTGTTTTTGCAGAGAGACCTATTACCATCTCGATCTTTCGAAAATTCTGAAGCATTTTAAATAGTTTTATGAAATATTCCCTTACTCAGTCGTTCCTTCGGATTCTTTCCCAAATTCGGTTGTTTCTTTGTTTCTTTTGTTTGTAAAAAATCCGCATGATGGGTTTATTTATCGGCCAGTTCAATCACGGAAAAAGACCATAGGTCCCTGACTGTGCCTTTCACATGAACGCAAGCAAGCGCTTATCAGCGACCTTCGGCTGCCAAAAAAAGACCCATGGTTAAGCACATTGATTGGTTGTGAGATTCTCTTTCTAAAGTTTGAACCCACCAAACGGCCTCAGTTGAACCGGCCGATCCATCAATTCATTATGCCGTTTTTTCACAAACAAAAGAAACAACAAAATCTGGGAAAAAAGCCAAGGAATGACTAAGCAAAGGAATGTTCCGTCAAATCATTTAAAATTATTTCTTCTTCTTCTTCTTCTTCTCCTTAGCGTTAATCCTGCGCCGTCGCAGGGTCCGCTGTTCTTGTCAACAGTCGCCATCTACCTCTATCCCGGGCGTCTTCTGATGTTGCTTCGACCTCTTTGAGGTCGCTTCTGATGACGTCCCTCCATCTCTTCTTGGGCGCTCCTCTTGGACGCTTGCCGGGTGCCTCGAACTCCAATGCTCTTCGTATTGGGTGGTCCTCCGGTCTCCTGAGAATGTGCCCATACCACCTGAGTCTTTGCTCCCGCATTTTCAGATGCACAGGGGCTACTCCCATGACCGATCTTACGTCCTCATTTCGTACCCTATCCATCTGTGTCCACCCACATGCCCACCTGAGCATCCTCATTTCGGCTGAGTGTACTTGTCTTTCATGTGCCTTATTTATGGGCCAGCACTCGCTGCCGTAGAGCAGTGCTGGTCTGACAACGGCTCGGTACAGCTTTCCTTTGAGGACCCTCGAGCATCTCCTGTCACAGAGGATTCCAGCTGCTTCTCTCCACTTCATCCACGCTGCGTTTATCCTTCCCCTCACTGCCTCATCTACTGCTCCGTCTTTTGATAGTTCGCTTCCGAGGCATCGGAATTGGTCCACCCTCTCGATAGTTTCCCCATAGCAGTCCAGTATCGGCTCCGAGTCATCCTCTGAGCTGATGAACTTGGTCTTCTTCACGTTCAGCCTGAGGCCGTTTTTGGCCAGTGTCTCCTGCCACTGTTGAACCTTATCCTGTAGTTCCTCTCTGCTATCTGCTGTTAGAGCTATGTCGTCAGCGTACAGGATGGTTCTGAGTGGGTCTTCCGTCAGATGCCGGACCATACTGTCAAGGGTGACGAGGAAGAGGAAGGGGCTCAGTGCTGATCCTTGGTGTACACCTACCGTGATGTTCACTTTCTTTGTGTGTCCGTGTGGGGTGCGAATTGTTGCTCTGGACCTGGCGTACATATCCTTTATCATTTGGACCAAGCGCTCGGGCACATTTCGTTGCCGCAGTGACCACCATAGTAGCGTACGGGGTAACCTGTCATAAGCCTTCTCGAGGTCCAGGAAGGCCAGGTAGATCGGTCGGCGCTTTTCGCGGTATTTCTCCATCACCTGCCTCGCTATGAAGATGGCATCCGTAGTTGATCTCCCCGGCATGAAGCCGAACTGCTGCTGCGGGATTTCGACCATATCTCTCAATCTACTGTCTATCAGCCGTTCGTAGACCTTCATGGTGTGAGATATCAGCTTGATTCCTCTGTAGTTTGAGCATTCTGTGGCGTCTCCCTTCTGCTTGAAGATGGGTACGATGATGCTGTCTCTCCAGCTTTCAGGCATCTTACCTTCTGCTGTGACCTTGTTGAGGAACCTCGTCAGCCATCCAATTCCGTATTCCCCGAGCGCTTTCCATGCCTCCACCGGCACTCCGTCCGGTCCCACTGCTTTTCCTACCTTCATTTTCCTTATAACCGTCTGGACCTCCTCCTCTGACCACAGTTGTACTGGGCCTTCCACTGGCTCTCCTTCATGGAGATGTTCTCTTGGGAATTCTTCATTTAGGAGTCCTTTGAAGTACTCCTCCCACCTGGACTTGACGTCTGCTGGCCTCCTTAGCAAGCATCCTTTAACATTTTTCACAGTCTTCACCACTCTAACGTCCAAGCTTGCCCGATGTCGCGCCTTAGCCAGGCGGAAGGCGAATTTTTCTGCCTGTGGTTCCTCCAGTTTTTCGTAGAGGCCGTCCATCTCAGCATTCTTAGCTTTTGCCACGGCTGCCTTCGCAAGCCTCTTGTACTTCTTGTAGATGGTGAAGTCTTCTGATGATCTGGACTTTTGCCATGTCTTGTATGCCCTTTTCTTCTCTCTTACCACCTTCTGCACCTCGTCATTCCAGAACCAGGTAGCTCTGTCTCCTTTTGGCCCTCCACGCGTCTCTCCTAGGGTTTCCTTAGCACACTGCAGGATCGTTCGTGCCGCCTGTTGCCATGTATCATTGACTGATCCATTCGGATCAGGTAGGCCTGCAGCCATCACTCTACTCCTGAGTTCATTTCGCTCAGGGCCTCGCAATTTCCACCATCGGATTCTGGTTCCCGTCTTCACATTTTGCTTCGGAGGGAGGGTGATGTTTAGGTCTGCAACCAGCGGCTTGTGCTGAGTCGTGACATCTTCGTCTGGTAGAACCTTAACGTCCTTGACCGTTTTAAGGGCCTGCCTATGTACTAGGATATGGTCGATTTCCGTTCTTCGACCTCCACTGCTGTAGGTCACCTTCTGGCTTTCCCTCTTTGCGAAGAATGTGCCACAGATAGCCAAGTCGTGGGCGACTGCCAGGTCAATTATTCGCTCACCATCCTCATTCTTACACCCGATTCCTCTACCTCCATGCACCCTTTCCAACCCTCGTCTGTCAGTCCCCACATGGCCATTCAGATCACCCGCTACGGTAAGAAAGTCACCTTCAGGGACAGATCTGATGACGTCATCAAGGGTCATGTAGAACTCGTCCTTCTCCTCCTCGGAGCATCCAGTTTGTGGTGCGTATACCGATATTATGGTCCAGCATCCGTCCTTCATGTCTAATCGAACAGTTATTATCCTATCGTTGATCCTTCGTACAGCGGACACTGAGTCTTTGAGAGCTTCTGAGACCGCGATTCCTACTCCGTTCCTCTTCCCATCGTTGCCCTTGTAGAAGAGCTTGACACCTTCCCCAATTTCCTTGGCCCTTTCTCCCTTCCACCGCGTCTCCTGCAGGCACAGGACTTGGATATTCTTCCTCTTCATGAGATCAGCCACTTCTCTTGACTTCCCTGTTAGCGTACCCACATTGAGCGTCCCTATTCGAACTAGCTTCTTTAACCGAGGTCGTTCGTCCCTCAGTAGCCCTCGCATACTGACCACAGGACTCGGGCGGGGGTCCTGCGCGTCACTTCCGGGTGACGTCCTAGCATTATCTCTGATTCCTTGTGCGACTTTGATCATGGTTTTGTGACGGGTTTTGACCATCAGCCGGCCTGTCAACCTGCGCCTGACGCTGGTACCGTTGCCATTTCTGCAATTTTTGCAAGGCATGGCTTTTTGCCTGAGCCCGGATTTGAACCTGGGACGTTCCGCGCGAGAGACTACATTGCTAGCCACTCGGCTATCCGGGCTTCATTTAAAATTATTTAGAGTCATCGAAAGATCGAGATGGTTAGAGGTCTCTCTGTGAAAATGATTCTTGCATCGCAATCCCCTGTTCTTTGTTGTCGTCTCGCTATTTTTCCAACTGTATTTTCCATTTGTCGTTTTGTTCGGCCCCTGTGTAAGAAGGGAAGCGAACGCCTTGATTTACCTTGATGCTCACTGCCTCGGTTCCTTACACCATGAGTATGTCGCTGACCGTAATGCATCTACGGTATGAACGTATTTAGGGTATATTAAGAGGTATAACGCAACACTCTGGCGACTGAAACCCCGTCCTTGATCTTTTGGATAAAATCCTATATTCAATAAGAAATTGGAACAAGTCCGCGGTAAGTGGAGGGTTTACCTGCCTCGAGGTATCCGAAACCGCCTGTTTCGTTCACGATTCTTGACCGTTGTCTCCTTATCGCCTTCCTGCTTGTTGGGGGAGGCCCTCCCTGGCAAAAGCCTGGAAAATCCGTCCTGAAAAGTCATTTTCCTAGCTCGAATTCTGCCGTTCTTCACTTCCAACGGTCGTCTCAACTACAGAGCCCTTTTACCTCTCCAAATGGTGGATGTTTGTTATCATTTTTGCACAGGTGATTGCCCATCTGTATAAAAATATGAAACGAACGGCCATTCAGTGGAAGTGAGCAGAAAGTCGCATGAATTAAATTTCACAGAATACAAGAGAAACTTCCTAAAACGATGAGTGAAGGAGAAGAACATAATACCAATTCTTATTATCTGGGCACTGGAGGTGTTAAACAGATAAAGCTGGTGCGAGCATTAAAGACTGGGGTCACTGCAAATAAACTCTCCCAATGCATCCTCAAGGAGCCCTACCCTCCAGAAGAGCTGAGGGCGAGTGGAGTTTCAGAGTGGCTGAGCACTGACCTGAACTCGTCCGCGGTGCTCAGGGAGCAACTCTCGGACAGCTCCACATCCGGCTCATCGATTCTCGACCTGGCTGTTGTTTGCACCTCCACGTGCCCGCAAGGTGTCGACTACTACCAGATGTGGGCGGCTGAAGTTGGAGGTGATGGGGGGGGGGCGATTCTGGTGGCCGTCCGCTTCGCCGCCTCACCGACCAGATGACGGACGACGACGGCCAGCGGTGCCGCTGATCTCTGCACTGCGCTCGGGAAATGAGTCCGACTCACACCGACGTCATCCGCCTGCTGCTGCTGCCTCGGCTGCTGCTTTCGAATTTTCGACTTTTTTCGTCCCAGCGTCGCGCTGCGAATTGCCATATTGAAGTGCTGAGATTCTGCTGTCATTCGCTGGAATTGCTGCAGAAAAGGTGCAGTGCAGAGCACATCCGCCTGTCTTATATTTCTTCAGGCTATCCAACTGCAATCCATGCAATCGCAGCTCTGCTAATAGAATTTTCTCACCTCGGAATGATCTGCTAGATAGCCTATTTTGGTGTGGTTCTCCATAAGCAGTTACGAATAAGATTTTTATTACGAACTGCTTTATTCGTCCCACTAACCTTTCGAGTTTTTTTTAGTTTAGTGTTCTTTAATGTTTCCGTGGTTACTTGTTCTACTAACTACCTTCGCTATTACCCATGAGCGTAGTTAAATAACTAGATGAATGGAGAAATGAAATGAAATGGTAATTATACGCGTACTATAGCCCTCATAACTTGATTTCAACATTAACGTGACAAAAATATTCGAAAAGCTCTAGAACGTTTTTTTACTCTTTTTGGTGATATATTTGCGAACCTGGACACTACTGTATTTGCGGAGAGTAGGCTGTTGCAGGTTTTATTCAGTACAGGAGTCATGCGTAGCACAGAAGTAGCGCTTTTTTCTCAGCTTGGATTGAGAAGGCGTGGGGCAACGTACGGTTGAAGATAATATGATACCAACTTAATGATTTTTTTGTCTTCGCCCTTAACAAACTCATCAGTCTATCCACCTGTTTTCATTGGGTTCAAAAGGTTTCATTTGAGTTTCAAATGACCCAGGCCCAAACCAGGGTCCTTGAAGTAGCACCGATGAGTAGATAGTTACCAGCCAAGGAAAGCTTTACAGCCGTTCTCTCACAGCAGCAAATTTATTCATTGAATTTAAAGACCAAATGACAGGCAAATGTGTTGATTTCTCCGCTTCAGTTTAGCGAAGATTTTTTTTCGTCGAAGACGTGTTTCTGTCTTCATCCTAAAGTACTCTGTCACCTTTTCGTAATTTTTAACTTTGCGATATATACTGATATATTATACTATGTAGGTACAGCTTACACTGTCTCCGAGCTATTCTTATGGTGGCCAGATTTAACAGTTTAACTGCTGATAGTATGCGTCCCCACATTTCTAAACCAAATGCTCAGCGGTTCATCCGCAGAGGGTTATATTGCCTTCAGTCTTTTCTTATTGCTATGCACTGTTGCAAATTCCTCATCTATTTTTGTCTTCTCCTGGAACGTTTCACTAAGGTTGCCCTTGTTTGATCAATATTCTTCTTCCTTACTTTTGTGTTCAGATCCCATCCATACTCCAGTTGGCGCACTTACATGGCCTTCTGTTAGTGTGAATGTATGTGGCTGGAATAAAAACGTTAATGATCCTGGTCTCGGAAACCTCCATGGAAAACGTTTCACTGAGAAATTTCAACACGTCTTCTCATCTTTCTGGAGAAAAGAAAATCATTTTAATGAAACCGGGATGTTTCACTCCTAACAAGACAAGCAAATAGAGGAATAAATCAAGGTGACAAAAAATGAAAAATATTACTTATAAGGGCACTAAAGTGCGTGCTTGTTTCATGCCTTTCCTCAAATGAACAAGACATGAGGTAGTACTAGATCATCACCGGCATTCCTCACTAAGGAAGAATGGACTTAAGAGGAAAAGTAGAATAAACCGGCCCTGAAATCGAATCAAATCCAAAACAAATCTTTGTAGAATGTAGTTCCATGAGTCGAATATATGTTGTTTTGTTGATCATGTTTCAGTCGCTGAGCTTGGATATCGATTTGTTGACAGGAAGAGGAGAATGAAGAGAGACAGGGAGGGAAGTGATGCTGAGTGTTTCTGTGTCGTTTCGCACTCTTGCAAATTTCCATGACGTGCTGCTTTTCTGGTTTTTGTCGCGCCGTGTCTCGTTACAGCCGCTGCATGCACATGCAATCGCTAACAGCCGAACTAGGCAACTTTTCTTGCAGAATTTTCACTTGCACGCCCCAACTTGGACGATTTATCAGTCGTCCGCCCATTGTTCTTGCCTCTTCCTCAATGCTATGTAACTTCTTCTCAATATTGCTTTTTCCTGCCTCAGAAGTTTGTTCGATGTGAAAGTACTTTATTTAGACCTAACGTTTCAACCTTCCCGCCATACTGCATTTTTACAGAGATTCGAAGGCGAGGGAGCTTGGAACTTGTTGAACTAAAACTTTCTGTGAAAGATAGATTACTCTACTTTCCTCAGTTGAAGTGAGTTCTCCCATATCCAAAATTGGCCTTTTCTATGGGGTTTTCTACTTTTTCTATTTTCTATATTTTCTATTTTCCATCGGAACCGTGAAAAATCAGCATATTTCTCATATCTAGTTGAACTTATTGAACTTTTGAGATTCGATAACATCTCCAGTTTTTGACTAGACATTTTTGCAGTTCCCATCAATTTGCTGTGCAAGTTTGCCAGTTTTTCCAGGAATTGATTGACTCCAAGCTTTCTGCAGCACATTTATTCACTTCTCTCTATTGACGTTCCTTCATATATTTCATTTATTCTTCTAGGCCTATAGATTTCTTCTACAGAACACCTTTCCTTGAAATAATTTGATCCTACATTTGTTTCTCTTCTCCAAACATTTTTAGAGCAATTTGATTATTTAACAGAGAATCTAACACAGGATTTCGAGTTTTCTCTACAATACTTTATCCGACGCACTTTCCAGACGTTTCAATTTTGAATCTGATTCCTTAATTATTTTTATTCTTGCTATTTCTTCTAATCAATCCGTTAAAGCCGTTGCACTCTGGTACAGTTTCTTCTAGCTATTTCTCATGCGGAGAAAAATTCTGCAAGGATGGGATAATTCATTAGGAATGACATAGTTCGCACTTAAGAGCAGAGAGAGCATCGATTTAGTATTACGTGAAGATTAATGATTTTGCAGTGGCCGCTTGATGAGGCCTGAGAATTACGCCTCGTTATTCAGGATGCAATCCGATAATCGCTGAGCTCACAGAACGCTTCTTCATGTTGCTCACTTATGCAATTTTTGTAAATCTTAGCATTTTGAGGAGCTCGTCCACGTTTTTCTACAATAAAACGAAATCGAACATGAGAAAATTTGAGGTTTTTTTTCGCAATATTTCGTGGTGAAGTGCATTTTGAGTTCGTTACCAAAATACTGAACATGAGTAGGAGCAGGGTGGGAACCTGGCCTCAAAAAACCATGATAAAGTCGAAGGACGTTTTACTGAGCGTTCCACTTAACAAGTTCGAAACGGAGAGGAAAAAAGTGAGCGAGCATTTTACAATTATGAGATATGGTGTGAAGAGAGGGACAGTTGAGAGATGCATAATGATTATAATGATCACACAGAACTTGCGAACCAAGTAGCCCTATTTTCGAAAATGCGACGAAGCGGAATCTACAAGGGAGTTCGTTTCAGAAGGATGGCTATCAGGGCGTGGGGTTTACTGTTGAGTAATATCGGGACTCGTTGATTAAAGGATCCTTGGCCCAGGTAACTGCTGAACCACATGCTCCAGAAGTTCAAACTCTGAGAACTTCGGCTCGATCACTCAGCACTAATCTATCGAACTCTGGCAGCTTTACAATGGAATGGCATAACTGTTAGGTTAGTTTACTCTGAAAATTGACAGCCAGCGCAAGTGAATAGCTTACTAAGGGTGATGCCGGCTTTTCGGTTTATCGGGAGGACGTCTGACCTCGTTGCCACTCCTGCGTCTCCAAGTGGACAACTAAAAGAAAAAAGAATCGCGTTTTTTTTCAAGTTATCTATATGCTTCTCGAGAGAGCATTCCTATTGTGGCTTGATTGGAGTTCGCGAGCTAGCCTCTTCCCAAATTGAGGTGCACTGATCAGAAGTAGTAGTTACTCGAAGGAAACATCTGGCCTAAATAACCTGGGCCCAGATTCATGAATAGACGAGCGGTCTCCGAAACCGCGGCGCAGCCAGACGGCGGAGTCGATGAGAGATTGCGTTTAACATAGGAAGTTTAGGATAAGTAGACAAAGTTACGCGCTGTTCGGGCTACATATATCTAAGGAGGAATCTGGGCCCTTCGGCTCGTTGCTGTTGTGGACTAACATCACGGTGCTCCGGGTAGGCGCAAGACCCAGGCTCGAATCCTGGGTCGCGGTTTTTGCGATGGTCCTAGCGTCACCTTTACAACATCTACTTTTAATGTATTCAGTAGTAACCAGTAAAAAAGGCGGTGATAAAACTAGAATTCCACGATAACCTAGAAGAGTCCTGTTCATCCTCAACTTCAACCTCGACTTTTGTCAATCCTTTTTATAAATGGTCTCGTGTTGTCGTGAAGGGACTCGTCGCACTAAAATCACTACCTTGTGACTGATTTTTAGATCTTTTAAGCGATCTTTTAAATAGATCGGTTCAATTTCTCAGCACTTTTTTGCTTGTAATCGTCTGATGTGACAGCGAATGGGGTGTACTTTCGATATTACATTTTCTGTACTATAAATATTAGACTGACAAAAAATAGGATTTATACGCTCGTCCTCAACAACATTTGGAAACAAGCACGGTCGAGCAGCTGTGCTAACTGTCCAAGTCAGTAGTTGTTTGGCGAGTTGAAATCGGCGCTTGTACCTGGGCAGGTCGCCATCTACCACTGAGGCACACCGTATACTTAGTGCTGACCTCTCGACAGCGTCTGCTGCATTCAGTAATTATCAATCGGTGCTGGTGTTTGTGTGTGTGAGTGTGTATGTCCTCTGCGTCGAGGCGGCCCCACCGCTCCCTCGTCGATGTCCAACAGCCGGCCGAAGGCTCGGGCTCACACTCTCTCGTCGTCGTCCGTCCGTCCGTCGTCGTCGGCTTCCACCACCACCACTCGAGGGGGCGGAGCGATGGTGGCACTGTTTATTCGCGTTTCACATGTAATTGCAGCGACGCTCTGCAGCGCTGCTGCTGCTGCTGCTGCTGCTCGCCGTCTCCACGCCGCCGCTTTTTCAACGGTCGCAATTCGAAGGTCGGCCGCGTGGGCCCCTCCGACTCACGTACTCTGCCCACAGCATCACTCACCTTTACCTCACCTCTGCCCCCTTCTCGATGTCCTAAATGGTCCAAGAAATTATTGGGGTGGACCAGGTGCCTTGTCCCTTTTCCAATCCTAATAGGTTCCTAAGTGAAAAATGTCCATCTCAAATTGAGATCAATATCGAGCCAATTCACAAAACTTTGGAGGCAATACATTGATCATTATCACCCAATCACATTCTGCTCCTTGTTCTCCACCTATGAATCGAGACTTCTGCCAGTCAGTTCCCCTAGCTACCTTTAATCGTCCGTTCTGTCCTCTTCTCGATGTCCTACTTGACCCATGAAATTATTGGGGTGGACCAAAAGCCCTGTCCCCTTTCCAATCCATTTGGATTCCTAAGTGAGAGATATCCATATTAAATTTAAATCAATATTGCACCAATTCACAAAACCTCTCGAAGCAGTACATTCATCATTACCATCCTAATCGCATTCCGCCCCTTGTTCTCCACCGATGAACCGGGACCTCTGTCAGTCACATCTTCTAGCTACCTTTAGTCATCCATCTGTCCTCTTATCGATGTCCGTAGTCGAATAAAAAAGTTGCAAAGCTAAAGAAAAGATATGTCCGCCTCGCTGATTGTTTAAATCGACATGGAATTGCTTCCAGAAAACTCTTCGACAGAATACATGGAAAGTGTCACCTTTACCTTTTGAACTTAGACTGTCCTCTACTGGTTGCAGTATTTCAGTTTGTCCTCCACCTTCGCGCGCTTCAGCTTCACAATCTCTTTTATAAATTTTCGAAACGAGACCAAGCGAACAACGCGCATTTCTAAATGGCCAGTCTAATACCATAATTCATTCACTCCATTTCACAAAAAAATTAAAGCTCAAGACGTGGCTGAGCTCAGACTCATAAGGTTCGTGGCCTTACTGATCGAGTGCGACTCTTGTCTTATCTCTTACACTTCAAATGTCTTCTGTATCTTCTTTATGTATTTCTTGTATTTTTTGTATGTACAATTTGTCCGTTCTTCTGACTTCGCCTCCTACAAGATGCGAACCAGAATTAGTCTTCTTCTCCCAAATCCTCTCAGAACGTATTCATTCTCCTTATTCAGTGACATCATTTTATTGGTTTTTTCGTGTTTCAGAAAATTCAAGTGCTTTTTGTTATGTTCCTTACGCGGTGAGGTTTTCATGGGAAGTTTTCAAGACTCTTTTGTTTCTTCCTTTTCTCTTCGTCGTTTCTGAAGACGTTTTTATTTGCTTAACAAATTCTTTGATTTTTTCTACGAGTCTTTTGCTTCTTTTACAGGGGGAATCGAGGATTTAATTGAATTATTCTCCTGATGAGGGGCACAACTGGGCTGATAACTTTAGCGTCGTTCATAATGGAATTTATTCTATACTAATTACGATCCACTAAGAATCTGCATTTTCCGGTTCTGTCATTTTCATCGTTATGTCCCTTTATTATGCCATTCTGCATTCTTTGTATTCATGCCTACAGATTTCCTTCAAAAATTGCAAACTAGATTTACTAAGCTACAGTAGGACATTAAAGGAGAGAATTATTATATTTTCCGCCTGCATATATCAACAGCAATTGCTGAAGCGGTTGCAGCAGCTATCTAGCTGCAGCCAAATGCTATCTGCTTTCGTTCACCGAAATTTTAATGGAAAACAAATTTTTCACTAAAAATTGGGAATTAATTAAGAAATACTCTGCTAGCGAACAGTAAGATACGGGAATGACTTGGGTGTTTGAGAGTTCCTCCCTAGTTGGTTGGGGTAGTTTCCGATTCCGAACTTTATCACTTCTTTGCAGCTTGTTCGATTATCGATTACATGGCTTCCTCTACTATATATTGTGATACGCAACTGAGAACGGCTTGTCGTCGTAATATGTCGGAACATATGGGTGAAATGTCGTTGTAATATCTCTTTAATATCACTCAGAACGATGTCGGCCCTGAACATCAACGGTTGTGGAACAAATGACAAAATCGAAAAATCCAAATCGCTCTCGTAGGACAGCGTTGTAGGTTTTTTAGGTGACTTCTCCATTCTATTTTTCCCATGTTCTTCTAAGGAGGAAGCTCTGGATTTTCCAGGCTTTCCATATTCCCATAAGTGCCATCAGTGTAGTAGAAAATAAAAGCATGTATATTTTTATGCAATCTTTAAGCAAATGTTTCAATTCTTGCGCCTTCTTCAGAACCTGGAAGGTTGAGAAGCCCTAGGCGAGAAACTATTTCATCTATTTTTCATCTTTTTCATTTAATTTATTTCATTTGTTTCATCTATTATACCGAAATGCTACGTGCCGCCATCCGGTCCTACATGTGCAAATTCCAGAGGGAGAAAAGGGTTATGAGCAGAGAGAAAAAACCAGATTATCTTATATTAGGTTGTAAAGAAAGTTCTGTCATTTTCCGCACTTCCCTTATGTCATTGAACATCAAACTCGAACGGCAAGGCGAGTAATCAAATGGTTGTGCTTTTTAGGTTGACAAATAGTTCTTCTTCTCATAGAAGTACTTTTTTGACAATTACTTACAATTCCTGATTTATTATGAAGCTTCAAACACAGCAAAGCTGAGATGGCTTTTTGAAAGAATTCACTCAACCAGTCCAAACTTTGTTGAGTGGCGGAGTTGAGTGCTGTAGATCTGAACGTTGTATGCCAAGGAAGTGCACTTTCACGATATACTATAGTTGTCTGATTTAGTGAGTTTTCCGAAAAAAGCGGATCGATCGAAGTGAGGGCACCAGTTGACGGACCTTCGTTCGTTCATTCCTGTATCCTGAAGGAAGTGGGCAAAAAGAAGCCACCAAAGCTATTTCATTTGAAAGCAGGAAATCTAGGCTTCTTCCACACTGTTGTACTTAGCCACCTTAAACAGCCTAAGAGGTTGAACGAAACTCGACAATTAATGGCACTCAATTTCACCGAAGCGTGCAGCTGGAGCGAGGGAAGGTTGCAAATTCATTTAATCAGGGCGACTATTACAAAGCGAATTTTTGCTACATTTCTAACATGTGCTGAAGAATGGATATTATACTATGAGAAGAATCACTTGGCACAGTTTTTTCGCGTTGATTGGCCCTCCAAGGTCTTTCTGAAGGCGAATTTCCACTTCAAGGAGGTAGTGATCTCTATCCTGTCAAGTACAACTTTATTAAACTTACCTTTTCTTCCTTCCTTCTAGCCAAACGATAGAGAAAGAGGTGTACATCAAAAATAAATGTTACATTGAAAAAGTGACAGCCTGAGCTAGGAAGCAGCACTCCCCACAACTTCTCTAGGACGCAGCGCATCTACGTGTTTCAGAGTTGGCCCTCCAGAATTCAAGCGAACTGCATCTCCAATCTTCTTCTACGTCCACCACATTCATCGACCCTCATTCTATTTCGGTGCCACTTTTTAGACATCCACATTGCATTTGAAGGAAGGAAAGATTAAGAAACCAACATGATGTCGAAATCGCCTTCCTGGATTTTACTCGATGCAGATCTTCAGATTTTTTCGCTAGTGGCACGAGTGACTAACAGTCCTCTAGAGAAGGATATGCTCTTTAAAACGGTGTTTAAATTAGGAAAAACGGTTAGCCCTGAGCTGAGTTATGACGCTTTAAAGCAAAGTGCAAAAAAAATGACAGAAGTTTCTTTACAACCTAATACCTTTTGATGGGCTAAAGCAGTCATCACCTGGAGATGGATTAAACTTGCTAGGTGGATGGGTCTGCTTGTAACCGAGGACTTTTGGTTGCCAATTGGGTCCATGTGTATGCAGAATCAAGCCCACACTTGGCTGGAGAACAATAAGCACCACCGAGTGAATCCAGGTTAAGGTAAGGGTAAAGGCACTGGCGTTGATTCTCTAAAGACGCGGCGCCATATTCGTCTTCCATGCGGAATCGTAGAGGCATGGTAAATGCGGCATACACAACAACCTGCGGGGGCCAGCCACTGTACCAAATCGGTGTCTTTACCTTTCCAGACAAGTCTGGTACCAATTTACCCGACACCGGAGGGATGAGAGGCTTGGTAACTCGGGCGAGGATCGATCCACTGTGCGGTTGACAGTAACGCCCCTTGCCATTGAACCACAAGCCCCAATTAGAAAATATAAATAAAGAGAGGAACTCATCCGTAGTATAACGCTATGATTCATCATCCGCCGGAAATACATTTAGTTGTTCATTAAGTGTACATATGGTAGTAAGTATACCATTATCGTGTTCGTCATTACCCCATGCCGGCTGAGGACTTCCGTAGGGATGGTATCGATGATTGATGGCCAATCGGTGGGTGGTCCAGTCGATCCAAGGCCAAGTTTCTGCCCCGGTCCCCGTTCTCACTTTCACTGAGGTATTCTGGAGATCTTATCGTGCGCACACACTATATCATCGATCGTTCGGAAATTGTGTTATTTTGCCAATTCGTTCGTCGTTTTCGTCTTTCTCTTATCAATTTCACACCTTATTTATTTTTTACCTTCTATTGCAAATTATATGCTCAGCTGGATTTTTTTTGCGATCTTTTTTCTTCCTTTTTCGATTTGCTCAATATGATGGTCTTAAATTTATTCCGTGGTGGTTGTGATTTCTCCTTCTTCGTACGAAAATTCACGTCCTATTCAATTTCTTGTTCTGTCACGGATTCATATTTCTTGTAAGCCATACCGTGGTTGGTGTGGGCGTTCCAGTGGCTTCTTTACTCAGTATGCTTCCATTTTTAGTATAAAGAGAACATTTGAGGAGAATATCAGATCACATCCTCATGCTTGCCGTCCGGTTAGAAGTGCGGTTCTAGAAATCAGACCTTCCTGAAGCCTTCAGTCCTTAATTCTAGAAATGGCATACTAGCCACAAACCCCAACATATACTCCGAATGGCATCGAAACCCGGATTCATTAATGAGTTCATCGAGGGTCGATGATGACATTTTTATAGAAGCTTCGGTCGAATCAAGCTTCCAAAGTGAACGAAAAACGCATGTAGAGATCATTCACGTCGTCAAAGCTGAAATGCAGATGTGCCATTTGATTTCAGGTCCTGAGGGGTCTCGGGTATCTTAAAGCCATAAACGTAAAGACTTTGGGTCTCTTGAAACCTTAAAGATCTATCTTAAAGATTCATATCGTGACATGTTGCTTGCTTCTATGCGCACTCTCCTCGAAATGACGTCGTAGTTCGCGATGAACCTCATTCTACAGCTCAGAAAAAGTCGTCAAATCTTCTTTCTTTTTCTTCTTCTTCCTCTTTTTCTCTCATGAAGACCAGGAATGATGGGTTTTCGATATTCGAGGTGGTCGACAAAGCGGAGAAGGATGCTGAAGAAAGCAATATCGCCACAGATTTCTTCCATATCTGCTGAAAAAAAACCGTCAGTGAAGGCTCCTCACATTTTATCGATCGACCGTGCTAGGTTCCAGAAAAAGTCCGTCCGAGTATGCGAAAAACCGGCAGAGTGGAGGTGGCCGACGATGTAGTGCACTTTCGTTACTTTCGTCTCCTCTTCAATGCTTTTCTAAGAATTTTCATTTCATCATCATCGTCATTCTATTCCCTCTTCTCACCATCTATCTTGGAAAACTCTTATTTACATGCAAAACGAGCACAAGGAATTTGGCGTTTATGTTATACAATTTTTGAATTGTTCGAGTGTTATCGTCTATGCAAATAGATCGAAAAAGGAATCTTGAGGCATTTAAAAGGCCGCTTCAACGCTCACGAAATGTGTGAATATACAACGATTCAAGTGCTTCGAGCAATCGCCTGAATGGGCAAAAATCGGAGAAATTTGGGGTAGAGGAGAAAGGGCAGCATGAAGGAGAAAAAGCTTCGATGAGACTCAAAAAACGTCTGCCCTTCGTGTTTTTCTTCTGAAAAATTGACGACCATAAAAAGCGTTGACCAGAAAGAGAGAGCTGGGTGGAATCATCCTTTTTCCTCTGGAAGTGACTCTCCAAGCGCAGTAGAGAGTATGAGAGGAAACGTAATGGATAAAAGTCAAGTGATAGGAAAAAGTAGCAGGAAGATGAAAATATTAAAGTAAATTCTTTCTTTCTTCTTCTTCCTTTGTTATATGGCAGTGTCATGTCAGAGAAAAAAAAACAAAAAACGCTACAAGAAGCATATCATTGAAGCAAAGAAATTAAGATCACCCTTATTTCATGTATTTGTCCAACGATTTGCGGGACTATTTGGGTCACATGGACTGCAATCTGACAAAGTCGGGTCCTGCTCAAGTAATATCTGAATCGAGTTCTCGCTTTCGGAAGCGTTAGCATCCGTGGGTTACCCCTGGTGGTAGATTGCCTTCCCACTAAAAAGGAATTCAGTGCTAGGTTAACTTTCCCTTAGAGAATGTTATGTAACAATAGATAGAAATTCCGATGAAAATTTCGGAATTTAGAAAAGAAAATGGACTTGTGCATGGATGAATGGTTGAGTGAATCGTAATCGGAATCATTGAACGCACACACTTCTTACGTCGTCTAGCCTTCGTTATGTTTCTATGGAAATGCTCTGCAAACTTTCTAGCTGACCGTCGGGAAATATTTGGAGAAGAAACGTTGCCATCCGAGCCGTTTGCCTGATTCAATATTTCCAGTCACATAAAAACACAGGACCTTTTTAATGTTCAATTGGAAAAGTAAGAGAATTTCCCGTCATTTTCATGTAGGCTCTGGAACAGCGGCAAATCGCGGAGAAACTGGAATTTCATTTACTCTCTGAACTGGAAATGTCGAAACTGGACGGCATTTGAGGAGCTTTACGTTTTTCCGAAGCGAATCCTTTTCGAGATCGAATTTCCCGCTGAGCTGCTTTGAGTTCTGTTTCGACTCCTCTTTCTGTCTAATGGTGAAGAATAACTGAAGCTCTGGTTCTGCCAACCCTCCCACACTTCATTATGTCGTTTTTTGATTTTTTAAAATCTTCCATGATATATTCTCAAAACGAGAAATTCGTAGGTACCAGGAGTAAGTGTTTCTCAAATCGGAAATTATAACACCGGCGAACTTGGTTGGTCTGCGGGAAAAAGACCAGGTTAACTGTTTTCCTCCCCTTCGCGCTCACTCCCAAACTCTTCCTCCATATGCTCTGTTTCTTCTTTTCCTATTATTATCTTCAACATTCGCTATTTCTTTCCTTTCAAAGCGTAATCAGGTGTTGTTCCTGAGGGACTGGAAGTGCAGTCAAGATGTCCTTTTGTTATTATTGTTAAAGTTCATAGGTTCTTCGAAAAAAGATCAAATTATTTCGAAATGTGTGTTTTGAATTCTCTACATATAGTCGTGCACTTCTTGCTTTTATAACGAATTTTTTGTGAAAAAAGACTTGTAAAAATCTGTTCT
Organism: Nippostrongylus brasiliensis; assembly: GCA_030553155.1. Taxonomy (NCBI): domain Eukaryota; kingdom Metazoa; phylum Nematoda; class Chromadorea; order Rhabditida; family Heligmosomidae; genus Nippostrongylus; species Nippostrongylus brasiliensis. The sequence goes on along the minus strand of CP130734.1, from coordinate 16,073,121 downwards.
ATGCTGAACCCTCTCGCTCGCATAGTTGCTCCGATCTTTTTAATCCACTGTTAATAATTTTTCACCCACTTCCACCTTTCAGAAAAAATAGTCATCGACTTGCCATCGCTTTGATTGTCCTAATTCGAGCGTTTTTCACTCATGTGATTCCTCTCCTTCTTTTAGATCAACCTCTGAGTCGTCGGTTCCCCGCATTCCGAACACATCTCAGCCACAGACCTGCTTTTTCGAATTTCTTTCCATTCGGCGTCTCATCTGCAAGCCAATACGAGGGCAAATTTTGTCGAAATCGGCTGGGAAAAGAGATGGAAAGAGGCGTCACCTGCTGTTGCACATGAACAACCACAGCCGGCAAGAATAGCTCTGCATGTTGCAGCTTGGAGAAGAACAATGGGCCATTATTCTAGACTAAGGGCAGCATGATGTGCGTTCGTCTCCTCCTGACTCACACGATGGTTCGGACCACGATCCGGGATTTTCAATTGCTGCCACTACGGTCATAGACTATTAATGTTTAGGCGAGAGCATTTTTTCACCACCTGGGTCCCTGGTCGCCCGTAGTACAACGGTAAGAAACGCCACCCACACCAGCACGGTCGCGCGATCGGTCCCTACCCTGGTTAACCAAGTATTCCATCCTTCCATGGGTAAATTGGGACCAGACTAGCCAGGGAAGGTGAAGACATTGACTTGGTGGAGCGGCTGATTCCCTCGAGCCGCTGTATAAGCCAAATACACATTCACCATGCCTCTTCGATTCTGGTTTGCACACGAATGAGGCGGCGCGTCCTCCGCGGACTGAGCTCTCCCCTTAACCTTTATTTTTTCAGAAATATTTCAACTTTTTTATGGAGTTTCATGTTCAAAGAAAGTCCTCTATCAAGTCGGTTACCAGTCGATATTCTCCTGCTAGGGTTTACCCACCGAAAAATTCAAAATTCGAGAGGCACCTTTGACTACTTCCTCAAGTGATTTTGAGAATAATAAAAGGAATAATTAAAACATCGAACATGGATCAACCGCTTGTAGGACACTGATCGGCTTCGTTTTTTCCTCAATCATTTCTTGTAAGACTTGTTGGTTTCTTCGCACTGGTATCCTCCATCTGAAACATTTTCCACTGATTTTTTTAGTTTTCCTTGTCGATCGATTTTTAAGGAAGCGTTTCGTTTCGAATTATTTCGTGGTGCTTCTAATACAAAGTCGGAAAGTCCGGACTAAAGTCCTCTCACCAACGTGACTTGAAGCGATCGAAACTCTTATAGTTTTGCTGAAGTTGTTTCGTCTTTATTTTCGCATTTTCCACGAATTTTCTCTGAAATAGTTCCTTCAATGTGGTCTTAAGTGATTTGTGATTGATCGAAAGGTGTCCATTTTGGGTTTCGTAAGCTTTTGGCGCAATTGCAAACACGATAAGGCGACGGGCAGCACATTGTTTCCCACAAGGTGGCTGATTTTCGTAGAGAGAAAGCCCGTGAGGAATGTGACCGGGAAAATCAGCTGATCTGAAAGTGCATTCCATAGAGATGGAGAGACAGAGCAAGAGAGATGTAAGCAATGAGAAGGTCCACATAAGAGAAAGGAGAGACGGCGCGAGAATAAAGCGCTTGAAGGCAGTTTTTGTTGGACAAAAGTATAAGTATACTTCAGACATTCGTCTGTTTCTGATATTTGCTCAGGCACGCACAAAAGGCAAGTCACGTAGGACACGAAGTGTATGGAGAAATGTGGCCCCTTAAACCTCGATGATCGTTTACTCTTTTGATTTCTCTTTTCAATTGTAATGTTACCGCTAAATATTCAGGCAAAAGTGTAATAATGCCTTAGTAAACTGATTTGGGCGTTTCACATCCTCCACGTTATTGAATAAGTTTGTCATTCCTCATCCAGCAAGGCACGTATTCATTTCCCTCGAAGTCTTTTTAAACGATGATCCAGAAATTTTTCTTCCCGATAACAGAAGAAGGTGGGCAGATTCCGAGCAGAAGGTTCCTTGTGGGGAAGTTGGTTTCTGTTGTTCCTTTTATATTCAAAACCCGCTCAATTTATCCTATTCTCCCAACAGCTTTAGATGGTAGAACAGATGTTGAAGATTCACAGATCTACATACAGTAATAACATGGGCTCGCGTGGTGCAGTGGTAAAAGGCGATAATCACACCCGCGCAGTCGAGCGATCGATCCCGGCCTGGATTAATCAACCCTTTCATACTGGAAGGAGGATTGGTTCCAGACTTGTCTGGGAAGGTAAACGCGCTGACCTGGTATAGTGGCTGGTCCCGCAGGTCATTGTATAGGCCAAATACGCATTCACAAAGCCTCTACGATTCTCAATTGAACACGAGAGCGGCGGGGCATCGTTCGGGGACTGATCAGCGCCGGGACCTTCTACCTTATGTATCTTGCAATAATAATAGTATGTCTGTAGTGTACAGTAGCCGATTAGATAAGACTGGTACCTTTTTACTACGGTTTAATTACCCACATTTGAGACTTCGACGAAGGCGGAAATATTAGCTGGAATAAACTTGTACAAATCTTGGCTAATGAGCTTTCGTCCACAGTATGCTGCAAATTTCTAATGTGCCAAAATTCATCGACAGTCGGTCACGGAATGTTAATATTTATTTATTGCGTATATTGCTTGCGTATTTTTTCCTTGTACTTCTCATACTGCACAGAGAGAAAAGTGAAAACGTACAAAATATGCCTTGTCAGGGGCGGTGGGAAACGTTCACTTTTCAAGTTTCCCGCTGCCATAAGAATGAGAAGAATAAAGAAAAAGGCTCGGTCGTGCAGTAGAGAAAAAAATTTGAACGAAAGGAGAGGCCAAGCTACGTTCTCCAATAGGAATAACAAGTGTGAGAGCGCTGACCCCGCCAGCGCCAGAGTTCCCACGCGCTCTTCTGCCGCTTGCATTTGGCCCACTGATTCAGCATTGCCTTCGTGAAAAGAGGGACCTGACGATGATTTTCTCTCGCATACCGTAACACTCAATTTCTAAGCACTCGATTTAAATCCTTGTGTCCGTGGTAAAGTGCTAACAGACGCTACCGACACCCGCACCGTCGAGCGATCGATTCTTCTCCGAGTTAACCAAGCCTTCCATCCTTCTGGGGTTGGGTAAGTTGGTACCAAAGCTGTCTGGAAAGGTAAAGACACTGATTTAGTATAGTGGCTGGCCTACGTCAGTAATGGAATTGGCCAAATGCCCACTCACCATGTCTCTAAGATTTGAATGGAACACGAATGTGATGGCGCGTCCTTAAGGGACTGATCAACGCCGACCTCTTCATCTTATATTTTTTTTACCGTAACTTCAAAATTGTACGAAGTTCGAACCTCAGAGAATTTCCAAGGTCGGTTATCATTATCATCATTCATCGTTTTGAAAAGTTCGCCTACTGACAGGTAAGAGCGTCTTGTCGACCAACTTTCCCATCAAATATTGGTATAGGTTGGTGGCTTCCGATACTGAGCTCTGGTTTAGTCATTGAGTCAGTCTTGACAGATTTTCTTCTTTTTATCCTATCCCTTTTCTAACTCTTCTTTTTTTTTTCTACTGAACCAAACTCTCTTTCTTCGCTCAGATTTTACCCAGTGAATCATCGCATCATGCTATATATTTGACCATATATGTTTAAATACTTCCGTCGCCTACGAATGTTCATGCTGGGACATTTTTAACTGCTCTTTTCAAGATATTGATTTCCTTTTTTAGGTAATTCTCTGGCTCTGGCCAAGCACAGGTGGTGCTCGTTCTGTGGTGGTCGTCGTCATCCTCACGTCCTTCCTCTTGAGGCTCACTCCGATTCGGCTGCAAGACACTCCTATACCGTAATTATTCATCTTTGCCTTCTAACCACACCAACTCTAGTCTACTTGTCTGTGAGAATAGATTTTTCTTTTCTTGGGTATACAGAAGCAGGTTAAACACCTAAGCCTCATAGAAGATTCTGCTCTTTTAGGCTTACTACCGAGCACTCATTTTTGATCAAAAAGCGATCAGTTCATGTAGGGAAGTTGATGAAGAAAAGCAAACGACTGTGACTGGAAAAGCAGCCGTTTGATCGAATATTAGCTCAACATTGCGAAAGTATTTTGACTGTTCCCAGTCGATGAAGCAGCACTAATCGAAAAAGAAGGATAACTAAATTTGTTGCTTAGACAAATATAGCACAGTCCAGCTGGTTCAGCCGCTTTTCTACATTCTTCTTCTTCTGAACCACAGCTGTTGGTTCTTTCTTCTTCGGGAATGGCCCAGGCAAGTGCATTTGCTGGTCTAATAGGTGTTTCTCCAGTTCGTCACTGTCTCTGTGTATAGCCCCTTCAATTGCAAAGGGTTTCACTGGTAAGGGTCTTTTTAGTATGACATGAAGTTACATAATATTTTGCTTAGTGGTGATTTTGCGCCATCTATTGAGCATTTCGGGTTTCCCTCCGGGTTTTCTTCCACTTTCTTCCTGCCGAATGTGCCATTGAGTACCTGCGATATAAGGTGGCTCATTTTCTGCTCCATATAAGTTGCAACATGCAACGAGAAGGAGCTGCTCCTTATGTTTTCTTTGTTTGCCTTCATTCGGTTTCGTAGAAAACGTAATTTCGCTAAAATCGATGGCAATATCGTTTAGAAGAGAGTGGTGGAGAGGGGGGAGTGGTGATGGTGGGTGTGTACGGAGAAGGGGACGGGTGGGTAGGAGGGGTTGCTGTGACTGGAAGAGCTGGGGGCTGGGTGGTGGCTGTCTATCGCAGCGGCATAATAAATTTTATTTTGCGTTCCCGCTGCCTATTTTATATACAAACAACGAGACGTCGGGCTTCTCGGCTTTGCTACCTCGTGAGGGGAGCCGATGAGGGGGGGGGAGGGTTGAACTCCTATTACGATTTCTCCATTGGAGATTGATGGTGCTAAGGAGTTCTTCAACTTTGTTCCGTGAAAGTTCCAACATGCAATGAGAAGGGGATTGCGGACCATTTCTGAAGGAAAGGTGTCTTGGTCAAGGTAGTACGATATAACATAGAGTAGCATTTTAGCTGATAACGACGTGAATAAATCTTGGTCTACTGAGGTCGGTTAAAACTGAACTGAACATGCCATGGGGCAATTTTAGCCACAAGTCATTTCTCTTATCAGAATGTTAACTGGACGCCTGCGCACACACCAGAATTGACCGAGCCTTCCTCTTCATCCTTGAGCCACTTCCTTCTCATCCCTTTCATCAGCAGCGCCCCTCCTTTATTGCGACCATAACTTATTCTTTTCATGGTCTTTTTTTCTAATGAGCTTAAAATTCCTTTTCCTGAGTGAGGAACTGTCAGTGAGCAGCCTAGATAGTACGTGTCTTTTCCTCGCTGTACCCATATCCAGCTAGGCTACGAGAAATAAAAATAATATTAGGTCTTCCTATTGCCGATCACACAAAAACAAAGATTGGAAAACCCATTCAGTGAAGTTTAAGCCATCCGTCATCAATTCGTGGTTATACGGGCGTATTGTGCATTGTGATGCACAGTATAAAAGGTGAGGTAAAGGTGAGGTGATCGACGTTGATCAGTATCCTAAGGTGAACCGCCACGATCGTCTTCCATTCAAAATCGTGGAGGCATGATGAACGTGTATTTGGCCTATACAATGACTTGCGGGGGACAGCCGCTCTACCAGGTCAGTGTCTCTACCTTCCCACACAAGTCTGGTACCAATCTACCCAATCTCGAAGGGATGGAAGGGTTTGTTAGCCCGGCCGGGGATCGATCGCCCGACCGTGCGGGTGCCTCTGGCGCCCTTGCTGCCATACCACGCACGCCTATTGTGGCGCGTTATTTGAATAACATTTGAATTTTCACTCAGTGTTAAGTTGATGGTGACGAGTATCAAGTTCACTAAGAGCAGAAAAATGTGCACTCATGTCTGAAATATAGGTGTGGAGAAGTTGAGCGTTCCATGACAGCGATAACATTCAGTTCCCAAGAATTCAATTTCTACTTCCCTAGGAATCCCTCGAAAAAAGGAAATAATATTCATATTTTGGAAAGGGTTGCAAGGGGTCTTATTTTATTGAGAATAGTGCAAGCGTTTCTTCACAAATGCAGAACGAGCACGGCTGGATTGATTTCGTGCCGGAAACAACATTTGTATGGGCATATTGCGTGGTTATTTTTGCGGAGGTGTTTCTGAGGAGAGATGAAGGCCACCACATCCGTTGCATTTCTCTTCATTCACATTGTTAGCATTGCTGTTACAGCAAGAACTACTTTGCTCTCGTTTAATGTATGCAAGCTCAATGGTGCCCGGGAGGGTCGTAGATGAGGAACTAAAATTGAAGGTGAGGGTTAGAAGAGGTAGCTAATATACCGCTCACGAAGTGATTGAACCAGGTATCGGGGGTTCTGCAGGGAAAAATGAGAGGCTAAGACTTGTACTGCGTTTCTGGTGTCCTTGTATCAGCATAATCATTCTTGATACCCCGCAATTTGAGAACCGATACTTGAATTCTAGCCCACAATAACTACAGATTGCAGTAGATATTGAGTTATTCTCTATTGAAAACCGATTCTACCGAGAGGTCCTGGATTTGTGACTATGAAAAATAATAAAAATAAAGGTGGAAGGGGCGCGCGTGGTACAGTGGTAAGAGACGGTACCAAAGCTCGAACCATGGATCGATCCGCGGATAGCGAAGCTTTCCTTCCCTTCAGCTTTCCTTCCATGATCTTCCAACATGCCTCTACGATTTGCATGGAACACGAATCTTAAGGGAATTGATCAACGCTGACACCTTAAAATTTACCTTTTCGAAGGGGGAAAGGAAACGGTGAACCGTTCAATTCAAGCTGTCGAGTGCTATCACAACTTTGCCTCCACCGCGTCATTTTCGCAACTATAATTCTTCAGACGACAGTCAGGCGAATCGATTTCGTTGTTATCGCAAAAAAAACTTATTGGTTGCTGTACGCCGCCATCACTTCTTTATACGAAATTCCGTAACAAATCATGGCCGTTTCGGAGGTGTGCACGCTCTCCTCCTAGACATTGGTTACCGGTGGTCGTACAGGATGTGAGGCCGGTGGTAATCGACTGCTTGGTTAATATTTGTTCTATTATACAATAGTTCTTATCGCGCTCATTCTCTGTCGCGCTCTCTCATGCGATTCTCCGTTGCTGCAGTCGTCGGCCGTCGCGCTCGACCAACACAGCGATATGGGGTTTATTTTGTTTTCCGCAGCACTCTACTCCTTTGCCCTACTTCAATCTTCTTCTGGCATCTTCTACTTCGGCAGTTGTTCCTATGGCTCCGCTGCCCTGCATTTAATCATCGTCGCACTTTTTTTTTCATTTACACTGTGCGTGCTTAACGTGCACTCAGTTGATTTATTTTTCTTCGTTGTTATCTTTTCAGTTAAGGTTATTTTTCTAGGGTAATATCTTAGTGCAACCGCTTGACATGCTCCTCGCCAGTTCTAGTGAATACTAGCGATAGCGTAATTTATCATAACATGCAGAACCCAGTGATAGCGGTGTTTGTTAGCTATGGTCAGATGGCTTACAGGAGTAGGCCGGTCGCTGACTGAGTGGCGGTGAGGACTTACAGAATCTCCACTCTTTCCACTGACAACGCTCATTTTGCGTCCGTGGCACTGTGGCCATTACATTACAGGGTGTGGCCAGAAAATTTGATAAGGATCCGTTTCTTTTTCGACACCACCATAAAGCTTTTGTATCCGGCGTTTTTGCTGATCTCTTTATCAAAAACATTTGAGATCATTGAGTGGCCCAAGTTACTCCACAAAAGCCACTGATTAGTCTGTACTTCGGTGTGTGTGGTTGCATTTAGACGTTTACGCTTTTGCTGTGGCATTACAGTGTTATTTCTTGCTGATCCTACTACAGAATGGTGACGAGGATTGTGTGATTTCGTCTGTGAATCTTTACGTACCCACACTTCACGTTCGAGTAATATCACCGCCACTGTGCTTTTGGAAATCAGTTTCCTGTTGGATATACCAGTGATTTGACTGGGAATCAGGTTGATGGCCCCGAAGCGTAGGTTACGCCTAGACCGCTTTCGAATCGCAACGCGACGTCGCGAGTGCACCTGCTCATAAATCCATATCGCTATTTTTCTACTGGGTTCTTGATGCTGCGTTCACAGCCATTAATCCTGCAACGCCGCAAAATTTTTGAAAGCTTCACACCATAGTGTCTGCGGATGGGCCGACTGACTGCATCATAGATATTCCAGATGACAAATTTTAACGGCGTTGGGTCATGGAATTGTTTAAGCGGTGACTTTCTGTGAGTAGGACATTACGTTCGTCTATACTCCGTCACCTCCGTTTCTTTTCGGATTGGTCTTCCACTAAGCAGCAGGAACCGCGAATCTAAGCTGTCTCCGAACTGCTGCTGTGGTGGTAGTTGCAGTAGGTCTGCTTTTTCTTCTCCCGCGCGACATTTCTTTGCCTCATTCTCTTATGCCCCGGTCGGACGCTGCGCGCCATCTGTCAACATCGCCTTCTCACTCTGAATTCAATGCATCTATTAGCATGTGGGGCGCTGATAGACGAGGATTTTCACATGGCTTTCGGCTGCTGCTGTGAGGAGGGCGGGACGCGCTCGGTGATTTCCGGCGGCCTACACGACCACGGCGACGACGACGACGAGTGACGGCAAAAAGCCAGAAGGCGGGGCCTCGGGCGAGTTGTCACGGCGGTGATCTTTGTGCATCGCCGGCGGCGGTCCCGTCCCGCCCACAGTGATCTCTTGTGCGAAGGGCGACCGCCGAGTGACTGATGATCGCGCTTAATTGTCGCTTTCAGCTGCTCAAATAGCTAGTAGAACAGCTGAAATGAGAGTGAGCGACAGAGTGATGCTCGTCGAAGCTCTCGCCCTACTGAGGTGCTAGGCACCGACGGCTTTACCGAGACTTACAGGGGTGCTTCTAATGGGACCGCCACGACGGAAGTGCGAATGATCCTCTGAATCATTTTTCTTTACATTGATAAAATCTTTCGAAATCAGGAAGTAGCTTGAAAACTAGTTCCACTTTGCGTTCGAACCAATAGATTGTCCAGAGACCTACACTGACCCAAAATGAGCGTTATTTCTGATGGCGCTGGGTTCATAGCACAAACGGCGGCTCGAGCGGGGTTCGTACCCGCTTCTCAGTCCCACTTCTCGGGGCATCGCGATTATATAGGGTGGTAAGAAAGTCTTGAGCCACTTTGCTTGAAAGTTTCAGAACTTCCGACTTCTGGATTGGAAACATAACCCACCATGAGATAGTTGTTAGCCATTCACGAAGCAGCGTTACGATGGGTATAAATAACCAAACCCTCTTCTTTAACTTCAGATTCGATGTCATTCCCACAAGAGCATATTTGAGCCGTCATCTTTAACGGACGAAAGCACAGCACTGGAACGATGGAAACCATTCGCAACGTCAGCGTTGTATTCGCAGAAGACACTACAACCCTCAGCATCGTCGGGCTCTGGTTATATCGTTTTACAGCTCGAAAATCCGGCTTCAAAGGCAAGCCTTGATTGAGACGGGCTCCTTTGCTAGAAAATTCTCCCTTTCTGGAAGCTGTCGCAATGGGTCTAGAAAAAGCCACTCGTAGTATTGTAAGGAGACTATAACACACTCATACTACAGTTATCAGTTGACTCCATTCCCTCGTTACAGAGAAACACTGAGGGGACTGAGGTCGGACGTTCCGGCCGACAGCATTCGGTGCACACTAGCAATGATGTAGCACCACGCAATAACGATAAAGAGACTAATAAAAACTTGCAGAAATGCGGTTGACACAGGATTTTGCAATCATCTTATTACACTTATATTGTCTCCTATAGCTATCAATTGTTTTCCTTCCACGTTCCTTTTTAGCTGAGAAAAGAGTCACCAAAGTCGACGCTGTCACACTGGCAGTCAGCGACTTCTTTGGTTTCCAGCCTGCTCCGTTCTGCAAGTAGAAGATTGCTGACCTGCCTATCAGGGACGTTTTGGTTCTGACTAACAATGGTGATCAAATCGTGAAGTAAAATGCATTGTGCACTGGATAAGAAAACAAAGAAAAAGTAGACGTCAAACGGCTCAAGACTTTCTTACCACCCTATAGATTTTTGCCATAAATTTATATCATCGGTAGAACAAATAAACGCTCATTTCGCATCTGTGTAAGATTCTGCACGGCCTTTGAAAAAAGTTTCCAAGTGTATCGCTTCGTAAAAATAGAATAACCGAAGCTTGACACTTTGCCTGGTATTTTTCAGTAAATGGGACAGATTGGTGTGGGGTAGGGGTCAAGTACAAGTATGAGAAATGTAGTCGAATTCCAGTAATTCGCCTGTTTGTTCTGGCTCCTTCTCTTCATTATTTTCTTTAGTTACTGCAGCAAGGAAATTGGAAGTTTTCGACTCAAAAAATTTGGCCCAAAAATTCGGACACAAATTTCGGACAATCTAAATTCTTTTCTGGATTTGTTTTGGATGAAAGTTCATTGAGTGAAGTCCTGTTTCTGCGTAAATCCATAGGAATCGCCGAAGGTATGAGTATAATAAGTTTCTCTCGTGTTCTTCATTCATCACCTTTGGTTGTGTTCGGGTCTTTAAGCATAAAACTGTTACCCTTGAATTTGTCGGCTGTGGCGGCAGACGTTCAAGGTGACGACTTAACGAAATATTTTCTGCCAGGCCGTATGTCAGCCACCCCAGTGGTGGCTGTAATGAGCCCCAGATGTAGTCATTTAACTCTCTCGAAGCTATATCTATGAATTATTGAACGGTGTCAGGCTGCGTTCGTCTTCGGCAGCTGTTCCCGACTCCGCCTTTTCCCATGGTAGCCGAATTACACAACGCGATATAGCGGCAGTTTACATGCATTTGGCCCGTGCTGGAAGCAAAATATTTACAGGTTTTTCATTCGGGTTGTAAAAATCAATTTGCGCAGCTGAATGGCGCTGCTCGGTGAACCACACAGAGGCTCTAAGCCAATGTTCGAGGCCAAAGGTGATCTATTTTGTCGACTTTTGGAAGGACGAAATGTCCAATAAAATCATTGACGATGAAGATGGAGCAGAAGCAAACCGATAGAGTCCCTTGATTAGCAGGCAAATTGAAAATTGAGACACCTTAAAGGACCTTACCAAATCGCTGATTTCCTTTCAACGTCCAGTTTTCGCAGTGATCCGGTTGGGTTATGTTGGTTTGGGGCGTGCGTGGTGCAGTGGTAAGAGGCGCTACTGACACCTCCACGGACGAACGATCGATTCCCGTCCGGGGTAACCAAGCCTTCCATCCTTCTGGGTTCGGATAAATTGATATTTGAAGGCGGAGACACTGACTTGGTATAGCGAATGGCTCCCGCAAGTCACTGTATAAGCCAAATACGCATTCACCATGTCTCTACGATTCTGAATGGAAAACGAGTGCTGGGGAGCGTTCTTGGAGGACTGTTCAACGTAGAAATCTGTACCTTTACCTTTTATCTGCGCTGTTGATCCCATACTGTTCACGCCTTTCGGACAAAATCGAATTTTTTGGCCGTGACCAGTTCATTGGTCTTGCTTTCCCAGAAGTTCTCTGTTAGCCGATCTGTCATCCTAGGTATGATGATAGCACGTCACTCTTCTCGGCTATTTCGAGCCAAGGCAGAGGTTTTTGCCCGAACGGGCTCGTCACTGCAGCCTCTTGGGCTCAGATTCGTGAACGGATGAGCGGTCTCCGATACCGCGGCGCAGCCAGAACCAGACGGCAGGTCGATGAGAAATTGCGTTTAACATAGGAAGTTTATTATAAGCAGACAAAGGTGGGCGCCGTTAGGGGTATATCTTAGGGTTTATCGGGGTTTATCAATGATGAATCTGGGCCTTGGCCGTTTCGCATGGAATGGCCAGGAATACATGTGACGTAAAATGGACAAACTCAAGGCCCCAGACAAAGGACTCCGTGCGACAGAACGAATGTCGGCTCTCGTCCCCATCATCTTGTGGCACCAGACCCTTCAACACTTTTCCTTCTTCAGACCTGTCAACCTGGTACCGACACCTTTTCAGCTATTTCTCAGCAAAGCAAGGGTTTCTGCCTGGAACAGTATTGAACCTGATCATCGAGATCATGAGCTTAAGCTCCTAACCCCTCGGCTATCCCTATCCCTTGCGGGACGAGGCCTGACGATGAGCAACCGGGCGCCTGAGGGCGGAGCGCTGACCAGAAGCTGGTCGGAGTGGCCCGCGGTCGCTGCGCTCTCTGTCTCTGCGCACGGCCGAGCCAATTTGCATTGTCGCCGGCCGGCTCGTCTCGGGCATTGATCAGCTGCTGGCGCGACAACTCGTCCGGACGAGTTTCTCGCGCAGGCCGCCGCGTCGCAGCCGGCGCGCGCCAAATTTGATTCGCTTGTGGGGGCACGCGGCCGCAAGACCACCAGCCGACCCGCCCCCGAACTCGACCTGCGCTGGCCCTTCGCGCTTTGTTCGCCGGTTGGCCCGTTTTCCGCCTTCCAGTGTTTCTCCATTTGAATCCGATTTCTCGTTGTTTTCTGGACCATCAACGATCAACTACTATTCTGCGTTTGACCATGGTTTGCCTGTTACCTAAGGACCTCGGCGCAGGCCCCCCATTCCTTGTGCGGTGGCCCAGAAGACCGTCTTTGGAAGCCGTGATGCACGTACGTTTTTTGGTTTGTGGATGGGGTGCACCTAGAGAAAAATTTCTCGATGCCGTTTTTTGCAGAAGGCTGTCCGACTCGTGTTAGAGTACAATATAGGAAAATGCACTTTTGAGAACAATTTGACCCATGTGGGCCCACAGCCGAGTACACTGGGTACAATACTTCTACTGTCTGCACCTTACCCATGAAGCACCCGTTTTTTTCTGTTGCGGTAGTATTACTGAGATGTTATCTTCATATTTAGAGTAGCTGCGATTTATCGAATTAAGCAGATACGTAAATAAAGAAAAACCAATGAAAGTGTCATTTGATGGCTCGATCAAATGAATGAGAAGTCAAGCTAGAAACCGGGAAAGAGTACTTCAACTCCATTCATTTTACAGAAAATGGTCGTTTATGTCTAGGGAAGGTTTTCATACTTCTTCGTATTCTTTTAGTTCACATTTTATCATTCTGTTAATTCGCTCTGTTTGGACGCTGTCAATTGATCAGCTATTTATGTTCATTTGTCTATTTACTTCGGAGCTGGACCAGAGCCGATCTGAGATGAAACCTGCTAGTCGTTTCCTGAAACCACCCAGGACGTTTTGCCTCTAGACCTTCTTCCATATGAACCTGCCCCAATTGGTGGAGTATGAAGAATTCGAGAATTCTCAACCTGAGACAATGTCGCATTTCTTGAAGAATCTAGTGGTTTTAGAAATACTAGCAACAAAGTATCGATATGCCGATTTTGTGAACACTTTTACTTTGGGAGACTTCCTTGTAACCATGCTTCAGCTCTTATAAGAGAGCTGCCCTTTATTTCATCTTTCTTTCACAACTCTGCTGGAAAGCACTCGCGCCTATCCATACAAACGGTAGTCCCGTTGACGCGCTCCATTGCAAACCGCGCGCGATTGCCGTGTACGCCGCATACGGTGGAGTATCCACATGAGAGGGCCAAGAACAGCCATCAAAGTGCCGAGATGGCCGAGTGGATGTTTGTAGCGAAGATGCTTGTCGAGTATGGGTTGCAGGTTCGAGTCCTTCCTGCTGGGTGCTTTCTGTAGTGCTCAGTTTAAGCTTAAGCTGTCGCTCTGCTTTCGGTAGTGATCCTTTAGACCCTTCATTTGCAAGGAACTAGTGGTTCACCCACCCCGGAGTTCCTTCCTTAGCTTGCGCTTAGGTAGACCACGCTTAGGTTTGTACTTAGGCTAAGACTTAATCGAAGGGTGAAGTGGCTTGATTGTTAGATGCCCGGGTCAGGGTGTTCAGCCAGATTTGAGATTTTGACCCCACCGCCCAAATCGTTAATAGGGTCCTCGACCGAAGTCCAGAAAACGAACATCAGATCCGTATCAGCGTTCCAATTAACCCCCGTAAACGAAATTTCAGCGAAATTTAAATTTTCGACCTAAATCCGAGTCGGAACTTCTAACAAGTGCCGTTTTCTCGAAAAAAAAAACTAGCCGGCCACTATTGTCCTCGCAACCCAAGAACTGTGTGAAAGTTCGTCTCCTGCTCTGGATAAGTCGACATTGACGCTGTTTTCGTAAATCCTTCCACACTACTGCGAACGATCGCAGTTATAAACCAGGCTACCTAACCGCTGAGCTCTCGACCACGATCAGGGCGGCGCGAGCGTGACGCGACGCGGCCGAGGAAACTCGTCGCTACCGTTTGTATGGATAGGCGCGAGTCTGGAAAGCCGCCATGCTGAATTCCCTTTTTACTGTTTTCACATTATGCGGATTGGTACAATTTCAACTCAGTTTCTAGTCTTTCAATTTTTTGTTCAGTTCTGATGGAGGATGTCTTTCCTGCTAGTTTCTCTTTTCCATTCTTGAGCTGTCTTCTGCTGGCTGCACCAGAGCAATCATATCGTCATGGATTCCTAGTTTTAGCTGCGACAAACCAAAGATTCGTGAAGATGTCGTTTAGAATTGTGGTTCACGTTTGAAAATTGCTCATTCACTTATTCATGTTTCATTTTATATGTCGTGATTATTGTTCTTCTTCGCTCGAAATTTATTCGATGTTGACGCTTGATTAAGTTCTTATGTTCCAGATTGGAGAATCGTTGATATTTCTCGACTTCGCAGCTTTACGTTCACTGAAGTTTTCGAGCAGGGAAGCTTCTCTTTTCTGCCATCTCCTAGTTTACACCTAATCTTGATCAAGTCAGATCTAAATGTGGTAACTCATTTTTAGTAAATTTAAACGTTTTGTTGAATCTTGCTTCTAGTCGAATCGAAGTCGTAGGATCGTATTTGCAGCTATCTACTTGATTTTAGGTTAGTTTTCTGTCAACTAGCTGCTTAGAATTCTCTCTTCCAATAAGTGATAGTGGTACTGGCTACAGTTTTATTGATGCGGAATGGCTCTGACGTCATCATCCTTCCATTCGGAGAATAAAGGCAATATATTGTGAATGAGTCATTTACTGTGCTGAAAGAGTTTCGAAATTTGCTCAAGCTGACTTTAAGTCGTGACCAGGGAGATGAACCTTCCCTTCCCGGAGACCTAAGGTTATCCTGAGATCCAAAACCGCTCCAGCGTTGGTTCTGCTCTGTTTCGTTCATTTTGTTTGCAGTTAAAATGGCGCGGGCTATCGTGTTTCCATCGTTCTAGCAGGCCACAGTGCACTATCGCAACCGCTTTTTGACGCTTTGTTTGAAATGCCACAATCCAAATACTCGTGATTAACGACTATAGAACGATTCGTCATAGGGACTCTTTTTGTGAAAAAAACTCAATTTACTAAAGGTGGTCAGTGAAAAGAGCTTGAGCACTGTTTCATACTCGACGTTTAAATCTTGTTTCTTTGCATTGATTCTGTGGAGGACTAGAATTGTCTTTATTCATTTCCTACGCTCTTAAGCATGCAGGTCTATGACATTAGAGGAGTAACAGAACATAGAGCCACAGTGTAGCTCAAGTCTAAGATGGCTAGTGAGAGAACAAAATCCTTTTCCTAAAACGTTGTAACGTCAACCGCAGATCATATAGAAGACTGCTCAAAAATTAAGAAGCAAATAGTGTCTCGAAATTAGAGGTGACCTAACCACAGACGGAGGATTTATGTAGAGCGTAGTGGTATTTTGTCAAATTCATTGCGGGTTGTAGTTGAATGGGCTGCTCCGCATGCGATAGGTACCAAGAATTTTTAAGCTTACAGAAGTTGTAAAGCTGGTATAGAATACCTCACCATTAATGTCGAGAGGGAGTGATGAGGCTCTGTGGTACAGCACAATGATTTCGCAGTAGGAAACTTGTAAGATGCAATATTAGATCCAGTTTTGGACTTATCAATACGTCGAGTAGTTTTTGTTGCGTGATCAAGGTGGAGTTTCGTGCTTTCTATTGGATATTGGATACTTTGCAGTTGTTGACTAATTAGAGGCAGAGTTGGCATATAATGAAGAATAAGAGTAACCAGCCACGCTGTTGAGTATTGATTCCGTTTCCGTATTCCACTGCTTATTCTTCACCAATCCAAGACCGCCAGATAACGTTAGCAGGAAGTTTTTTTTTCGAAGCTTTTCAGAAGAGTGCTTTCGGATCGTTCGTCGCTTTTGAGCCTGGTTGCCCTTCGTTGAAGCGATTTGTTCATTTCCACGAATTTTCTAGCTTTAAATTTTCATGAAAAGAAGCATAGCTAACACGAAAGATAAATTCTTGGCGTCAGGGCGAATTTCGAGTGGCTCATTATGCGTTTGCTGTTCAATTCTATTATTTAAGCGTAATAGTCAATTCCATTATATTATGCAGGCGATGACGACAGTAGAATATCTATTTACCCTGAAAGAGGAGAGCGTAAAGGGCCCATCGACGCTCTCCGTCACTGAACCGTTTCATACACCCACCTTTCGTTATTCAATGCATAGCTTTTATGGGTGTGTTTTCTCCGAAAGAACGATTTTAATCGAAAACGTTTCCATCTCGTTTTTAGTTATTCAGTCGAAATACTATTCGTTATGAAATCCTCGAAATGGATCTCGAAGTTCTATCACTTTTATATGTTGCTGTGGTTTTCAGAGGGATAAATGAAGTAAATGGTTTTTTATGATGATCGACTAGAAACTGACACATCTTAATATGCATATCACCACAGGTAACAATTTCGCGTGGCTATCGAAGCTTATTGCAATGTGCTTTGGAGAACTATCGGTTCTCATTTGCTTTTTTGCTCCTTATTTCGCCACAAAGTGTGGTTGCTGACTTGTTCTAATTCAGATTCTTCTTGTGTGATATTGCTTCTGCTTCTTACCTGACATTGAGGACAACTGGTTGGTAGTTTAGCGCCATCCGATTGAATTTTCATTTTGTGACTATTTTTTAGTCACAATTTATCTAAAATGCGCTCACATTTGTGTTCGATTTAGACTAGGAGTGTTCTGAGAATAGTCGTTGAGGAGGTGGAAGTGATAATTTTGTAGGATTTGGGGTAAACTGGTCTAGATAATAGATAGCGAACTGTTCTGCTTTGTCCTGAGATCGGTGTAAGCTTTATGTAAACATTTGTGACTAGTACAAGTCAGGTGCTTGATTTCGTGCCTGTTGTGCAATGCCCCACCTCTCGAAGGTGGAATGTAGCACGTAGTTTTTTCCGATTACGGCTGCCTTTCTTCGTTGATCGTTCATGCGTTTGTGATTGAATTTTATTTTCTATCGTCGGTGTCGCTCAGTACCAGTCGTCGTCGTCTAGTCCAATATTAGATACCTTTGCGTAATTGCGACCTTGAAGCACACACACCGGTCGTTTCATTGATATTTGGTTCGCTTTCTCTCCATTTACGCCGGTGCATGTGCGTACGTGTATGCGTGACCGTGATCGGCTGTCGTCGCCAGATCGAGGGTGACAAAAGTTCGAGATGTTTATCATGAAAAGGTGTTTCAGTGGGCGGAAGCAGCATTTCTTCGATCCTTGATCGCCGTTATCTCCATCTACGCTAAAGGATTGTCTATTAATTAGGAAGATCATTAGTTGGGCGATGATTTCGCAGTAGGATAATAAGTTCCCTTGGTTCTATTTTGTGTGCAAATCGTGCTGCTCTGTCAGATACCCTGCTCTGCATCAGCTCACAATGGACCAGTATTCTTTCTAAGCTCTCCACTTCGAACTGTGCTAAAATTTGATGTATTCGCGGTCTAAAGTCTCCTTTGTGTGTTTTGCGTATTAAAATGCTTTTGCCTTTTTAATGAGAAATCAGACTCTGTTATTTATCACACCTTGACAGTGTACTGATAAATTACGCTAGGCATCGCTCATTCCCTTTTCCTCCACAAATCTGAACCCAACTAGGTACGCTTACTTGGTAGTGACAGTTTCAGTTTAACGATTATATAGCTATTACAATATAGCCTACCTTTCGTGCGAGAGTCGTCGCTCGAAATCGAAATTTCGGTGTGTTGTGGAAAAATTAGTGGCGATCACTCAATTAAGCCTCTCGTACCTACTACAACCAATGGAAATTATACAGGCGAGCATCAAAATCGTCTAGGAAATTCCCATTACAACGGTTGGATGAGATTGACGGAAGTATTCGTTAGTTCGGAGTTTGGAAACTGGGATTGTGTCAAGTTCTATGTTTGTCTCAATGAAAACTAACTGAATCTACTAGGGAACATACAGTGTACGCAGTTACAGTTACGCTAGCCATTTTTTCTTTTTGAAATAGAGCCTCGATCTCGCCTAATGATACAGTCCCCTAGTGCTCTGAGAGACTTAACTGGGAAGATACTCTCTTCAAGCTCCTCATCTAAAACGTCCACGTATTCTTGAATTATTCGCGTCTTGAATAAATAGGAAATATTCTAGTGCTATTCATTTGCAGGATCGGACTGCTGCGGCTGCAATTTCTATTTGGAGTCGAGAAAATTTCTGTTGGATAAAACTATTGTCTCGAGCGACATTTTCTTCATGTAGGCTGCACTTGTGCGCATTACGTCATGCTCATTATAACGTTTGCAGCAGCAAACGACACATTCCCGAAATTGTGCGACATTTTACAATGTCTCACGTAATCCAGTATATGCCTATCAAATTTCTATTATTATCCTATTAGTAATGAGCAATTATTATGACGAAGCATAGCTTAATTAATATATACCGAGAATTAAAATAGAAAATCTACAGCGATGCTCGCAGTGCTTATATTTTTTACAAGTGATCCAGTGACATTAAAAATGTTATTTCATTCATACTACAGTATGTTGCTGATGATGTCATGATTATATACACAGCTTCTATCAGGGTGATCCAAAGGTTCGTGTGCCTTGATTTTAAAAAGGTAAAGGTGAAGGTGTCTACGCTGATCAGTTCCCGAAGGACGCGCCGCCGCATTCGTGCTTAATTCAGAATCGTAGAGACATGGTGAATGCGTGTTTGGGCTATACAATGACTTGAGGGGGGAGGCAGTCGCTTTACCAAGTCAGTGTCTTTACCTTCCCAGAAAAGTCTGGTACCCCCACTTACCTGACCCCGGGGGATGGAAGGCTAGGTTATCGGGGCGGGGATCGATCGCTCGACCATGCAGTGACGGTAACGCCTCTAGTGTAGCATACGGGTCCTTTATTCATATTTTGAGAAAAAAAAACAATTGACCAATAAGGTTATTTTGGTTAAGCACAATTCTCTCGGATTGCTGGAAAAGAATGGTGTATAACCATGATGGCCTTATCGGTCATTTATTTGTTTTTCCCGAGTCTCAGTGAAAGAAGTCTGAACCTGAGATGCACACGAACTTTTGGGCCACCCTAACATCTTCCATTTTCTCGTTAAAAGTTTCCTTTCTCATGTTGCAGACATATAAGTGTTATATGCAATAACGACTGTGGGATAGTTTCAGCGATGAATTGTGAAGCGCTTTATGGTGTTTTGTATTCCTTGTTGAATTTTATGATATCGTTTCGAGTGTTTCTTAGAATGCTTTTCGTGTTTCAATGCGACAATCACAGTCAGTCAGTCTCATTCGCTGCCCCGTCACCGTCGTTATCGCTAGGGCTCGTATTTGAATGTCATGAATGTTGTATTGTATGTGTGTGTGAGTGTGCGTGCCTATAGAAAACGTCTTTCTCTCTGCTCGCGTTGCTCTGAGAGAGTGCTGTGTTATTGGTTTTTTATTTGTCTTTGTAATTGTTTTTCGCGAGTCGTCCGCGCGCTCGCTCGCCGACGCTCGTCGTAGTCCTATACGAGGTGGTGGTGGTGGAGAGAATGCAGCGAGGGTCGCACCCCAGACCACCATCACCACCATCACCAACCATATACAAACGCGCAACTGCGGTTCCACCCTCCGTAGCCGCACTCACGATCGCCTCTCTATTTGCTCGTGTTCTTAACTAAATTCTCCGAGTTCCGCCACGAGAATTTTTATTTTGTAAACACGCTTCTTGACTCTCTCCTTGCCTGTCGAGGCTAGCTCTTTTCGCTTGTACGGCCTTGATTTCGAGTTATTCACTTGTGAGCAATTTCTCAAACATCAGTGTTGACTTGTTCTCGCTATAGGATCATATACATTCAGACGTCAAAGTAATGGTGATTGGCGTTGCCATGCCTTTAGTGGCTATAGTTTTCGAAGAATTTGGAATGTTTGCTGTGCTCTTCTGATGGATGGCATGAAGTGGAAAAGTGGAGAAGTAGGTGTACTCACCAGGGATTAAGCATTGAAAGTTTTTGTGAACAAGGGGTGCTTTTTAAAGATGAACGCGACCCTTAGTCCAGAGACTTGGGTGAGGTGGCTTCGACAGCCAGAAAATTGTAAATGCTTATTAATATGTCATTTACGGGTGGAAAGATTCCTTCTCGGTCGTCGTTATAGCTTTATTATCGATGGTCGTTAAACTCACACATATTTCTATCTAAATATTTGCAGTCTGGATATCGTGTTCTGTTCGTGGCCTTTAGAATGGAACTGTCTGGCGATCAATTTCTGATCGATCTTGTTTACAATTTTTTACATTCCTGACGTCGAACTTCATCGTACGGTTTTCGTCATCCCGCACAAGCCAGTGCCAATATGAAGTGAAAACTTTCTCCGTTGTTCAGTTGCTAATTCATTGAATTCTAGTGTATGTTATATATCAGCTTTACGAGTATCGCATTCCTGATCGTCAAGAGCGTCACTTTTTTACGTTTTCAGTTGTTCGACAGCTGTTCGTGTTAAGAAAACTTCGTTAGTTTACTTTGCTGAGAAATGAATTCCTCACTTTACATTGTATTTTGCCGAAGGGACTTATTTTGGATACCAGCTCCAAGGCCGATTAGGCGAGTACTCCGTTTCTGTGATGGAAATTTGTTCAAAGTGCGTAATTTGATAGCGTCGTTCAATTTTACGTCAATTTCACTGCGATGCGATTGCGATGCGTCGGCGTGTGGGCATTATAACCGCTCTCCGAATGAGTCATCGAGTTTTTCAGATGTTTCGGGAAGAAGATGTGCAGATGTCAAGTCTGCCGGTGATGGCCGGCTTCAATGGTCTTCTAAATCCAGCAAGCATTCTGAACGGTGCCAGAGAGAGCAACGATGCAGCCGACACCGATCGACAATGCTCTACCGATCGATCGATATCGGCCACACCGTCGCAGAGCGGAGACGATCAACATCAGCAGGTTCGTCATGATTGTGTGTGCACGACATCTATGTGAGAGTGAGTGCAGTTAATGCGTCGTCAAATTAGCGATATTGATCGATTGATCGATACTCGAGAGCGGAGCATTGTAAATAAATAGCGCACCCTCGCACCCTTCATTACTCGTCTTGCATCATCTCGCTGTTGTTTACAAAGCGCAGTTTATGTGAGTGAGAGAGAGAGGCATGCGAGAGCGTTACCAAAGCGAAGTGGTGCAGAGAGATCGGTCAGGGGTTTTTTGTTGAGAATCTATTCCTTTATTTGCTGAGCTACTGCCCTGGAACAGTAAGCTACCACAACTGAAAAGCGATGGAACAATTTCCTGTTCATAGATTGATGCCTTTTTGCTCAAATGAGCAGATATTACGCTCAGATGATTCAGTTTTTCTCTTGACCCCTAAGATTTTTGTAATCAGTTCATTGTGTGGTTACGTGGTTTTGATTACTTTTTTATACAAGTAATCGATCTTCGGCTTTTGATGGACTGGTGATATTTATTTTGCTCCGTTTGCTTTCGAAGAGTGTAGTTGATTCTTGTCTCTTTAAAACACCGTTACTTTGATGGGATGGTGACGACAGTAAATGTAGCAGCTGAGATTCTGTAACATGCGACAGCTCCAATCAAAATAGAAGAGGAAATGCTTGAGCTTAGCGGAATTACTGCGCAACGTAACTAGAAGTGAGACGCGCGAATCGTGAATTTAGAGTTTCCATTAGTTCTGGCCTGCCTGGAAGTTTTGAGAGGATTGCTTTGTTTACGCCGCGAGTGAATCACATTTTGGTAATGGCAAGTCGTTCAGTTATTGTTTGTCTTCTTTAAAAAAATGTGCCGTTCTCACATCAGCTTCCCGATGCTGTCAACAACAATTTCCATCTCACACAAGATGGAGTTATTAGGGGTTTTTTCGGTGCTCCTAATTTTCCTCTGATGGGAACCTTTTTCTTCAAAAAGAACAGCATTCCGGGAAGCCCCAATATCCTAAGATTGAACTTCCACTGAACAATTTGGTTTCTTCAGTTTATAGTTTTACTATTTTCAAGTTTTCACTAACTCATTTACGAATTCTTCGATAAACATGATCTACGAAAGGGGTGGAATTGTGAATCTCGTGTGGTCGTGCGTTTATTAATGTCCATATTGTAATGAGACAGAGTTTCGAAGATGGTTAGGGCCAGTTCGATTGATCCCCCGTGCTCTTTTCGGGTTTTCGGGCGGAATTCTACCCAAGAGCCTGAGAGGAATGGCCGAAGAAATTTCATTCCCAGGTCGGAAATGCAGCATTTCGCGTCCGTTGTTCTGTCCGATTAATGCACTGAAATAAATCTAGCGCAGCATAATTGAAAATTCAGTAGAAAGCTTTGTGATTAATTAAACTAAGCCTTTTGTCAAATTAAGCGTTCAGTCATCCGATGTGATTCTATGGTTTTCAGAGCTAAACCTATCAAATGGAAAACGTAGCAGGACGTCAGAACATGTTTTTGGGCATTTGCTGTTTTATCCGAAATAACCTAATCGTAGATGCAGTTCTAAACTTGTGATTGGTGCGAGCATCACGCTGATATGACAGGTCGGAGGAGTTCGACCAATTTCACGTTTTACGCTCTTTCAAGCCATACTACTAGGAGATACTCCGCTTTCCCAAAAAAAGAAAATGAGGAAAACACTTGTCAGCCCCATTTTATGTGGTTGAATTGACGAATGGAATTCGTTTTCTGGAGATTCAATTGTGCTACTGCTCTCTATCCTTGTTCGTTTTCCCGAAATCACTACGGAGCTAAATAAGTCCTTTTTGCAACCGCGCGAGAATTTCTGCAAGAGCTCAATGCAAAGCGGGTTAAGCACGCGTTCTCTCATCCACTTTCGCTTTCCGTTTTTCAGTGTCGCTTGCTAATAAATTTTATTCACGAGCAACGTTGTAAACTGAGAGATTTTCTCTCCACCTAAAAAGCTCGAAAATGAAACCACTTCAATTGATTTGTATTCGTTCTTTTCAGTCGTAGCAAAGTTCAGTTAGCCAATAAATCTTAGCTAGAACTGGTTATGCTGCCTTATCACCAATGTTTGAATGGCGCAGTTCTAATTTTGGAAGTTTGGCAGAAATTGCTTTGGCAGAGATTGCTTTTGACCGAATTGAAAACAAACTAGTTTGCCTCGTAGAGTTTAAAGCAAGCGAAAGTTTGTTTTGTGTCCGTATTGAGGATGGTTCTGAGAAGAGAAATAGGAGAGAAGGAAGATATATTCGATCGTCAACACGTTTGGTGGAGGAAAGAAGTAGCGAGAGACAGCGTTTTGATTGCCAATGAATGAGTGCTTTTCCCTGTGCTATCTGTCCGTCTATTTGAAAAGTTGGACAAGTAGCTGACGAATGCGAGCGTTTTTGCCAACATCTTTTTGAATGTTAGCGAACCAGGTGTAACATTCCTGAACACATTGATCGCAGCTGTTGCTGCACTTTATTCAAAGTGCTTTGTGCTGTTGTTGCTTGGTTTGTGGTGCGCAGAATTGTCACGTCTCGCGCCATCACAGGATTTCATGCCGAACGATTCCATCCTTTACCTAGGGTGAGAAGGACTTTTTCGGAGGTGCTAAAGTTATTCAAAGGCTTTATTCCATTCGATTTAGTTTTTTCAAACATAAATGTGTCTTGTCTCATTCCTTCGTTCTATTCTCGCATTCTGTTTCTCTTTGTTTCTTTCCTTTCTCGTTTTCTCGTTTTCTTTCTTCCCTCCAGAATCTTTTCCTGTCCTACTCGGAAGTGCTACCTTTCTGTGCCGACTTCTCGTTGGCATTTGATATTCCATTTATTCGTGGCAGTCTTCAATTTGTGTACAGCCCTTTTCACCCCATTATGGCAGTTTACTTCACCTGGCTGCTCGTAGATATCTAATTTCAGGGTTTTTGCTCTATTTGGTGATAGTTTTTGAGCCCCTGATTCCCCATCCCTAATTTTTTACTCTAGTAGAAACTTCCGTCTCGAAAAATCCATTTTCAACAATTGCCAGGGTGAGGATGAGGAGGAGAGCTGAGGGCAAAAAGCATCTTATGGTATGAATAGATGGTAAGAACATTTGGAACTTGTTAGAAGTTCCGACCAACGATGCTTAGGTCCGAAAATTAATTTTCGATGAAACTTCGTCAATAAGGGTTCCTTGAGGTGCTGATCATGAATCTGATGTTCGTTTTCCGAATTTCTACCGAGGACCACCCATATTGTCGATTTGGGTGGTCACGTCAAAATCTTAGATTTGACTCAAAGCTATTTACCAGGTATGTTATTTTGCATTTACATTACGATTATGATGTTGGTTTTCGAATTTCGCCCGATTTGGCTGTTACAGGCAGGTTCAGATAAACAATGGGGGCGTGGTCGTGGCGTGGGGGCGGGGTCAGGGTGGCGGCGCAGAGGAGTACCTACCTGAATCGCTCGAAATCGATCGAAATCCAAGGAGAAGGCAGCGGATTCGTAGTCAGCGTCCTGAATAACTTACTCAGAGGAAGTTTTAGCCAGATCGGTAATTTTGACCGGAATATCCAATTTGACGATATGGGGGTCCTCCTCTGAAATTCGCAAAGCAAACGTCAAGATAGATATCAACATGCAAAATAACCACCCTAAATGAAATTTCAACCAAATCGCAAATCTTAGGTGGACCACACCGCAAGCGAAACGATGGTTCTTGGCCGAAATTCGGAAAACTGACACCAGATATATGATCAGCACACCAAAAACCCCATATGAGCGAAGCTGTAGCGAAAATTAGATTTTTGACCTAAGCCCGGTCCGTAGAATGGAAACTCTCAACAAGCGCCGGGAGTCGGAGGTTTTAACAAGTGCGAAGATTCCATAAACAATGATCAGTCATCCTATAGTCATTCGAACACTTGGATTGTTTTCGGGGGGTTGTTTCCCATTGGGCACATAAAGTGGTTCTCGCTGCATTCGGATTTTTAGGGGTTCTGACGAATTCCAGAAAAGGAAGGGCTTTCTTGCTTTTTCTCCACATATGGTTTCATTGGGTACATTTTCAACGTTCGAACTTCAGGATAGGCTCGGGAGAGCTGATTTTCATCTGTTTCCAGCTGCCAAATTAGTGGTGCGTCCTGTTTGTCCGAGCTTATATGATGCTTCAAAAAAGTGAAACCGTGGTCATTGAGGTACTCGCGGCTGGCATTGTCTGCGTTGCGCACCTCATTGCACTTTTTTCATTCAGTCTGTGTGGTTCGTTGTGGTGAGCTGAGTGATTTGTGGTGCTCCCCAAAAAGCTCGTAACCGTGGTCAGAAGTGAGGGGTGCACGCGACTCTTCATGTGGCTGCGGAGGTCTTACGAATGGAAAGTCGCGCGTGTCGGTCGGTCGGTCGGACGGACTGCGTACATTCAAAGGGGTTTATTTAGCAATCGATATTCATGTGTAGTTGGCATTTCGGAACTGGTCTGGTACGCGCACTTTTTCCCCCAGACTAGGCACTTTTACACTATTAAACTGAATCGCTGCCTATTTCCCGTCGTCGTTGCGTGTGTGTGTTGTAGTGAGCGCGTGTGTGTACAGATGTGGATTGGTATGTCTGCTAAGAAATCGTTCTCCACAATAATCCTCATTAATTCATTTTCCTATAAAACAAACACTCTTTTGCATATTTTGTTGTACAAAAGTCTCATCAAACGTGCACATCTGCCTGTGTATGCCTCAGCAAAACTATTTGTTAATCGGGCTGTGAGCACAATAAAACTGATTCATCGCTCTACATCAATAACGAATAAATGCGTGCTGATTCATATTTGTGCAAACTATTTCTCATAATAATAGTTTGTATTGTGAGTCTGTCGACGTCGCTCTCGTTCTTGCCTTCACAGTATAGATGGTGGGAAGGAAAACGAAAGAAGTTTTGCATGAAGAGGAGTTGGTTTCCTAGGTCAGCAGGGGTATTAGGAACAAATTTTAATTTGCTAATTTCTTCACTCTGTGAAGATGTCGACAACTCAGAAATGAAATTAGCAACCAGGGCTTTCTTCCTTTTCCTTTCTTTCACAAACAATAATCAGGGCATTGTTTCGGTTCCTTTTATGAACGTTTCTGACATGAATAAGGAGAAATGTTTTATGGAAAATTTTATTAGTCTCCGAGAAAAATGTGTTGCAAGCTCAGAAGAAGCATCTGAGAGACATGAGTTTTTCTTCGAAATCTTCAACCTACCAAGTTCAAACTATCCTAGCGCTAGTGCCTGTGACTTTCTTAGACTGTTTACATTTGGGAAGACAAAAAAGCGAAAAGAAAATATTGTTCATCGTTGTGACTCATTGAAACTCATTCAGGATTCCCAGAAAGTGGATTCCTGCCACTGTTCAGGGAAAACTGACGTAACTCTTCTGCTAACCTGTTCTGTTTTTTCGGATCAGGTCATGTGGAGTAAGGACAAGAGGAATTGCCTGCTAAATTTACGGATTTCGTGGTAGTTTTCGTCGTCAATGGTTTCGGATATCATCCCTTTACCTTTGTTTCCGATTTGTTTTCTCTTTTTGTTGAATATCTGTGCATTGCTTAGATACTCGCTTCTTAAAGATTTCTCACTTGAGATCGTTATTTCTATTACTTTTTTAGAATGGTTAATTATGTTTTATGTTGTCATTAATTTTGTCTGGGTTTAGCAGTAAAAATACTGGGAGGCTAACTTCTCTAAACAAAGTTCTGAAATGTAACGTGTTGCATTGGCGCAGATGAAAATAAGATCGGAGAGCGCGAAATCGCTGCAAGCCATTCCAATGCTGACCGAATTTGAATAACAGCATGTACATTTTGCAGCTTCCGTGCTTCAAGTCCTGCTTTTCTTAATTGACAGCTCTTTATTGCTTTATTTCTAAATGGCGCCCACTGTCGCATTTCCCCATGTAAATGACAATCTAGTGCGTGCATATTGGACGAGTGTTGGAATCGCTAATCGAGTTAATGCTGCGTGAGTGTTGATATTTTTTATAGTTTCTCTATGTGGTTAATATTTATGCATTGTTGGAAAGTCCCGTTTCAGTGTGGTTGTTTTTGATTGCACAATTCAAAACTGCTCTTTCATGCCCATTTCTGACGAAATCTTTTCATGCGTGTTGCACTTTTCCGAGTTTGAACCAGGGGAAAGCTGGAACTGGTTGGGTTCGGGCATCCTTGACCACTTGTGCAGAGTAAGATACTGTAAAGGGCGCGTGCTGGAGTGGTAAGAAGCTCTAGACGGAGAAAATAGGTATTTTTGACTATTAACATAGGTTTTGGAGAAGGTCTAATGCTGAAGGAAAGGCTACCGCTTTCCCTGAACTGTTCCTTTCAAGACAAATGGTAACTTCCGTACCGTTTGCTTTACTTTCTTTGTAAGCATATTTGTTTTTTATTCTGCATAGTTGAATTTATTACACCTTTCCCTGTTGTATTTCTTGTCTTTTCTTTCAATACAGGCCGGTGCGCAGTTAGAGGAATCGCTTACAATTGCATTAAGAGCATAAGTTGTAATTCAATACCTTCTACGTGATAGCAGAGCTTATTAAATTACTTGAACCAATGAATTGCCTTGTAGGTGCATTGTACATCAATCTGTGTACAATTTTGTCGAAGTTTTTGATAATAACAAGGTGAAAACGTCGTTGCGACAGGGCATTGACGGTACTTTATTGTGAGGGGGAACCAGCGTGCTCAAGTCAGAAATAATTGCAGGTTGTGTCGTAGTCCTTTTAGCGATATGCACTTTGCATAAGAGCCGTGAGTGTGAGGCACAGACAGAGCGGAGGGATCAGAATACTGTGGCCGCTGAGCACCGCCGAGGACTGGTATCGCACTAAAATGAATTATGTTCGCGGGTTTCGCAGCGAATAATTGAGAAAATGGCAGGGGACGCAAACGGATTTTGCTTTTGCATTGGCTTCAAAGGTGTGCTGCTGTTTTTTGGCCACCGCTCGCTTGCCACTCATTCATTGCTTTTCTCCATCCCCAGTTAGCAGCGCGGTTCTGACATATTATTTAAGAAAAGAAAATGGTTGAGACGATTGGTGGTTGTTGGTGATTAGGGAAGTAGCCGCTTCACGTATCCAAATAGCCTTCAGCCCGACTAGTTATCCACGGAAATTGGCTCTCTGATTGTGAGCTGAGGCTCTGTGTGTGTTGTTCGTGTCCAAACTTCACGGTCGCAAATCTTTGTCGTGATTCGGGAAAAATTCCCATTCGAATTCTCCTAGTTCTCTCTTCTTGAATCTTCGCCATGATCTTATTATTGTTTCGTGCTGCTGTGCCGAGCGAGGTCAGTAGGTGCGTCAGTATCTTCTCAGACCTCGCTTGGAAAATCAGCTCGAAATAATCTCACGATTCGCTTTCTGTTGATAATCTTTGCATTTCTGCCTCGAACTTCTTCTCTACTATTCATCACTCTAACCTTTTGGAAAAATCCCCGAGTTCCCGATTTTGAGGTCCGTATTTTTTACTGTGCTATATAGGTATAGTTTGATGGTTGTTAGCGGTCTCTTTGTTGTTGTTGTTGAATTCTCAATGTATTTCGCACGATCGCGCAGGCGGCCGTCCAGCTAGCAACATTTGATTGATGTCGAGTGTCAGGTCAAAGCGTCAAACGTGACGATGTTTCTCAGCGGCGATCGTTTTTAGGTGTGGATGTGTGTATGTGTGTGTTTAGTTTTTCGACAGCGCGTGCTGTTTACACTCGTTTCCATTGAGGGCGCGGGAATTCGCATTTCTTCCCCGCTGAGGTCATTTTTAATATAAGTTCAATATAGCCACAAAAATACAATCAAAATAAGTATTGTGGGCAAGGGTAGCTGCAGAGTAAGAGGCAAAATTGGTGCCTAATACTTTGCTTCGGATACCTTCAGAGACCGTTACTGAGCTTACTGTTTCTCAGAGTTCCGAAAGATTTTTCGTTGATATTCTTCTTGTAATGGACTACTTTTCCTCGTGGGAGCAGGTTTTCAAATATTTCTGAGGCTTTAGTGTTAGATTATTGACCCCTTTTTCAGTTGTTATACACTATTATTTCTACGTCCTTATTTCGGCCTTTTCAGCTTGTTAGATAACCAGTCTGTGCTGGTTAATATTGTTTTCGATCCCGTGCCCTGCGAGTTCAGCTAAATATTTGTTATAATTAGACGAGAGAGGTAGAGAAAAAAGTTCTGCTCAGTAAAAAGAGAACCGACACTGGAATTGTGGAAGTGATTGGCATTGCATTGTCGGGTCCGGAAAGCAAACCGCTTTTTAATCGGCGTGTGTAAGGTTTTCTTTATCTTCTGACGAAATCTGTGTGGTTTGCAGGATTTGGACGATGATCCGATGAGCAGTATGATGGTGAATGGATCGACGACCGACTCCACCCTTCAGCCACAAAACGCGCACCTTTCGCTGTCACAGGAAGTAGCCGAGTTGAAAAACAATTTCGTCTATATTTCACATCAGGTACTGCAGATTCTAGAAAATTTCCATTGTCTACAATTTTTTATTCACTTCAATCGCCTAGATTTTCGCTCCTCATACATTTTTGGTGTGAGTTAGGGATGTTTCTGATTGCCGGAGTATTAACGGCTCCAGTGATACCTCGAGTTTGTACGTCACTATAGTTTCGAGTAGAAATGTTCGCGTAATTAGGTTGAGCAGCCCGGGTGTCAGATTTTGCAGGTTTTTCTTATATTCTCGGAATTCCGTAGGGAATTTCCGTTAATGTGCTGAATGGTGAACTTGGTGAATGCTGTGCTCGTTGGGCGAGTGCCGGCTCGTACTGCGGTCTGTCGTGGTTAAGAGTGTTTGTACAGAGAGCGGACGGACTCTGAGAAAAATGCGCCGGAAAAGCGCATGGACTGACTTCGAAGAGCACACGAATGCGTGCATTACTTTGTACCTCAGTTTTCTCTATGTACCCGCAGCGACAAGTTTGTGGGCAGTGGGCGGGGCTCAGAAAGTTGTCGTTTTAGAGCGAAATGAGTCATCGCGTGTGCATTTCGAAACTGCGTAGTGGAAATTCCGACGAAACTGGCTGGCCATTGACGAGGAGGCATGCGCAGAGCGGCAGCAGCGCAAGAACGACCCTGGGCGCCGAGTTTGGAGTAGCCACGCGTCTCGAATTCAATTATTTCGAATAAAATGCCCTCAAAAACGACAACCTCGTTTCGTGAAATGGGCATTATTCGACGTTAGATAGTATTGAGTGATGCGAAAAAAAGCGCTGAAGGAGAGCTGGCTGGCTGGATGATTGTGCGAAGGTTTCGAGGAGAATTGATCGTGTCGAGTGGGGAAAAAGATTGGCAGACAAAAAGGCTTCGCGCTTTGCACAATTAAGGGGACGTACTGCGTCGAGCTGCAGATTCTTAATAAACGCTAAGAAAGATTCCGTTGGGCAGAGTGGCCTGATGACAAAAGTAATGAAGTAATGGACTACTGGAGTACCTATCTTCTCTCTTCCTTTTCGATCTCAAAGCCCAAAACATGCACTGAACCTGCTTCCTTGCAGCTTGGCTAGAAAGGGTCGTAAACACCTGGATGTGTTCCAGAAGTTTCTAAATTGCACGTTTTTGTTCCTTTTCATACTTATTTCTTACTTGAGGTTCTATTTTTTTTGTGTACAACTTTTTGCTCCATATTATGACGCTTTTGAAACCTTTAACTTTGCCAGAGCAAATGTTTGTTTTGAATATTTCTCGATTTTCTTTTTAAAATCATATTCGTTTCTGTTGTTCGTGCGGAGAATATCAGAGATTAAAATATCGGTGGGAAGGAGTGAAGTTTTTTGGGACATAAACTAGTGCATCACGAAATTCTTTTCAAAATTTGGGTCCCCGTCGTTGAAAGTTTCTCTACTTCTTCATTTTTCATTTTCCGATAGCGACATATATTTTAGCGACAGCGATATTCTTCGTTTTCATGTTTTTACTTTCCATTGAAATTCATGAATACCGAATCTTCCTTTTGTGTTCCTCTCTTCTTTTTTTTACTTTCAAATTGTTTTTGAAATGTATCAGCTGTGATATTTGCCCCTGAGAAGAATTAAGATGTTCTGGTAACATTTATGATTGGCGCTCCATTATGTGGCGCAACAAAGAAATAAGTAAAAAGCGAGCACGGGTTCAGAAATCAGAGATTGGTCATGGCAGAGTTCGAGGGTTTCGTGCTCCGCTTCAGCGACCTCCCTCCGTTGTGGTTAATAATTGAATGTCCTTGATTCGAAGCGTCCACCTGTGCGTGCGCTGAGAGAGACCGAGTGTCGCGAATGTGCATGTGACCTTTTCGAAATTTCGTTTTGTGTCGTCGAGGCGGTTAAAGAACAAAGAAAAAATTCTAAGAGGGCGTACGTTTTTTGGTGGTGGATGTTTTTAGGTCGCATTGACCGTTCATCGTGGGAATGTAGGAAATCTTTTCAAATCTTCTGGGTAACAGAAGGGCGCGTAAGGGTTTGGGTTTTCGTTGTTGCGGCTGAGGCTTCGAGAAGCTGTTAGCTCAACAATTAATGAGGCGATGGTAGTGATATTTTCATTTGAAAGGCTAAAACTGAGGGAAAGACACAAGACTAAAGGGTTCTGAGATCTGTGGTTTGCTTCTGAATCACTTGTAACGGATCAACCGGGAATTTGGAACGGGTAAGGAGTACCCAAGTGCGTTCGAAAGTTTATAATCTTTAATTTATCAGTACTTCGGCGAGGATCTTGCCTTTATTTTTACTGCTTCGTTCCTCCCTTGTCTTTTATTTGCACTCCACGTTTGCGCTTTAGCTTTGGTTAATAATCAGGAAAGGAAATTCAGATTAAGGTGGCGACTCTTCCAGTTGCTTTGTCTTGTAGTGTGACGCTTTTGCAAGTGGTATTTGGCAACCCTATGACTAGTGCATGGCGATGACGAAAGTACAATAATGAATTGTTTGCTGTGCCAATCAGAAAGCTTTTCGAATCCACTCAGGAAATGTTCTATCACTTCGCCGTTGTCGTCGTCGTCGTCGCCGTAGTTCTCGCTGCAGCAGCTAGCGCTCGCTCCGGCTAATAAACGCTATTGATCGAATGGGTTTAAAGTATTGCGAGAAAAGATAATCGACAACAGACTTCCTCCCGCAATCTACCAACTACAAACAACATTTCTTGTCGACTCGGAGTAATGGTAATGGTGTTATCATGGATGTCGGGGGACGAAAAACGTTGTTTGTTGTTATACAACAATAAATGGGCTTTTCCACGCATAATGGCCATTCTGTTCTTTAGTAATTGGTGTCATCGCCGTATATCCCGAGAACTGTTGCACTAGCGCTACTGAGCCTTGAGGAAGCCTCAGAAAATGTGTGATTCCGCATCTTGCCATTCCTTTGAACGGTAAAGTGAACAAGTAGCTCAAGATCTTTGAAGCAATGCTTGTTTCACTTGTTGCTCTGCCGATTCTGCTCATGGTGGCTTTGAATCGTTCGATTTTCAAGAAAATGTGGGAATTTGCTGAGTGAAATAAAGTGGTTATCTTTTGTCAGCTGCAAGGGTAGGAGGAAATAAGGACTTGCAATGCAGAAGTTTCATTATTTTTCGAGCCGTTAATTCGAACGACGACAATTTTGATATTGAGAAAGAAGTGAGAGAGTAGAGGGAAGCAATGCAGAGATGGGGGAATGTGTCGATATAGCTAAAAAATTGGAGATTGAGTTTTTTGATAAAAAGAAAAGTCGGAGCTGGCAGATTTTGCAGACGGTTACAGTTGACTAGCTCTTCAGCTGTAGTTCTGGCGACCATCAATGAAGGCAGTGGTCTGCTTGAGTTCTCAGATTTTCCTCACTTTCACGATACATACTCGCAATTCCGCCGTTAAACCCGAACAACTAGAGGATTCGAATACCGTCCATGGCCTAGGTAAGAGTAAATTGGTATGACGTCTAGGTAAAGGTAAAGGTCAAGGGTCGGCGTTGATCAGACTCCTAAGGACGCGCCACAGCTTTAATGTTCCATTCAAAATCATAGAGGCATGTGAATGCGAGTTTGACCTGCACCATGACTTTCGGGGCCAGCCGCAGCATGAGGGCAGTGGCTTTACATTCCCAGACAAGTCTGGCTCCAATTTACCCAACCGCACAGGAATGGAAGGCTTGGTCAAACTGTGCGGGTGTTAGTAGCGCCTCTTAATACTATATCTCGCACGCATGGATATGATGGTAAATTTGTAACATATGTTCTCTTTTTGTGAACTGTGTGGCACTGATGTGGCTGGGACGCACACGGCGAGGGTGAAAAACGAGAGGCGATTGCGCTGTTGGCTGCCAGCCATCGTCTCTGGAATGAGACCTTGAACAGGACGTTCACGTGGTGGTGGGGCAGGCGCTCACTTCCTCGTCATAAAAAATGGGATGAAATATTGGGAGATAGCAGCCCGAATTGAGCGGACGCGTAGAGCCGAAGCATTATTCGTCAGTGAAAGGTAAAAAATGGTGAAAATCATTGGGGATCTGGACAAACGCCTGGTGTGAGTGATAGCGCAATCAAAAAAGGTGTTGGAGATCTACCTCGATTTTTTCGATGAAGAACCTCCACAGGGACTGGGACTCACCCATAATCGTTCTTCTCAACGCGATCATAGAAATCACGGTGTTCGAAGAGCACGACCGGAAAAGTGTCTAAATTGCTTGATTGAATGCTTACGATGACACCGAATGGCTTTTGTTCAATGAAAAATAAAGTGGTTTGCTTCCTAGACAAAGACCCTACGTCTTATACGAACTTTGAAAAGAAACCAATAAAGCTTAGTGTAACATTTGGATCGGTACAATGGTAAAGTGGAACTGGATATCGAATTAATTTCGGCGAACGTCTTGAATGCTTACGAACATCTGCCGCCAGATGTTCCTTGCTCGTGTAGTCGCCGAAGTCGTTAGGCTGTAAAAACCGAATAGGTGCCTCTATTCTATTGAATTTCTGTATAGATTTGATCGGACGCTAAGCGAAGGAAGGTCGTGGTGATTGATAGAAAAGTGCTGCATTTAGGTGATCCGTTCTAAAATGCACCTCACCCTAGTGAAATTCGAATTCTGATCTATCCGTGAGTGCCGCCTGGTGCAGTGGTAAGAAGCGCTAATGACGCTCGCACGGTCGAGCGATCGATCTTTGCCCGGGCTAGCCAAACCTGCCATCTCTTTGGAGTCGGGTAAATTGGTACAAGACTTGTCTAATTGTGAGAAGGTAAAGACGCTGAATTGGTATAGAAGCAGGCCTCCTCAAGTCATTGTATAGACCAAGTACGCATTCGCCATGCTTCTACGATTCTAAATGGAACGTACCTAGGGGACTGATCAAGTACAGCAGTAACTTTACTTTTGCCTTATCTTTACTAAACTCCGTGATCAGCCCGAGGGCTAAAAATCGGTGTACGATCCGACCTGTTGAGTAATTTAGGGGAGTGGCGGATTCATCGCAGGAAATTTTACTGATTAAATTGATTAAATCGTTCCCTTACATCTGGTTTAACGCCCAGAGTGTGGAATGATAAAATTCCTATCTGTCAGCGAAATCCTGGACCTAGCAACTGCTTTGAACTTTGGAAGCTGCAGGCATGTTGATACCATCAAGCCAGCTGGGTTTTATAAAAATGTACATGGAGCACTTGCAACATCTGCAGCTGCAGGGTAGAGCATTTGCAACTTCTGCAGCCTTGTTCTCAAAAGATTTGGGCAAAAGTGCAGGTTTTTCCTCGAGTCCCATTTTCATCAGAGTGGGAAATGACTGTGAGCGAATGCAAAGAGATCGGAAGGACCGCTAATGACAGAGGTCGCTTAATAAAGTTTTTCGTCAAGATATCCATAGGGATAAGAATTAAAAGTACGAATATGTTCGGCAATGGATCTTTGAATGGTTTTTGAAGTTGATGAGCTAATTTTGTATTTTCCAATTTTTCCCAGTTTCCTTACCGGTAGATGATCCCTTTCAGTAGTCCAAATACACATGTTAATCAATGTCCCTTGATTCCTTTGATAAATTATTGAGCTTTTTGTTTAAGCACCTCCTACAGCTATCATTCAGCCGACAACACTTTCGGTTAACTCGACATATTTGAGTCCGTGATTTTACAGAAATTTTTGAATTATTGGTTATTTTTACAACGCCTGTGGTGTACTCAAAATGGGATTGCAGTAGCCAGTTTAGTGCAGAGTCCTTTGCTTGAGTGTGCTCGAGACTGCTGCAGAAATTGATTTGCTTCGATGCTTTTTCATGAAAAGGGCACGAATATTTTTTACCATGACGAATAGTGCGTGATTATTTGTCTTCTCTATTATGTTTAATGATGTTATTGAATTCCACGAAGTGCGCCGCAGCGGCTTTTGCAGCAGCTGCGGCCATTTCGGCGTTTTTACGCGAGTTTCGTTAACGTTCATTGGAATTTCTTCTAGCATTAGAAATAAAGGCCGTGAGTACCGCATACGTCTTTGCAGTGCGAGGAGAAATCGATTCTGGAACGCTTTCGGGGGTTTCATTAACTTGGTGAACAGACTGTAGAAATAAGAATACAAATAGAAAAGGAAAATACGAAAAGTAGATATAGCTTTTGGATGTGAGGTACACATTTTGCTCTGTGGCTCAACTTTTTGTTTGAAAACGAAATTGAAAACTGCTATTTTTTTCGTAGATTCAATGATCTTCCTGATTTTCGGCTTGAATAATTTGTCCTGAATCTTTTGAGGAACGCCTGACCCAACTCTTCCCTAACATGTTATTTCTACAGTGCCAGTTAGATGCAGTTCGGGTCGGGACCTCTAAATCGAGCACCTGTAGTCAAGACGATTCTCCCGAAGTGGTCCCTACTTTAGAAAACGTTCGAAAGTATCCTTGGACTTGTTGTGCTGTGATAACTAGGTTGTTTAATCAATTTATATTTATTTTTACCAGGTTTTATATCCCTCTTCGTTCATTTTACGTGTTCGATTATGTGCTGGTCCTCATTTTCTCGAGGACGTCATTGCGATGCTCACATGGGTTTCCTTTTGAAAAAACCTAAGGGATGAGTCCATTAGATTATTTCAGTTGGGTTTGCGTTATGAAAACTGGAGATTTCTTCATCGTCATTTCGACGTATTCACCCCGTGACTTTCTATCCACTAGCTTTAGCCTTTAGCATGACGTGTGCGCAAATATTCTCTCACGTGCCTTAATCTCTGTGATTCACTGCCGTCGAGCAGTTAAAAAGGACCTCACTCGTACTATTCGTTAGCGCGGATTCGTTGTGGTTTTGTCGCTCACTAAGTGCTCTTTACTCTCTATAAAATATTGAGCGGAGACGCAAACACGCTATTGCTGAATGGAGGGAGAGGGGGGGCGCAAAGGCAATGACGGGGAAGGGAGTGCGAAATTATGTGCGACTTTCGAGGTATCGGCTCTTTATGTTCGGGAGATCATAAAGAGCCGATACCTCGGGAATCATCGGGAACCTATGCGTATACGTTGTCAGCGGAGAAGAGACACTACTATTAGTTGGCTACATGACGAAAGATGAGTGTGAGCGAGTGAGGGCAGTTGACGATTAGGGAGTGCTCCATTATGAAATCCTATAATTAGACCAATATGTAATTAGAGCTTCGGTACGGTCAAAGCGGCCTGAAGTAGTTTTTCTTCGCTTTTTTGCCGCTCATAAGCTCTGGGAACGTAATCGTAAAAGTAGTGAAGTGGTTGGCATTGATCACTCCCCTCAGGAACGCCGCGCAGTCGTGTTCCATTCCGAATGGTAGAGACGTGGTGAATGCGTACTTTGCCTATACACTAACTTGTTGAACCAACCGCTATGTCAAGTAAGGGCCTTCGCCTTCCAAGATCGCTCTTATACCAATTTATCCGACCACGTAGGGATGGAAGCCTTGGCTAGCCTGGGCGGAGATCGATCGCTCGACCGTGCGGGTGTCGTTACGCAGTCTTACCCACTACCAGTGGAAAAGGTGTTTTAGAAAAATAATTTCTATGATACAAATACCGGCGTTGAGGTTGAAGCTGCTAAAAGGTGTTTTTTATAATTGAGGCCTTCCATATTTTGCGTTTTGGAAATGTGGGACTACATTAACTTCTTGTTTCACTAAATCGTTCGGTACCAGTGGATTTCAACTTCAAACTAGCAAGTTGAGCACAGCACAAGAAAACATCTTTTCATAGGATCGAGTTTTGCAATCTAGGAAGCGGGTATACTGCCCACAAATGAAATTCAAACAATTTAAAAGCAGTAATTGTTAGTCAACAAAACTGGTAATTGTCGGATCCTCCACAAATCCTACCTGCGTGTATAAGTTGACGGTAATCGAATAACACTCCATAAGTAGGGTGTCTATAGAGATCGCCGGTTATCTGAAAGGGTGGTGATGTGAGATTGTTTTCATGGGTTGAGACGGGCCTTCTCGCCTTCGTTGGAGTCTAGAAAGCGAAAAACGTGAGAGGTTATGCCATCAAAGATTTTTCAAGTTAGAAAGTAACTGCAATGCACTAGAGTAATAAGAAAGAGAGTGTCTTTCAACCTAGGTGCAAACCAGAGTCTTACCGTCCACTTAAACTCGTGATAGCTGCACGAGTTCATGTGAGTGATGAGCTTTTTTTCTCGATTTTTTTCCAAGCATTTTGTGGTTGAGCAGGTGCACATGTTGCGAATCAGCCAGCACTGATGGTTTTTCTGTTTCAGATGACGCGAATCATGCGTTCGTTGCACGTAACGCCATGCATGTGTGAGACGTGCGCCCCGAAGCACAACTCGATCAACGACCATCCGCGACCAAAAGTCAGTTTGCTCTGCCCATCGCTCCCTCTGTGTCTGCCTGTTCATTCGATGTCGTGTTCATTAGCAGCGCAAAGGTGTTCTCCGAAGTAGAACATTTCTAAATGAAATTCAAACAACTCCGAAGTAGAACACGGCAAATGAACGCTACACGAATTCTAACGCGAGTAAGGGAAAGCTCGGAAGTGAAGTTAGGGTAAACGGTGTGGAATCAATCATGTGCTAAATAGTTATCATTTTAGTTCGTTAAGCCTATGTACGGAGTACATAGCTTGTACAGAAGTGTACTTTACTATAGTTACGCGAAGCACGTGATTGACTTCATCCTGATAACGCTAAAATCTCTTGTTGAAACCGCTTCAATTCCCAGACACTGTTTTTATACAATTTCTTCCAAACGATGTGTAGAGGTAGTCTGGGGCGTAGGCCACTGATCGGGTCTTTACTTTAAATGCCAGCTGTTTTCGACAGATACCGAGGGCCGGTAAGGATCCAACGGCATGATTGGTTTCTGCACGATTTCAAAAAATTGATGTCGAAATCATGAATTAACTCTCCGGATGTTTTGCTCCTGACGAAGTTTGAAAAGATGGGCTTTAGTGTCCGGAGAAGTATCTGCCTTTTCTTGCAAACAGACGAAGGCGGCTTCCTTTCGCCCCGGAGCTTCTTCAATATATCTAAACAATTATTGAGAAGCGCTATAGGAAAGAAATGATAAAGCGCTAACCATTTAGTTATGTGCGTTCCTAGAAAAAAAGAAAGAGATGCTGCAATCTCTCAGTGACCATATTGTCGATTGGTGAACCTGTATGCCAGATTTTAGGGCAGTTGAATTCGAGGAAGTGCATTTGTGATATTTTCGGTGTTTGCTGGGTGTGGTTGAATTTTTGGAGCGCAGTAGGAGGGATGGTATCAGCGGAAGAACTATTTCGGCGAGTGTTTGGCCCTGTAAAATATTTAGTGGTGTGGGACGAACTCCAAACTTCCGAGTTTTTCGATGTATGGTTTCATAGGACCCGCATGGTACAGTGGTAAGAGGTGCTGCTGTCACGGTCTAGCGATCGATCCCGGCCCGGGCTAACCAAGCCTTCCATCCCTCCGGGATCAGGTAAATTGGTATCATACTTGTCTGGGAAGGTAAAGACACTGACTTGGTATAGCAGCTGGCCCCCGCAGGTCATTGCATAGGCCAAATACGCATTCACTATGCCTCTACGACTTGGATGGAACTCGAATGCGGCGGCGCGTCCTCAGTGGACTGATCAACGCCGGCACCTTTACCTTTACCTTTTTGGTTTCATAGTGAAATGAGGGTTCTGTAATTTAGAGGTACATTTAGTGACCTGACTGTTGATTGATAATTGATAAATTGTCCTTCAGGAGGACATGTCGCATGTTCTGTCAGCGATTTTTCCCGGCGCCACGGCCCAACAGCTCTCCGGTCTCGCCGACCTGACCAAGTTGAACCGCACACCCGTACCGCCTCCGCAGCGAATGG
This sequence comes from Nippostrongylus brasiliensis, assembly GCA_030553155.1. Taxonomy (NCBI): domain Eukaryota; kingdom Metazoa; phylum Nematoda; class Chromadorea; order Rhabditida; family Heligmosomidae; genus Nippostrongylus; species Nippostrongylus brasiliensis. The sequence goes on along the minus strand of CP130734.1, from coordinate 16,033,618 downwards.
GAGCTGGTAAGTGTGATATGATCAATAATCATAAGCCTTCTTGGTTTGAGTAAATTTTCCCTCTATTTTGTAAAGTTCTATGCTCTTCTGCTTCAGGTTATGCTGGTCATCCTGGAGGTGGAAAAGTTCAAACACCTGGAGCCGCTGATCGAAGAGTTGTAGCTGAGTATGCGCGAGCATATGGAGGAGCGGCTGCTGCAAAACGGTTCGGCATACCACCGCCTGTGTCCACATACTATCAAAGGAAAGACAGCAGTAATAGTAAGTTGTATCTTATTTCAGCTATAATAAAAATAGAAACAAATAAATAAATTCAAAGAGAAAGGGTGGTGTTCGTTAGGATTTCTTATTGTTTTGTTCTGCTTGCCTGGCTACCTTCTGTTCTGTTGTGCTAGAAGTGCTGAAATTGGAAGAGATTGAAATGGAAAATCTCACTCTCTTGTAGACATCTGCCAGTGGGACCTCAGGTCCAGAGGGGATCGGATGGTACTAAACAATTTTCAGAAGGCCTCAACTTTTCTTTTCTTCTGTGGGAATCTTGTGACTACAGCTCATACAAGGATGAAAGAATTTATGAGTGGAATAGGCCGCATATGAATGTTTTCAGCGCTGTTGGCCTCACAAGTAACAGCTTCACCCGGACCATCGTCAGAAGGTGAAGCTGATGCTGCTGCTGCAGCTGCAGCTGCTGCAGCTCAGGCTCAAGCGACTTCAGAGAGCAACGCAGTCGTCGCAGCAGCCTCAGCCGTGGCTGTAGCTGCCGTTGCCGCACCATCGCAACTGAATCCGACATCTCTGGCCAATATGAGCAATCCAATGGCATCCCTTCAGCAGGTAGTTCGAGCCTTTTTGTATCTCTCTCGAATCAATTCATCTAAAAGTTTGCTCTGCAGCAACCCCAAACACCGAGCTGTATGTTACCGGCGTCGCAGTCGCAGCAGCAGGCGGCTTCGGCTTCTGCCCCAACACCTGCCCAGCCACCCGCACAGGGTATGTTCTCGCCGGCGATGGTCGACATGCTGCGAATGAACGCCGCGCATGCCACCGGATCCCCTGGCTTCTTACGAGGACGAGGACGGGGTCGCCCGAAATTAATTGGTTCGTTTTCGATTACCATATGTTATTTCGATAGTTGTGTTCTCCGTATAATTTGAAACCTTCACCTTTCAAGGAGACGAGCTCGACGCCGATCTGGTTGACTACATGGTGACGGTGAAACAAGCCGATCCGCATGGCCATCTGACCGCCTCGCAAGCGCTCATCATTGCTAAGCAGTACATTCTTGAGAAAGTGGGTAACGATTACCTTATTGAGTATGGACAGAGTGAACTGTTGTTTTTCGAGACTGTTTCGTTTCCCGGTTTGTGTCAGTTTACTTTTACTGCGGGCAAATCCTACCATTACCCATTCATTAATGTGCTTTCTGTGCTTACGCCACGTGAAAACATCAAGAATCTTCGATAGTAGTGCTCTAGTCAAGCAAAAAATCTTGGACCTAGATTCATGAACGGTATTCCCGAAACATACGGCGTGCGAGCCGTGATTTATGAATGCACACCCCGGGAATCATTCGAGGTTTATACGAAATATTACGCTGGCATTAAAGCGCTCTGGTGTTTACTCATGGCACAAATACCGAAGATAACCTTAAAGCGCGTAGATTATTGCTCGCCATTCGGGGTATACCGATTCTCGCCGTGCTAAGGAGTTTCGATAGACTTCGTATACAATTTAAAGAACCCCCTATAAATCCCTCTGCGCGTGTTGATGAATCTTCGCTACGTTTAGGATACGTTTCGCGGTTTATTCCGGGCTTACCATTCATGAAACTATATCCTTCATCCTAAGGCTGTTTCGAACGCATTGGTTCCTAGTTATCTTCTGAGGTTTCTTCTCCGAGAATTTTTCTTCACTAATATTCACGAAAAATTATATTTGATTGCACTAAACAGTCTTCTGATAGCATCTGGGCTCACGTGACCCTTACTTTGTACGGTGTACTTTTATCAGATATTGACAAAAACATAGAGGATTTGTCTTCTGAATAACGTACCGGCGACTTCTTGTCATACGAAATAGACTGCTTCTTCCAACAAAACAAATACTTGAGAATTAATGGTGTCTACGGTCTATTTCGGGAGAAAAATCACAATTGCATTTGAATAGTCGTCCAGTTCAACTAAACCGTCTCCTTGTGGAGAACCACTTTGCATAGAGATTATCGCACCACTTTGAGGCTCCTGGATTGTTAGAAGAGCACGGTGGACATGTGAAGCTGAAGCTAACGTGGGCGATGAAGCTGGTGTCGAGAATCGCTGAAAGGCAAAAGGTTGGAGTTTTCCTAACGATTCGTGTTTCTCGGCTTCCTTGTCTTAGTGGTTACGTTTGAGTCGATTCAGGAGATCGAGCTCGGATTGCCGGCCGGCAGTCTTTCGAATATGGGACGACATCAGTTGAACAGCTTGAACAACTCGCTGACCGGTGGTGGATTTATGGCTGATATGATGACTCAGAATATTCTTAGTCATCATATGATGATGAATATGAATTCGCAAATAAAGCAGGAGGTTCCTCCCGAGCCAGAACCAAAAGAGGAAATGCAACCCGCTGGTGAGTCATTGAAGCTGTTCCTCGTCAATTTCCTACTTTTCATTGTTAGTCCAGAAATTCATTTTTTGGGAGTAGTTTTTGGATCCTCGCTTCCGTTCTCTCCGACGAGTCATACGGTAGCTAAAAAGAGTAATCAAGACTTCGGAAACGAATGTAGCAAAGCCGGCTGTCCCAGTGGACACTCGGGTATTTTCACTTGAAATTATATTAAAGACGGAAACGAAGTAGCCGATTAGTTCTGGTAGGTATAGTAGGTATTTGGAACAGATTAGGATAGACTAGGAGACAACAAGATTTGAAAATAGATTCGGAATAGATTTGGAGAGAACAGATCCTGGAAATAGATGGGATGAGTCGGCCAGGGGGATTTTCACATGACGAGATTTTTTGGGTTGGGATTTATTTTTTCTCTTTCTTTTCGGAGAAAAGTTGAGAGGCAGTCTCGCAAGGATTGAATCGTTTCGAATCGTAGCTATTTATATCTTTTTGTTACTCCCAAAAATTTCTTGGTGTCTGATCCGCTGAGTAGTTGATGTAGCAGGATCCACAATAGTTTGGCCACCTACGGTAGTTTGACCCCACCATAAGTGAACTATAGGATTATGTGTAACCGCGGCGTTTTGCGCAGTCAGCCTGCTGAGTGGTGAAAGTCTACCCAGATTGTTATTTTTGTTGTTTCTGAACAAGCAACATCATCCCCCAGTGGTTTTTTCATCATTAGTCGCCGTATCTCACAACTCACTCCGTTCTCGTAAGGTGTTGTGCGTCAGCCTCCTATAGGAAAGCTTGTTTAGTGTCTTTTTATTCCCTGCTCCAGAATCGAAATATTCCATGCACTTTCTCCAATATTTCAAGTGGGGAAGTCTTTTTAATCAGGGCTATGGTGCCGCAGCGAATAGTGTAGAACTTTTTCCTATCTCAGGTCATGCGTAGTGTCAGATCAAAAGCTGATGATACTTCTTGAATTTTAGAGGTGGTATTAGGCTAATTTGTGGTTGTTTCAGTCGGAGCGCCTGAGATCCTCAACATCAAGGAGCTGAACTTGCCGTTCCTCAACAACCTGTTCGGATGTACGGATGAGAACTCAGGTGTGATCGAGGGTGAGCTTCCGCCCGACAACGATCAGGAGATGAGCTTAACCAGCAGCGCAGCCACGAACTGACCAGCGCTTCTTCGACAGAACTCTAAACGACGTTAGTTCACCTAGTACTAGTAGAAGGGACGTGCTGCATCTGCTCGATGTTCATTGCCGCGCCATCTCTCCAGTAATAACCAGTAGCAACTGCTTCTCTCGGCAGAGTTTTATCTTTAAAAAATCCCGCACAGTGATCGCCTAGTGCTACTCGCGATATAAATCTCAAGCTTTTCTTCTGTCAAGGAATTTCGATTGATTGACATAGCGTGTGTTTTGTGCTGTTTTTTGTTTGACTACTCAGTGCGCACCGAAAGCGTATTGTTTACGTTTTAATGTTTTCTATGTGCACTACGTATGATGTTTATCATTTTATTATTATTATTTTATTTCTTTCTTCCTTCCTTTTATTACCTTTGTATATTGTTTGTTTTACGTGTGTTCGGCCTCTACAGTATATCGTCTCTTAAGTGAGCGCTCTACATGTGTGCTAAATTGAACCACCTACACCCTGGTGGTTCAGCGGACCTTTGTGCCGTTTGAGTGTTGTTTGTCGATCTTCTTATGCTACATATATAGTATTAAGCACTTTCCGTCTGGTTTACGTTGTCGATCAATGCATCAGGAGTGGTTTAATCATTTGGAGTAGGTTGGGCCATACCAGTCCAATAGCGGAGACCGTTATTGCGTTCGGAGCGGATGCGCACGCTTCTTGTTCGATCGATTGAGGCGAGTTGTGATGGAAATGCGCGCGTGCGCGTCGTACGCGTCCACTCTGAACGCAGCGAGTAGTAGCCGTGGGACTCGAGTGAGTTCTACCCCTCAGAATCAGCGATCTACGACCTCGCATCCGCTGTAGCGCATTGCCCGGACATTGTCTTCCACAGTCGTGGCTTTATTTAATCTCATATTCAGATTTTAACCAAACTCATACTTATTATAATCTTCTTTACGTTATATGATCGCGCGACTGCTTTTTGCTCGCTTTTCTGTCTCCTTTCTGTTTCAGTCGTCGTTTTTCTTTTCTAAATGTGTAGCTGTTCCAAGTTTGACCTGAGAATGTTCCAACGTTCTGTCGTTTCAAGCAGCCGCACCGTTACGCGCTCTCTAATGCCCAGTTTTATTTCATATGTTTTATTCCAGCGATCACTCGTACATTCGTTTATCGTTCTGTTTTTTATTTGATGTTCTTAAGATATTTTTTGACCATACTGCAGTGTTTTATTTTCAATTTCACTATAATTATTTCCCTATATGAGTTTGTTTCATTTATCGTGTCGCTGCTCGCTGTTGTTGATTACCATACCATACGCACATCATCATCACTTCACCTCTCTATCTCCCCGTCCTTATATCTCCAGTTATGTGCAATAAACACACCCATCATACACCCACGAACACACCCGCGCACAGTTAGTGGTGTATTGTGTCGGCATGAATACACTTCAGTAAACATTCGATATTTCCACATGTGTTCTCACTCAACAGACACCACTATCGTAGCTACAGTGAAAGCCGAGAGCAGGCCTTTTCAGGGCCTTTTTTGAACGGGCTGCATCATCGTCGAGGGTTTCGTTGGTGAGTGGTTTTTCAGCGATGCACTTTGTGCTAAAGAATCTCGTCGCCGTCCCGTTCGCGAGCGCTGTGAAAACTGAAAAACCAGCGGCGTCGTGGTGCCATTTCAATGCGGCCACCATCGCGAAAAAAATCACGCTTTTATTGAATCGCGGCCATTTTCAATTTCTGGCGAGTAAGGGACGTTCGAAGGAGATTCTATTAGATTGTAAAGAAGGCTTTGTCCGTTTCCGCACCCTCTTGGTATCGTTGAACGCCGAATTCGAAATACAGGGTGAGTAATCGACCAGTTGTGCTTTTTTAGGACATAAAAACGATCTCCTTGTAGACGCGCTTTTCTGGCTGTTGCCTAAGGGCTGTAATCTGAATCTAGAAAGGTCCAACTGCAATGTAGACAAGATGTACAGGGTGCGCCATAAATATGGTTACACTTTAACGACGTTCTGAAAAAGCTTCCGTGGGCTAATAAACATTTTGGAAGTTCAAAATGGACATTCCAACAGGATGGTGCAACTGTCCAAAAATACGCAGGGCTGGTGTGTGAGGAATCTCCCCCATTTCATTACGGCATCTGGCATCAGTGGCCGGCGAACTCGCCAGATTTGAATGTTATGGACTATTGCGTATGGTCTCTTCAGAACGAAAGAGCTTGCTCTAAAAGACACGCCACATTTGAAAGTTTGAAGTTTTCCCTGGAGAAAGCGTTAAAGGAAATCCTACGAGAAACCCTGCGTGCAGCCATCAACTCTGGAACTCGGCATGATATTATAACTGTTGCGTGCTGCAGTGCCGAACGAGGATGGATCAGATTTATTGGTCTGAATCTGATCCATCCTACTAATGTCGTTCGGTACAGCAGCACACAACAGTAGCTAAGGCTATTTGCCGCTTTTTGTTGAGCGGTTCGATGTCAGTGTTTTGCGAATAACCTATCATCTCCAAATACATATATAAGTAGCTAAGGTGTTTTTTTTGAACGACTTCACTTGAGCAGTATAATTTTTGTAGTGGTGACGAGCTGAGCTGCAGATTTTAATATTACACCACAAAGAGTTGATCTATCAGATGAAATCCCATCTGGCTGATTTCATCAGCATCGAGACGGAAGTGAATCGGCTGAAGGCAGGACACAACAGTCGCATCGTCGCTCTATTAGCTTTATGTTCCAGGGCAAGTAGAGAAAAGGTCCCACGTACCCTTTGCATGTTAATGCGACGAGCTCTGGCTCCTCCCCAGAGTTGCCGCTGCTCACCTCAAATTGCTTAAGATTATAAAGAAATTCGACAAGTACCCCACGATTTCAGAAGGATTCGGCAGCTAGAGCAAATTGAGGTTGCGTTCATCAATCAGAATGAAATTGACGAAGCTACTTCCTTAATGGTTTCTAATGTTTGGGCGCACCTTGTGGTGTACATAATAAATAAATAAATAAATAGTTTCTCTCTGAGAATGCTAATTTTACTATGATAAGAAAAGCATGGCAAATTTCCTCACAGCGACGAGCCTTCCAAGAGACCTTTCCAGAGCCGTACTTTCACTGCAGGGCCCAGATTCAAGAACGGACGAGTGGTCTCCGAAACCCCGGCGGCGATAAACCTGCTCGATACCGTCGAGGTCTCTCAAACCCTGCCTCATCGCGAGGTGTGATAGACTCGCGACAAACCCCCATTAACCCCCGCGCGCATTCACGAATCTCGGCTTGTGCGCCATTCGGGGTATATCTCGGTATTTGTCGAGGTTTACCAATGATCAATCTGGGCCCAGGACGGCAATGGCAATGGCAATGGCCACGATTCTCTACAGCTGCAATAATCTACATCTCATTCTTTCTTATGACTGAACTATAGGCAAGTGTAGGTCAAAGGTAAAGGGAAGGGTACCAGCGTTGATTAGTTCTCTAAGGACGCGCCGCTGCCTTCGTGTTCAATTCAAAATCGTAGAGGCTTGCTGAATGCGTATTTGGCCTAACAATGACATGCGGGCCGGTCGATATATAAAGGTGGTATCTCTACCTTCCCAGACCAGTCTGATACCAATTGACCGATCCAGATGGCATGGAAGATTTGGGTGGCCCAGGTGAGGATCGATCGAATGTGCGAGTGTCAGCAGCGCCTCTTATCACTGCACTACGCGCGCCCCTTACGATTAGGGAGGTATACATCGGAAGCATTATACATTAATATTATAATACATACGGTATTTCAGCAAAGAACAGTCATGTTCCGCTACTTTTCTACGACAAGAGGCATCTGTTCGTTTCAATTGTGGCCCCTTAGAATTCGAACTGACAGCGGGATGGAAGACTTCTTCGTCCACCATATTCATCCACCGGCAACCTAACTGGCTGTCACTTTTTCACTTTTTTAGCCCTGTAATTACCAGCGTTGCCCATACGGTTTCAAATTTCCTGCGAACGCCCCTCAGTTTGAAAACGGTAGCGTTTCAGTGAAAGCGAGATTTTTTAGGTGACCGTATTGAAATGGCGCCGCGACCTCGCTGATTTTTTCAGCATTCAACAGCGTTCCCTTTCTCATTTCACAAGATGCGGATGCGGGTTTCACTCACCACGGGTTTGCCCTTTCAGTGTTCCTGGTCAGATTTGTTTACTCTGTCACGAAGGTTGCTAATGCCCGTTCCGGTTTTACTGGATAAAGAATAAAAGATCGGGAGTCTGAAATGGCATTCTAAACCAGGAGATGGTAAAATAATATTGGCGAAGGAAAACAGATATTCGTTAAAGTGTTGTGCTAATCTTCGTTCTTTGATTTGATTTGATTCGAAGTGAATTCAGTCCCTCTTCGAATACGATACTTGCTGATCTCGTAATGGACAAGAGTCGCCATGTTTAGGAAATTTAAGAAATTTGTGGAAAAGCAAATCTGGCTAGGCGTGTATGGAGAGTGTCAACCATCGAGCAAGCTGCCCGAATGTGCTCTTTATCAGTATGGGTGCTTAACACGTTGACGACAGCGCCTACTTCGCGTGTCTGGCGCGTGGGACTAGGCGATTTTCTAGCGCCCCGAGGCTGTGGCATGATACCGGCATACGGCGAATTTTTTCAAAATGGAAGTGAATAGTAAATCTCGAAGACTACATATACAGTCCTGTAATATCGGAGATTGTGACTATTCCTTTTTTGCAATGAAAATAGAAAAATATCAGCTGGAAGCTTTTAGAACGTCCTTTTTACCTATCCAGGTTGAAAGGGAATTGTTATTTGTTTATTGTTCATTAGTTGTTTATTATAAAAATCGATATTTGTTTGTATTCATTTGTTTGTTTCAGTGCCCAGTATTTGTTTGCACTTATTTGGTTCTTGCAATAACCATTATTTGTTTTTACTTGTAAAGGAAACTAGTGCACAATCAAAAATTCCAGTAAATCAGAAGCTAAGAATTGTATTCACGGACCATGCTTCCTATTACAATGTGCAAAGGTCTACTAAAAAGTGGCACAAATAACAGCCTCCGAAATTCTGAAATGTACCGAGAAAAATACAATACAAGACTGTGGCGTGGCATTGTGTCACGCGGTCCCACGCGGCCACTTGAGCGTGGCGCAGCATTGCGCCACACTGTCGTCAACGTGTTGAATTCAGTCCTTGAAGTCAGCACTGGACGTAAATGAACTTGGTCGACCTACTATTAGGTTGGTATGAAAGTTCCCGCCGTTTTTTTCAAACGACTGCTATAAGTTTAGTTCGAAAGCTCTTGCAGAGTTTGACACAGCGTTCGAAAGAGAATTATTTGTTCTTTCGAGCTGTGTACTTGTAGTTTGTGATAACTCTGAACGTCGTTGTTTTTTGGCTAGTAAAGTGAAAAGCGAAAAAGTGAAAAAATAACCTCATCGACAGCGATTTTATTTCTGCTCAGTTTTAAAGGCATAAATAAAACTCGATAAACCATTTGAAAGACGATGATTTTCTCTATTAGACGGTATATCATTTGTTTTTATTTGTCTCGAAAATTACAAAGTTTTAAACCACTGAACTCCGACCTTCGGAAGGCAAGAATAATTTTTCGATGGCGCTCCTGGTTTCCTTGTATGCGCTCAAATTGACTTCTGTGGAGTTTTCTATACAGAATCTTTCGCTCTATCAGATGATATGTTTATTTTCGAAAAATGGTCGATTTTAAAAGATTTTCGCGAGAAGGGCGTCTTGAAATTTCTCGGCAGAGCAAACCTCCAGTTTCGATCTTTTTACCAAATCTCATACAGCATTCGAAAGATGACGATACTATCTACAAGATGGTTTATGAAGCGTTTCAAACCTTCCTGGTTTTCATTGTTTTTTAGACCGTCAAAGTGGACCTAAATCGGAGGCGTGGCGCGTGGGGCTCGTGCGGCGCGACGTCGAATCGTCCAGGAGTGCGGATTTAGGTTCACTTTGACGACCTAAAAAACGATGAAAACCAGGGAGGTTTGAAACGCTTATTAAACCATCTTGTAGAGAGTATCGTCCTCTTTCGAATAGTGTATGAGATTTGGTAAAAAGATTGAAACTGGAGGTTTGCTCTGCCGAAAAATTTCAAGACGCCCTTCTCGTGAAAATCTTTTAAAATCGACTATTGTTCGAAAATAAACATATCTTCTGATAGAGCGAAGAATTCTGTATAGAAAACTGCACATAAGTCAATTTGAGCGCACACAAGAAAACCAGGAGCGCCATCGGAAATTATTCTTGCCTTCCGAAGGTCGGAGTTCAGGGGTTTGAAACTTTGTAATTTTCGAGACAAATAAAAACAAATGATATACCGTCTAATAGAGAACATCATCGTCTTCCAAACGGTCTATCAAGTTTTATTTATGCGTTTGAAATTGAGCAGAAAAAAATCGCTGTCGATGAGGTTATTTTTTCACTTTTTCGCTTTTCACTTTACTAGCCAAAAAACAACGACGTTCAGAGTTATCACAAACTACAAGTACACAGCTCGAAAGAACAAATAATTCTCTTTCGAACGCTGTGTCAAACTCTGCAAAAACTTTCGAACTAAACTTACAGCAGTCGTTTGAAAAAAACGGCGGGAACTTTCTTACCAACCTAATAAATCCACTCGCCCCAGCAGCAAAAAATCTGAAGCGACTGCTAATTGGAGGCTGTAGTTCAAAAAATGTGGTGTTTTTCCCTTTCCTTTTTCTTTACGGTACAGTCAAGATCGCTGCACCTGCATTATGAGCAAATGGTGTCCTTTCCGTGGAAAGCGGAGGTTGGTGGAAATGGTCGGAATCGATTCAAATTTCGTATAACAAGAAGAGAATTTCGCCGTGTGTTTACATTGTAAGGGTGCCGGGTAGGGAAACCTCTTTTTGTTTATGTAAACGCGATGTGTGTGTGTTTTCGAATTTAATGGTTCGAAAAGGGGTCGCGAAAATGTCTTGTGAGATGGGGTGAGTATTTGAGCACCTACTGCAAGCATGAAGGAGGGACCAAACGGTCCGTAGACCTTCGCGTTTTCGATGAAAGGTGATTGGCACTCCACTGACTACTCTGCCGAATGTACTTAATTCCGTTGATACTTTTGGGTTGAAATCAGGGCTTTCGGTTAGGAGGAGGGTTTGAGAGTTTGCTTGGTTTATTTGCGAATAAAGCAGCATTGACAAAATTTGGAAAGAATTCGATAGCGCTGAGTGAAGAGCTTATACTCATCAATAGTTGTCCCTACTGCGATATATGCTAGCGAGACATGGAAGATGTCAACGAGTAACGTCAGACGGCTGAACGCTTTTCACTGCAAGTGCCTGAGGCGAATAATGAAAATACGCTACGCTGATCGCATAACGAACGTGGAACTACTACGTCGCTGCCGTTCAAAAGACCTAGCCGAAATTGTCGCTGAACGAAGACTACGATTCGCCGGCCACATCTTGCGCATGTCGATGTGTCGCCTGCCAAGACTAGCCATGGAGTGGATCCCGCCGAACGGAAAGCGACCCAGAGGTCGCCCGAGAAACACATGGAGAAGAACATTTTTGAACGACTTGAAGATGATGAATATTCCCAGACAGGAATGCGAAGAAGTCGCCCAAGACAGACAGCGGTGGAGAGAGTTCGTCGCCCTATGTGCTCAACGGCACGGGAGGAACTAAGTCTAAGTCTAAGTAAGAGTGAAGAGCAGATTGTTCGTTTGTTCCTGCGTTGAGGCGAGTGTCCTTCGAAAGTTCTGTAGGAAATGCGGCGTACCTGTTGCCCCCGTATCAAAGCAGAAACGAGCAGGCAAGTTCGGATGGAATTGAAGGTAACAAAATTTTGTTCGTACTGTAGCTGGCAACTGTTCGCCTTCTATCCTACTTCTACCTGAGCATAAAATCATCCAGATTTTGGCCAAACCAAAAACGCACCATCAGAGTAACATCAAAAAGCATCAATCGTGGTAGTAGTATCACGTATGTAATTGTTTGAAAGTCACTGTCGTTAGGGCTGGCATTGGGTAGCCGTTGTTCTGATGAATAGAATTTTCTCCATAGAAAATGCTAAGGATGATCATAAATTCTTGAACGGCACTAAAAATATTAATATCAACGACACGAGTGGTAAAAGAAAATCAATATTGCGAAGCAGTTCTCAGTGCCGAAGGCCATTAAAAGACATTGAATATTGTTTACATCCTCTACACATTCACATGGCTGCAGTAGAAATCAATGACAGAGATGGAGGGGGAAGGTTGAGCAAGAAAATATTTGTTCTCAAAACATTTCTGGAAGGCTACTTGAGGCACGTCATTGACGAAATGAGCGTCTTGAGAAAAATTGCGCCTTCAAAAACAAATTTTGATTGGAATCGGACGGATATAACGGGCACCTTGAAAGTCCTTTCGATTCTGTTAATTTTGATGTGAGAAGAAGAATAAATCGGTCTGTTCTGGGGAACACTGTCAAGGTATGCTACTGATGTCTTCTTTGTACTTCGCCGTCCCATTCTGCAGAGCCTTACCGCAGTCCTTTATAGTGAAAAAAGAAAAAGAAAAGAATGGAACACAATATATTAATAATAAAACATAATGTGATGTTAAGAATATATTAGTAGAACGAAATGGTGCTCCCTTGCTCCTCTCTCCTTGGATTGAAACATCCAAACTCCGATAAAGACCAAACCGCCACGTTGAATTCCAATCGGCAATCGGCCGCTTATGAAGCATTCAGCCGAATTTCCGCGATGGTTGGATAGGATCACACAGAAGGACCGAGAGCAAATGAAACTCAGCCATTATTCAAAAAGGATCCGTTGATATTGTGACAGCACAAGAATTGTCTCCGCATCATTGAAAGAATGCTGTCTAAACAACTCAGGAAGCCCATTTTCCCTGCAGGCACATCTCAGCAGATTGATGTGAGCTCATGGTTCTAGATTGTTTTCAGCATTGCCGACATTTCCACCGTTTTCCTCTCGGTCCGATCCGCCTTCATACAGGAAATGTTTTACGTTGCTAGAGGAAGGTGTGCTGCTCTAAAAACTTGAAAGCTGAGCTAGTCCGTACTAAATGTTCGGCATTACACTCAGGGAATATCAAATTCTATTCCATGGCCAAAAAGTGTGGAATACCACCACACGATCCTATTTATTTATTTATACGTGACGTAGGCCGAAGCCGCACGTGGGATTGTACAGTAGTACAAAAGCACTTCACTTCAAAAAGAGCCTCAGAGAGGAAAGCAGCAGCGAAAAAATATTAGGTGACTTTCATTCAAAATGGGCTAGTAAGCTTCCAAAACCGCGCGGGAAAAGGTCATGGATGTTTTGTTATGGGCTCAAAATACGATAAACTACCCAATTTTCTATAAGTGAAAACATTTATTCTAAATCGCGAGACATTGTTATGTCTGAGAGGTCCTCTTTTGGTGTTTATCAGTGCTGGATCAAAAATCTGTGTGAGTTGAAAAAAAGCGTTTCCAGTGAGTACCTTGAGCATCCGCTACTGACACCCGCACGGTCGAGCGATCGATCCCCGTCCGGGCTAACCAAGCCTTCCATCTGGGGTTGGGTAAATTGGTTTCAGACTTGTCTGGGAATGTAAAAACACCGACTAGAACAGTGGTTTGCTTTCGGAAGTCAGTGTATAGGTCTAACAGCATTCACCATGCTTCTACGATTCTGAATGGAAGACGAGTATAACGGCCGTTCCATAGGGGACTGATCGACGCCGGCACATTTACCTTTTACCTTGAACATCATGAGGAGGTCCAATTCTTTCCTCCTACCACACATACTTTGCAGACTCAACACTTTAGCGCTTTCAGCATTCTTCGCTGGCTTCCTATCTATCACGAGTTCTTTGAGTTCGATTTCTTGGAATACCGTGAAAAATATTTTTTTAATATTGAAAGCTGACCAAAGTTGACTTCCGTTTTGCTGAACGCTGAAAAAGCGAACGCGTTTTGTTTATAAGCGATGTTGACGAGCGCTTTGCATTTCAGATTTCACTGAGATGTGGATTGTGCGCATTCACATTAGCTGTTCAATTGTTCTCGTGAATACTAAATAGTTTTTTACGACGTCGCCACAACCAGTAAACGACGTACACATTCAGCAAGTAACTCGGAAGTCGAGCGCTCGAAGGGAATTTGAAACTTTATTTATTTGTTTCGTTGCGCCAGCATAATTGCAGCCTTGTAGACTGTGTATGGTGGTTGGGTGGTGGGTGAGAAGGTGACGAGGTAGCGAGCGGACGCTGGAGGACGCCAGGATGAAAAACGGCGCTTTCAAACAAAAAACAAAAACCAACATCACTCGCTCATGTAATGGCAAAAACAAAAAGAGTAGCGCTTGTGTTTTGCTGTCGGGAAAGGAAACAACAGAAAAAAGCGGCTGAAGTCGGTAGGTTGGCGAGTTTGAAAGCTTGGAGCGTATTTATGTGGGAAAAGATTAGCAAATGCTTTAGTCCTGGTCAAATCAATCGCGATGTCGTCTAGATGGAAGGTATTCTTATCCACTTCAAGTGAATTTATTTCGATGGGTGTGTAGTGATTTTCTAAAATTGATTTATTTGCTAAAACAGAGAAAAAATTAATTTAACACTATCAGCCTTAGTATTCCACCAGTAGTGCACGATGTGTGAGCAACGAGAGATGTATCTTAGCGAAATTCAGCAGAACGGGATGGTATTCCCATCGGCACCACTCCTGGAAACCGAAATTAGACGACTTTAACACATTATGTAGAGGAACTCTTGTTCTGTCCTGTGCTCGTTCAACAAAAATGGAATGGGAGATGAACATAATTTCTAGCGCACGTGCTGCAGTGGTAACAGACACTTCTGATACCCGCACGATTAAGCGATCGTGTCTATCACGGGCCTACCAAGCCTTTGATTTTACCGGAATCGGGCAATTCGGCATGAAACTCGCCTGAGAGGATGAAAAGATACAGAGTGATTGATGCCGACCTTACCTTTTTACCTTAGCCTTACCTTTTCCTTTCACTAAAGTTATGGGTGCGTGCGCGGTGAGGGGGTATGCGTGGTGCAGTGATAAGAGGCGAAAGTGACACCCACACGATCGATCCTCGCCTGGGCCAACCGAGCCTTCCATTCCTGCGGGGTCGGTAAATTGGTACCAGCCTTTTCTGGGAAGGTAAAGATACTGACGTGGTATAGCGGCTAGCCCCTGTAAGTCATTGTATTAGCCAAATACGCATTCACCTTGCCTCTACGATTCTGAATGGAATACCAATTGGTAATTAATGCAGCGGCGCATCCTTCAGGGACTGATTAGCGCCGACAACATTATCGTTTTTACCTTTTAGAGTTATGGGTGCAAAAAAAGCCGATTTTAAGATGTATCTTTATGCTGTTCAGGGAAATTGGAAATTTCTTATTTTTGAAGGGACACCGCGATGACTACATGCCATTTAAAATATAATCTCGCTTCTCGTTTTTTTTCACGGTCGGCACATCGCCATGCTCGGCCTTTCCTCATGAATTATCTATTTGAGTCATTCTTCGCAAAGAATTCGAACTGGTCTTTCACGAACAGACGGGATGAGTCTAGGTGTTCCTGATTGCACAAAGTGCATAAACGCTGAAATGAGCCGGAACTCTTCTGCGGCTTAATCAATCAGCTATTAGGCGGTGACCAGCAGCAGCAGAAGGAGGAGGAGAAGGAGGAGGCCTCCAACTGTTGGAAGAACGCGGAACAGATGGTCGAGTGAATTTCGATAATAAAGAGTCATACAAGGAGTGTGCGTGGAACGACAGATGTGAGAGCAGTCGGCGACTGCTCGCAAACGCAGCGAGGGGTCGTCGGTTCGTCTCGAGTTTGAGTTACCAAACCCGTGGATGTACAGTCAAAAATTTGCCTGATCCGGTTCCGCCACATTGTCTTACCCAGAACGGCAGCTGCACTTCAATGATCACTCTAAACAACGCAAAAGACAGACCTACTTTGGAAACCCCAAGACCTACTGCTCCACTTGAGCTAAGAATCGGTCCCAATTAGCAGTTATAGAAATGGCGCAGCTGTATAAAATTCACCCTATACTTCACAAAACAGTCATCGGTTAAGCTGATATGACACGATATCAGCTTAACTGGTAACTGCCGATATCGGCTTACCGAGTTATAGGTTAGTTTGTCGGGGCGTATTGCTTGAGAGTCGGCAAAATAATTCAAACACAAAGTGACCATGAGACGCATCAACTCTTTCTCCTAGCATTGCTGGAATTGTTCGACAAATGGGTAGCTTTTGGGTTTGGGAGAGATAAACTGTGAGCGATACCAGCGGGATAGTGATGAATATCAAGGGCCTCGGAGGAATATATTAGCTTGTAATCCTTCCCATTGAAAAAGAACCCAGTTGAGATACAGATGGAAAATTGTTGGACCACGTGTCGCCTTCCTGCTGCTATTTATTTTATCCCATACGCGTAGAAGCCTGCCGAAATATGTACTTTACGAATTTACGAAATACTTTTGCAGTACCGTTTTGAGATGACCTTTTCGGAAGCAGCGGGAACGACACATGATATTCTGCAGGAGCAATGTCTGCAGATTACGTTGCATGAGGTAATGAAGCCCAATATCCTCGAAGAGGTTTTCCATGTGACTTTTTTGAAGCCGTCCTTAGCGGCATCTGGAGGGTAGAGTACTCAGCCTTGCTTACCCTTCGAGTTGCAAGCCATACAATTCATTTGCTGACCGAATAGTTTGGTAGTAACTGATGCATCTTCAGGTGAGCGCTCTTATTCGATAAATTTAGTAGATCTCCACGATATGCGAAGAATCTCCTCCTTAAAGTCTTCCTTAAAGACTTGGTGTTGATTCTCCTTGTTTACCACGACCAAACCATTGGGGTCTACGGCAATGAGTAACGTACTTCATTCGCTCCTCATCAACTACAGCCAAGCTCTTTTACCGGTTGCGGTTCCTTTCAAAACGTCGACATTTCGTTTTTCGTCGTGGTTGATGTTTCAACTTCTGAGGCGGCTAGGTGTCCTCGACGACGAAGCGGTTCACTCCCAAGTCCATCGTAAACTTTGTTGACCTTCTAGGACCAATATGTTCTGGAAGAATGTATAGGACACCTTACACCATTACACTGTGAAATTTCAGCCTTTGACATTGCAGCAGAGGGCCGTAGACGGATCTCATTGAAGTGATGAAGCGGGAGCTCTAGGGGCCCTTGTCTATGCTTCATAATTTAAAGGAATTCCAATGAAATTGAATGAGCGATAAATACTTTAGAAGAGCTTTAGGTACTCTACTGAAATGTTATTGAAAGAGAAATGCAGAAGCTTCAGCAGTAAAAGCAGTCCTATTCCTACTATTAAATAAGCGAAACCACGATCTCTGTTTGTCAACTCTAGGATCCCGCCGCGATTGTCCGTTACCGTACTTCCAGTGAACCCATACCGTCCCGCCGTCTGCATTGAACACCGGCTCAAGAGGAAATTTTTGTTTCTTAGGGTGTAGTGCCAATTTGAAATCGATCTGCTTCTCATAAAGAGGGAAACAAAACCTTCTGAACAAACTTTCGGCGGGCGATAGGACGCTCAACATCCTGGTTATATCATGCGACATAGGTATTATAAGTAATTATGAGTCGAAAGGGTTGTGTGTGGTGTGGTAATCCGGTGTGAGTAATTGAACTTGAGGAGTTGTCCGTTGTTGCTCGCCAATCACTCGTTTCTCTCTGATTCGAGTGGCCACGCGGTTTTGATGGACGGTACACACGAACACGCTTTCGACAAGTTTTTACCTCAAACTTGGGTAATTAAACCAAATATCATACGATACGATTACACAATTATTCTATAAAGCACGAGGATACTGTATGGCACTATATGAATACTGGATTGCACGACTATATGGAGACCAAGATCAGTCAGGAGATTAAGAAGTCAAACAGTAAGAGCACCATAAGTGAGACAAGGTAATTGAAGAGTAAAGCTAGATGAATGATAGGGATAAGTGAGGTTAATAAGTGATGATCATAGTGCTTAAGAATAAGGCATGAATACAAGAAGGTTACAAGACATCCTACACAAAGTATAGAGTGTGGATTAGCATGAAATTAGGACAAAGAAGTGAGAGATGATTGATACAAACTGATTAGATGAAGGTTAGAATGGGGAGGTACGAAAGGATGGGAGTAATCGGATGAGACACGGTCGATAGAATGATGTGGGTGGGACGACCGTGCTTATATGTGGTACGAGACAAAGAATACAGCTGGCCACCACTTCTTTGATGCGCAGCCGGCCGATGACTGTCGTCTGGTTGACTTCTTGCGCAGTGAAGAAGTCCACAGCTGGGCGCCTCCAGAAAGCCATCGTACCACATCGATTGAACCCATGAGTGTAGTTGAGTGCCATACCATAAGATACCGACATGAACCCATCTGATCTGCAGCCATTGAGCGTTGTACAAGTTCTGAATTCTTGTAGCATTAATCGGTTTCATAATGGAGAATTGTCCGAAATAAGAAATGAAAGTCGTGGATTTCACGACATTCCCCACCGTCAATTTTTGTTGCTTAATCTATCGTACACGTCCTGTACGTAGCGTTCGAAGTGCCTCATCTCCCTCTCCAGCTCCTCTTTCATCTCTGGAAGTGGGCAGAGGGCGGAGTGGTGTTCCTCCTTTGGAATGAGGTGATCGTACACAGTATCGCACACTTCGTGGCAATATCGGCACTTGGAAAAGGAACGCTTCTGACAGTGGTCCCCACATATTCCGAGGCAAATCTTACACCGGCCCTATGTCGTAATTATCTCCACCCTCCTTTTAGCCTCCGTTACCACCGGACAGGAGTTCGAGTAGTGCCTACCCACCACATTACAGAAACGGCATCTGATAGCCGGGCAACGTGTTGTGTGGGTGTGATATCTGATTTTCAAAGGAAGTGAGATAAAGCCTCTTTCGTCTTCATTCTGCCCATTCGTCTATTCTGAAATTCAATTTGCACGTGCTATCTCTAGTGGTGTAGTTGGTCTTGATACAAATTTTGTACAGAAAATATTCGCGCCAAAGTTGGCGCAGCTCCCGGCGGGCTATTATAGCAATTTGGGGTGGTTTGTGGGCCTTCTGCGGCACAATCGTCTTGAAATCCACCAGCAGGGTGTGACCATCAAACGCAGTGATTTAAGTACGCCACATATTGCCACCCTCAATGACCCCATCAGAATTTGTGGACCACACATTGATATTGCCAGGTATGTGATTCCCACTAGAATAGCCAGACTTGCGATAATTATCATAAGTGTTTTATATCACTGAAGGTAGACCTGTGCCATGTGCCAGAAATCCGGTAATTCGATTTCTGAGAACTTCAGGGTCACCATTTATCCATTTTGACGCCAGATCTTGGACGTTGTGAGAAAATTTGAGGATACCGCTTATTTCAAAGGTTTTCTCCGTTCTACCACAGGAAATGTTGCAGACTTGATGCACTTCTGCGTTGCGAAGCGAGAATTGTAGCGATGAATTGATGCCTTCTGCCGCGCATGGAACAGTGAAGGTGCCATCAGAGCAGATTATTTGTGCTTGGGTCCTTCTACTGCTTTTGCACGTTACTGTCGCTGCTGCCCCCTTTGCACACTTATAACATCCAACAATTGGTCCCGCTGTTGCCACGCAAGTGTCGTCGTCTACCAAGAGTTTCGTCTGAAATTGCTCATAAACCGAGACGATTACTTCGGCCGTTACCATGTTGGAGACGAATGACTGTACTTTCCCTTCCGGTGTCTGATGAAAGGAAATAGAAGGACGGATCACCGGTAATCTATTTTTCATGCTGTTGAACCACTTGGTGATTTCGATGTCGCTACACCTACAGTTCGCCGTGGTTTCCGCTGGAAGACAGGTGCAGTCGTCGACCACTGGACATTCCATTAATTCTGCCTCCCAATACGTTGAGCAACGAAGTGGAGGGTGAAACCGAGAATTCCACAACGCCGTATTGTTGCCGTCAGTTATAAAGGGAGTTCCGAGAAGAGGTGTCGGTGACACCGTCAGTGTGGTTAATGTTGCCGTGAGAGAATTCCATTTTATGGGTATGTTGGGCCGCATGCTTGCTAGAACCGATGATGAACTTTTCAAATGCAGATTGACCTGGGAAAGCCTAATACTTGCGGTTTCTAACCACCTATTGCAGTGAAATATCTCGTATACTTGAGAGGTGCGCGGTTTAACGTAGATGCGATAAAAGAGGCAACCCGAGCTCAGACAAAAACAGTCGCATCCTGGCCCTCCGCAAGACTCCACGCATGCGGTGTTTCCTGGGTACTGATTTCCTTCTTCCAGTTCGTCCACCAAGCTCGAGCTGTTTATTCCTGCGCACTTTTCGCCCTTACAAGATCCAGCGTGCGGACATCGTTTGCTGTTGATTACATGGTACTGCGTATCTCGAGTGAACATTTCTGTTTCCTCTTCACAAGTGAGAACTAGCTTGTCCCATGAGGCTTGAATTTCGTATATTGCCGACCCATTTTGGACTAGCCTAAAGCACGCTTCCCGTTTGAATGGGTTGAGTTTTATAACCTCGGATAGTTTGATGGTGCAGTTTTCAAAGCCACCTTTGACGGAGCAGAGTGTCGATAAGTTGTCGAACACATCGACTTCCTGACAGCCTTGAGCTCCTATTATGGCGAGTCCTATGGATAACACCACGGGCAAAAGTGTGAGCAATTCCGCTATATCCCGAGGCCGCCACCTAGCTCTTCTCCTGAATACTCGGCCAAAGATGCACAGGAGATTGCGTAAAAATCTGAACATTTGGCGGCATGTCCACCTAATGGGAAATCCTAACGTCAACGGTACGTAGAAGAAGACGTAGCATCCCGTTATAAGGAAATAGAAAATGAGTGCTGTCGCCACCATTGCCCCTACAGGCCAACATTCTGGGTTAAAAATCAATGCCGAGCAGAAGATGCATTTCACGTGATCGCAGAATGGTGCCGGTGGACATTTCACACAAAAAACTTGAGTATAACCCCCTTCCAAGAATTTCCAGAGTACCGTGTGTTCATTGGTAAGCACCTGCGGTGGAAACTCCACAATTTCCTTCTCTTGGGGGTTTTCGATGGTTGAGCAAAAGTTCTCCACGCAGACCTAAAAGGATGCATTGTCCATGGAGTACAGCTCTACCCCTCCGGAGACACACCGTAAACTTCTGTTGATTTCCGTCGTATTTGGGGTTTTGAGTGCCGAGACTGGCCTTATGAGGAGAGAGATGCACAACATTAAGACCGCCGAGACTGAAGCGAGGAGTGACAAGGAGCGTGTGAGGGTGTTTGCCACGTTTACTGCTATCGGTCGTTGCCTGCGAGCGCGTAGATTGTACCGATGCCCAGATGGAGCATTTTCTTTTGCCCCGCTTGAAGTTTCTGATTGAACGTCCTCTCTCCGATGGATGTCTTCCCCCATCTCCTCTAATTCCAATGGCACTAGCAAATTTATTGGTCTTTTTACTCGTTTTTGGGATGGAAGCAACACCAGCGCTTCGCGTATGATACCTTGAGGGTTTTCTACCAGGTTCTCAATCCTACCCATTTTCCAGGAACAACGTGGTAGTACCTCCTCTTGAAGTAGCACCAAGCTACCCACTTTCGGCGTCACTGTTCCGGCCCTTCGTGCATCTACTTGAAGTTGGTGTTTTTCCCGCAGTGCCGTCAAATACTGCGTTCTCCAAATATCCCAGTATTTTTCCGTGAATTTGCAAGAGCTACGGAGAGCGTTGATGGTTTGGGTCTTTGTCCGAAGAAGAGGAATCTCATTCGGGAGTATAAACGTTGGGTCCTCGCTATCTTCTTCGAGACTTTCAAGCGGAAATGATACCTGTAGGTCTCTCTGAAGAAAGTCAATAGGTCGCAGGATACTGGATGGATCGAACGTCGAGTCGATGTAAAGGAGTGGACGTGTGTTTAGAAGCGATTCAATTTCCGTTACCACCGTTACCAACTCCTCAAACGGAAGAACCGCTCTACCTACCGCTTTGACCAGAGATGTCTTTACCGACCTAATTAACCTTTCGTAGAATCCTCCTTGCCAGGGAGCGTACGGAGTGATATGTCGCCAGACTATCTCTCTGTCACTCAGTTCTCGAGCTATAGCGGGGTCGTTGCGGGCTGCCGTGATACATTCACCGATTATTGTTTTTCCCAAGATGAATGTAGGTGCATTGTCGCTCGTTATTGAAGCTGGAATCCCTCTCCTTGCAAAAAACCGCCTGAGCATGTGAAGAAAAGCCACGGTTGATTGGTCCGAGACAATGTCTAGATGAACTAGGCGTGTTACCATACAGGTGATGATTGCGCCATAACATTTACCGGGCTGTGAAGAGGGTATCGCGATTGACAGCGGTCCGAAGTAGTCAAGTCCAACATGCTCAAATAGGCGTGAAAAGACAACCCTTTCAGAAGGAAGGTCTGTTTGGTTTGGGTACTTGAATGGTAAGTTATTGATTTTCTGGCAAACAACACATTTCCTGACATGCTTCCGCAACTGAGGAATCCAGAACCTTTTACGAACAATAGCCATTGTGTGATTGACACCTGGATGCCCCTTTTGGTGACAGTCAGCTATTATTAGTTCTGCCAAGAAGGAGTTTTGGAGTATCAAAATCGGAAATTTGGAATCACTCCCGAGCTCACTCATTCCCATTCTCCCCACGCATCGTAGTAGTCCTTCTCCGTCTGGTTGCGCCTTCAAATTTTTGAGCTTATCTAGGACCGTGGGCGTGATATGTGTTTTTTGATGATGTCGAATCAGAACCATTTCCGCCAATTTCATCTCTGGTCCCTCTACCGTAATATGCCGATTTTGTGTTGGACTGATGGAGGCTGGATTGGTGGGATTTGAATTACGACGGGACCTCAAATTTCGGATGAACTTCAAGACGTAGGCTAGAATCCTTTTAGCTTGGGTCAACGTATTCGCTTGCCGCTTCGAGATAAGTTCGCCGCTGTCACTGTCCGTCCCTTCTGCCAGTTGCATTGTCGTTACCTTCTGCGTAAAGTTTTCTCCTTCCTCAGGTGGCAAGGTGAATGATGACATACCATTTAGGGACGAATTGGATATGTGCCGGAGAAAGGGTGGCCCATTCCACCACATGTGATTCATAAGCTCCCCCTTACTTAGACCTCTGCTTGCGCAATCTGCAGGATTGAGGTCCGAGGACACGTGCGCGAACTCGACGTGATATCCGAGGGATTCTAGGTGTTGAACCGTTCGTCTAATTTCCCTGATTCTATTTTCTACCATCCTGCCCTTGTCCTTGTTGAGATCTCCCTTCAACCAATTGAGAACTATTTCCGAATCGGAGAAAATATATAATCGTTTACAACGTAGCGTGTGATGAAGTTGCGACACAACAGCATTCGTTAGGCGGACTGCTAGCGTGATGGCATTTAACTCCATTTTTGGCATAGTCATGGACGACCTTATGGAAGGAAGTTTTTCTCTCGCCATCAAAAGTTGTGTATCGGACTTTGTGCAAAGATACGTGCATGCCGCCATCGCCCTAGTACTTGCGTCAGCAAACGTTGCTAGGACGTGCTCTTCCGACTTTTTTGCAACAAAGCGAGGGATATC
This sequence comes from Nippostrongylus brasiliensis, assembly GCA_030553155.1. Lineage (NCBI taxonomy): Eukaryota > Metazoa > Nematoda > Chromadorea > Rhabditida > Heligmosomidae > Nippostrongylus > Nippostrongylus brasiliensis. The sequence goes on along the minus strand of CP130734.1, from coordinate 16,010,278 downwards.
CTTGGCGAAATCCGTGATTTCCGCTACTACTTGTTCCCATTGTGTGACTTTATCTTGTGGAAGCTCTCTTCGTCCCATGGATAATCCTCCTTCCAAAGCGATTGAAGAAAAACCTTTGGCTTATGAGTAAGTGGTACCCGCAAACCCAGTGGGTCGTATATGGATGCCACCGCACTCGCCACTGTCCTCTTTGTACAAGAGTTAGTACTAGGAATTGTGCAACCGAGAAGAAATATATCTTTTTTGGGATCCCACCTTATGCCTAGCACCTTGGGCGAAATGTCGCTAGACTTGTCGGCTGCTGCGAAGGCTTTTTGTACAGAGACATCGTTTGTCACAAATTCACGAAGGTTCATGGACAAGTCCTTAAACATCTGCTTCGAGCGCCAGTAAGTATGAACTGCCTCTTCTGGATCATCCTCTGTCAAAAGTAGATTGTCCACGTACAAATTTTCCTTGATATTCCGGACTAAGTTTGTCTCTTCCCTATAAGAGTCCAAGTGGAAGTGAGTGGTTGCTGCTAGGAGAAATGGTGCGGAGTTGAGCCCAAAGGTTACCCTAGTGAACCGGAGTGTCCTGATATTGTCCGCACTTGGAGGCCTCTTGTGGTCGTACAACCACAAACACCTTATGGCGTCCCGTTCTGCTTCGTGTAGACGAACTTTCAGAAACGCCTTTTCTACGTCGGATATTATACCGATACTGCCAATACGAAAGCGTAAGAGAACTCCGAATAAAGACGGAAGAATTACCGGGCCTCGATGAAGAACTTGATTCAGCGATGGACATCCCTTAAAATGTGTAGAGGCGTCAAATACCACTCGTACCTTAGTAGTCGACTTGTGTGGAGTAAGCACAGCTTGGTGTGGGATATAATGGACAACAGGTCCCGTAGGTGAGTTGCCCTTAGGAACCTCTTCCACTATGTTCAGTTGAAGCTGCTCGGAGAAGATCTCATTGTACTTTTCCAACAATTGAGGATCCCTCTGCAGCGAGTTCCATAGACTTACCAATCGTTTGAACGCGATGGATTTATTATCCGGCAATGGATCATGATTCTCTTTCCAAGGAAGACGCACATAGTAACCATCTTTACGCCGCTCTACCGTGTGATTAAATCGTGCCCAGACCTGCTCGTCTACTTTATCTTTCTCGTCTTTTTCTGGCCCTGTGAACTCCTGGGTACCAGCGTTTTCCAAAGCCCAATACTGTTCCCATTTGTCCTGTTCCTTGTCCAGGTAGTCGTTCTCGCAGACAGTGTGGATTTTTGCTTCTAGACACCAGTATCTGTCCCATTCCCCCTTGGTATTGTCCTCTCGAAGATGGAGTACTGGCGTAGGATGAGCGAGCTGACCTGTGACCAAACTTCCTATGCGAGTAGGTATGACGTGAAGACCGGATGGTAGAGTTATAGGATGGTGATTGGAGGACCAAAGTCGCCACATTTGGTTACAACCGAGAAGAACTTGAGGTTGAATTGACTTCCCATTATTGTAGGATGGTTTTGCCAGCCCCAAAGATGCTATCAATTGCATGTCTTCCTCGAGTAAAGGTGGAATTCGAAGGGGCTTTGTTAGAATATTATGGATGATAAGTTGAAGGTCATGTTTGTCCCCACTCGCGTCCCAGACTGTCATTTCAACCACCTTGCATTTTTTCGTCGTGCGGTGGTCAGATCCGAACGTTTGTAGGCTTAGTGTGCAGTCACCCAGTACCTTTAGTTGGAGCTTGTCCGCTAGCCTGCTGTCAATAAAGGATAATTCTGCCCCAGAATCAAACAGGGCCGAGACGTTGACCAAGTGTCCTTTGAGCTTATCGATAGCTTGGAGTTGACCTATTGGTAGAAAGATGGGGTTGCGACTTCCTTCGTCGCTACAGGAATGAACTCCTCCAAACACTACCGTCTCCGTGTCCAGTTCCGGCTCCTGATCCTCTACCACGGTATTTATTTTCTGAGGAGCTTTAGGCTTAACGTTCCTCTTAGTTTCTGGTTTCTTCTGGACTGGAACGGGCCTCGACTCCGGTTGGGTAGATCTAACTCCGGAGGAATCCTTAGTTGGTGAGGACTTGAAACAACAAGAAGTGTGATGGGGACCTTGACATTTGGCGCATGGTTTCCGCTTACATTCCATGGTTCTATGCTGTGAACTAGCGCATAGTTGACAAAGCCTTCGATCACGTAGAAAGTTAGCCCTGTCCCGAGGCGTAGGGTATTTTACACAGACGAAAGACGCGTGATTTCCTTTACAGAACATGCACCGTATCTCCGACGATCTCTTTTCCGTATACCTCTCCGGCATACCTTGAGTTTGGTTTCCAACCATGTGAATGTCGACCATTTCCTCACCGGAAAGAACATCTTCGATCAATTTGAAGAGAACATCCATAGTGAAAGGAACATCCCGAAAGGAGTTACGTTTTTTGAGAAGAATATTCCTTTGAATTGATTCCGGAAACTTGCTCAAGATCTTTTTTATCATCCACTGGCTGTCGACGTGTTCACCCTTATTTCGCAGTTGCTGGATGACGACTTGTACCTGTTCAAATAATGAGCGCTGATCTTTCCTGGATGGACTGCGTAATTTCATCTTATCCAATCGGTCGATTAACTTTTGGATCAATTCCTCAGGGTTTCCATATCGTCGCGTCAGAAATTCAACCGCCTTGAAATAATTTCCCTTGGCCACATGGAACTTTTTGATGGACTCCTTGGCTTCTCCTTCTAGTGCACTGAGCAAATAATTGAACTTGAAGAGCTCTGGTAGTTCTCTCGAGTGGATATTGGCATTAAACAGCTCCCAGAAATTGTCCCACTCCCAGATGTCTCCTGAAAATTTAGGAATAGGGACCGCTGGTAGCTCGACTTGCTGAGGTTGAGCTCTAATCGCCTGCGATTCAGCTATTTCGGAGGAAAGACTTCTTCCAGAAGGCTGCTCTGACTCTTCCATTGCCTTGAAAGCCTTTATCCTAGCTTGCAGCAACACCGAGTAATCCAATGCTGACGACAAGCGTACTTCTGCCTTCTCCGCGTAATCTTGCAGTTCGCTACCATCTACCTGTCCTCCTGAATCTACCAGGGCCATGAGCTCATTTAGTGCCTTTTCCACATGTCCTGTGAGTGCTTCTATTGCTCCGAGTGCTTCTTCTAGGCGCCGCCTACTATCTCGATTGACCATCTGTGCGCCGTCTTCACAGCTTACTTGGATCATTTCGAGACTGTCCTCACGAAAGGATTCTAATACTTGATCCAATTTGTTATCATAACGCGATAGAAGCCGTTTTGCCGGGGCTACTCGTGCCATGATTACTTTTTAGACCGACGATTAGAGAAATGCCGTCGCCGAAGTAGTGAGTACCGGACTACCAAAGAAGACTGTGAGGGAAAATTCTCTCTGAATTTTACCCCGGTTATTTTTTACCCAACTTATAAATACCGAAACCAGACTGACCCCTAGCGAGCCTTTGAATTCTTTGCCAGAGTAGTAAGCCCACTGTTTTTAGGGGATTATTTCCCAACAAATCCCAAGCAAGGAAGTTGAGAAATGAGAAATTGGAGAAATGGGATTGAGAGAGATTGATAAGCACAGGCACAAACTTTTTGAAAAGTAAAGAGTGCCTTTTGGCTAGGAAACAGAAGAAAAGCCTAGCCCTAGACTCAAAATGTTGCTTTAGAACTTCTCTCAGAATCCTCTTTAATTCTCCGACCTGATATGGCTCGAGTCGTCCGGATGCACCATGAGTCGAAAGGGTTGTGTGTGGTGTGGTAGTCCGGTGTGAGTAATTGAACTTGAGGAGTTGTCCGTTGTTGCTCGCCAATCACTCGTTTCTCTCTGATTCGAGTGGCCACGCGGTTTTGATGGACGGTACACACGAACACGCTTTCGACAAGTTTTTACCTCAAACTTGGGTAATTAAACCAAATATCATACGATACGATTACACAATTATTCTATAAAGCACGAGGATACTGTATGGCACTATATGAATACTGGATTGCACGACTATATGGAGACCAAGATCAGTCAGGAGATTAAGAAGTCAAACAGTAAGAGCACCATAAGTGAGACAAGGTAATTGAAAGAGGTTAATAAAGCTAGATGAATGATAGGGATAAGTGAGGTTAATAAGTGATGATCATAGTGCTTAAGAATAAGGCATGAATACAAGAAGGTTACAAGACATCCTACACAAAGTATAGAGTGTGGATTAGCATGAAATTAGGACAAAGAAGTGAGAGATGATTGATACAAACTGATTAGATGAAGGTTAGAATGGGGAGGTACGAAAGGATGGGAGTAATCGGATGAGACACGGTCGATAGAATGATGTGGGTGGGACGACCGTGCTTATATGTGGTACGAGACAAAGAATACAGCTGGCCACCACTTCTTTGATGCGCAGCCGGCCGATGACTGTCGTCTGGTTGACTTCTTGCGCAGTGAAGAAGTCCACAGCTGGGCGCCTCCAGAAAGCCATCGTACCACATCGATTGAACCCATGAGTGTAGTTGAGTGCCATACCATAAGATACCGACATGAACCCATCTGATCTGCAGCCATTGAGCGTTGTACAAGTTCTGAATTCTTGTAGCATTAATCGGTTTCATAATGGAGAATTGTCCGAAATAAGAAATGAAAGTCGTGGATTTCACGACAAATTATCAAGGTGGACTTTACATGTTTTTCCGTTTACCAGCTGGTAGGAAAAGGACCTGGGAGAATGCGTCCGACTCTCAATAGTCAGTTGGCCGCAGAAAGTCGGATCCGTGCAAATTTTTTTAATACGGAACTTTGCCGCTATCCCTTCCCATTTTCTGGGAAAGTGTCCTAAAATGTGCGTAGAGCGCATGCATCAACTATAGACAAGAAACGTTTAGTTTCATCATTCAGTATTTCTTTATTTTGCCTTAGTCTATAGAGCACCTTTTTCTGCCGGTGAGACTTTTACCTTAGCCCTACTTTAGCATTCTCTTTCATGCGGCCAGATTGTGTTTTGCTTGACGCGAAATTGACTGTCCATTTGGTAATGTGAAGGGATGACTGCTGTCACGCTTCTGGTGTAGACAAGAGTTCTTCAGTACAATCCTTTTATTACTTACATCAGTGGTCGCCCCAACTCAAGAGCGAAAAGCTGGCGAGACTACCTTACTTCCAAGAAACCAAGAGGACGTGGGCTACAAGAGGCCAGCGGCAAGATTACACCCTGACTCTGCTGGTAAGATCAAGCAGAAGCTATCTCAATATGATTTACTTCTGCCGCTCGAGGTTGTTAGGTGGTAACACTTTATTAACGGCCTAACGTTTCGACCTTCCCGTCGTCTTCGGAGGCCTGAACACACATCGAAGTTAGTGACTTACCAGACTGGCCCACCAAAAGCGTTAAATCCTAGCATTTCTGACGAGATGTAGAAAGAATGCAGAGAAAAGTCACTTAAAAGAAAGAGCCGCACCTCAATCGTCCACCTTTGTCTCATATCATGTCTCATGTCTCATATCTTTTGCGGTTTTGGTGGGAAGAAATTGTATCGGAAATATTACGCACCACTGTCTCAACGAAAACATAGCTGTCACGCCACATTTTCATATCTAATATGTAAAATGAAGTGAACCGACCAAATATCAGCCAGGGAAATAGGCAGAAGTACAGTGGTATGAAGGTGAAACCTTTTCTAGATGCTTTACGACAAATTTGAACAAAGTCCGAATTCCACTTCACTTCAATTCAATTCAAAATATCTATACTAGAAGGTCAGCACCGGCGCAGCCATACTGATTTGCTTCTTCAAAATATTTTCTTTCGAGTGACTACAGTGCATGGGTGTCAGATGAACAGAGACTTTGGATTATTTACCATCACCTAAATATGACATTACTATGTATTTTTTGTTCAGAGTTTGAAAATGATCAGGGACGTGCAACCTCGTGCTTTACATAATCATATCAGAGTTTGTATAATTTCAGTCAAACGAATGTCGGCGAGTGCAAAAATTAGCATAAAAATGTACATAGTGATTGAACTGTGTGTTTGCATTAGCGAAAAAAAACTCGCATAAAATTGTACAGTTGTGAGAGAGGGATGTATCCATACGAACGGTGAGGGACTTGCAGGTACGGAAAATCTCTTCAGCCGGCAGTTATGTAGCAACCACTGTTAAAGCTGGCTGGACCTAGATCATTCTCGGCCATCAAAAGTGGTATCGTCGCACCTTTTTTCGAGAAAGGCAAACACAAACCTGTTGAAGAAGCTTCGAAAAGCGTAACTAGGAAGGTAACACGGATGTGGCCACTCTATAGTGCCAATATCGGAAATTAGGAGCAAATACGTATCATTGTTTTATCTTATGTCATTTTCTTATTGTTTCTCATTTATTTTCTCATTATTCTACTCTTTTGTTCTGTTCCAAGTCATAAGCTCATCACTTACCGTACTATTCCACCCACGTTGGAAGCTATGCGCTGCGAAAATGTGTTCGGGTCAAGTGTTTTTAGGTTTGAATGATGGTTTTCGTGTGCTTGTTTCAGCGTAATGAATTGTATTCCCCACGGTTTCTTTTTTATGAGACATGCGAGTATTATCAGTGCAGTGATGAGATAATTGAGAAAAGAGCACTCCGTGGATGTTCACGCCAATGAAAAATGAAGTCTTCAAGAAAGCTGGAGACTAATAATGCTCTGGAACTCATCAATTCAAGTGACGCGGATTCCAACTTCCACCCGTTCTACGCTTCCTAGTTAAGATATGGTCGAGATTGACATCTTACGATGGTTATGGTTCGAATGAACAGATTAATCTTCGAAACCATGGAATAAACGTCTTCCATATACCAATAGTTCAGGTTCTGTAATCCATGTGAAAGTCTAATGTCAAGATACTCGAGAATATGACTAGAATGTTCGACTCACTAGATGATGGGAAGCTGTTGAACAAGATCGAGCCCGTCGTTCTCTGGCGAAAATGCGAACCTCTGGCTGTATATCATAAAATTTAATGCAAAAAATGATATTCCAGTGCTGCATTAAATATTTCGCACGGATACTCTCATCCCGCTTCATCTCCGCTCATGTTATTGAAGAGCTCAATCCTTTGTAAAAGCAGTCGTTTTTCATCTTCGATAGTGACGCTAGGCACTCACTACCACTCTTCTTTTATGGTGCTGGAACTGAAAAGATTATACTACGAAAATCGGAATTGCATGAGATAATTTCGAACGTATTCCACTGCTATGTGAAGTCGAATTGATCATGATAAATGAATTGGTTCTTAGGCTATCATAAAACGCTCTCCGCTATTTGTTATCGACAGCCGTTAACGAAGGACTTGCATATACAGGGTGTCCCAAAAAGATGTATACACTGTTTGAAATGCCATAACTTTCGCGAAGGTGAACCAATCGAAACGAATCATAGATTGGATGAAAGCTAAGAAAAAAGGAAATTTCCTGGTATGTGTTTGGTGAGGATTGCGCCACGTACTCGACCGTGCCCTCAGATTTTGGACCTGATTGATAGTGCATGGGTTATATGGTTGCTCTATTTTGGTCGTAAACAGGTGATATCACTGCTATGAGTTGCTTCTGAGGCAGTAAACATGACGACTTGCAGCAGCTTTTGGTTAAGCATGGAACAACATCAATATCGATCAATAATTGTAACCATTGTTTGAGAAACTAAAGCTCTTCCAACAGTGATGCAATCATCAGAAAAGATTTTAGTGGAATGTAAAATGTATGAACCATAAAGATTGCGCCATGCACCTTTCCGAATCGTCGGATTCTAGACCTGATTGGAAGTGCATGGGTTATATGCTTGCAGGAAAATGGCCATAAATTCGAACAACTGTCATAATGATTATGTTTAATTGTTTATACTGATCATTGTCACGTTATTTTCCCACTTCCCTTATATAAATTGTCGTCTTTCATTTTAATCTCAATTTAGAAAAAATATTGTGGTATTGTGCAAGTGCATCTTAAAGTGCATGTTAAATTCGCTATGTTTTGATGTTTCTATGTTTAATGCAACAGGAGATACGCGTATCAGCGATATCACCTGCTGGCGACCAGTTTAGAACAAGCATATTATCCGTGGACTTTCAATCAGGTCTAGAATCCGACGATTCGGACTGGTGCATGGCGCAATCTTTATGGTTCGTACATTTTATATTCTTCTGAATTCTTTTCCTCTGCTTGCACCACTGCTGGAAGAGTTTTAGCTTCTCAAACAGTGGTTCCCATTATTGATCGATATTGATGTTGTTCCACGCTTAACCAAGAGCTGCTACAAGTCGATATGTTTACTGCCTCGGAGGTAACTCATAGTAGCGATATCTTGTATACGACCAGAGTAGAGCAAGCATATAACCCATGCACTATCAATCAGGTACAAAATCCGCGGCCATGGTCGACTACATGGCGCAATCCTCATCAAACACATACCAGAAAATTTTCTTTTTCCTTCGCTTTCATCCAAGCTATGACTCGTCTCGAATGGTTCACGTTCGCGAAAGTTATGGCATTTCAAACAGTGTATACATCTTTTTGGGACACCCTGTACTTCCCTCGTAACCACCCAGATTTATTTCTGAGCAATCATTCGATTAGATGAAGCATTACTAATTGTGAGCAAACTGAATATCAGGGAGAGATAGCAAGTGAATGAATTAAAAATACATAAAAATAGCGGAAAGGAGAACACACAGCTAGTCCATGCACGCCTTCCTATAGTACTTTCCACGCCCACTCATTTCTCCCAGCTCGATCCTATCTGCACTTTCATCAATGTGAACAGTGAATCACCTTGTCATCATCGCATCGTCGTCATTCCGACATAGTTTTCCTCTGTCATTTTCCATTTGAAGGTAACGCTGACTCGCTACCATGTCACCGCAAACATTGCACAATCGTTCACTTGTGAATTTCTAGCACTATTCTCTGGACTACTACAGGAGTGCTACTCAAAAGAAACGAAATCACCTCGGGTTGTCTTTTATTGATGGGTCCTTTTGTTGTATCAAATTTTCAGGTAGGATATTATCCTTTTTCACCCATAGGCCCGACGAAATGAATATCGAAAAATGTGCAGTCAATAGTAGATGGTGTTCGTATGCTTGTGCATTACCATCTACGGCCATGATAACTGAAAGGCTCAGACGCAGAAACACGGTTGGCGTCATATTTTTCGAATAAGCAGCAACTGAGCCAATGGGCAAATGTTAGAATTGCGCTACAGTCAACACTTTGTTCTCTCTGTCTTTGATATATCGGTCTATTTTTTGTAAGGCCCGCGTGATGCACTAGTAAGAGGCACTACTGACGGTCGTGCGATCGATCCCGGTTCGGGCTAACGAAGCCTTCCATCCCCCAAGGGTCGATTAACATGGTACCAGACTTGTCTAGGAAGGTGACACCGAGGCCTCAGATTCTAAACCTGATTGATAGTGCATGGGTTATATGTTTGCATACTTTGGTTGTACACAGGTGATATCGCTGCTATGAGTTACCTATGAGGTAGTAAACATATCGATATGCCGCAGCTTTTGGTTAAGCATGGAATAACATCAATATCGATCAATAATTGCAACCTCTGTTTGAGTAGCTAAAACTTTTCCAACCGTCCAACAGTGATGCAATCATAAGAAAAGAATTCAGAGGGATGTAAAATGTATGAACCATGAAAATTGCGCCATGAACCTGTCCGAGTCATCAGATTTTAGACCTGACTGAAAGTTCATGGATAACATGCTTTTCTTCATTGGTCGCCAACGGGTGATATCGCTGAAACGCGTTTCTCTTGATGCAGTCTGTTTACAACCAAAGTATAGCAAGCGTATGACCCATGCACTATGAGTCGTTTCGATTGGTTAATTTCGCCAAAGTTATGGCATTTCAAACACAGGGTACATTTTTTGAGACACCCTGTGTAGGCCGAAGGCGCATTTCCATGCCTCTGCGATTCTAACAAGGAGTCCCTCTACACACGTGCCAACCTTTGGCGACGTAATTTTTACAGGATGTAGTCCGATGAATCATCACGTTGCAAGCGTGTTATTCACTAGTTTTCGTCGACCTTTTTTTCCCACGCCAGAAGTTCGTTCAGGGAAAACTAACGATGTTTTTTAATACACACGGGATCCCCTACATTTTGTAAAAATTACGCCGCCAAAGCATGGCACGTGTGTAGAGGGACTCCTTGTGAGTGGAACACCGATGCGGCGCGTCCTTGTTAGAGGATTTATCAACATCGGCATCTTTACCTTTATCTTTTATGTTTTTGATTACGAAAGTTGGAGGGCTCACTTCTTCATTAACAATTTATTGAGCTCGTGGACATAGAAATATTCAATATCATAAGATGGACTCATTGCCTTTAGCAAAATAATCGTATCGGAAACGCGAAAATCATGCAGCTATCAATGCGTTAAAGAGGCAACATGCTTGGTAATGCAATGCGGTTGATAAAGATGATAAGGGGATTACTGAGCAGTGGGCAAACACCATTAGCAGGCTGTTTTGGACACGACACATCCGTTCCCTGTCGGAGTGGTGACACTTTTCACCCCTCGCATTTCGTCGTAACCATTGGCTGTTCCTTTTCAGTAGAATTTGTCCACTGACACCTTGCTAACGTAAACCGTGGTCAATTACTCCTAAAGCGAACTTCGAACCCGGTAGCGAGCCAGGCGATTGAGAGTCGAGGACCATATCTGCTTCATAAGGTAACGATTCACAAGTTATCTTGTGTTGCAACAAACAACAAACACGAGTCGTTTTTCGCCTTCAGTCGCTGTCGTTTCCCCTTGATATGTATCATCTCTGTAATCCAAACGAATTTTCAGTCCACACCATTGCTTTGATGAAATATTTCTAATTTTCCTAAGACAATGTGTGAGATAATCAAGAAGCGAAACTTCGTCATAAACTGGGTTAGCGAATCGCACGTGGCTACCGTCAACTGCCAAGCATTTTATTAGGTTGTGCGTGAAGTTTTGGCGGTTTTGTCTGATCCCTCGAGGGATCATACCTTCCTCTTATTTAGGCCAGGGGTGTGCGGAATTGTTTTCTGAAAAAGACGGAACACGGAAACGGAAATTGTGCAAAAATCATCAAGTTATTGGAATTTAGCCAAAACTGGACCACAAAACGTTTCTATTTCTGCTTATAAAGGTACCTATAGGATGCTCGTTTTGTTTCCAGTAGAATGTGTCCATTATTCTGACGAACGCGTTCGACGTTTAGTGAGAGCTCGAAAGTAAACGGTGAAAAATCCGCACAGAATCCATATCAATTTTATTCCTCTATACAAATTTCATTATAAACTAAACGGAAAACCACTGAAACGGAAGTTCCGCACACCCCTGATTTGAAGATTCAGCGAAATAGGCATCTTTTGAATCAATACATTATTACTACGCGACCAACCTTCACGACTTTCTTCAACCAATTCAAACAATGAAAAATTGGCTGCGGTTAATTCTATGAAGTTTTTGTTTTCATGGTCATGATTTGCAAAGTTACGCCACCAAGATTCTCGAGGTGCTTGGAAAGACTTGAAAAGGTGAGAGTCGGTGTGTGGAAGGACTAGTGAGCATGACGAGTAAAAATTGAAGTCATACATTCGAAAGCGACATTTCAAATCGGATTACGGAAAACGACGTTGACGAGCAGCAGAGAGGCCATCTAGTCCATCATTTCAGATGAAATTCATCATCATTCTTCTCCCTATCATGGGAGTCGCATGCGAAACGTGCACTCGACTCAAGCATCAAGAACACACGAACAGATATGAGAGCGGACAGAGGTTGGAACGGGTTGATATCAACACAATCCGTGAAGTGAGCAGCGCCTACCAAGATGCCCACGGTCGAGTAGACATGCAAGAGAATCCTTTTGCGAACGCGAACGCCTCAAAGGTAGGTTCAAACCGTTTTTCGTCTTCTGTCAAAATTGAACAGGTTATTTTCATACTTTGCCCGCCTTCACGCTGAAAACGATAACAGTATTCGTGAACAAAAAGGGAGAAGGACCATTCGCCATCAAACAGCTCACGGTGGGTCTATTTCAAACAGAATGTGTTGAAACAAATAAATTCATCCCTTTTCAGAGGTCCGATCCAGCTGGGAATGTCTTAGCCAAAGTCACTTACAAAGTCCTATTCGATGGCCAAAACACAACGTTTCAACTGACGAGCAACGGCGAGGTTGATGATGTCATAGATAAATGCAAAGAAGTAAAGAAGACGCCAGAAAATCTTGCACTATTCGCTAAGGTGCAGCGTTAATAAAGAAAGTTAAGAGTTTGCAATCTGCCCGAACGACTGGGTAACTTGGAACTCCGTCATTAACTACCTACGCTGACTGTGTAGCGATACCTTCCATTTTCTTCTGCTTCGCTTGCCGGTTTTATAAGACAGGTCACGTCTGGTCGGTCGGCGGAACTCCTTATCCACAGACGGCCACGCTGATGGACGGGAAAATCGAGCGAGGGATATACAGTGCGTTTCAAAATTAAAAGACCACCCTAAAATTTGCAGGTTTTGCTCCTTTTACTTCATTTCGTGAAATGCTACTGCTTCCACTGAATTCAGCGTGGGCTGAAACCACACATGAAAACGACCCAGAACTATCTCTCGAAAACAAAACTTTTTATAGAGAAATTTTTGAATTTCCACTGTTTCAAAACTATAAGACCACCTCCGACATTCATTTGTTATAACTGTTATTTTGTTCCCAAGCTGAGTAAAAACTACTCCATATTGACCTTGGTACTGTCTACTCTCCTAACGGTAACATGCCGCGTGGTACCAGACTGTCACCTGAGGAGTAAGCGCAAATTCGAGCTCTACATGAGGCAGGACACTCAACTGGAGATATCGCTTGCCAACTCCGCCGCTCCAAATGTGCAATAATCAACTATCTCAAAGATCCTGCTTGATATCGAAGAGAACCAAAATCTGGGGGGCCTTTTGTGCTTTCCGGCCAAGATGTTCGACAAATCCAACGACTTTTGTCCAACTCGACGTGCTCTATCAATCGAGCGAAGGCGGAATTATCATTAAATGCGTCAAGGACGACCATCTGGAGGGCTGTCACAAGAGGCGGTAACATTGTCCGAAAGTCGATGAAGAGGGCTCCAAGGTTGACTGATGACCACAAGGCAGAACGACTTCAATTTGCGCGTAGGAACACGACGACTGATTGGAGCAAGGTACACCATTCCTTCACTCGCATATTATTCGAATATTAAATGAGTCAGGAGCATTGAGGTAGTGTTCTCTAACGAGAAGAAGTTCAACTTGGATGGCCCAGATGGATCTCTTAGTGTTCTTCGGCTAGCATTCACAACATGTCGAATGAACTCATAAGACTATCAGAACGTTCTTCGAGATCATTTGCTACCGTTTCTTCGCGAACATCGTACGTCGGACTTCACTTTCATGCAGGACAACACATCTGTACATGCCAGTAGGTCCACTATGCAGTGGCTGAACTCCAAGAATATTCGCGTGATGCAGTGGCCAACTTGCCCTCCGGACTTGAATCCGATTGAGAACATCTGGGGGATTCTTGTACGTCAGATATACAGCGACGGGAGACAATTCAACAACGTCGAAGAACTGCGCAGAGCAATCGAGGAGGCATGGAGCAGTTTGAATCTTGGTATCCTGGAAAAGTTGGTGAAAAGCATGCCAGACAGAATTTTTGAACTTGTTTCTAATCGCGGTGGAATTGTTAATTTTTAATTTGTAATTGTTGATTTTTTACTGTAATAAAACGGAAGTGTATATTGAGTGGTCTTATAATTTTGAAACAGTGGAATTCCAAACATTTCTTTATAAAAATTTTAGTTTTCCTGAGATAATACTGAGTTGTTGTCAAGTATGGTTTCAGCCCACGCTGAATTCAGTGGAAGCAGTACCGTTTCACGAAATGAAGTAAAAGGAGCAAAACTTGCAAATTTTAGGGTGGTCTTATAATTTTGAAACGCACTGTATAATAACGTAATAGTGAGCAAACGGTAATAAACTACTAATAAATACCATCAACCCAATTGGCGCTTCATTAATTTTCCTATCAGCGCGTTCTTCGTAATTCTTTCAATAGAAAAGTCTTCGATAACTTTGCGAGGTATCGTATAAGTCAAAACTGATGACAGGTAAATGTTAATCATGAAAAGAAAGGAAAAAAAGCACACCCTCGAGACATCCAGCTTCTACGTTTCGGTCAGAAGCACGGCAGCACGCATTCAAACTGACTTCAGAATACTTTCATTTTCCATATGACATATGCTTTATTTGTAAAAAACCTCAAGTGGAAACCGAGCTGATCCATTCCAGAAAAAAACTTGCTGAGGCCTATTTCGTACAAAACTGCACAAAAATCAAAATAAACTTTTTCATAGTACATTCTCCCATTTGGAATGAGTGTCCAGTTTGTATCACATTCTATTGTGCTGGCTTCCATGGATCACAACAACTTAACACTTTGGAATAAGGTTTTTTTAGAAGTTTTGTGCTGGATCTCTTAAATGATTTCAATAACGGTGAGTTATGGTGCCGTCGTTGATCAGTCCGCTAAACACGCGCCGTCGCACTCGTGTTCCATTCAGAATCGTAGACGCATGCTGAATGCGCATTTTGCCAATACAATAATTAGGATACCAGCCTATACACCAAGTTGGTCCTCAATTTCACAAACGAGTCCGATACCAATTTACCCGACCCCGGAGGGATGGATGGGTTGGTTGGCCCGAGTGGGGATCCATCGCTCGATAGTAGCACCTCTTATTAGGTTGTAAAGAAAGTTCTGTCAGTTTGCAGCATATATTCAAAACGCCATAACTCGGCTCATGTCTCACCGTTTCTCTTCATTTGACCACCTTTCGGAAGATCACATTATTGTCTATGGAATGCAGTATAAAGTGTGCCGCTATCGCAAAAGTCTAAAGATAGGAATTAAGTCAAATGTTCGAAGGCGGATGCGACATCGTGTTGGTATTAGGATCCTCTCTTCCTTGAGAAGCCATATGAATGTTTGAAATTTGGCAGATAGTTACTCCGAGGTCTGACAATTTCGACAGACAAAGGTGAGTTTCAATGTGCCGTTGGTTTGAATTCTGGAGATCATTTTTTTAAAACACGTGGATTTGTGTTGCTGTAAAATGTCAAATGGACTCTATGGTTCCCAGCTTCGGTTGAATCGTTTTGAATGTTACATATATTTACGATGTGCACTTCCTTCTTTATCGTTTGGTGAAGAGTATGGAACAAAAGGCACACTAGTACTGCTGCAGTTCATCATAACGTCACCATTGTCTTCGTGTCGTGAAAATCTGGTTTCTTAACCGTCTCAGAAGGTTCGTCGCTGTGTAAAAAACGAGAAAATCTCTTCTCATCATAGTATAATATCTGTTCTTCGTCGTAGGTTAGAAATCCTTATGAAAGTGGCTCCGCAAAACCCATTCCAATTGATGAACCCGCAACCCTCATTCGCACTCGGAGCAGAGGGTCCGAATGTCGAATATTTTAATTAATCCAGATCTGGAGACATTCGCGATAGCGGCACAGGTTATACTGCCTTCCTTAGAGAAAGATGTGCCCCTTCGAATGATGCTTGAATTAAGGAAAACGGCTGGACTTGAGTAGAGTTATGACGCTTTGAATATAATGACAGAACTTTCTTTACAACCTAATAGCACTACACGAACGATTTCAATGCTTGCTCAAAAAAAAGAGGCGTTATTTTGGCATATCTATTACGTAGGCGTTGATATGATTTGTGAAGAGCTCCTTCTTTAACAAAATAGTGACAATGGCTTATGTCTAATCGGTATTTCTCACCTCATCAACTGCCACTGATGGCAAGTAAATGCACGTCGTTGTGCAGTGACAAGATCGTCCAGTTGGACTGAAAACGCTGGAATGAAATCTGTTGTCAAGAAACCAAGCTTTGACCGTTTCTGAATGACTTCGAGTGGTTCTTCAGGCATGCGAGTTCAGAGTATTTCCTCAATTATCGAGCCTATCGCACACGTTTTCATAAATCGGCGCAAGTCGTATCAGATTCCCCATAGTTGGAAACAACTGGGCCACACTTTCCAGGAGAAGCTCAGTCCCCAGCAGAAACGCCATAAAAATGCGCATTTCGCAATTTTACTACATTGCATAAGTGGTAGCGTAGTTCTACTGCACATTCCGAAATGCTGCACATAAAACGACGTTACCACTTATTTACTATCTCTTCTTCAACAGACAATTATGGCAGATATTTTCATCTTTGATAGTTTCAAACGACAAAGTGACAACATCAACTGATTTCGATGCAACGGACAACATATCCATTCTCGGACATTAATAACATTTGTTTAATGGAAAGGTTACACAAATACCGCCTAAGGACCATCCACACTTGGCAGCAATCATGAAATATTCCAGAAATAGAACAACAAAAGCATTGGGGGTCGACGCATTTTGCTGCTGCTGCGTATTCTGCCACGCAGTAGAGAGTGATGGGTTGCGAGTGAATCTACCACCCCTACTTGCTGCTGTGCTGCTGCTAACGAGTATGAATGGACCTTTAAATATAGCAAGGAAACAGCGACTTAAAGCTACCGAAGGGAGTAAAGCCGATAAAAGTGCACGAAGACATCAAAATCGATCAATAACAATACCCGGTAGATTCTGCTAATAGCTGCGATGAAAAGACAACGAAGGGCGTGAATCAATAAAGTAAAGCCGATAAAGAGACATCAATTAGCATTGTACATGGATAATCACTGACGACAATCAATAACGATAAAATAACCACTGGGCGAATGAGTTCGAGAACGTTGCTTGAAAGAACTTGAGTCTCAGCTAAAACAACGAAATCGAGGATAAAGGTGACCTATTTCAGAGTAGGAGACGCGTTGCGATACAGCCACTTTACCATATCGATTAGACACATCAAGTTATCGATTAGCATGCTGCCGCGTAATCGCGTCGCGCTGTAGCGCACTCTAGAACAAGCCTAATACGCTAGGCAGTGCTGTGGTGCTACCAAATGCTGTAGATCAGCATCAGAACGCTCAGCGTAAGCAATGGCGCCATCGATGTGGAGGAGTTCTCGTCCACTCGCTTCATCATCATCCAACCCTCCTCTCCCTCCTCAGCGGTAAACTCTCGCACTCCGCTCGGATTCGATGGCTCTGAAATTGCATAATGTGAGAGAAATGTGGGGCTGTGGGAACGTCAATACGTCTCTGCTCTATTTATCACACTCAACCAAAATGTAGGCCTCAACATAAGGTAAAGGTAAAGGTAAAGGTGCCGGCGTTGATCAGTCCCGTGGGGACGCGCCGCCGCATTCGTGTTCAATTCAAGTCGTAGAGGCCTAGTGAATGCGTATTTGGCCTATACAATGACCTGCGGGGGCCAGCCGCTATACCAGGTCAGTGTCTTCACCTTCCCAGACAAGTCTGGTACCAATTTACCCGACCCCGGAGGGATGGAAGGCTTGGTTAGCCCGGGCCGGGATCGATCGCTCGACCGTGCGGGTAACAGCAGCGCCTCTTACCACTGCACCACGCGGACCCAACATAAGTATATGATATGTAGATAAACAGTATATCACCTGTGTACAGCACCTCCCCAACTCAGTACCACTATACAGTTGGAAGACACCGGAGTATATGCGCTACAATCATGCATATTTAGGCGGACTGAGTCCCTTTCAGATTTCACTTCTCAATGCAGCCCTCTTCATGTACCTGGTTACTTTAGCGTTGGGACCAGCAACAACATTTCGAATGCGGCTGGTCTGGATTGTATGGATGTGCAAGTACTCCACCTTTCTGTAGCAACAGGAAGAGATGATCTTGGTCATTCCGTGCTGCTATAGGGTCATTCAGACTTTAGTACGTTGCTGCCGCAGAAATGATGTAAAATGTAGTGGTTTGCGCTGCCGCAAAAACCCTAAAACGGCTTTATTTTACTGCGACAGCAAGGCCTGAATAAGCCTTATGACACAGGGCTCGTGTTGCTACACCAAAATGGTGCGGGCGACTGCAACACTGTCCCTACTGTCCTGCTGTCGCTTCTGTTTCTCTAATCATAAGCTTACTGTCTTACTGCCTCAGAAAAGTGTAAACGGGCCTTGAAATTCGAAAGTGTGAAGAGTATCTCAAACGCAGCGATTTTCGGTTGATGTCTTTTCCTACTCTAGATAGCCTTCTTGTCAGCGAACTGCACTGCTCGATACGAAGCAGACAAGAAAAATTGCCGTTGATGAGACTGTGCATACTACCCCAATAAGAAAGCGACTAATCCTCCAGTTATGTAGTGCAATGTATCTCGACACACCTGCTGGCGATAAGCGGGGATCGTCGCTCATATCAGCAGCTTTTGGTGTTTCATAGTCCTCGTCTTCGCGCTTAATCGAGTGGTCCCAGTAGTCGTCATCTTCATGGTCAGATGGTGCGGAGGCACTGAAAAGCATGATAATGATGTGGATGTGATTGGAAGCTGTATTGCATCAAAAATCACGAAAGTCTCGAAAAATTGCTTTTAAAGAGTGTAGAAAAAGCTACAAGGATGAAAAGATAGGTGAATGCCACAAACCTTTCCGTATCCAGCTCGAGGGTGTGCACTTTTACCGTCATCTCGGCTGCCGACTCGATCGCCTTCGCAATTCCACTCAACACACCTCCCTCGTCACCGCCGTCGCTATGACCCGCCGACTCTGTAAAAGCACCAACCTCTTCTGCTACAGTGCTCGTCTCAGATTCAGATTCTGAAAATGAAAATTCGAATGGTGTCAAGCTAAGGTTTAGCAGATGTATCAGCATTTATCAGCAATTAGCTCCATTAGAAGGCTACCGCAGAAATTCCGCATGATGAAATTGACCCCGAGGAGAGAAGCCGTCTGAAGGCGTGCTCAAATCAAACAAATAACAAATTTAGAAGCTCAAAAATTGCAGGAAAGAAAATATGTCAACAACTCATCTTCCCGACCAGCTGGGTTTCATGGAGAACGGTCAAGCTAAATCTTGAGCGAACTCGGTACTATGCGCGCTATTCTTAAGACTACTATGGTATTTTGAAAATTGCTCTGGAGAATTCTCCCCTGTGCATGGCGTAATCTGGCTGGAGAGGATATTCAGCGAGAACATCTAAGAAGAAGGCAGATTAGGGTATAGTGTTGCGACCAAGGCAGGAGCTTGTGGAAAAGTCGCTTACCATGTCCTTTCGAAGGTTCTGCATTCTCGAGGTCCCCACTCTTCTCGAGTTCACTATCATTAGGCAAATAATCATCAGAGGCGACGGCGTCGACGTCGTTGTCCTCTTCTGAATTCGCACTTGCATTCGCACGGAACCACCATCTGTTTGGAACCCGAAGATACCTCGAAAGTAACGTCGACTCACCTTCTTCGCTTTTGTATTCCCAATCGGCTCCTTCAGGGGCTACAACGTCTTCGGTCTGTTCTTTGCGTTGCGGCGCCGTGGTCATTTCCTCAGCTCCCATTCGGCCAGTCGTCGTCTCCATCCTTTCCGTCGACATTCTCCTGTGTTCCTCCTCCCGACGTCGTTCTTCCTGAATGCGATTCTCCTCCTGGCGACTGAACTGTAAACGACGCTGTTCCTCGTCGCGAGCCTGTTGCTGTTGCTGCTCTCGTCGTCGCTCTTCTTCGCGCCTCCGGGCAGCGATTCGTCGAAGTTCTTCGTCACGTCGACGAAGTTCTTCTATTCGTTGATCTTCGACCGGCTTGCTGGCGGCAACAGGCATCAGACCGACCCGTCTCGACTCTTCTTTTCGTCGTCGATCCTCTTCCATATTACGCCTTCGTTCTTCCTCCAATCGTCGTTCATACTCCCGTCGACGTTGGATTTCTCGTTGTCGCTCCATTTCTACTTGTTGTGCGTTGTAATTTACTGCTGAAAAACAGTCCATCAGGAAACTTGTCAAGCACTTTATGAAATCAATATCATATCCTTCTATCCTATCCTTCTATATAATAAGCGAAACCTCGATGGCTGTTTGTCAACGTTAGGTTTCCGCCGAGATTACCCGTTACCGTACTCCCAATGACGTATTTCATCAGTTCCTCACCGTCTTTTGCTGCATGCTTTTTGTTCTTCGTTTTATTCATTATTATAAATGTTTTACTGTCTGCTTTTTGTTCTTCGATTCACTCGTTATTATAAACGTTTTATATATGTTTCCTACTATTCATTAGTGTGGCCGAAGGCCCCCTAACCGGCTGGTATACGATATATGCGCAGTTGTGCGCAGTTCTGCAAGTGATAATCCCTCAGCTCATCAAATTCGAGCACTTCACAGATTACTAAAAATCGTTACAGATAACTTGTCAGAATTCGGCATTGTATCGCTCAAGCTAAGAGGTTTTTCGCTACATTTACCAGCATTACGGTAGTGCTTGGTGAGTCGTGAGAGGTGCTGCTTTTTCAGGTTCAGCGATAGGTCCTCGCCCATTTTAACCAAGCCTTTTATCCCACTGAAACTTCTACCAGACCTGTCCGAAGAGGTGAGCACACTGTCTTAAAAATCGACTGGCCCCGTAAGCCGTCTTCGATTCCGAATGGAGGAAGAATGCACGGCGCAGCTTTAGAGGGAACTGCTAATTTTACTTCTACCTTGGTAGCATTTTAGGAGCTACAGCTATGTGTAACGAGAATGTTGATCTCCGCAAGAAACGGTTTTTCAAAAACACGAAACAATGCGTGGAATGTTTACCTGGAGCTGGTGGCGGCGGTGGCGGTGCTTGTTGTTGCGGCTGTTGGAGATTCATTCGAGGAGAGCCAACTGAAAACAAGCGATGTTATCACCAAGTTCACGAAAACACTGAAGTTATTCAATGTTGCTATCCCCGACACCACGACGGATCATCGACTTGGCAGGGCTTTTCGAGGCATTAGAATATGTATTGACTTGGCAGAATTTCTGCCAAGAGCTGTACTTCTGAGTTTACTACAGCAGTTAAAGTTTAGAGGTTTGGATTTTATTGCCTCACATGCATTAATGTGGTCGTTGTTGGCTATTCCGCAGAGCTCAAAACAGCGAGCAGAACCGAGAGGTAAAGGAAATCAAAAAAAAATTTGTCCTTCTAGAACCATGTCGTACTTAGAATTTGCGACGAATTAGTTATATAATCGTTCCGTTCAGATTTTACGATAGGAAACAAAAAATAATCTCATTAGCATGTTACTTTGAAGATGTACGTATTTTGCTACTTCTTTTCTACGGTCGCGTACGCTTTATAAAGGAGAAACAAGTTTTTTATACGAGAAGGCTCCCAAAATGCACAGAACGACAACTTTCCACAGGCAATCCCACTAGATTGTGACACTGAGGACTGTTCAAAGTAAGCGTGGTGCAGTGGTAAGAGGCGCAACTGACACCCTCACGGTTCAGCGATTGATTCTCGTCCACGTCAACCAAGCGTTCCATCCCTCCAGATGGGGTAAATTGCTACCAGGGTTGTCTGCTGGGAAGCTGAAAACACTGAACAGCGTTAGCAGAATTAATGCGCAATCAGGACACCCCTACAATTCTGAATGGAAGCCGAGAGCATGGCGCGTCCTAAGCGCGGATCAACGTTGAGCATTCCATGTTTCTCACTAAAGGATTTGCGTTTGCAACGTAATCGAAAGGCGTAAGGTGTACGAGGTGACTGCGACACTAAATAAAGAGGCAAGGAAAAGATAGGAGCCACTGGACACGACAGCGTTTGTCCGAAAGTTACTTGCAGATGTTGGACTCGCTTCCAGAGATTCCACCTGCGCTTTCACCTTTTACCCGAAGAATACTCTATAGAATTTGGGCTATCTGCCTCCCTCCACCGGATTGTCGTCCCCAAATTACTGCAGTCGCTGCTTAGAACAACATGTTCGGTCGGATTTCCTGGAGAAACAACGAGGCTTTTTTTTGGTAGACGATCATGTATACGCTCAATCATCAGCGCTGTCACCGCGTTCTTCATCGGACGCATGCAACCGGCTCCTCTGACAATCACACTCGTACACATTTACACTGATGATCGAGTAGTTGCTCTATAGTTCCCTTAACTTGAGCCTATGTAGCTCGATCTGCTGGGTTTGCCAGAGAATCTTTAAACAAAGCTCCGCGGATTGAGTCACAAACCTCCAGCTTAGATTGAAAAGTATGGTAACAGAACATGTCTGAATAAAATCCATATGAAGAGTATTGTTCTGCAAATACTGCTGCTAAGTTGACGCAAATACATTTGGAACTCCTTCCTGAGCCGTTGCCGAGTACGTATCGGTTTAAAGGGGCACCTGAGACACGGCCAGGCTATGCGTGCAAAGGGAGACTGATACGTGCTATAATCATTGCACTCTATCCATCTTTGACCTTAAAGTCAGTGGCTCATTGTTCCAGCTTGTGCTTCTTCGAATTCCTGCTATTCTTCTTCTATTATGCGTTGTGGTACTCTCCAATCTCATCATATATGAGTATCCATACAGAGTGAGTACTATCAGTGACGGATCTCCTCTTTTTTGAAAATTGTTACTAATACCACTTTCTCTGGGAGATTGTTGTCTTTTTTCGCGCCTGAACAGCATTTCTGTTTAACCAACACATTTTCCTCATTCAGTAGCACATCCATGTTTTAGGATGTAACAATAAATAAATAAATCTATAGTGGCCTAGAAGTTGCGGTCTATTCACCTTCATCGGAGCCTTGAGGCCTGTTCTACCTACTCAAACTCCTCTCCGAATTTTAGTATCCCGGCGGGACACATAACCTTCAACAAATAAATCATGTAACATCTTATCTGGGTTAGCTATGAGTTTTGAAAGCCATATGTAGAGTACAGAGGATTAGTGGAAATTCGATTACAGAGTTAGCGATCATCTGATCATGCAGCACTTAGACTTCGATACAAGTGTCACCAATTCGCAGCTTAGAATTAGGGTTCCTGTTGCGGAGAAATGCAGGAATTTCGCGTTGTTCAGCCAATAGGTACGTTTGCAGCTCGTGAAAGGAAAACACCGCTGTCCTAACGTTCGTACTGTTTGCACGCACCAATCAAATTCTTCGTGGATTGGTGAAGAACTTGATTGATGTCCGATTTTCACAGCTTCGCCGACAAGTATAGAACATGGCCTTAACCCAACATTTGCAATCTTCTTGTGCGACTTGCCTGTTTCAGAAGCTGCGGGCTTGATAACTATGTGGGGACACTGTTCGCATCGACCGCGAGCGTACACTACGAGTGTGAACAGGGGCGACAGGTAACTCCGCACAAATTTCAACTCAAATTTCCCACTATACCGTAATTTCGCCACAGGCGAGGGCGCGCGTGGTGAGGTGGTAAGAGGCGCTGCCGACACCCGCACGGTCGATCGATCCTCACCCGGGTCAACCAGGCCTTCCATCCCTTTGGAGTCGGGTAAATTGATACGAGCTCTATCTGGGAATGTAAAAAATTGACTTGGAATAGCGGCTACCCCCGCAAGTCAGGCTATAGGCCAAATACGCATTCACCAACACAGCGATTCTGGGTGAACACGAATGCAGTGGTTTGACATCCTTTGGGGGTTGATCAACGCCGGCACCTTTACCTTTACCTTTTACCGTAATTGCGCCATAGGTACCGATTAGCTTAGTGATAGCCGAAACCCTGTGGTGTATAGTTATGGTCTCATAATGGTTTAAATGCTGCACACAGGTGCAGAGAACAACCGAAGAGCCGCAAGCATCGAAAGCGTTTGCAATAGACGTACACCGATTAGTTCGATTCTATGGATGGGTAAAAACGAGTCGTAATTTAACCCTTTTTGATCAGGCCATTGACCACGTTTGACACGGGTCAACGATCCACCAAAACTGGTTCTCAATGTTCAAATTTAACATGGGGAATCCGGAAAACGAGGTAATCTTCTTTAGTGAAACTAGAAACCAGAAATGAGCTTGAATGCGGGATTTGAATTCGAATATTCAGCAGAGAATTTGAGTTTTATAGTTTTGAGGTCCTTCGAGCTCACTGTGCTTAGTTCACCCGAAAAAGAAAGCAATAACAAGAGAAATGCTGAAAAAAAGAGTTAACAAGTCCGGTGTCGATACACCAGAAGTTCGGAATGTTTGTGCACGCTTTTAGCGACAATCGACAGACAGAAGTTCATTTGAGAGGGCTCTGAATGAGCGGAAAACGCCAACCATTGGCGAACCGAAAACGGTTGAGAGTGTGAATATGGAGTGATACCTTCACGTTCACATCGCTCTCCTTCGTAGACGCCCATCAGGCAGATGCACGAGTGATGGTGAGGGTTATCGAAGCTGAACGCGCACATGCCACCATTTTCGCATCTGAAATTTTCACTTTGTTATTTGTTTTTACTAAGGAACAGAATGTAGGAGACAATGGAGCAAGACCGGGATAACTTTAGTCTTCAGCCTAAGCTTCGGCGATGTCGCCTTTGTCAGAGCCTTAAAGATCGAATATACACTGAAGACCCTACCACTCCACACACACATAGGTCAGTTTTCATCAATTTCCCATGATATAGAGTAGGACTCATAGTTTTATTCTTTCTGCTAAAAGATTCATTGGTATTAGGCAAGGAAGCCATCATTAGAAATTGACTTCCACTACAGTGACCTCTGTATATGCCACGAGAACTTTACAAGCCAAGGTTTATTCCATTAATAGTATCACTATTGTCTCTGCGCTGTCAACAGTTATCAATTACGCTTCATTGTTTTATCTGTCTATATATTTATTTATCTTCTTTATTTTTATCCCACGACTGTTACAGTAAAGAATAAATACAAATAAACTAATAAATAAATTAATAAATATGGATAGGCTGCTCTCCAATATCGGAGCTGTCTTATTGGGGACACCGAGGGCGGAAGCGAGCTTCTTTTTTTTCTTGAGAAATTGTGAAATCACAACAGTCATCGGAAATATGTACTTGATTCATCGTTGTTGTTCGTTGTTTATGATGCATCACCGACAAGTAAATAAACAGACGGAGAAATATTGGAGAAGTCCCAACAGGACCAGTGGTTCGGAATGAAAAGAACAGTTTGATGTTGGAGGACAACTTCATGTCAAAGTCTTTTACCGTATGTTGCATGAGCTCTGAGGATTGACGAGTCCGTGGCCGCCCAGCGCTTCTGTAGCTGATAGCGAGAGTAGAAGTAGAGCGAATAGCGTCAAAAAATCGCCGTTGGATCGCATAGCGAATGGACGCTGAGTTGGTGGAATTTCACCGTCGACGGATGGGCGACCGTTCTCCACTCGATCTGAAAATTGTCAGTATTTCATTTGCTTCATTCGACTACTTCGCTGGTGTCACATGGGATGTAGATGTCGTTTATCCAGCAATGAACATGAACACAGTGAGACTGACCGGCCTCAACAGGTCTTTTACATCAGAATGGAGAACAGTGATAATGTATCACTATTTATCTCTACAATAATAAGACTAACAAGTTCAAAACATTTTCAAAGATTACATCGAAGATTACATCTTCGTCGATATAAGTGGCCCTCGAAATTTCAACTGCAAAAAGATCCAGCGACAAACAAAAAGTAAAAGAGCGAAAAAAAGCAGAGAGAGAGAGGCGAGAGCAGTCCGGTGCAATGCTAAAGTAATGGAAAATCGCCCAGGGGACCAATCGCCGGCGCAAAAACACAGCACAGTTGCCCAGCGGCCGGACGAGGAATGTGTAGGCGCGACGGTGAGGCCGCTGCTAGTCGCTTGGAGGAGAGGAAAAAGCTCGGAACACGAACGTCAGTCCCACAACCCAAACCCGAACCGATGGACGCCGGAAACACATAACTCTAAAAGAAATACAACACCAATTGTCGAGTCCAACGTGCAGACTCGACGAGGAAAATTACCTGCAGGTTTACAGCCTGTCGGCTATAAACCTGCAGGATTTTTAATGTAAGGTAATGGTATCGGCACTAATCAGTCCCCGTAGGATGCCCCACCGCATTCATGTCTCATTCAGAATCGTACAGAAATGCGTATTTGGCATATAGGATGACTTGCGGGGCCAGCCGCTATACCAAGTCAGTATCTTTGCCTTTTACTAACAAAACTGGTGGGGTACCAATTTATCCAGCCCCGGAGGGACAGCGGGCTTGACTAGCCCAGGCGAGGATCCATCGCGCGATCGTAAGGGCATCCGCAGCGCCTCTTACCTCTGCACCACGCGAGCCTTGCATTGTTAGTATGTCATCCTTATTTGTTGACGCTTCCGTCCTCTTCACTTCCTAAAACCTAAGAAGGAAAGAATAAGAACGCTATTCATTCAAATATAACTTCATCATACAGAAATGAATTCTTGGGAAAATTCAGGCGAATTTGTTATTGCCCTCAGGTAACGCTAATCTCTTCGTGTGCTTAGGTGGTCCACCAGCTGGATAAACTCGGACTGGTGGGCATGCTAACGACGAGAAATTACTAATTACGCAGTACAGGGCACAATATTCATCTAACTATACATAGTCCATGGCTAATTCCTCCAATTTCAACCTTCTCTTTAACTGACCTCATAGCTTTTAATGATTTTCTTCAAAATAAATATATTTGAATAGGTATTTTACATACGTCCTCATTTTTAGAATTTATCCACACCCTTTATTATAGTGTAATTCAGACTTTGGCATCGATTTTTTTTATTCGCAAGTTCCTACATCTAAGCCGCTGCTGATGGCCTACGATCAAATATCGATGCGTTGCCATTTTATTTGTTACATTTTCCTTGTGAAACAGAAACAGTTCTACAATAAGGCCAAAACAGAGAAATGTAGCAGGTTAACGCAAAAGAAAACGATAGAACTGGCAAATAGGTGACAGTAGAAGATGATGGAAGGGGAAGGAAGAAGTGGGAGACATTAGTAAAGAGCTGTTTGCAAGGGGTAAATATCTGAAGCCGAAATAAGCGTCTATATTTAGTAATGTAGCTCTGTGTAGAACAAGCGCAAAATATTAGCTTGCGGACAAAAGTAAAGAAGCACGTGAAAAATGAACCGCGGGACCCGTAGTTAATTTCTCGCCAAGTTCCCGAAGCGGTCACATATCAGCGGAACTAGGACTGCATGAAATTGCCGAGCAACCGCATATGAACTGCTCGCTCTTCCCAGATGGTTAGGAAACTAATTAACGGTGGCAAAACGTTTTGAATGAAAAGGGCTCTACATAATGTGAGAGGTTCTCAAAGGTCTCGGGGAGTAAAACAACATTTCCAAATTCCAAGGAGAGCATTGTTCCTTCAGTCTAGCATAGTAGTACACTTGAACTGCTTTTAATTTTGAACAGCAACGCGGGGTGCAGCGGTTATAGACTCTCTCACAGTTACGGTTCAGCGATCGATCCTCTTCAGTGTCGACCAAGCCTTCCACCCCTCGGGAGTCGGGTGGGTTTGCACCAGACGTACCTGAGGAGGTCAACACACTTACGTGAACAACGGAAACCTTCCGCAAGTCATTGTATAGGCCAAATAAGCATTTATCATGTCTCTACGATTCTAAATTGAGGCCGAAAGCATGGCGTGTCCTTAGGGGAATTATCCTCCTTCACCTTTAACTTCAGCTCTTATTGTTAGGATCTGCAATGGCTGGCACACAACTGATCCTATGCTAAACTACATAGATCATGTACAAAAGTACCAGAAAGTATCCTTACTGAGCGAAATAATAAGCGAAACCCAGTTGTTCATTTGGATGGATGGACGGATGTCAATTCATTTTTCAAATGATGGGTGGTGGAGGCGGTTGCTGGTGGCTTTATCCCTGTCTATCACTGAAATCATTTTGAAAATCACATCCCATGATAACGCACTTACACTCCATCTAACAATAAGGGCGGTCAGGTTAAAATTTCGTATTCAACTAGAGAAAGTTCCCCCGTTCTCAGATTGGTGTAGGAGTATGGAAAATTTGAAAATACACATTTGAATTTGAGACAAATTTGATCTCTTTGACACTCCATCAAGTAGAGTAAGAACAACAATTCGAATTTTCTGCTGTCTGTTTGAGCCATAATGAAAACAGCAAGTTTCTTTGACCACCGGAGTGCAACCAGTGAAACAGTGTGGAAATTTCAAATGAACGAAGGTTGACTTAGCTTGGGAGTGTTTATTTATTCATTTGACGAAGTTGGCGAACTGACGTTTGGCGAGCGATAGGCCGATGAACGGTCGGTAATACTACAAATCAAACCCTTTCATAACAAAATAATGGAATACCAAACCAAACGGAGATCGCAGATGTAGATGTAGATTTATGCCGATATAGGTCTAGTTGAAGAACTCCAAATACACACATGAAAACCGCAATCAAATGGTCAATAAGGGGGTCCGGACTTTTAAAAAACTCAGGCAAAATGCCAAGACATCGAACGGCGTGTCGATGGAGCAACAAATGTCGTTGCGTCAGTATATATAGAACTGGTGTAATAATTGCCGCTGGACTCCTCGTTCTTTATGAGGGTCGCCAGCCATCACATGCCGATTCTCGGACTCTCTGGTCCAACGCGGAGGCCTTAAGAGCCGTTCATACTTCGCATCTATGTGCGCATGTCCAGCGTATCAATTTGACCGACAACGGAGAGATTGGAAGTTTGGTTAATCCGAGCGGGGATCGATCGCTCGACCGTGCCGGTGCCACTGCCTTATTTCTAGGTAATGGAGGAGCCTAATCAGCCGATGTCAGCGGTGTCCTTTGCAGCTTTACAGCATAACATAATACCTATCTATCTTCATGCCGAACGAACAATTAGTCCTACCTGCCTTCAATAAAACATAGGTCGGCTGTTGTTCAGAGAATTTCCTCACATTTACACCAGACTCTATAAATATGCACTACAACAGCTTGTTGTTTCTGAACTTCACACTTTACAAATCCTTCGCAAATTACGATAAACCTCATATGATAAAAAAATACCAAACTAAAACGAAAGTCAAGAATTCAGCATTCTGGTCTGCCATTCTAACCCATCAAAGTACTCGCCGCAAGAAGGTGAAGCGCTACGTGAGTTGGGGTGCAGCGTGCTGGTCTTTGCGTCGACTCTGTGCTGGTTAACACGTTATCATTGTCATATCTATCATTGATTAAGTGTGGTGGTGTGAATTGTGTAAAGTTCATTTCTCAAAACCGACCAAGCTGGTGGTAAATAATGGTAGATATGAAAAAGATAAGACATGTTTGAGTCGACGCAATGTTGCAGAGCACCAACCTGCACCTTCCCCCCCCCACCCCAAAAATCCCGGATACCCGCAAAAGAACACGTGACTCTCTCCCTACATGGACAAAAAATCGCCCAAATCTTTCGTATCTAAGCCGACTCAACCCATCCGTGAATGCCTAGTCCAGCTCCTTATTTTCTATCATCTCACAAGAGTTTTTACCACTGACTGTGCCCATAAATGTGTCTGCGGTTCTCGTGGGGCATATACAGTTCACCATAGACACCTTTCTCACTTCTTCTCACCCTCACCAAAAAGGAGCAGGTGGAGATCGAATCGAGCTGTTTTCGTTTATAGGCGGAACGTAGCACGGCAATTTGTGCTGACATTAACAAAAAGACGTTATTGAATGGCGAAACTGCGAGGTTCATAAAAGCTTCCAATTAGCGGTTGAACTTGAAATCGATATTTGCAAGGTGTCTTCAACTTCAAAAACGAAAATCTCGAAGAACGATTGTCTTGGCTAGCAGATTGTTGTCTCGAGTTATGGAAAAATGACGGAGAAACGGGTTTATAAGCGGAAGAATTAGTGAACTGAAAATTTGTGTCGCAAATTAGAGAAGGGAATGGAGAAGATCTTCGATCGAAATCAGAGAAGAATACCAATGAGAACGACCGGTGCCCACCTTCAAAGCTACCAATTGAACGAGAAGAGCGTCCTCGGTAGAAATTCATAGAATTAGCAGCGACCGGTGCACGAAATGGGAGTACGGGTAACGCCAAATTACAGTAATTGTGAATTACGTCAAGACCAGTCGTCAAAGCTGACTGATTGCGAGATATACGCTGAGCTTCAACAGTTCACTTGAAACATTAAATTCATTATTAGCCTGAATTGTGCCACACAAATTTTGCTATTGATCGAAACAATCCTTGCTCATTTTTCAGTCAGCGCTTCTCAGGTAGACGGAACAGCCAACAAGAAGGAAATGTTTCTGAAAAAAGCAGCAAATGGGAAGAAAGCTTGAGGAGAAAAGAAAGTTGAAAATACAAGAAGTGGTAAAATACTCTTCAAGCAGTGTTACATCGGAAATGGAGGCTACGTGTTGCAAACTGGACGGAAATGAGACTTCAAGAATCGTTCTTTGTAGCTGAGACATAGAGGGACGTTGGTTCCACCACTGAGCTTGTCCCTCTATGTGAGGCGTGCAAGGGACACGATGGTGGATCATTGTCAAAGATAGAGACATAAGAGTATGAAGAACCTAGGAGCTGTTACGAAATATCTTGATTGGTCATGTTTCTAAACTTCTTAAACGTTGGAATGCCAAAAGATGCACCCGAACCACTGATTTAAATCGACTTCACCTTAGAACCAATAGTTCGCCACTTCTTGGAAAACAAAGTGTGATGCAGGAGTACGGAAAAGCGACACCCTAAAATGTTTTGGAGGTGCTAGGTCAACGGTAAAAATCGCGACTCATGCGGGCAAGCTTCTCTACAGCGGTGGATACTATTCAACCTATTCAAAGATATTTGTAGCAAATGGGGCGCGCGTGGTGCAGTGGTAAGAGGCGCTGCTGACACCCGCACGGTCGATCGATCTTCGCTCGGGCTAACGAAGCCTTCCATCCCCACGGGGTCGGATAAATTGGTACCAGACTTGTCTGTGAAGGTAAGGACACTGACTTGGTGTAGCGGCTGGCCCCCGCAAATCATTCTGTAGGGAATATACGCATTCACCAAGCCTTCTGAATTTAGCACTAGTGCGGCAGCGCGTCCTTCGGGGACTGATAAACGCCGACACCTTGACCTTTACCTATTTGTGCCATAATGTGCTTTTTCTGGACGTTTCAGCACTATTAGATAAGCGAATTACCCAAGAGGGACTACTAACCATGGAAAGGATGTTACCCTTGTACCTGTGTCCTTCTTGAACTACGTTTGCGAGCATTTTCTAAGCATCTGTACTAGCCATCGTGAATTTGTCAACAATAGTGTTCAACAGAGTTTTTTCGGTTCTTGTTACTGATATACGGTACTTGAAAACAACGCTCTGTTGTAATGGGCTGCAAAAAGGCTCATGTTCTTGAAAACAGCTAAAAGTGTACGAATGAGTACAACTGGACGGACGTCATCCGAGGTTCTTACGAAGTAGCGAGAGCAGAGCTTCGTGCGAAAAAGTCGCCAAAGAAGGAAAGGGCAATCATGCGTGCAGTGAACTAATTAATGAAGCAAATATGTCAAACGAGGAAGATCCAACGACAAATGTGAAGGGTGTCATCTGCATTCTACCCTTCTCTAATTCGCTGTTTCACTTCTGCCACTTTTTCCTTTCAGGGCACGTGTGGTGCAATGGTAAGATGCGCTACTGACACCCGCACGGTCGAGCGATCTATTCCCGCCCGGGCTAACCGAGCCTTTCATATTTCCGGGTTGGGGTAAATTGGTATCAGATTTGTCTGCGAACGTAAAGACCCTGACTTGATATAGCCCCACAAATCGTTGCATAGGCCAAATACCATGCCTCTACGATTTGAATGGAACAACGTGACGGCACGTCCTTCGGGGACTAATCAGCGTTGACCCTTTACCTTTACCTATTACTTCACTTTTTAGCGTCCCATCTCTGCGTTAGTAGATGACTGAAAAGCTCTCGTGCTTAGTTCAGCCTTCTCGGGACGAAAAACCTGCAGTGCTGGAATCTGAAGCCAGGTAAGTTTGGTCCAAAATAGTTGATAGTGGGATGCGTTTGACCGGATTCAATGGAGGGGTTCAGCTTCACAATGCACCAGATAACCCCATGAAGCTGATTCAAATTCAACATGAGCCACGATTCTCGCCCTAGCGTAATCAGAACATTATACAAACATCTATATAAGTATAGTCACCGCTTTGTCACCTTACGGCGACGAAGGGTTGATGGCTCTTGATCAAGGGAAAAATCACCCCATTACTAGACATTTTTTTCCTTTTGTTTCCATGACCCACATCGGCTCTTAACGTTTATCCTCCTCGACGAAGGTCGCCTATCCCTAATTCAATAAGATAAGGATAAAGAGAAAAATGGTAAAGGTGTCGGCACTTATCAGTAACCTAAGTACGCAGCTCGGATTCGTCTTTCATTCTCACCCCTCGCAGCAGCATCAGCTAAGAAGGTCAGAACAGACAGCTGTTCTTCTGTTGAACTGTAAAGTGTCGCACGTGTAGTCGTCTACTATTGAGTACACGTGTTGATTGTTGAATACGCTCACGAGACAGAATGGAGTGAAGCTGAATGCAAAGAGTGCTCACTGCCCTCTATGAGTTGTTTCATCAGCTTCAGCTGGTCAAGCTGTGGACAGGCGAAGCAAGAGATAGAGGAGCGGCTTATGCAGTTGCAGCCTCCGATGAGCCTTCGCATTAGCATTACATACATTTGCAGAAAACGTTCACAGCTCTACCATGGGGTCGCTAAAACTGTGAGCTGCTTCCTCTGCAATTTCGAGGTCTCCGAATTAACCTAAAGTAACTGAGGTGCGTTAACGGTGAAGGTAAAGGTAAAACGATTGATCAGCGTTGATCAGCCTAATCGTAAGGACGCGCCGCCGCGTTTGTGTTCGATTCAGAATTGTAGAGGCTTGATGAATGCGTGTTTAACTTTTACCCTAGTACCAATTTACCCGACTACGGAGGGGTTGAAGGCTTGGTTAGCCCTTGCGAGGATCTATGTCAGAAGCGCCTCTTAGCACGGTACTATGCGCTTTAGATGCGTTAAACCTTGAATAAACCTTGAATAAACCCTGCTACGTTAAACGCAAGTTCGATCACCCTTTCGGAGTGTGTTTTGCAGCTTACAGCGTGGATATCAATCACGATCATGGGAATTCTTTCAGCGGCGGAAAAGAAAGTCTGAAAACGTTTTTGCCATGACTGAAGGAAGCGACGAAAGAATAACCGTGAAGAACGAAATATTAAGACATGTATTCCACATAAAAACACTCTTATCATGGCCTGGCATGAAAACACATAAAAACACTCTTAGCCGTGTAGATCAAGGGTCAATAAGTTTCTAACCACTTTTTAGGCCTCTGAAGACGACGTTCAAGTCGAAACGTTAGGCCAATAAATCTGATCCACCCTACTAACCTCGTCCGGCACAGCAGCATACAACTCTTATCATAATAAAACTGTTTAGTAGCTCTAAGGGAGCAATTAATAGCTAATAATGTACACTGCCAAATATGTAGTAATAGTAAACAGATAAAGGAAAATTGCTACAAACTTATATTATTATTGTCGTATGTTTTTAGTGAATTTCTGGTCTGTAAAACATCATCAACAACAACAGTTTGAATTAAATTATCAGAGGAGACAAAGTCGAGGTGAACCTTCCAAGCCGGCGAGAAACTCGATGCCTGCTCAGAGACACGACGGGAACAGACACCCACGAAGAGCAGGTAGGGGGAGGGAGAGAAGCGGCCAGCGAAGGGGTGCGGTTGCCTCATATCCACGGTCACTTCAAAGGGACCTTTACAGCTGAGGCCCCGCCATCTCACCTCCACCGCCACCAGAACTCGGCCATCACTTATCAGACGCCGCGTCCGAGCCAATATTTATCACCGTCTGTGACAGCAGGTAAAGAGAATTGGCGCCTCAATTTGCGCGGCGTCATTCCTGTGAGAAATGGAGACCTGGCGAGAACAGGGAAAGATTGGGACGGAGAATTGATGCGAGCGAGAGATCACAAGGATTCTTCCCCTTACGAGTAGTGAATCGAAATGAATTTAAACATTTATTCATGAGTACATCTCATTCATTTTTCAACAAAAAATAACGGATCCGGTCATTTATGCATGGATCTCTACGAAAAAGCAGTGACAAGGGGCGGCAGCAAGTGAGAACGGGCGGAGTTTCGAAAATGTTGGAGTTGCAAAGGCAGAAAGTTCAATTTTTTCCTTCACGAGCGAAATGTGATCGGATGTCTCCAAGAAACGAGAACAGCAGTATTGAAGATCTGCATACGTCTCAGGACAGCTTGACAGGGGTCGAGATGTCCTCTTCAGAGGAATAGAGGAAGGATTAAGACATGAGGAATAGTTGAATTTAGCAACACGATGCCGTTGGGCAAAGTAGAGTACTATTAACACCGGAATGGTCGAGCGATCGGTCCTCCTCCAAGGCCTACAAATTTATCCATTTCTATGACAGCGTGGTCAAAAGACGATGTGTGATTAATGATTCGAAGCACCACGATGAAGAATCAAAGTAAATCAACGTGGTTCAAGATAGGCTATTCAAAAGCCTCCGAAAAAGAATCTCAAAAAACCACACCTTCATCGTTGCATGAGCGTTGTACCACTTATTTTCAATTTGTTCCGATTTTTAACCAAATGTATCCTTTTGAAAGAAGAAGCTAAGATCTAATAGGTGGAATTGTGGAGCCATTCGATTGATAAGAAAAAGGTTGTGTCAGCTACTCCGAATATGGGCATGAAATGATGAGGATCAGTAATCCACTAACCACCTCGGTCCCCTTCCAACAAGTTTCTCACAAGCTTATTTCAGAGTGAGTCCGAAAATCCCGAAAAAGTCACTATGCAAGAGTTGAAGGACAAAGTAATGGGAGTAGGTAAGCGAAATTAGAACGATCTACAGACTCTATCCGTTTCTTAAGAGTATAAAAGTTAGGACACACTAACACGCAGCGGATTTACACGGCTAGTAACGAGACGTTTCGCAAACGTCTGGCCCGAGTGACTCACGAAAGGGATTGGAGGTCTTCTCCATACACTTGTCCTCTCCCGACTTCATCGAAAAGGACACCGATCGGCGGGGCACTAAGTGAGGGAGCAGCTTGGCAGTTTAAATTCTCTAGTGGTGGTGCCGATCTCGCGTGGCTGTTCGAGGGGCCAACGGCCGTCGAATGGAACGAACGAACAGCCGCGTACACCTCTGACCCGCAACATTAAAGCAGTCGGGGTGACAAGTCGAAGCGTCGACAAGGGGTTTGGCGCTT
Source organism: Nippostrongylus brasiliensis (assembly GCA_030553155.1). Classification (NCBI taxonomy): domain Eukaryota; kingdom Metazoa; phylum Nematoda; class Chromadorea; order Rhabditida; family Heligmosomidae; genus Nippostrongylus; species Nippostrongylus brasiliensis. The sequence continues at coordinate 15,975,122 of CP130734.1, read as the reverse complement.
TGCCAACGACAACAGGCCACCGGGAACGCTCCCCCGGTCTGGCCTGCCCCTTTGCAGGTCACCGTTGCGGTTCTGAGCCCGATCGCAGCTGCCGTTCTCGTTTAGCTGAGCCAAGAAGAAACAACGCTGATTCGGCAACCAGAGTTATGTGGAGTTGGTCAAAATGCACCTATCCTAATCAGTCATTCTGAAAACTCAGGAATCCTAGAGAGGTGGAAGAGCAGTTACGTAGGGCTTAGGGACAGTAAGAGGCGCCACTGACACCCGCACGGTCGAACTATCGATCCTGGCACGGGCTAACCAAGCCTTCCATCCCTTCGGGTTTCGGTGGCTCAGTACCAGGCTTGTTTAGGTTGGCAAAGACACTGACTTGGTATAGGAGCTTAGCCCCACAAATCATTGTGTAGCCCAAAGACGCATTTACCATGCCTCTGCGATTCCGATGATGTTCTGATGTTTCGCAAGGGTAAAGGTGAAGGTATCGGCGCCGATCAGTCCCCTAAGGACGCTCCGCCACACTCGTATTGAAATCAAAATCGTAGAGGCATGAACACGATTTGGCCTACACAACGATTTGTGGAGCCCAGCTTCTATACCAAGTCAGTGTCTTTTACAAACTAGACAAGCCTGGTACTAATTTAACGAAACCGGAAGGGATGGAAGGTTGGTTAGCCCGGGACGTGATCGATCGCTCAATCCTGCTGGTGTCAGTAGAGCCTCTCACCGCTGCACCACGCAGGTCCTATTGTTTGGTAATTAATTCAATTTTTGAAGATGCTCGATGCTAAAGGAAGAAGATCGAGGCAGCTTCCTAGAGGTATGTGTTTGGGTGGAGAACGATAGGGAGCGTGAACTTTGGAAGAGGAACGGCTGAATGAGAAGGGGAGGAGATGACTTCGGAAACGGGGTTCTACAAACAAACTTCTCGCTCTAGCTAGAAAGGGCAGCTATCAGAAAGCAGTGCGCCTCCTTTGCAGGAACATTTGGTATTCAAAATAACGACAATAGACAGACGAACGCTTGGAGGCAGGAAAAATGGCTAAAACAGGGGTCCCAGCTGGCGGCGGCTACTGGAAGCTTTCTGCAAAAAATACTGTTGAATGGACGTTGTGGTATATTTTTCGGACTCGAACGCCCTCGGATTCTTGAGAAATAGGAACATTTAAAAGAGAAAAAGAAGGAATATAAAGATAAAGTTATACGGGAAGGGGTATTCGTTGATCAGTCCTCTAAGGATGCACTGCCGTTCAGAATCGTAGAGCCATGGTGAATGCGTATTTAGCTTGTACAATGAGATTCGGCGGCCATCAGATCCCCAAATCAGTGTGTTCACCTTCCCAGACAAGTCTGTTACCAATTTACCCGACATCAAAGGAATGGAAGGTTTGGTTTACCCGGGCGAAGGTTGATCGCTTGATCTGCAGGTAGAGGTGACGCCTCTGCCCAGTGCACCACTATGAAGAGTTAGTGATTTCTGATAACGACACATAGTTTCAGTTGAAACACTTCAGTTGAAATTAAAATCTGTCGGCATTGTACACCAAAGCTCTCGGCGAGAAAAGCTTTGATGACCGAAAGAATTGGAGTCATTATCAAAAATTGCTGGAAAGGCAGAACTCCACCAAGCGATGGCATGATTGGATAATTTTGAAACGAGATTTGAAAGCAAACGGTAGGACAAACGAGTTTTCTGTGAAGCGGACGCCAAAACAACGTTTAGACATTTGTTCCCGAACAAATTCCATTACGCGAAGAGAATGAAACCAGTTGGCCTCTCACCTGACAGCTATTGTATCATTCTACCGTAACCATTCATGGTGGAACACTGTGACAATTAGAACATCAGAGCGAAATGGCCGATCATAAACACGACGAAGCGATGGTTGGTAGGGCTGTGGCTGGCAGGCAATTTTCAGGTAAAAAGAATCAATTTCCCGTCAATGGCAACTGTGAAGGGTGCATAGACAGCTTTGGCTGGGGTCTCTGAAAATGCCCGACCTGTTGCGGCTAAGTCACCGCGGCGACGTGGGGTCGCAGTAGCGAGACGAATGTTAGCAATAACCGACGGCAGTTATTACAACTATATTGCAGGAAAAAGCTCGCCGTGAACTCATTACCACCTAGTAGTCGGGAACGACTGGTGGAGTGGGGCGGCACACGATATCCGCTGAAAAATTTACGAAAATCTATTTAATCAAAAACAAAAAAATTGATAATCAAGCAGCATTGACTGGAAACTGCACTCCTGCTCCTTGTCGCGGCCGTGAGAAAGTGTATTTTTTTAAATTGTACAATACCTATCCTGATCGAAAAAGTGTAATAGATAATATGATGCCTCGAGCTCTCGCAAGTCTCTAACTTTGAGGCAATGAATGAACGTATTAACAAAAATAAACTCTAGGTATTTGTGGGAAAACGAGCTGCTTCAGAATGTTTTTCGCGTTTAGGTTTAGTTTACTTACTGGGCCTAGATCCATGAACGGATGAGCGGTTTCGGAAACAGCTACGCAGCCAGAACCACACCGTAGACTCGATGAGAGATTGCGTTTAACATAGGAAGTTTAGGCTCCTCCATTCATTTTGGGCCCTTGGGCCTTGTCTGGATTTCATTCGTTCACCGATTGAGACTCTCTTCACTATCGTCTCAGTTGGTAAACCATTTGAATCGAGACAAGGCGATGGAGTCGGGGAAAAGTGTCGCTAACCTGGATGTTCTGGAGGTTGGTCTTTCTGACCTTTATTAAGTGGACTAAACTGCCATCTTCTCAAAGAGTAGGGTGATAAGGTCAAAGGAAGAGTGAAACGATTAGCGAGACCTGCAGCTATGTTGAGGAAATTCCAAGAGCATCGAGACGATGGCTCTTATAAGCTCAGTCAAAAGTTGATCTTCTTATTGTTAGTTGGAAAGTCAGAACCATATCCCTGAGGCTCAAATTTCAGTGGTAACACTATACTCTTGATTTTTTCTAGCTTTCACTTTTCTTTAGATAAGTAGTTGTAGTGGTGCACCGATATCAATGACAGCTTGACTAGAAAATGGGCGCATTTTTCAAGGCTCCAGCTGACTCATCGTCGTTAAAAACCCTGCGGGCAATTGTCTGTGGTGACAGCCGCTGCTCAGTGGCTATGAATAATAGCCGTCAGATGGGCGACAGCGCGCGGGGTGTTCAGGGAGGTTGTGGTGTGGGAGGTTGACGAGCGATCGAACAGAAGCTCTACTCTAATGATCGCCAACGCGTTCGATCATCAATCGCCAATCTGATCGCCTCGAAAAGATCTGCCACCATGGGGACTCTTCTGGCTGATGAACTCTAGGCTCAGTCCCGCAAAGTCGCACAAAAAACAGGTCCCAAGTCAGTCACCTGAACATGAGAAATCGGTTAATTCTGAAAGTTTGTTTGTTTTGTTTTCTGTTGGTGAAACTGTAAATAAGAAACAACGCGATATGATGGCTAACTTCTGAGGCTAATATCGTAGCTAACTCCAGGGGGTAAATTCATGATGGGTGTCGGCACAATATACCTGAGAATAAACCTCGGTCGACGCGATTATTCGCATTCATGAACGCGCCGCGGAATGGAATAGACCCGCGATATCCCCCAAATGAACTCCGCGGCGCGTTCATGAATGCGAATAATCGCGCCGATCGGGGTTTATTCTTGGGTATTTGTGCCGATCCCCGTCATGAATTTAGGCCCAGGAATTCGAACTAATGTGCAGCTATGAAAGTTTGGTGCATTAATTAATGAAGAGAGCGATTCTGTGACTTCCATTGTTTGAGGATTCCTGTGGCACAAACGTTTTCAATTATCAGACCTATTTTACGAAACTATTTCGCAGTTCGAATAGGCACAGAACGGAGGTGAATACATAGGTAAGTAATCGATCCGTGGAAGTTGCGAAGCTGCCGATCCCTTTGTTCCGGCATTTTTCAATTACCATCTGTTTCCACTTTTCTAGCGCATGGTTCCGTTCAACATTGTGGAACTTTTGCTATCTATTTGTTGCCGGAATGAGATAACTGCTCAGTGAGCAGTGCCTGATTTCTGCTGCTCAACCAAGATTCATATGAACACTTTATGCCCTTGTTCAGAGCCTGCAACAAGGCAAAATCTGCCTGAGAAACTACCTACTTAACCTCAAACTTTCCGAAAAAAGTCAGAGGCAGTTGAATGACCACGGAAATGGGAAGGGGTCTGAAGAGCCTGGCCCATATGAAGTGGACTAGACATGGAAATCGGTGCTGTTCTCAACTAGCAAGGTGTTGAGTGCTAAAACAACAGCGAAGGATCAAAAAAGTGAAGTATTAGGTTGTGCCCTAATAAATTGCGCTTATAAATTGCGCTCAGTAAATTATGACTTCAGACACTCATAACTCAACTCAAACATTATTGAACATCGAAACATTATTGAACAAAATAACAGCCATTAGACTCTCCGCGTTCTATCTTCGACAAGTTCTGAGACCATTAATACCTTTTTGGTGGAAATCTCCTGGAAGCTCCGAACTCCTGAAAGCTTTATTGAACTCTCTGCATATGTCTGGCTCTTAAGCATCACACCCTTGACGAAGGTTTTGTTTTTCTCGATATTACCCTTCGAAATGCAGAATTTTACTGAGAAATTTATTCGAACGACCAAGTAGAGTGGTGGATGGTTATCGTTTCTAAGTCAGCGCTATCACGCGAGAAATGAGTTACGTAGCAATGTCGTGGGAATCGGTACTAGGAGAGCTCGAATTTCGTGGATCCACCGGCCGTGAGAGAACAAAGGCTTCGGAGTTTCAATTGCTGATGAGGACTAACAATAAGACTGGAGAACGGAGGAGTTGATCTGCACTGGAGCAGTTCCAGCACACAGGTGAAGAGGGACAGATAAACGCTCTCAGATGAAAAATATGTATTGTCACTTTAGGAATGAAAAATTTTCCCTTTTCCCAATTTATCTTTTATTCAAATTTCTCCTTTTACCTAATTACTCGATTTATCCTTTTCCAGAAAATTGTAAGAAGACAACTAGGACAAACAAATCTGTCCAAGTGCACTGTCTTAAGCCACAGACAAAACTAATCATTTGATTTTGATGTTGAGTTTCATCACTTCCAGTCCTATCCTCCTTATGAGCTTCTTCCCATTTTTCTTTTCTATATGTTCGTAGTGCAGCGATGTTCTAGGAGATGGAGCTTGTAGACTCCATCCGCTAATGCAATCACTCCTCGAAAAATATGTGACGACTCGTTCTGTCCACTACATTTCATTATCCGAAAAAAAGGTGTGCAGCTGAACGACAACACCTGCTGCCACATTTCAAATCCGTCGAACAATTTTTGTGGCCGACTAGGTGCCCATGGAGGACCACCATCGATTTCTCTAGTAAACGACTAATCTATCTACTCAGCAAGCTTTGTAGATAAATTAGTCGTGTACTAGAAAAATAACGGGGGTGCGCTTGCACGCAAGCAACTGTTTTAGCGTCGCATTTTGGATTGCGGCCAGGTCTCCTAGAATCAATGGGAAGGACGAGTGTGTGGCAGTGACCCAGAAGCTGGCACCGTTCGTCGACATGTGTGGTCCTGACCTACCAGATCCCAGAAGTTCTCTAAGCGGGTGGCCCCTAGGCGTGAACCGTCAGTCACCCACGTATCCCACGAGCTACGGGTGTGTAGTGGATCTCACTACTCCACTTATTAAGGATTAGCCTTGTCTGACCCCTTTTTCAATTGCTCGATGGTCATTCAGTTTTCTCTTATTTTTTCTGAGAATTTGTTGCGGCATTGAGTGGGTAGTTTCTCAGGTTGAACTCGACTTGTTCCAGGCTCTGAAGAAGACGAGGACGCCGAAACGTTAGCCCGAATAAACTATTATATCAATACTGATTTTGGCTTCAAGTACCGGACTTTCCACTCTAGATTTGTTTTCGTTTTGGTCACGATAAAGGTAAATGTAAAAGAAAAGGGGTCGCCCCTGATCGATCTCCTAAGAACGTACCGCAGCATTCGTGTTCCATTCAGAATCATAGAGATATGGTGAATTCGTATTTGACCTATACAATGATTTGTGGAGCCCAGCTGCCATACCAAGTAAGTGTTTTTATCAACCAAGACAAGTCTGGTACTAATTTACCGAAACTCGAAGGGATCAAAGGCTTGGCTAGCTCGGGCGAGAAACAATCGCTCGACCATGCGGTGTCAAAAGCGCCTCTCTCTACCGCACCACGCGCGTCATAGAGGAAGTTCTACGCTAGAAATGCAAATTCTGAAGTGAATAATAGAGAGGAAATCCGGAAAAGAGTCATGGAGCACGTGGTGGTGACTCGAGCCGAGTGCTGTCAGTGAGAATTATAGGCACCGATCGGCGGCACTACGTGTGTGACGAGCCGGTGAGAGGCATAGGAAAAAGCCTGGCGACGCCACTGACTAGAGCCGACGGTTGTAACAGAATAGCGAACATGTGGTCAGTCGAGAAGCGCTCTGTTGGCCGAAACCGATGGCCATCAGGCCGACGATGCCGCGATCGTTTCAGAGTAGTCGATTTATTACGTCAATTTCCTTACCTTGGCCGCGCATAAAACGCCGAGTGATGTAGTCGGTGTAGTGACGAATAGAAACTTCAGCTCCTTGCCATTGCTCTCTATTCTAAGCAACCGGGATCAGTAATATCCAACATGGGCAGTGTAGAAAGTCCGGTATTTGATGCAAAAACCGAGATTCATGTAACAGTTTACTCGGGCTAACGTTTCGGCGTCGTCGTCTTCTTCGGAGCCTCTAACAGGTGGAATTGTGAGGTCCACTACACACCCATTGCTGGTAGGATATGTGGGTGACAGGGAAGTATCTGTTGCCTTCACATTCTCAAGATCAAGATGGTAAACCGAAATCGACTCATTTGACGATTTCAATTTGGGGGCTTGCCGTCTCACGAATGCTTCCCTACAATCTGGCATATTTTCCTTGTGAAAAGGTAAAGGTAAAGGTGTTGGCGTTGATTAGCAACCTAAGGACGCGCCGTTGTGTTCGTGTTCTATCCTGAATCGTAGAGGCATGGTTAATGCGTATTTGGTCTATACAAAGACCTGCCGGGCCAGCCGCCATACCATGTCAGTGTCCTACCTTTCCAGACAAGTCTGGTGCAAATTTACCCGACCCTGGCTTGGTTAGCCTTCCATTCTGGGCGTTCCATCCTAGCCTAGGCGAGGATTTTTCGCCGGCGCCAGTTGAGCCTCTTAGCACTACACCACACCGACCCTGTTATCCAGTATGGGACTAGTATTTTGGTGTTCTTACATTATCAGTGATTTCCAATATGGGGTATTGGACACCCTAAAAAAGGAGTATCTCTTATCGCTCGCTTTCAAAACAACGCAGCTCTTCCCAGAACGCAAGCCTGAGCTCCGATTATGAACTTTTACATCTCGTTTTTTCGAATAAATAGTTTGCCGACGGACTCAGCGGCACGAGGGCAGGACTACCAGCGTAAAATTCAACAGGCGCCGAACTGCACAGAATGGCTCTTTACAAATAGTCGCTCACGGACTAATGGAGCTTTGTGTTGAGTAGAAAAGATTGATATGCGAAAAGATTGAGATGAGGGAGGTGATGAGGGAAAATTGCTAGACAGAGTCCCGATCTGTTCCCTGAATTTTCATGGTTGATCAGTTGTGGAAAAGGTGTTGAAGGAACAAATTAGATACCGCGAAAGCTTGGCGGTCTTCCCTAGTTTCGGTGGAATCACTAGATTTTTAGTGGAATTTGTTTCCATTTTTAATTATTATTTCATATTAATATGTAGGGCGCGAATCTTTCAATAGAAGGTTTTTCATGGCGTCACTAAAGGCTTTTCCATTACTTTTTTGATAACATTAGTATGCAGGGATCTTACTATCTTAAATTATCCAGCTTTTACCATAGCTTCCGTGTAAAGAAAATGAAAAAATACGGTAAATGGTTTAACGATGGTTTCTTAGAAGTTGAATGCAGCATCTGCCATTCTAGACTTTAGTACAATGAACAATCAAGGAGTCGAGGTGAAGAAAAGCTTACCTCAGGCCTCAGACTGTTGAAATATGGAAATGTTATAGAATTTAGTGGGAATTTTGCGCTACTAGGCAACAAATACGTCGGACCGAAAACGGAGAACCAGCAGACGGCCAATGACGACTACTAATGGCCTACGCATCGAGACGTAGAATTATGGCGAATTTTCCATGAAGTGGCAGCTTCAGGACAACGAGCCGCCAGACGTCTCAGACGTCATCCATCTATGGAACCACCCATTCTAGCATTGGTCAGTGGTGCTCGTTTTTCCAACTTTTTCAGACACTTTCATGAGCTCATGTAGCTGAACTAACCGCCTGAGAGCTCATCAAGAGTTAAACACTGATTTCTGCAAGCAGTTCATAACACTTCAACTGCCCACGTTGAACTAATCGAACTTTCAGACCTTGGCGGTAACAGCGATATTTGTACTGCTGGATAAAAACAGTAGCTCAAGGTTCAATTTGGATATCAAGATAAGGCTCATCGTTTGAAATGGTTTTATTTTTATTTTCATTTGTTTACACATTGCCCTGGTAGGCGTAGTAACTCGTGACACTTAGTGAACACCAGAGCGGGTATCCACAAAGTAACATGGAACTAATAGTTGAACAAAATAAAGTGTTCAAGTATTTCAATGAATATGTTGAGAATCAATTGTTCAAAGCTCTCTATTGCAAACGTTTCACCTTCCTTCTCTGATTACTCACGTAGAAGCAGAGCTGATGTAGAAATATGTCAATGAAAAACAAGCCGTTGGAAAAAAGAGAACTGGAAGGCACAATTTTCAAGATTCTTTCAGACCGATCACATCTTGAAGCTCAGTTCGAGCAACTGTTCCACAATTACCTATATTGATCCTTCCCACCCCTCCTTGCCTATTTCTGTAAACAAACAGCCTGCGCGGCAGATCTGGAGCGAAAACGGTGTGATAGAAGGACGGATTGCGACTGCCACTACATACATAGTGAGAAAAGCAACGTACATACTGTATGTTAAACTAGTAAAAATGATCAGCATTGAAATGAGTTATGACGTTTTAAGATAAGGCGCATAAAATGACAGGGCTTTCTTTATAACTTAACACGCCTGATAGGACTTGAGCACGATTGTAACAATCCGTCCGCCTACGGTTCACAATTACCAAACGAGTTGACACTCTGAAGTTGATTCTAAATCGTAATTGACCATTTCGCGTGATTCGTCTATAAACCGAAGCATAAACTGTAGCGCGCGCGAAGTAGCTTTTCAAGAAGAGAATGACCCGCACTCAAGTGTCACAACGAATTCCCATCTGACGTCGCTGGACTCATTCCGTAGAGAAGATCCATACGGAGTGTATCCACGCATGGGATTCCCGTTTGTGATGTTGAAATGAATAAAGGCTACCGTGTTGCAAGCTAATGATGGTCGGTAGTCCATGTTAGGCAAGGAACCGGGGTTTGTAAAGAGAATTCATCTAGCTCAAATCTAACTGAAAACATTCGCGCTTCATCATCGGTACTTATACTAACGAAGGGGCGCGGCAGTAAACGAACGAATTCCCAATTTGCTGAAGTCCTGTTTTCTACTGATCAGTTTGACAGTTGCGACAACGACCCCACACTGGGTAAAGCTCGGGCTCAGGCTCAGGCTTAGTTACCCTTGTGTTCTGCTTTGTATTTCTGCCTACATAGCTGCCTTTTCCCGTTTCCTTTCTGTAATTAGTGCTTTTATGAGGTGATTTTTATCTAGTTTTGTTATTATTCTTTGTAGTTAGCTTCCACTCTTGTTACTTCATGGTGCCTACGTTTAATACCGTTCTCAAATGAAGAGATGTAAGCAAACCGTAGAAGGTAAGTGAATCATGTGAATTTTTCAACAACAAGAAAAAATAACGCTATCACTTCTGTGGTCAGAAGGTGATCGAGTTCCAATGCTGTGAAATAATAACTTTATAATGGAAGGTGTTCTAACAGTGGAACATCACGGTGCCCGGATAGACGCGGGTTCGAATCCCATCCGATGCACGATTTTTGCGAGGATTCTATCACCATCACTACAATACCTCCTTCAAGTATACTAGGTAGAGACCTACAAAAAGCGTTACTTAAACTCGAATTTCGCGATAATCGAATAATGTTTGCAATGACTTGTCCCTGATCAGTTATTTCCACAAGTGCTTTTTGCAATTTCTGCAGCCACGTTCTCGGAACGGGTCGTCGACCGCGGCAGCAGGCAGATGTCCACCACGCGGGTTCATTAATCCCAACTACAAGCGTTTCTGTTGCGGCTGCTGCCGGATCACCTCGAAAAATATGCTGCTGAGCTGCGTCTACGGTCCGTCAAGGAGCACTCATGAGCACGAGCGTCGAGACGGTTAGTCGGAGATCTCCCCACACGACATTACAATGGAAAAATATCGTCGCCGACAACCACTAAGCACCTCAACAGCGCAGGGCTTTGACCGTCCATCCGAGGGCCATCGCAGTCTGTAGAAGTGGCTGAGCAGGCCAGCTCAGCTTCCGCGCTTCTTGAACGGATAAGTCTGGGAAATCGCTCAACTCTCCACACAGGCGACGAACGCCTCTTGACGCTGAAACGTCAACACCCGGTGTCATCAAGAGCCGTCCGAGCCGACCGGACGCGAGGGATCGAGTGGATCCTCAAGATGGGGAACTACGGATACGAATATCGTTTCTCTACTCCAGAAAAGGTAGAGCGGGAAAGTCGATCGTCTGAACACAAAACATCCTCTAATTTGAGTCTTAATAAGCAGCACAGTAGTTCTGAGGAGCAACACCTCATGGAATACATTCTTTTTGATGTGGGCAAGAGCTATCAAATGTAGAAAATAGGTAGTGAAAGAAGTACCGAAGCCCTGCCTTTAGAACGAGTAATACCCTAAAGTCTCATAGATAAGCCCGCTCGCGCGCGCGACGCTGCGGCGCCGCGCTGCGAGTGATTGCAATAGTCGCGGCGCACTTCCATCACTAAAAAAATTAAACTTCCATCACTAAAAAAAATCATCAAAACGCGCTCTCCTTCCCCTTGAAGCTTTTTCTGCAGATATTTTGAAAGTGGGAAGTATTCCACTTGACCTCCACAGAATTCTCAGCAATCGAGGGTGTGTTAGGGTAGAGTTCCAGTAGGAATTCCAAAAGTTCCAGGACTGAAAGTATCATAGTTTACTTATCGGAACCGGAGGGTATATCGTACTTCATACCCATAAATTTACTGGCTGGGTTAGCGAGAATTCTGTGGAGGTCAAGTGCATCAACCCAAGGGAATTTTCGGCATAGAAATTCCTATTGGAACTCTACCCTACCACACCCTCGATTGCTGGGTTACGTGGGTTTACAAAACCCTTGATCTTATGCGCCAATTTGGTAGGCTCTCAATGAACATTTTTTCATCAGAATAGGTAACGATTTTGGTGCCCGTTTTGCGAGTTTCGCTCAAGCGAGGCATTTGCCACCATCTACGGATCTTCCAAAGCCTCACCTGAGCGGAGAACGCGAAATGAATATAATGCACACGAAAAAAAATGAACATCATATTCGTGGCAAACGTCCCAGAAAATTCCCTCGAGTTGAGGCAAATTTAGAAATTCTATGTTGACTTCCCAGGGTGGTAATAAGTCTAAAATACAAATCCTAAAATTATCCTAACGTACAATCCTAGCGAAGTACCAAAAAAAAAGAACATTGGATTCGTAATCAGCACCTCCGAGAACGCCTCTATGCGAAATTGGGGCGAATCCTGATGAAAAGCAAAAAAAGTTAATGTGTAGTGCTCTACTACGGAAGGCGACCGATCGATACGCCGCGCTGCCGTTCGCGCAAGGCGGGCTTATCTATGAGACTTTAGGGTAGGTGTGAACAGTACTGGACGCGCCACAACAATAAAACGGCGGTAGCGGCGCCTCGGAGCGCCGGAACCCGCCGTTTTTGAATAACTTCTTTGAAATTGGTTCATGTGCAGAAATAAGTATATATTCCATTTTAGCAGCTTGAGCTCTATCCCTCCATATACACTTTTTTCTGGGCTCCGCCTGTCGGTGGTGAGTCACCAAGCGAGGGACCGAAGCGGCAACGAGATCCAAAAATAGATGGATCAAAAAAATCCACTGAAAACAAGTTTCACGAATTTGGAAAAAATAGGGATAGGGCTCAAGGTGCTACGCTGGAATATATACTTATTTTTGCAAATAAACCAATTTCACAGAAGTTGGGCTTGGGGCGTAATTGATCTGGGGCCGTATGCTCGTCTCACCCGAGATTTCTGGGGGATGGGGGAAGGGGAGGAGCCAGCCAGTAAGAGCACACGAAACACGGGCCGACACCAATCATACTAGCTGTCTCCTCTCCTTGCCCCATCCCCCAGCAATCTCGGGTGAGACGAGCATACGGCCCCTGCGGTTGACTCCGCCCGGGTCGCCACGCATGCCCACCGAAACGGCGGTAGCGGCGCTCCAGAGCGCCGCTACCGCCGTTTTATCGTCGCGGCGCGTCCGGTACTCTACGATGGGATTAGATATGGGCCTGAAAATTCAACATCCTCATAAATGATAAGTTGAAGCTTTTTCTTAGTTTCTACAGTAGTTTCAATTTTTTGTTGAAGTTCTCCTTGCCAGCAATTTCTTGGAATGATTTCCACAACTTTCTTAATATACGAGGTCTTTATGACACAATACATACTTTATTACAATTGAAACCGCTACAAATGGTTACCGCTGTTAGCAGTACTGTTCTAGGCACTGACTAGCGGTTTGTAGAAGGTTCTGAACTTTGTCCACAGATGGATTTGTGCCTCCGTTTTTCCAGTACATCACCTAAAATCATAAGCACATGACGTTCAAGGAAAGAGGCATTCACACAGCGTAGCCCTCTTTGAACTTACGTTTCCACTAAGATTAGTGACCACCCTTGCCGAGAGTTTAGTTCGCTGGCAGCTTTTCGCTCCAGCAGTCTGCAAACTCCATAATATTCACAAAGGACGCAATCGCAAATGTTGCCATTCACTCACGGCAGCTTTCATTCTGCTGATGTACGGCGATAGGCTGACCAGTGTCGGTTGATCGTAGCTCAGAGATTGACACGATTTTAGAGCCACACTAAGTTGTCTGAAACAGCTGTTTTCAGTTTCCAGACAATATTCTACCGACTGGCAAAGAACCGCAGAGGATTTACACAAGAACATCTGAATAAAAGTTCTTACGTAAGAAGTATGTAGGTGCCAGAATCGCTTTCACCGTAGGATAGAGTGGTGCAAGTCGTTGCACAGTTCGCTATCGACGCCTGAAATAAAAATCTCATCCAATTGTTTAGTCACTACCCGTGTTTAAAGCAGAGTTTGTTTGCAAGGCGTACCAGAATACGGTTTAAACTCGATGAATCTCTTACAATTAAACAAAAATCTCACGATCAGTTCTCACAAAAAGAAGGATGAAGAAAAATTCGAAACAAGAGGCGCTCGAGGGTTATGACAGCTCTATATGGCATATGTAGAAGGCGCGCGTCACCGGCGTAATCTCAGGTGGTCACAAGTGGTAATTTTTAGGTAACAAAAAATTCTTCAGCCCTGGCAGCTTTGAATTGCTGGTGATGTTTGATTAGGGGCATTTGATGGAAGATGGAAGCAGCTCTCACAAACCGATGAGTTCGACAAATATAGATTACAGAAACTATGTACTACCATCGTAAGGATTGAGTGTTTCAATCGTCAAAAGTATTTTTAGATTCAAGAAATTCCCTTACACTTCGATTTCGTTTTCAGCTGGTAATGTCGTCACAAGCCCTAAACCCAAATGACTGGAAGTTTGCTCTCAGGCAGTCCATTTCGAGGTGAGATCTACAGTGAGAAATGTCCCTGAATTAGGGTGGATTTCACGACTTCTGAATAAACAAATGAGCGCATATTGACCGCTCGTGAAAACCCGTTCTTTTCCGTAACTCGATGTTACGCATGGTCAGTGTTGGAGTTCCTTTCGTTCGAATTATCACTAATTTATATTTTCCGGTACTCTCCAGGAACGACTTTCGACGAATTTCGGCTCACGATCCGACGTAAAAGTTACCGCAAGAGTGAAACCCACCCAATAGAACACCTGATCTAGCGACCTCAGGTGGAGCTACCGTCTAATGCGATACCCGCATTGGTCGGTGAATGGGTCAACTCCTGGATGACCGCTACACACTCCTCTTTCCTGTTGATATTAGGGCCCTTGGCTGATATCCAGAACGCTTCGAGTGTTCGACGTGCCACGATATCGAGTTTACGGACCGAAATGGACACCGCTACCTTGATCTGAGCATTCTTATGACGAGCTTTGCGATCTGCTAGTAGTGTTGAAGTCGTGATCCTTCTCAGAGAAAGAAATTCAATTGTTCAATTCTGATGCATAGTGGTCTGCCCGTCCCACATACGCCATACGATGTCCTTCATTACCGAAGGGACAGACTATGCACGAAGAAATGGAACACGCTCGGTAGTATTAGGTTGAAGTTCTCGGACATTTGCGACTTCTTGAATTTGGAAAGGATTCCCCCGGTATTTTTGGCTCCAGTCAAAAAAAAATGTTGTAGAGAAGAGAAGACCATTGATACAAACGGTGCCTACTTCAAATGACTCCTTGCTATAGTTCAGACAATATTATATAAAATGAACTGTATTGTATCCCGAATGTCCGAGAACTTTTGCACCAACCTAATACAAACGACTTTGCACCAGTTGCTTTCTTAGGATAGCAGGAGGAACATCGGTAATCCTCACCATATCCTGGAGGGATGCTTTGAGGACACGCTTCTGTATATCCTCTTACGTATAACTTGTCGAATATGAACGGAATGATGAGCCATCTTATGTCTGTCCTTGTCGTCGCTACCGGTACGGGGGCAAAGTGGTTTATGAGAGAATGTGGACTCGATCAGGTATCGCTGCGCTTGTCTTCTGCATGTTCCCCTATGTTACAGACTAAACGACGCATTATTCGACCATAGTGAATGCTACGATTCCTATATCACCTAGTATGAAGATCTCTGTGGGAGAAGCGGAGAATAGAGAAACGGGCGCTGAGAAATGCGACCCTTCCTCCTAACAATTGTTCCCTGATGTGTTCACACTGCTCGCTGAAGAGTTGTCTGAACACATCAAGTTAAAGTAGGCAACCATCTCAGTATTCCCCAGTAAATTGTTGTTTATTCGTATCTGAACAACGTTGTTGTTCAACTAACACATTTTCCTTAATCAGCAGCGCATCTGTATTTGAAGATCTAACGATAAATAAGTAAATTCCAGGGAATACGAACCTGCATGTCAGCGTTGGTCGCTACATATGACGACGTTGGTCGAGGCGTTGGTCCCGGTCGTGGTATCCAGTCGCTCAGAATGTCCAGAACTGTAATAAATTCTCTACTCTGTTTCCAGTATACACCCTAAACAGCAGCGTCGTGTCTGATTTTCTGCTCCCTATACCTCTACAGCTTTACAGCGCACGTAGAGAATAAGCATGTAGAAATAACTAACAGCAAAACAGTGGATTCCGGCACCCAAACTGGTATGGTGTAGTCGTAGGCGGCGGATAGTAAACTGGAGGTGGTGGATAGTAAACTGGAGGTGGTGGATAGTAGACCGGTGGTGGTGGATTATAGACTGGAGGTGGAGGGTTGTAGACGGGAGGTGGTGGATTATAGACTGGAGGTGGAGGATTGTAGACTGGAGGTGGTGGATTGTAAACTGGAGGTGGAGGATTGTAGGAAGGCGGTGGAGGATACGGCGACGGAGGACCAAATGCGTTCTGCGCCTGAAATGTACATGAAATCAATTGAAATTTCCTCGGTGAACATTTATTGACCACCTACTTGGACGCCAAGTAAGCAGACAGATGCAGCCGCCAAAAACAGCATTTCCGGCATGCTAACACTTCCGCACATACCCAGGCTTTTATTTCAGGTGTTCTCGATTACCATTCACTAATCCCGTTGAATAAATATCACAAACAGAGTAAACACTGCATAAGTTACATAGAAGTGTTGTGTCAACAGCACAGTATAAGCAGCTGTTATTCTAATAATTTTCACAAAGAAAAGAGTTATTGTGTGTGTCTAGTTGGGATCACCGTTAAGGAACACACACCTTCCCAGGATATTTTTAGCACAACTTCTTCTTCTTCTTCTTTTTTAGCGTCTTTCCCGCCTCGAAGCGGGGTCCGCTCTACCAATTTTCTGACGCCATAACGATCTATCATACGCCTGGTCTGGATGAACTCCAACTGTCTTTAGATCGGCATGTTCGTATCCAGCCAGCGTTGCTTCGGACGTCCCCTCGGTCTTGTTCCTGGTACGTCGAGAGCGAGTCCTATCTTACACACGGTGTCATCGCTTGCCCGAAGCACGTGCCCGTACCATCTCAAACGGGTTTCACGAAGTTTTTTCAGCGATTGGGACCACTCCAAACCGCTCCCTTATGTCAGCAATCGTTATATGGACTAGCCGCGTAACGCCAGCCACCCATCTCAACATTTTCATCTCCATAACGCTAAGGCGGCGCTCAACTTCTTTCGTAGCAGGCTAGCACTCGGCTCCATACAGAGCCACCGGTCTCACTACCGTACGGTAGATCTTCGATTTCAGTCGCTCCGGCATTTTCCCCGATCGCAGAGTACACCTGTCGCCGCGCGCCACTTAAGCCAAGCGCTGCTGACTCGGTTGTTCACTTCACAGCAGAGACTACTATCACAAGCTATCGTCGAGCCTAAATATTTGAAGGCATTTGTCCTTGACAGCTCGGTTCCATCAATCTTAACTGTTCCTGGATCATTCACTTGGGTGGTGAGGTACTCCGTCTTACTGACGCTGAGACGAAGTCCAAACTGCGCCAGCCGATCACTCCAGGACTGCACGAGGAGCTCAAGCTCTTCCCTGTCTTCAGACGCCAACATTACATCATCCGCGTACAGCAGACTCCATGGGACTGGACTCTGCAGGTCGCGCGTGACGGCGTCCATCACAGCAAGAAGAGGAGAGAGCGGCGAACCTTGGTGGATCCCAACCGAAATTGGGAATTCCGAAGATGTTCCAGCAGCCGCCTGTACTCTGCTTCTTGGGTTCGTACACAGAATTCGGACCCAATTTATGAGCTCTTCAGGAACCATCTGTTTTCGCAGTGCGTACCAGATCACTTCATGCGGTACGCGGTCGAACGCCTTTTCGAGGTCGAGGAATGCAATGTGTAG
Source organism: Nippostrongylus brasiliensis (assembly GCA_030553155.1). Taxonomy (NCBI): domain Eukaryota; kingdom Metazoa; phylum Nematoda; class Chromadorea; order Rhabditida; family Heligmosomidae; genus Nippostrongylus; species Nippostrongylus brasiliensis. The sequence continues at coordinate 15,957,876 of CP130734.1, read as the reverse complement.
TGGCCGTTGTTTTTCACCATGCTTCTCTACCAGAAGCCGAGCAGCATGGATCGCATCTGTAGTACTGCAATTCGCGACAAAACCACATTGGTTAGTGGATAGTTCAACGATGTCGCGGATTCGTCTATCGATAACACGCTCGAACACCTTCATGGTGTGAGAAAGCAGACGAATCGGTCTGTAAGTAGTACAGTTAGCTGGACTACCCTTCTTCTTCCAAATCGGTATTCTTAGCACAACTGTTTCCCACTAATAGCTTGAAATGTGGTAGAATAGCAACACGCCGTGCAATACAAATCAATGATAGATAATATAAGCTCAAATACAGCAGTACAGCTCTGACAAGAATCTGATTAGCTGTCAATACCGTGCCCCCTTCCACGACCCCACACAGGCCGTCCTTGTTTCTGCTCTGATAGTTGTGTCTTCAGCACGCTCACATGTAGACGATCGAATCATTCAAACCATCTCTAGCTCAACCTCTGGCGACAAAACACTTCGGGTTCACCTCAATCCTTATTCAGTATTATCATTTGTGCCTGTTCAAGGCCCTTTGGCAAGGATTAGTTCACGACTGAGTCCATTTGACTGAATTGTTACTATCCCACCTTTCTGTGTGGCTGCCACTGTTATACTTTATAGTTCTGAATAAACAGCAAAATAGTTGATGAATGGAGATACATGTGGCCTATATTACGATTGTGGGAGAGCACTGACTCCAAGATCTTCGAAGATATCTAGGTTGATTGAAGACTTGTGAGGTCATGAGCTGTCCTACAGGAAAGGGTGGATGAGATGTGGTTAGCTGGTGGACGACTCCATGTTTCACCTCTTTTAATCGAGCAATATTTATTCCTTCAATTTATATTTATTTTATTTATAATTTATATTTATTTACTTATTTATATTTATTTAATTTATATTTATTTATTTAATTTATTTATTTTATTTATTTTATTATTTATATTACTTATTATTCATATTTATTCCTATCTCTTGTAATTTATCATGTATTATCTCGAGGTTACAGTGGTGTTACCAGGAATCTGATTATAATAGACATGGCCGAGGAGTGAGAATCAAACTTACAGCTCACGATTCCAAGGATGTCACGCTTGGCGATATTGGGAGGATGGGCGTCGCTGTCGACTCATTTCGACTTGTGTTTGTAAAAGCGAATTCACTCCCTGTCTCAGCATAGAAATGCCTTTAACATTCCGTAATCACGAGCGAGGTTCAAAGCACAGAACTCAACTATCATTGTCAGTAGCCCTGCTCTTGAATGGGGATCGTTCTGGCCTTCTTGCGACTCTGAGTACTTGACGCATGCCAGACTGTTTTTCGTGGAGAACCGGTGGTGCTCTCGAGAGCGCGCAAAACAAGTCGGAGATCTCGTTCAAGTACTATATGTACTGTATACAGCAACAGAATTGTATCGTCTTTTGCGGAAGAAGGACGATCTGACCTGGGAGAGTTTCGTCGCTGAAATTCCCTCTGAAGAAACGGGTCCACTACTTTGTCACTTAATGGCGAAAGAGGAGCTGCTGGCCAAACTGCTTGTGCACTAGTTCTGCTCACTGACTTCTTGCGTGACCGGAGCAAAAGTTGTGCAACAAGAAGCAAAGAGCATAAAAGGGATAATGAGACTGTACATCAATAGATCGACTACCCTAGTTCCACCAAACGACCTGCAACAAGTTGGACCAGACTATACCTTTTCTGGTAGTCGTCAGAAACCTCAGCGAAGCTCTCCTAGAGCCCGCCGTTACATAAAAAACGCAGTTCAAAGCTTCTATCTCGAGCACGAACGAGGAATTGATGTTTGCCCAAAGCAATCGAATCAGCCCGATATTATCTGTACCGCGGCCGTGATAACAAACGAGTGTTAGAATCAGAAGAATTCCTGGAAGCATCACTTTCTACTGAGTTCATGGCGAAATGTGGTGTCTTCGTTCGCGTTCTACAACAGTACTTGACGTTGTTACTGATTATATTCTTTCTCTACTCGTTATACTACATAATTATCAAACAAGACATCATTGACAGAGACCGCGTAAATCGACGAATAAAGAAAATAGAAGGTATGATTTCGGTGCTAATCTACAAATTTACCTCCGATTTGGTTAGGTGATAAGCATACTCACAAGTTCCATCTTCCACATATTCCCATCCAAGTCAGTGCCTTTACCTTTCCAGACAAGTCCGGTACCAATTTACCCGACCCCGGGGGATGGTCGCACCAAATAATGCCCCTTTCTCTGCCACAACTTGCACCCCGGTATTCTCGCCGCGAATGTCGATCTTTTCATGATCCACTGGTTTACTGTCACTTTCGGTTAAAAATGTGCCGTTACGCCTCACGCACCCTTCGCAATAATAGTGAACCATCCATGCATAAGCGCAGTGCGGAGAGAAGCGGTCGATCCGAAACACTCGAGTCGTGATATGTTTCTGACTGAAGTTATTGCAGCAGAGAAGCGTGCTCGGATGATGACCTTCGAACCAGCGGAAATTTCTCAGCAATCAGGCCCTAGAACTCTTACTTCGAAATGTTGACAAACAGAACTTTAAAATTACTCTAGTTACAAACTGTTTCCTTTCGTCATTATATCGACATGCGCAATTTATTTCAACGAAGATTCAGAATGACAAATTGAAATATAATGAAACTGTAACAGTAAATATCAGCACTAAGTGCAATGTTCCACAACCAATTTTGCTTCCAGAATATTCGAAAAGACAAGTAACAATACAAATAGACGCACAAAAATCAAGCCGTGAAAATTAGCACTTTTTAAAAATTCCATTCTTCATCAGAGGAAGCACATTCTGTACCTAACAACAGAGGCTAGAAATTATACTCTACAAATAATGCTACAAAGTCCACCCATACGGTCATCAGTAAAGCTGTGGGAGCAGAAGAAATACTGGGCATAAAGTATTAATAGAGCTGTACACGTATGCTATGCAAACAATGGGTAATTATTGATGTTAATGAGAACTGTTGACGAAACTATGAAGTTAAGCACGAATCTAAAAAGTCATCCGAAAACAAACAGCACGGAATGACGGGCTTCGTTCGTTTTATAAGAACGTTGTACGAATAATAAAATGGCGCATCGAAGAACGTCTACGGGTACGAGATTTTCAGTATGTACAAAATCGATCAAAGTAGTAAAAACCGTTCAACAATTAAAGTTATAGCATTCAGGACCTTTTTGAGTTCATGATTGCGATGAGTTCATCTTTGGTCACATTGTGAGGAATATTCAAATAGATCTCACCGTCATGCGTTTCGTAGATCACACGTCCATTGCATTGGAATATTAGCACATCCCTAAAAGCCGTAATTGTAACAAATAGAACGAAAGAGAAATCCGCTACAGTTAAGGCAAAGATAAAGGTGTTAGAGTTGATCAGTCCCCTGGGCACGCGCCTTCGCATTCGTGTTCCATTCCGAACCGTAGAGGCGCGGTGAATGCGTGCTTGGCCTACACTTGTGGAGGCCACCCGCTATGCCAGTTCAGTGTTTTACTCTTCAAAAGTCTAATACCAATTTACCCGCCACCGGAGAGATCGAAGCTTCATCATCTCGGCTGGAGATCGATCGCTCTATCGAGCGGCTGTCAGTAGCGCCTCTTACCACTGCAAAGCGCGTGCCCTGCGGGCAACAAAAATGTAGAACGTTGTGAAAATGCATCATGCAGCCATGAATGGGTGCAAAAGGGTTTGCATAGTTGAAGTGCCAAACGGTGACTTACACCAGGGCTTTCTTGCTGAGATCCTTTTTCAACTGACGAGGAAGTTCGATGTTATTGAGAACAGCAGTCATACAGACTCGCCAGAAGTCGCACATATAATTCTGAATAACATATAATAAGACAAATAAGACAATCCTGGACATTGGGAATTAACCGAAAAGTCTAACCTTCGTCAAGTTTTCCTCCGAAAGAGGATTTTCCCTGAGCCACCTTATAAACGCCTCTTTCACCTTCTCGCGTTCGAGCGTAAACAACGAATTTTTCGCCACGACTTCTCCAGCCTTAACGAGAAACTTCTTCATTCACAGAGCAAGCTAAAAATAGCTGACCGTTGACTGTGTTCCTCCATATACTTTCCTACTCTGCAACACGGAGAACTACGAAAAAAGAGGAAAAACGAAGGGAAAAGATGAATAGATGAGCCTCACAACTTCAGTAGGACATTAGTATGTTGAATCTAGAAGCGTTCATCCGTTCCGTTATTGCGCACAAGAAAAATGAGAGGGAGCACTTCACTCGAAAAATGTCTCACCTTCTTGTAGGCTCTCGACTGAACTTGAGGTAAACTCGCACCAATGTTGGATGGTCTACGACGTATGATCGCAAACTGGGTAGCACCCCCCAGACTGGCGTGATCTTCAAAATTAAAATTTAAAAAAACAAAAGTCGGTAGGAGGGAACGTCCAATTACAAACAAAAAACATGAGGAATCACTGTTCGATCTGTCTTTGAAATCGAAAAAAACTTGTTCTCCAGAGGTTTTATGTTATACTGATAAGATACACAACAAAAACCACTTTTATTTTTGCCTACACTCACTTCCAAGGACGCCAACATAATCCACGGCGTAGTCGTAGGTAGTAGCGAAGTCGCGAATGATGTCGTAAAGCCTGAAAGCCACATGTTTTCGGGAACAACGACAAGCATGGTACGCGATCAAAGATACTTACCAGTTCCGAAACTCCTGTCTTGTAAACTCAAACTTGTGATCTGCGTGACGAAATTCGCCTTGACGAAGACCGAAAACCTCGTTGTATTCATGATTTGGCGTGGAGATCACAAACAATGTCGGCTGGATATTCAGCAGAACCGAGCGAACATAACGTGTTGCGGATTCTCTCGGAATGTGCTCGATGCTGGAGGGGACGAATTTGTTTACTCTGGACAGCATGAAGAGTAATCAAAGCAACTCACACTTCTGTCGAACAGACGCAATCGGTGCCTGATAAGCGACTGTCGTAATTCAAAATATCCCCTTGAATATGAGAACATAGAATAAAGACAGAAGTTGTTGAATACAATAATGCTACCTTTATATACTTCGAATAAAATCGGAAGTGAGTAGGAACTACAGAAAATGTTCTCGTATTGGTGTTCCACATTCCTTAAAGCAACAAATTAATAGATAGCGAGTTCGGCATTCTCAATTAATGGATACAGTTACAAACAAATTGAATGATAGTAGGTAACTCCAGTCAACCCTCACTTTTCAAGCATGACGAGAGCATTAAGAAATTTGGCATACTTAACCCAGACAGACATGGCAGTCAGGTATACGCTAATTATTCACCCTTTAATTAACCCACAATACGATTCATCAGCGCGCACGGTGGGGGTTAAATCAGGATTCATTCGAGTTTATACGATGTCTAACCAACCTTGCTTCCGTGGTCAGGGTTCGTAGACCTCGATCCAAAACCTAGGGATACTTCGGGGCATATGATGTACAATAAGCCGAGAAGAAACCCCAAATGAACCACATTCCGCATGTTGATGAATTACGAACGGCGAACCATTCGGGATGTTTCGGGTAAATGGCTCATGAATCTGTGCTCCAGAAGAAGTTCCTACACGGCAGCCATCTAGAATTTCACTTCCACACTCTACCCTAGTAAGTTCCCGCCAACAGCACCACTACCCCTTTACGTATGAACGAACCTCACTTCATCATCTTCAGCCCTCTGGCAATTTCGTGTTCGTCGATATCAACAGACACTATTCGTTCGATGCCTATACTTCCCATCGTAGGCATCAAAAATTTCTCCAGTGACATCGAACCACATCCTAACACGGCCAACTGAAATAAAGCTGCATCATTGAACTGAACGGACGACGTGAAAATTATTTTTACCCACTTTTCGGATCTTCTCGTCCGTCTTGTTCGTATAAGCGAGAAGAAGATCACGTACGTAAGCATTCCGTTGGTACTGCAGAGGAGGGGTGAAGAATCGCTGCTTGCAAGGGACATCATCAGGGTCAAACTGAAGTAAAAGGACTTACGATTAGCGCTACTTGATGCAATGAGTCTACAAGGCATCAAATGAAGAAACGAAGTACGTTTCACGATTGGGATGATTGAATACCAACTAAACGCAGGCAGTACCTTATGAACAGGTGGTTCTTCCACCGTCACTTCTACAGGATTTGTCTCGATCTCTTTGTAGATCTGTTCGTAGCATTGAGCAATCGTATCCTGAAACAAATAAATTTTTCGTGACCTGCGTGATTTTCAAAATTACTATTGAAAGAATAAAACAGTCTTTGAGAGAATCTCCTATGTCAACGATAAAAATGTTACGAAAAAACGTAAAAATGTCAACATGTTGAACATTCGTGTATCTCTTCCGCTCAGCTGAATCGAAATGTTAAAAAGAATAACTTTAGAACATACAATGCCGTGTTGTAGCATCCAACCATCATCTGCGAAGCGATAATCCATTGAGTCTACCTGGAAATACGATCTGGATACTGATAGCTAGGAGCACCACTCATTTTCTAACCGAAAATACGAAAAAAAAAACGACAATTCTTGGCACAAAAGATCTGGGCACTATTGAACTTCGGACACCAGTACTCGATTTTTTCAGTCGTCGAAATTGGCTGAAACTTCGCCTATGGGAGTTGTTCGTGGTACAGAACACGAATCTGATGTCCGTTTTTCACGTAGGCCGCCTCGGACCACCCATTTCGACTACTTGGGTGGCCTGATTTCACTGAAACCTTGTCTATCTAGGTTCACTGGTGTCCTGAACACAATGCTGAAGTCCGTTTTCCAGATGGTGGCCGAATACGGTGGTTATTAGGTGAGTCTCACCACGTAAGGTCGGTACTGCACTCGCCTATAACTACCGTATTCGGCCGCCATTTGGGAAACAAACTTCACCACCGAGTTCAGGACACAGGAGTCCCCATAGACAAAGTTTCAGAAGAATCGGTGATCCTGACTAGAGCACTCAACTAGCGATTTAGGTGGTGCGAAATCACCCACGTATAAACGAACACCAGGTTCGTAATCTGGACCTCAAATAACCCTCACAGGCAAAGTTCAGCGGAATCGGTGATCCTGACTGGACCACCCAAGTAGCGATTTGGGTGGTCCAAGACCATCCACGCGAAAAACGGACAGCAGATTCGTGATCAGAGCCCTCATTTACTCCCCCGTGCAAAGTTTCAGCGAATTTCGACGTCTGAAAAAATCGAGTACTGGTGTCCGTTAAGTTGAATAGTGTCAAGATCTGTCGAAACAGTTTGAACTGTTGGCTGGTGATGATGAACAAGGAAGTAGATTGGAGCGGCGAATGTTCGACTCCGTAAATAAAGAGAGTGTTAATGGTTGAACACTACAAAAGTAGAGGCTGACCTTTCAGGAAATCAATACAAATTGGCAAACTGTAGAGGCGAGGTGGAATGAACGCGACGAATATGAAGAAAAAGCTCGAGGACCAGTTATGTAAATCTTGATAGAGAGAACTGAAATGTACTCACCATGGTCAATGAGCCGACAGTGACAGTGAGCGAGCGTGATCGTACGCGAGACTTTATTCCTGAATGTCGGTAAATACCGACCTTTAACTTACCCTTTCTCACCTTGTTTCGCCACTAAATCTCTATGTTACTAACAGAGGACCAAAGTTCAACGCACCCAGTTTATTTTTATCCTACGTTATCTGTTTATTCACTACTTATTGGTCAGAGGACCAAAGTTCAACGCACCCAGTTTATTGCTGCTGATGTGTCATCAGCAGTATACTAACACTTTTATTTTAGTGGCGAGCAAGAGGGAACCCGTAGAGCAAGTTTGGGCAAGAGGCATCAAAGGCAAGGTGAGCTTAACCCCTAGTAAGTCCTTAGGTCAAGTACTTGCAAGAGTGTTTAGGCAAGTGGGCACATGATTTCGAGAAGCAAGTCCACCATCAAAGACGTCAAGGCAAGTTAGGCAGGCAAGCCGCAAGAGCAGGTGAGCAAGATCAGCACGATTTGATCTCCCTGCCAGCAAACGCGCCCCAGTTCATATTGAAGGACGATCGAGCGGGAGCGAGCAAGTCGAGCGTCCGCAAGGCCTACTCAAGTGTCCTGCATGGTCGTCGTATGGTCGGATCGCCTTCGCGTCTCTCGTCTTCCTTTAGTGTGATAGAGTTTTCGTTGATGGTTTCTTTCCTCCTCACTTGCATATCTCACTTGCTTGGCCTTTCTTCCCTCAGCAAGTGGTCACTCTCTCTCTCTCTCTCGCCGCAAGTTGAATTACCTCCTTTTAGTTTTATCTAATTGCAAGAAGTCACTTCCTCCAGTTTACCTCCTCTTGTATCTCACTCATGTTTTATCTCATTCTAGTTAGTCAAACTGTTGTGTTACTAACATTTTATCGTTAATCGTGTTGTTAAGTTTTCATGTTCTCATCCTCTCTGTTATCTAACTCCAGTTAATTCACTTTCTTATGAAGCGTTGTACTTTTGCAAGTTTTATGCACGGTTTAATTACCCAAGTTTGAGGTTTGGAGATAAACCATACGTGGAGTGTGTGTTCGAGACTTGTCGACGGTCACGGGCCGAAGCTATTTCGATCGTGTGGTATAAATTTCCGCGTGGCAGGCAACAATTAACCCAGTGTCTCAAGTAGTGGCCGTGTGGACAAGTTTGGTGCATCGGCGAATCAAGAGTAGCAAGTTTGGTGCATCGGCGAATCAAGAGTAGCAAGTTTGGTGCATCGGCGAAGATCGAAAAGAAGAGCCGAGCAAGTCGATTCCAGTCAACAACGACATCAAGGAAGAGGTACGATTAACAATTCTACTCTCTTTTTGGCAAATTTCGCTGGCAAGATCTTTCTTAGCATTCAGTTTCGTTTTTTTTTCGGATTGTTTGTTCGCAACATTTGATTCGAGCAAGTTTCCCTGTGCAAGACGTTTAGGTTTGCAAGCAACTTTTGGAAACTTTCCAAGTGCAAGACCATATTTAGCGCACTAATCAAGTTGTTTGGAACTTTTGCAAACGAGCAAGTATGGACTACCAAGTAAGTACGGCAAAAAGAAAGTTGACCAGACTTTGCAAGAAAGTAGAAACTATGATTAGAGAAGCAGGACAACTGGTCAGCAGTAGTAGTGACTCAAGACTCGTACTGGACAAGCTGGCCATGATCGAAATCTTCACGAAGAAGATCGATGAGGCGCAAAAGGAATATGCGACGGCCTTAGACGGATCGGCAAGCGCATCATCGACTCAAGAGATGACCGACTACGAACAGTACTCGGTCATGGCAGAAGCAACACTGGAAGCTGCTTACGAGGCCATGGGTCGACTGCAAGGTCTAATCCGAGCAGCAGCAAATGCTGCAAGCCCACAAATCGGAACCCCGCAGAGCGCAAGCTCGGATTCGGGAGAAATTATAGGAAGTCCATACGCTGCAAGAGTTTCCTTACCCGCCATACCTATCCCATCCTTCACAGGGAACATTTGGGAATGGGACAATTTCTGGGCGTTGTTCAATGCAAACGTCCATAGTCAGCCCATTCCGGACTTGTTCAAATTCAACCACCTACTGAATGCATTAAAAGGAGAACCTCGGCGAGCAATAATGAGGTTCCAAGTTTCCGAAGCGAATTACCAAAAAACAATCGACTTCCTGCGCAACAAGTATGCCGATAAGGAAGCGATCATGCACGACCTCATCCAACGATTGGAATCGATGTCATTGCTATCAACAACGCTGAAAGAACAGCGGTCATTGATCGACCAACTTCAAATCATAGTAGCGCAACTTCGTGATAAAGGAGAGCAAGTCGACACACAGTATCTATGCAAACAGGTCCTAGCAAAATTCCCTGAACAGATACAAAGGGAAATACTGAAGAAAAAGAGTTCCATGAAGGAACCCTTTTCGATGAAATGGTTGCTAGATACTCTCGACGAGCATATCTCCAGCGAAGAAAAGATCGCAACACTAATCTCAAGCAACAAGGGTAAGCAACCAACACATGAGGAGAGACCTGCAAAGGGACAATCTCCACGACAAATTCCCGCTTGTATGTACTGCAATCAGCTACATAAACCAGCGAACTGTACGAGGTATACTACACCTCAAGAAAGAGCAAACTACCTCAGGCAGCACAAGCTATGCATGATTTGTGCCGCGCCGCAGCATTCCACGGAGGAATGCAAGAGGAGGAACTGCTTCACGTGCCAAGGACGGCACCACACGTCATGCTGCTTCAAACAGAAGGCAACCGCAGCGGATCCGGAAGCAAAACCGATAATGCGGAAGGAGAAGCAACCTTCAACAGCAGCAAGACCCAAACCTAGGAACGACAACCCTAGGCAAGTCAAACAGTTCACTACTCAATACTACGAAGAGGAGAGTAGTGAGCAAGAAAACGAAGACGAAGAAGTGGAATCTATAGCAGAATTCCACGCAAGTAAGCAACCCCTGGGAATCGGAGAAACATTTCTACCCATCGGAGAGCTTACGATTCTGGATCCAAACACGCACAAGCTAAGGAAGGTTTCAGCTCTGCTCGACTCTGGAGCTGAATGCTCGTTTATCGACCAGAAGCTAGCCGACGAACTGAATCTTCCGGAGATAAGCAACACCACATTGCGTGTACGAACGTTCGGGGCACCCAACGACCTCGAATGCAAAACGAGGAAAGTCCCCTTGGACGTATGGGATAGCGAAGGAGAACCGTGTCAATTACAGCTCCTTACGCACAATATCCTAACAAGCTCGTTGCGAACTCCACCAATTCTCGAAGAAGACGCAACATTTATCAGGAAGAACCAGCTGCAAGTCCATGTGGTTAGCAAGCGTAAAGCAAAGCCCCAGATCCTGCTAGGCAGCGATCAGCTATGGCAATTAATACACGCAGATAAACCACATGTACGACTCCCGTCGGGACTCTATTTACTACCAACACGCTTAGGACACTTGTTGACAGGTCAATTGCAAATTCAAACGACAAGATTCACGAGCAATGAAACTCGGGAAGAGGAAGAACATCTACCCGGTGAAGGAAAAGCGATAAACTCAGTATCGATGGCCGATCCAGAAGTACTGCAAGCGGAGCAATCTGCTTGGGAAAGATATTGGAAGATGCAAGACGAAGGCCAAGAAGAGTTTATTCAACCGGAGAAGAATGTCCAAGAACTAATTGACCAGCAAGTGCACGACGAATTCCTGCGTACGGTGCAAAGAAGAGAAGACGGATATTACGTTCGGCTACCGTGGAAGGAAATCCCAGTAGCACTACCTGATAATAAAGCAATCGCGGTACGACGACTAGCAAGCGTTTGGAATTCACTCCAGAAAGACAAGCAACTGCTAGACAAGTACCACGAGACGTTTCAAGAGCAACTTCGATTAAACATTATCGAAGAAGTGGATGTTATGCAACAAGCAAGGGGTAGGATCCACTACCTCCCACACCAAGCAGTGTTAACGCCGCAAAAGAGCACGACTAAACTACGAGTCGTCTTTGATGCGTCAGCACACTACAAGAACAGCCCGTCCCTGAATGATGCCTTACAGAGAGGACCAGTTCTGCTACCGAAACTATACGGACTCCTCCTACGCTTCCGTATTGGCAAAATAGCAATAATAGCGGACGTAGAAAAGGCATTTCTACAAGTAAGGCTGCAGGAGCAAGACAGAGACGCGACACGATGTCTCTGGCTAAAGGATTATAGGAGACCTCCCAGCGAGGACAACATTCAAGTATATCGCTTCACAAGGATAGCATTCGGATTATTATCGTCACCATTTCTGCTAGCGGCTACAACTTATCATCATCTGGATCAGTATCCAGAGGAAACCAAACTCGTAGAGGAAATCAAGCAAAACCTTTACGTAGACAACGTCATTCTGACGTCGGATACACCTGAAGATGGACTTCACGTGTATTCAAGGACGAAAGCAATTTTCAAGGATCTCAGCATGAATCTTCGAGAATTCACGTCCAACAACAGTGCGGTCATGGAGACCATTCAGCCGGCAGATAAAGCAAGTGACAACAATCCGAAGGTCCTAGGCATTGAGTGGAAAGCAAATCAAGACAAGCTACAACTAGTATGCCGTGTCGTGAAGCAAAATACGGTCACCAAAAGGTCCGTAGCAAGCGCAATAGCGTCCATCTTTGATCCGATGGGATGGATGCTTCCTATAGTCCACAAAGCAAGAGTGTTCCTGCAATCCCTATGGAAGCAAAACTTCAAATGGGACGAGCAATTGCCACAGGCGTTACAGAAGCAGTGGCAAACGATCTGTGAGGACATGGACGGATTCAAAAAGCAAATACCACGATTCCTCCTAACAAGAGCCTCTACGACTCAGCTAGTCGTATGTGCAGATGCAAGTACAGAAGCGTATGCAGCATGCGCTTATCTGTGCGGCCCGCAAGGAGCGAGCATCGTAATGGCCAAAGCAAGACTGCCGGCGACAAAGGCAGCAATCACAATCCCGAAACTGGAAATGAGTGCAATAAGACTAGCAGCAAGACTGGCACTGGCCGTAGTGGACCAGTTAACATCAGTGCTAACAATCGAACAAGTACTAATCCTATCGGATTCGGAGATAGCACTTAACTGGACGATAGCAAGAAATTATCTAGACACTACGCCGTTCGTAAGGAACAGGGTAGTGGAAATACGAAACATCGTAACCCACTTGCAAACAAAGAAGTGCCAAGTCGAATTCGGCCATATTGCAACTCAAGACAACCCAGCGGATGTGGCAACAAGAGGAATCGACAAGGAGTCGTTTCCAGATCACATCTGGTGGAAGGGACCCTCATTCCTCTCGAAACCCAGAAGGCAATGGACACAAGCCTACCGACCTCTAGCAATCGAAGAAACAAACCATGAGGCGGAGCAAGACAACCCATTACCTGTCCAAAGAGAGGAAAAATCACAGGGAACCAATGTTCTGGTTCAGACAGCGACACCCTATGTCGACGTTTTCCAAAATATCAAGAGAGCCGAACTGCAAAGCATCAGAAGAATCGTAGCATTCGTGCTAAGATTCATCCACAAGGCAGTCGTGCGGTATAACTCGAAGAAAACCGCACAAATAATACTCTCCCCACTGTTTGACGAAGCAAAACCATCGTACTCTCCAATTCCTGATGGACTCGAAATCAAGAGAGCAACTAAAATGATGGTAAAGCAACATCAGCTGGCATGGATAACGTCAACAACTCAAGCAGCACTCAAACACCTTAACCTCTATACAGACCACCAGGGAGTTCTAAGGTGCAAAGGTCGTCTAGCCAGAAGTGCAATGAGCAAGGAAGCAAAATTCCCCATGCTAGTCCTGCAAAAGACGTGGTTATCGCGACTGATCATCGTGGACTGCCATGCAGAGCACCATCCAGGGATCAGTCACACCATGTGCAAAGTGAGAGAGCAGTTCTGGATACCGAAGCTTCGGGCAGAAGTTACGTCAATACTGCGAAAGTGCGTGCAATGCCAGAAATTCAATAACTTGCCCTTTAGCTATCCAGACCAAGGAGCTCTACCAAAAAGAAGAGTGACAAGATCACGACCATTCGAACACGTAGGCCTCGATTACTTTGGTCCCTTAACGATTAGCAATGGAACGAACGCGGACAAATGCTTTGGGATCATAGTCACGTGCTTAGCAACGAGGCTCATCCACTTGGACATAGTGCAAGACGCGTCAACATTAGCATTCTTACAAGCTCTAAGACGTTTCTTCGCCAGGCGTGGAGTGCCACAAACTATAACAAGTGACAACGCTCCAACATTTATACTAGGCGACGAGGTATTAGCAAACTGCTTCGCAGAGGCAAGCAAAAACCCGGCAATAGCAAGAGAAATCAGTTCTCGCGCAATACAATGGCAGTACATTACCCCATATGCCCCATGGCAAGGTGGAGTATACGAGCGGCTAATTCGGTCAGTCAAATTAGCTATGTACAAGTCGCTGGGAAAGCTAATACCGACAAAAGAAGAGCTACTAACACTCTTAGTAGAGATTGAAGCAATGCTAAATACTCGACCGTTGGTGCACGTAGAAGCAGACGAGCAGGAACAACAAGTCTTGCGACCAATTGACTTCCTGCAAAACCAATTCGAGGTCGCACCTCCGCTGAAAGGAACGGAGGAAGACCCACAAGATCCAGACTACGAAACTCCAGCCGAACACGCAAAATCGCTAACAAAGAGACAGTTGATGCTGGCACTAGCAAGTTCGGTCAAGAACGCCGACCGTTTCTGGGAACAATGGCAACATCAGTACCTGACGTCGCTACGAGAGCAACATACGAGAACAGCCAGTAGCAAACGCGGGTCGAGAATTACGCCAAAGGTGGGACAGATCGTCCTCATCTGCGACACAATTCAGCCTCGACATTCCTGGAAGCAAGGCAGAATCGACGAACTACGCCAAGATCACGAGGGAGCGATTCGCGAAGCAGTCATAACGCTACCATCGAAACGGAAGATCAGAAGACCTCTGAACCTTTTAGTTCCTTTGGAACTGGAAGTAGCAGAACGACCGACCGACGATGCAACACAGGAGGGAAACAATTCGGGGAGTTTACCGACGAACCAGCAAGGCACGGACATAGAAGTAGCTCGACAAGCTCGATACAATCTGCGCAAGCAACCAAGAGTGGATTATGCCGAGCAAAACGCGACAACGGTGATGCCAATAAAAGTTGGCCTAGCAACCCCTAAATCTCCTTTACGCAAACTCGTGGATCAAGGTAACAAGACTGCCAAGCAATTCGCAAGCCACGATCCCATTGATTTAGGCACGAAGCAACGGCAGCAAGTGCGAACAGATGCCAGCAGAGCAATCAAGTGGCAACACTCACATTCTGGGGGGCGGGAGTGTCGGTAAATACCGACCTTTAACTTACCCTTTCTCACCTTGTTTCGCCACTAAATCTCTATGTTACTAACACGTTTTATCCTACGTTATCTGTTTATTCACTACTTATTGGTCAGAGGACCAAAGTTCAACGCACCCAGTTTATTGCTGCTGATGTGTCATCAGCAGTATACTAACACTTTTATTTTAGTGGCGAGCAAGAGGGAACCCGTAGAGCAAGTTTGGGCAAGAGGCATCAAAGGCAAGGTGAGCTTAACCCCTAGTAAGTCCTTAGGTCAAGTACTTGCAAGAGTGTTTAGGCAAGTGGGCACATGATTTCGAGAAGCAAGTCCACCATCAAAGACGTCAAGGCAAGTTAGGCAGGCAAGCCGCAAGAGCAGGTGAGCAAGATCAGCACGATTTGATCTCCCTGCCAGCAAACGCGCCCCAGTTCATATTGAAGGACGATCGAGCGGGAGCGAGCAAGTCGAGCGTCCGCAAGGCCTACTCAAGTGTCCTGCATGGTCGTCGTATGGTCGGATCGCCTTCGCGTCTCTCGTCTTCCTTTAGTGTGATAGAGTTTTCGTTGATGGTTTCTTTCCTCCTCACTTGCATATCTCACTTGCTTGGCCTTTCTTCCCTCAGCAAGTGGTCACTCTCTCTCTCTCTCTCGCCGCAAGTTGAATTACCTCCTTTTAGTTTTATCTAATTGCAAGAAGTCACTTCCTCCAGTTTACCTCCTCTTGTATCTCACTCATGTTTTATCTCATTCTAGTTAGTCAAACTGTTGTGTTACTAACATTTTATCGTTAATCGTGTTGTTAAGTTTTCATGTTCTCATCCTCTCTGTTATCTAACTCCAGTTAATTCACTTTCTTATGAAGCGTTGTACTTTTGCAAGTTTTATGCACGGTTTAATTACCCAAGTTTGAGGTTTGGAGATAAACCATACGTGGAGTGTGTGTTCGAGACTTGTCGACGGTCACGGGCCGAAGCTATTTCGATCGTGTGGTATAAATTTCCGCGTGGCAGGCAACAATTAACCCAGTGTCTCAAGTAGTGGCCGTGTGGACACTGAAAAGGATTTCGCACTTGCCCACTTGGCTATGGAATTGCTAAGTCGAACAAAACTGTGAGAGATTTCCTGTTCGACTGTACCTTCTGGGAACATTTGAACAGGAAACCTCTCACATAGTACATAAGTAGAGATATGAAACTTTTGGAGAGTCTGACACATAATTCCGCACAAATGATGTTGCTCCGCGTGCTGGAGTGATATCAAGGGAATTTTCTTTTACTGTTTATTTGCTTATATAGCCTTGTGAAAGTCCCTTAAAAATTCAAGCCTGGTCATATCATTGTCCCATGGGAAAAGCTACAACAGAAGCATACGTCAATTGTAGGGTTATGACAAGGTAAGGTTTGTCTGCGGTAAAGAACTCTTTTAAAGGAACCTAAAGATAAAAGTAGAGGTGTCGCGTTGATCAGTCCCCGAAAGACGCGCCGACGCCTTGGTGTTCCTCTCAGAATCGTAGATGCATGGTGAATGCGTATTTGGCCTATGCAATGGCTTGCGGAGCCCATTCACTGTCTTAATCGTCCCAGATAAGTCTGGTACCAATTTACCCGAGCCCCAGAGGGATGGAACGCTTGGTTGGTCCGGACGAGGATCGATCGACCGCCGCTCCTCTTACCACTGCGCCACGCGCGCCTTCTGAAGGAACTTGATGACATCTTTTCATTGTAGACGTTGGAATAGCTGAATGTTCCCGTTTGGATAACACTAGATCTGATCTGGTTTTCCGAGATTCAACCGGCAAGTCTTACACCACCACATCTGATCAGCGGGAGGGACAACAATAAATCGATCTGTGCAGGGTTACTGGAAGATTCCTTTCGAAAACCTAGATTCAATGACTAGATCAGTTTTCGTTCCACTAATTATTAACCTTAAAGGTGAAGGTAAAGGAGCCGTTGTCGACCAGTCCCCCAAGGACGCGCCACCCCGTTGGTGTTCCATTCAAAATCGTAGAAAATTTGTCGTATTTGGACCATACAATGACCTGCGGGCCACTATTAAAACTATTAACTATTAACTATAAACAGTTGAAAGTAGTGCAAAGAGCAGACAGCTGATCAACAACTACAAACAATCACCACAAAAATTGTTGGAATGCCGCTCCTTGCCGTAAATTCCGTGGCCTACGACGCATCGCGGCGTCGCACGCGACATCGCGCGCGGTATTTTCCGACGCTAGGCGTCAAGCTCCTCCCGGCTGAACACTGCGCATTTTACAATTGTATGTTCCGCTTTATCTATGTGTTAGCTTTAAGGTTTCGAGTTTTGCGCAAAGAGCGACTTTCAGATCTGTGGCGATGACGGTGCAGAACGTTGAGCAGCCACGGATTTTTCGCAGGAACGATCCGGGAACCAAACGAGACGTTAGTTGCGCTCCTTCGTAACATTTCGTTTAATAAATAGGCGTTAGGAAGAAGCGAAACGCATCTACTGTGCGCACAGCGGCAAGAATTAATCGTTTCGTTTTTTGGCGCTATGGGCTATATGTTGCAACTGTGGGAAAAAAAAATCTCGAGGATATATTTTTCAAGAGAGACCGCTAGGTTGGTGTTCGACTATGAAGAGTTTGAAGATACACATAAAATTTGTGAACAAGTTGAACTTGTTTAAGGATTCTAATCACCTCACAAGTATCTCCTTAGTAACACGTAATTTGAAGGCTCCAGATGTCGCAAAATCTAGTAAATCCCTCTGACATCAAGGGTTTGAAAGTGCGATATACTGTTGTTCTACTGGCTCCCATAACTTATCATACTTGTGAGGGTAGTAAATGAATAAATATATTCAAGCAATTTTCGCTCATTGCTGCTGCTCGTGAACTCTCACTTTTTAATAGTACAATTCATGCCAGGGAAGAACAAAGTGGGCGGGTTTTGTTAACTCGTTTCTTACCCTGTACTTGTAGAACTATGTTCGAAATTTTTGCGTAATTTCGGGAAAAAACAGCTGATCTACTGAAAACTGACAAACCGAAGCCTATTCGCCTTAGCTAGTCAAATAACGCAACTGGGTATTGTCTCGGTATTTTTGATTCTTCAAGTTATGTATAATCAATTCTTATCACTGATTTGTAGCCTTGCCGCGAACTCGTTCGTTTTTCAAGTTTATCTGTTTTCATTTTTCTGTTGCGATCATCTTGCTTCCTAACATAGTTCGTTAAAAAACACTGAACAGCAACGAAACAGAAACGCGTGATACAAAAATGAAGAAATGGAAGAAAAAGGACGGAGGGCTAGTCAAATGTCTCGAAACTGTTTTCAAATTCAAATGACTCTCTTCTTTCATGCTATTTTTCGACGGAATGACTTTCATTAACCACTTCTATTCAGTAGACATATTGTTTCGATTCTTTTTTGTTACTAATTTGGTGAGATGCCAAGCAGACATTGCTATCACTCGCTTATTCTCTATGGAGAAACGGCAGCGCGACCTTTCGTGCAGTCGTCCTTCAATTCCTACTCAAAGCTGAGAGATTCTCGCACTCTAGGTTGTGGTCCCTTCAGGAGAACTTTGTCGGAGGCTAATCAGCAAAATTTCCAGGATTGGTGCAAATGGCCCCCGTTGGCGTTCGACGACATGGACTCTACTCTCAATGTGCAACAGTACATCCAGCAGACAATCCAACAGAACCCGGCGGATATTGGTAAGGTCGCAGTTTTTCTTCACTTTCTGCAGACACCATTTCATCATTATGTTGATATTCTAACATGAAGGGCACGTGTGGTGCAGCGGTGAAAGACGCTACTGACATACGCACGATAGAGCGATCGATCCTTGTTCGGCCAAACTAAACTAACGCAATTGGCCCCCGCAAGTCAATGTTTAGGTCAAATACCATTCACCTAGCCTCTACGATTATAAATGGGCGACGATTACATTATGTAACTGGTCAACGTCCATCATTTTACCTTTACCTTAGTGGTAACGTAGTAGTGTCGATGGTTAAACATTGAATTGTTCCTTCTGTTCTTGCTTACAACACTATTTACCATTTGAAGCCGACCCTCGTTGTGTGGCGTTCTTACAACATTGTCATGTCGCAAGTATTCGGTATTTGACCGTCATGTGTATCGACAACTTGTGGATGACTTGGTATTGCCAAAACTGTTGTCTTTGAAAGTTCTTGTGTAAAGAGGAAGTAAGTTTCTCTGATTCAGATCTGATATTGACCCTTCCTCCTGATCTCGATGATGGCGTGTGGAAATACGAGCATCTCCGTCAGTTCTGCTTGCAGCTCAATGGTCTTGCATTCATGTTGCAGGTGTTGCTTTCTTCAGCATTGTTGAAATGTGGCCGTAATGAAAAGATTTTCCTTTCCAGGAAGAGTGCAACCCTGAAACCTGTATTCAAATGACCGCTACGGAGCAATGGATATTCCTTTGTGCTGCTCACAAAAATCCAAAAGAAGTTGGTTCTTCTTCATCGTATAGTTTTCTTCACCGAATAAATTTTGCCCCTGTTTATTATTTATCGCACATTTCTCTTCAGTGTTCGGCTATTGACTACACGAGGCACACTCTTGATGGTGCAGCGTCACTGTTGAACAGCAACAAATATTTCCCAAGTCGGATTAATATTAAGGTTGTCCGCTAGTTTTCATTTTGCTCTTGAAATCTTACTCCTTCTCTAAAGATATTTTATTGTTGAGGACAAAAACATGTTACGGGTTCAAATTCTCGGTGGTTGCAGAAAAATCACTATTGTGAAGGCTGTTAAGGTTGTTCAGAGTCACTATCTATTAAATAGAGTTGTTATTCAGGAGTCATCATTATCAAAACTGGGATCGGTATGTCGACGAGTATACAGGATATTCTCCCACGCATACTTCCACCACAGGCAGCTATTTGATGAGTTCGAAAGTAGTACTCATCTCTGCAAAAGGTAAGCACCTAGATATAGAGTTTTTCCTTTTTTTCCCAGAGATTTCTCTAGTTTTTAAATCGCGTTTCTTTTTGTCCTTTTCATAGACTTAATGCTAGTTTGTTAGTGTGTAGTTATCATCTTTGACCGTGTTCATCTTCCAATGACTTTGATGTGTGTCCTAATATGGCACTTACATGCAGTCGGATTTTATGCACAGCATCTTAGGAGTTTCCTAGCTCACCTGTAATACGTATCCCGTCAGGAGACCCGGTGGGAAGGTTGAGGAAAGCAAAGTTTCATGATTACTTATTACCTAATGTGGAAAATAACTCATTTTAATGCTTTGGCCGGTCGTCTCTGGTGATTTTGTAGAACCGTAACCATTAATGTTGCAGGAAAATTTAGTCGCAACTATTTGCAAATTCGTATGTAAAATCCGGTCAACTCAAGTGACATACATGCTGACTACGAGGGGTGCCAAACAGAAAACCTCCCCATTTGTTTCTAATATTTACATCCACTGGTTTTTGAATTCAAGACGTGGGTGTGTTCGTTTTGGCCGATTGATGCCTTTGTCGGCATGGATAACCACAAGAGCAAATCGCAAAAGGCAAGCCCGAAATATAATAAAGTTTCAAAACAACGTAACCGGTGGCCTACACAGCACGTCACATAAACCTCCCAGTGCGATGTGATGCGTTTTTCCATTTTTGTGAGATTCCGGAAGAAAATTTGGATTCCATAACAATTCCCTACAAAAATTAATATCCATGAACATCTTGTCTTCATTATTGGCTTGTGCTTTTTGCCTTTTCTCTTCAGCTTATGCATCAGCTTTCATGCTGCACCTCTCCGCTCTCCACCTCCCACGATTCCTTCCTACCCAAGTACTCTGCAACGGCTACGTGACTAGTTTCACTAGTTTGTCCGAATGACGTGTTCTGATTGCTTTCAGATTCACCACCTATGTGACCAAGTACAATCTGATGGCTCAAGAGCACCTGATTGTGCCAATTCTACCTAGTCAACAAACGTAGGCTGTTTCTCTATATTGTCCGTATTGCATCTACGTGTTATTTGCTGTATTGTAGCGATTTTTTTCAAAGCCGATTTTCATGAGACATTGCTTCAATGTGTTGAGCTGCGGCACCATTTTGTACTAATTTCTAACATCTTTGTTAGATTTCTTGAGAGTTGGTACTATTTTAACATTAATCTGAATTACATTGGTTTCCACTTTCAATTATTGGTGTCAAGTCCTTTTTAGAAATGCTTCCTAGGTAGTACTTAAGGTCACTAATGAAGCTTACTTCAGACATCATGTTTCTAATTCATGTTTTGTCTTTAATTTCATAGACGTAGATGAGCTCATGGAAGGAATTTTGTAGAATATCAGTTGGCAGCGAGCAGTATGATGTATTTTCAATTCATGTTTTTCAATATTTGAATATATTTGCTTATTTATGATCAGAGTGCAGTTTTGTTGGACGAATGAATGAAATTGTCACATAGAATGTTCATATTCTTGTGGGTTGTTCACTCAGTTTTATTGTATTTAGGCGATTCAAATCATAGTGACTCTATCTTAAACCACTGAAGGATGAAACTCAAGAACAGACGCTCCCAAAATGACGGGTTTCTGTCGTGCATGGGCTTTGTCAAAGACTTTCAACCTGCAAGCTCAGTTTCCGAGTAATGTGGGGCGTCATATGTGCTCCGAATCGTCTCTTTTATTTTTTTTTATTCAACACGTACGCCCATGCCACGCATGTGATAAACAAAAGGTAAAGAGTGGGCGTTGAGTACTCCCTGAGGACGCGCAGCCGCATTCATGTACCATTCACATCACGCCTCTATGGAGGCGTGATGAATGCGAATTTGGATTTTAGAATGTCTTGCTCATGTGCCACCTCACAGCAGCGAAGGGGTGAAACGTCACTTTTAGTGATGGCCAACGGCACAAATGGTCACGTAGTACGTGACCCTCTGTCGTGTATGGGCGGCTCCGTGTATCCCTGGCTAGGAACATGTGAGTAATCAGACCACCCTATCGGCAAAAACAACCAATCCTATGCCCCAGTCCTCCGCGCGCCGGAGATGCTCTTCTACGACGTCAGAAGAATCCACTTCCGGAGAGGGGCCGTCTGATCTCGGAGTTAAACTATCTGGACGTCATTGGATTCGGACTGCCGGAAACCCCCACCCACCACGACACGGAAACTGCCTATTCGTCTGCACCTACAACTGTCGTACACGATCGCTTCTGAGCAGGATCTTCGGACCCTGTTACACAGAAGCCGCAACATCAAATACGACATCATTGCACTGCGGGAAACGAAAGGCAAAACGGAAACCACAAGAAAGACTGACCACAACGAGCTTCTCATCATCGGAGCAAAGGTGGACAGAAGAAACTTTGGCGGAGTTGGATTCCTCGTCAATTCGACAGTACACCACCTAGTAGACTCTTATGAGATCATCAGTCCACGAATAGCCGTTCTTCGTTTGGAAGTCAAAGACCAAGGAAACATCTCCTTCATAAATGGATATGCTCCGACGTCTGCGGCAACAGACGAAGAGAAAGAAGAATTTTATGAACTACTCGAAAGGGCTGTCAACGACGAAAAGAGCTACTGCGAAGTTGTTGTTGGTAACTTCAACGCCACCGTCGGTACCAACGACTGCGACGAATGGAGGCTTGGACCGCATGAATCTTCCTCAAGGAACGACAACGGAATGCGTCTGATACACTTCCTTTCCGCATGCCGCCTCTTTCATGGAAATTCCATGTTTGAGAAGCCTTCACACCGAAGATGGACCTGGGAGAGCCCAAATGGAGAAGTAAGTTCGGAGATCGACCATGTTCTCGTTAGCAGATGATGGAGTCTGTTCGACGTCTCCGTTCTTCCTTCGTTTGACACCGGTTCGCATCACCGTCTTGTCCGTCCGAAGCTGACTCTCAAAAAGAAGATCTTCAAACGTGAAACGCATAAACCGGCACCGTTGAGGATCCCGTCATTCAGTTCGCAAGAGTTGGAACATGCCATAGAGTTCTATGACTGGAAATGTCTCGAAGATCCATCAGAAGACTACGATCTCCTCGTTAGCGGACTGTTGAGGTGTGCTAGCAGCTCATGTCGAACCACGTCGTCGCTCGCTTCAAGACTTGACGCGCGTGCGATGGAACTTATGGAGCAAAGAAGAGCTGTCAAGCTGGGTCCTTACGCCTCTCATCTAGAAAGAGTTACCATCTCCAAGGCATGTCGACTTGTAGTGAAGGAATCCATACAGTCCTACAGAAGACTGAAACTGTTGGAAGCTGCTCAGAAAGGCTCAAGCATAAAGCGCTGCGAACGAGATCTCTGCGATCAGAAGGCCGTAATGTCAGTGCTAATGGATAAGGACGGAGTAACGCAAACGTCTCGAAGAGCGATTGAAGTGGTCGTTCAAGACTTCTACACGGATTTATTTCGCTCCTCCATCCCTGTCGCAAAATGCGTGGTGCCTCCAGCTGAAGAATCACCTCCCATTCTGGAGTCAGAAGTCGCTTACGTCATCAGAAGGATAAAGCCAGGTACTGCCCCTGGACCCGACGGTATCTCTGCCGTTCTACTTCGGGTGGGTGGGAGTGCCCTTTGCTCACTCCTCACCAAGCAGTTCAATCACTACCTCCGTCTAGGTAGGATTCCGAACGTATGGAAGGAATCGAGGACAGTTTTAATCTTCAAAAAAGGCCAGCGGGAAGACATCGGCAACTATCGACCTATCAGCCTTCTCTCGGTTGTCTACAAGATCTTCACCAGGATACTGCTTAATCGGATGGAGCGGATCTTGGACGATAATCAGCCCGTAGAGCAAGCAGGGTTCCGCAAGAATTTCTCCTGCATGGACGAAATTCAGACTGTTGCACAGCTCATCGAAAGGAGCCGCGAATACCACATTCCACTTGTCCTTGTCTTCGTGGGTTATTGGAAAGCGTTCGACTCGGTGGAAATCAACGCCGTTCTGAACGCTCTTGTGCATGCTGGTGTAGCATCGCCGTACGTCCAACTTCTTGACGAATGCTTCTCGAATACGTCAACTACTATCCAGCTGTTCGATCGGAAGCTTACAATTCCTATCGAGAAAAGAGTACGGCAGGGAGACACGATCTCCCCGGAGCTATTCACAGCGGCACTTCAGAATGCCATGAAGAACTTGGACTGGGACGCCAAAGGCTACCCTGTAGATGGTAAACGGATCAGCAATCTTCGCTTCGCTGACGATATAGTCCTCATCTCTAACAGCACAGCAGAAGCCGAAGAAATGCTGAGCGAGCTCAATATGGCAGGTAGGAAGATTGGATTGGACATGAATATGTCCAAAACACAATTTATGGTCAACCAGTGGTGTGACACGGGACTCGTGAAGTTAAACGGAGTCGTTTTGCAACGAGTCGACTCCTACATCTATCTGGGACGAGAGCTGAACAAGGAGAACGACCTGGTTCCTGAAATTGCCCGCAGGAGACGCGCAGCAAGGTGCCTTCAGTTCGATCCGCGAAGTCACCGATCAGGTCAAAGATGCCGGCCTTAGGGCCTCGACATTCAACGCCTCTGTACTGCCAGCGATGTGCTACGCGACCGAAACCTGGCCTGATAACAAAGCCGTCGCCAAAGCCATGCAAACCACGCATTGTGCTCTGGAGAGATGCTTCATGACGACGAGCCTTCGCCAACAATGGAAACAACGCTTACGAAGCTCAGAGCTAAGGGAGAAATCGCAGCTAGCAGATCCCCTACAGTACATGAAGAAGTCAAAATATCGTTGGGCTGGATACCTGCTTCGACGAAAGGACGATAGATGGAGCCTCCGTGTCACAGAATGGCTCCCAAGAGGCCATAAGAGACCACTGGGACGACCGCCAAGAAGATGGGCACACTCATTTGCAAAATCTTTCAGAAAACGGAGTCTCCCTCACTGGATGCAAGTTGCCAGAGATCGAGCGGTCTGAAAGAGTTGTGGTCCCCGCTGAGATCTCCAGCTGAAGAAAGGACCATCAAAGTATCAAAGTATGTCTTGCTTAGACCAGCCGCTATGCCTTGGTAATTTGGTACCAGACATGTCTGGTACAAAATTATCTGACCTGAAGGCTTGGTTAGAACGAACGAGGACTGGTCGCTCGTTCGTGCGGGTATCTGTAGCACCTGTTACCACTGCACCACGCGCGCCCTCGACGTTAACCCATTGACGACCGGGCGCTCCCCGCGTGTCTGGCGCGGGAGACCGCGCGCACGTGCAGTGATGGGAGTGCCTCAGCGGCATTAATTGTTTCAAAATGATCATAAGAGTAATTTTCATCTGTATATTGTTGATTCCGAAACTTCCTTATCTAATCATTAGAAGTAGACGATTTTCAGACCCTGTTTGAGCTGGTTGAAGGATAGAATGGGTAGTAACTTCGCCTAAATGAGTACTCCTATCCACAGTGTCTCTCAAGAGGGAGGAAGCGTAGCCCCACGCCGGGCTACGCGTTCCACGACACCCAAAAGTGTAGCCCGTCGCTGGGCTACATGTTCCACGCGACATGGGTAGTAACATTGCCCACGTGGCCCGGATTATACAGGTCCACGCGGTACAAAGAGTGTATCCCACCGGCGGGATACACTGGGTTAATAAACATGGTTTTCTTAGGCAGCGATGAGTGAGTCCGCCATTGATGCCCTTGTGGAGCTTGCGCTTCCTCTAGCTCTGTACAGCGGCCACCCCGTTGTCGATAAGGTGCTGCAAACAGACCTACAGTATGGAAAAGTGTCGGAAATCGTGGGCGATTCCGGTGTGGGCAAAACCCAGGTAATCTCAGGTGACCTCAATGTTATTCTCACTCCAGAAAAAGCACTTGTTCTAGATATGCTACTCTGTAGTGGCAAATTTCCTCATGAAAACTACGTTCAGCGTCGTCTGGCTGGATTCGAACGGTTCGTTCAGAGCTAGCCGACTGATGCGGTTTTTAGAAAAAGACGAACCGAGTGCCAAAGGAGAAGATGTAAGTGGTTGCTGGAAGAATGAAATTTATATAGCGAAATTTAATCTGTGGCTTGTGCTGTTCTCTGTGTCTGCCATGTGCTCGACCATTACCGTAAAGCATTGTTACCGAGTATAAATGGGCATTCACAGTTTTAGGATGTTCGTTGTCATCCCCTGAACTTTCAGAGTTCTCTGTTGTTGGATCGAGTGCACGTAGCTCGTATAGCTGATCAAGTTCAACTCTCCAGCGCGCTACAGTACATTGACGTGAGTTTTCTCCATATTGCCCTTGTTACCATCATACATTTTACCAAAAGAATTACAAGCAAGGAAACAACTCCTGAAAAAATAGCGTTGACAATGAAATGAGAGACGTCTCCTTCCATGATGTGCTGTGATGAAATGCCGTAGTACGCGCTGTTTGTAATCCTTAAACTCCTGTGTTTCGAAGAAAGAAGAAATTCTAAAAAAGAAAAAGAAGAAATTCTTTCTAAACAACAGAACATGCAAATGCTTCTCACATTGGGTTTTTGTCGTTTTCGAGCGACATTTAGACCTATCTTAACCCATTGACGACCGCGTGTCCCGCCGGCGGGACACACCTTGTGGTCCGCGGTGGACCGTGTGTTCCGCCGGCGGGACACACCTTTTGAGCTATGCTTCCTACCTCTTGGGAGACACTGTGGGTAGGAGTACTCATTTAGGCGAAGTTACTACCCATTCTATATTTTCCGTTTTATCAATGCTTCAAGATATTCATCAAGTGAACGGCCCTTCAACAAGCTCAAAAAGGGTCTGAAAATCGTTTACTTTTAATGATTACTTGAGGAAGTTTCAAAATCAACAATATACACAGAAAAATTATTCTTTTGATAAGTTTGAAAACAATTAATGCCGCTGAGGCACTCTCATCACTGCACGTGCGCGGTCCCCCGCGCCAGTCACGCAGGGAGCGCGCGGTCGTCAATGGGTTAAAACTTGCTGTCATAGCACTTTGTGTCGCTTACCGAATCTTGATTTGAGGATAACTTTGAGGCGGAACGAATCCGTCTGGTCGTGATCGATAGTGTCCACGAAATGTTCGACGACCGTCTGCTGAACGACTACACAGGAAGTACGCATTCTTTGCAAGAAGTTTTTGACATGGTTCAGTGATATATCGCTATATCCAACTCAAAAACCCCGGCCCGGGCTGGATCAGAGCCATCGTCTGAGACCTATTCGGAACGCCATTGTGCTGTAGCGCTACCATCTCCGAACTGAGCGCACTTATCCTAAACTAAACCGGTAGTTCGCACTCCCCTAGCGCCCTCTCCACCGGCCCTCGCCATACTCACGAGGGCAACGGTCGCAGCGAAGCTAAAAAATGCATGGCTCGCCTCTATAAAGCACTGCAGCTGGGCTTTTTGTATGCTGCTGTATGCGGGCACTCGGGTGGTTTACCTCAAGGGCAAAAAGCACGGTGCAAATCCAGCTAGCTGCGACGCCTGTCGCAGCGCAGTGCCCTGCGACGAGCCGGCGCCAGTTGCGACGGTTGGGCAGCACTGCTCCGAGTCCCCGAACACAGCAGCATACAAAAAACTCAGCTGCAGTGCTTTAAAGAGGCGAGCCATGCATTTTTTGGCTTTGCTGCGACCGTTGCCGTCGTGAGTATGGCGAGGGCCCAAGCCAGATGGGTCTCGTGCCCAATCAAACCTACTCGCATCATGATCATAATCGCGCTGAATTCAGGAACTTCCACCATGAATGCTGTTCTCAGTCGGATCACTGCTCTCACTGATATTGGATGTACTGTCTTAACGACGAACTCTGTAAGTGGACAGAGTGTACAGGCCGATTTCGTCAGATGACATGGAACAAATAGCTAGAGTCGTAGCAGCCTGAATGAGAGGCCAAATATCGATCTCCTGTGATTTATGAATGCTTTCCATAAAAGGTAAAACAAATCACTGACGAAATGGCTTCCCCATTCATTGCAGGGAGTTGAGGCCGCTAAACTCGATTTCAAAATTTCCAAATTTCCGAGTTTCTTGTGAACTAGAATTTGAGTCGTGCTATACTGATTCTAACCATGCAATTTATATGTAAAATGGTTAGGTTTGAAAAGAGTTATAGCGCAGCGATAGAACGACGGTTTCACCCGTCGCGGATAGCGTTTTGGTGGGTGATTAGCATCAATACTGTATGAAAACCTCTTTCTCGGAGACGGGAGGAATACGAGTCCAATCTTGGACATTAGCCTCTTAATTAACAATTTTATTTCAAACAGCATAATTCAGAGAATTCTTCAAAACGGCCTAAAACATGCCTAGAAGCGAAGCACAACTAAAAGCCTAATCGTGCTCAAATCGAAAATTTTTCAAAAAAATTGTAAGTGGTGAAGCAACGTAGCGGAAGGCGCTGAGGTCGAATATTGAAAAGTCCGGGAATCAAAGGCATAGTTTCAGTGGGGAACCTACCGGGAGCAGTACTACTGCCGAGTACGAACGAGACTTAGGGATATTTTTACAGTGCGAAATTGTCACTTTTGAAATTCGCTTCACGCCCATTATACTGTAAGTTTTGAGTGCTGGGTGATTACGGAGGCGTTTCAGGTGTCTAGCGATGAAGAAGACAAAAGCGACTACAACAAAACATGGACGCATAAAATGAAAGGTCGACTGCGAGTGAAGGATGGGGTTTTGCAGTCGCTTGGGGTAAGTTCAGCTTTGTTTCTTTCCTTTTTGCCTTCGATGCTCCAATTTACCCAACTCCGGATTGATGGAGGACCAGGTTAGCCTCCGTGAAGATCGACCTAGGCCCATTCGATGGTTAGTAGCGCCTATTAACATTGAACCATGTGCGCCCCGCGTGTGAGTTAAACAACGAATTGAAGGCTCTCTGAACTGCTTAGTCGCTCTGTTCTCGTTTTCATAGATCTGGGACTTTTGACGAAGAAAAAAGGGGAAATTGGAATAGTATCGTCGTCCCGCAAATGATCGTGGGTTCTTCCGAAAGATAGCCGAAAACGCGCTCCCCCATCAGATCTTCATTGCGCTTTTACGTTCTCCGTATTCATGAATAATCTTTGTGCCACTCTAGGCCGGCAACGTGCCGTCACGCCAATGCTGTTTCCGAATAGGCGAAAACCGCCTGATGGCTGATGAATATTCATGGAAAGTGATCCGCTGAGTTAACTTTCATTGAGAATGTTTGTGTAGGCAATGCTCTGATGAACAATAAACATTCTTCTTCACTATCAAACAGGTTTTCTGTGACGGGATCGACCAGAGATTTCCAGAGGAAAAAGAGTTGTTCGTAATTCACACCAACACGGATAATGACCGGAAAATCCCCACCGAAATTGATGAATTCTTAAAATCCGTCGGAGGTGCTCACTACGTTCCTCTGACAGGGGAGGTCAGTGAACTTCCCCCGACGATTCTTAAAAAGACCTATATGGTCTTGTGGAGCTTGAAGCGTAGATCACAGAAATGTAATTTATTTTTGCTGAATGGCAGCGGGTGGTCCGAAAATCGCAAAAAAGGGAACACTGCTCTGACAACAGCGCTGAGGGGCGCTGAGTAGCCTCTAACAAGGTGAGAAGTCCGTTGTAAGGTGAGAAGTCCGCAAAAGTGTGCTTCGGTAGCTCATGGATACCGCAGTGGACTGTTGTTCAGACGGTCGAGGGTTTGAATCCTGTTCTTTTGGTTCTGTTTTGCTTCAATCGCTTTGATACCAAATGGCGCTCATTTTGCGATTTTGTCATGTAGATTGAAGAGAATCATGTTTGGAGTAGCTTAAAACACACAAATTTTAGTAAATGACAACAGTAATATGGGTAGCCAATATCTACCGTAACTTGCCTTAAACGGACGCAAATTCAGAGACTAATGTTAGATTCGTAATTAGCGCCCCAAATAACCCCCACAGACGAAGTTTGAACGAAATCGGGTGTTTTGACTCGGGCACCTCACCTTTACCATCATTGCCAGCACTCACCAGTCAGAATCCCAGAAACAACAGTAAAATCTGCGATCAGCAGTCAAGGTGAGACTACCAAGCAATTTCTACAAGGTAGGTAGTGGATGCTGACGATCTTCTGACAGCGGGAGTCTGAATGGTGCCATAATATTACCAGTAATTCATTAGAGACTCAACCTTGGGCAACTCTACCGGTACCTGGAATGAGGCTCGAGAGATCATGATCACCCAAACGTTGCCCGGGTCAAAACACCCGATTTCGTCCAAGCTTCGTCTGTGGGGGTTATTTGGGGCGCTAATTACGAATCTAACATTAGTCTCTGAATTTGCGTCCGTTTAAGGTGAGTTACGGTAGATATTGGCTACCCATATTACTGTTGTCATTTACTAAAATTTGTGTGTTTTAAGCTGCTCCAAACATGATTTTCTTCAATCTACAGGGTGGCAAAAAATTACGTGCGCGTGATATTCTACTAATTTCTAACTATTGCACAATGTATTTTTGCATATATTTTTTTATAAAATATTTGTTAGATGTCTGCCATCAGGTTTTCGAAGGAAATTTTTGATTTCCAATTGATGCCGAAAAACTGTGCAAGTCGAAACGCGATCGCCCAATAAGCGACAGATGGGATGAAGAGCTTGGCATTTTATTCGAGACTCGGCATTTCGCTAAGAACCGTTCATGAGATTGCAAAGTAGTGGATTGAGGAAGAGCATCTTCAAACCAAACTCAGAAGTGGATAGAAGTCCACTGTGAACAAACAGGAGTAGCACAAAATTATTATGAAGAGAACTGACCGACAAAATGAAGTGATGTTGAGAAAGGTAGCCGTGCAGTCCGATTTTTCTTCTAAATCAGATAAAATGATAACGGAACGAAAGCTCAAGGTTTGATGTTATTGAAGGTTTGAAACACAGGCTTTCGTCCTGCAATCGGAATAGAATATTAAAGAAATTGCGGCAAATCGTCCAGGTGCGCCGCAACGAGGACGCCCTCAGCTCTGACGAGGAAATTTTTGCCGTTAAAGTAGCTACATCACCTCCATCTTTCCAATGTAGCTCTATTAAATAATTATAAACAAAAAACTACCTAGATAGTCGGGTGTCCTAGAAACTCAATGGTTAGAAACGCTCTTAGTGATTGAGACATGACCTTTTTGCTTTTTATCTATAGAAATGAATGATAACAGTAATGCGCAAGTCTGCCGAGAAGGGATTCTCATGGAAGCGGTACTGCCGCTGAAGCACTTTAAAGCAGTAGCATTCCAATTTCACTTTTCAGTGGCGGAACATGTAGCCAAAACAGCGGTGCATCGTCGTGAGACCGAAATCAGCTCCTTTTTGACTACGAGTTTCTAGTTCATGAACACTCCTGATCTGAACCCATTGGACAAGCCCGTTTGAGGAGTTACAGAGGGAGAACTCAGAAGTCAAAACCAAAAAAGTCGGTCAGATTTCGAATAAAACTGATCGAAATTTGAAACTATATAGACGTCTACTACCTGCGGCGCACCATTGATTTGATGGAGTAATGAAATAGCGGCTATACAGAAAATGACAACTGCTACCTTAGAAGCTTTTCGCAATTATGAAACTTTATGTCCTCTTCTTAAATATAAATAACGCTACCTGCATATTTGTCAAAAGAGAGACAAATTATAAACACTTTTTATGGCGCACGTAATTTTTTGCCACCCTGTACATGACAAAATCGCAAAATGAGCGCCATTTGGTATCAAAGCGATTGAAGCAAAACAGAACCAAAAGAAAAGGATTCAAACCCTCGACCGTCTGAACAACAGTCCACTGCGGTACCCATGAGCTACCGAAGCACACTTTTGCGGACTTCTCACCTTAGAGGCTACTCAGCGCCCCTCAGCGCTGTTGTCAGAGCAGTGTTCCCTTTTTTGCGATTTTCGGACCGCCCGCTGCCACTCAGCAAAAATAAATTACATTTCTGTGATCTACGCTTCAAGCTCTACAAGACCATATAGGTCTTTTTAAGAATCGTAGGGGGGGGGAAGTTCACTGACCTCCCTTGAGAGGTTCCTCTGAGTTGAAGGGGCTCTCTAGGTTCCACTTTCTAGATGTGTAGATCAGTACAGCGTCGCTGGATCAACTTTCCATCGAATTCCTTTGATTTTCTAAGGGTTTCTACAGAATCGAAGATATCAACCTAAGGAACCGGCTGGTCTATGGAGGATGGGGAATGTACGAATTGTTGCTTTGCCTCCATTATACGTATAAATTTTCATGCCGTATCACCTCAATTCCTTTTTCTGGAGTACCGGTCGCGAATTATCCTCGCACAGTAACCGAATGCCTAATTAGGAGTTCATCTAGCAACGGTAAGCTTCTTATAGATCCGCAAAGAACTGCACAGCAAAGCGGGAAAGCTGCCCAGATGCAATTACGGAGCCGTTTTCTTGGAATGGAATTACTCCCAGTTCGTGTGTGGGTCATTCCGTAACAAACCGGCGGTCGTTTCAATGTCGAAATTTTTTTGTCGACTTTCCAATTCCCCGCTTGTTCGTCCCTGAAAAGTGCACTATGTCATCCAATTCCAAAGCGTTCAATGACGGTTCCGCTCATGACCCGACGGATTTCTGACCCAAATTTTCGACAATTGCTATAATATGCTGTGCTGAATTACGCTGTAATTTCACGTAACTTCATAGCTCCGTTCCATTTCGGTTTTCTGCCTCTGCTGGTCCACAGCTCTTAATTTTTTCGCCTTTGTCCACAAAGAAGCCGCACTTTGGAAAATGCAGAAATCGCTTGATTTGTACTCTGCACTCGATGCGTTCCAAAACTGCTGATCGAATGCAAAATATCGGAGACACAAGCAAAAAATGACCTCTGTTAAATGTCGATGTTGCTCGTCTTTCCGCTACGCTCCATCAATGATGCGGCACAAACCACTACTGTCTGCGACACTCTGCTACACACTGCGTCCAGAAAAGATAGAGACACCCCACAATTTCTAGATTCAAGGAACTGCTTGATACTATTTGATTCCAAATCTATACTAGTAAATTAGAGGATAAGTGAGGCGCAGCTTGTCCCTACTAGAGGGTAAGTGAGGCGCAGCTTGTCCCTCCAACAGGAACATGGCCCGCTTCATATAATCAGGTTGACACCAGGCTTTCTGAGGGCCTGTTTTGTCGATGTTCCGGAATTACCAGCAAGTTGTTCTAAGATTGTTCTAATGGTAGACCCTCCCAGAACACCTTCATTGCAGGAATAAAGCGATTAACAGGATGTAATCCTGCGTTGAAGGGCTCAAGACAGCGATCCATCGGTCTACGACGATTTAATTAATAAAATTCTCCAAAACTCCGTCGCGTTGATCCCAACTCCACTTGATTACGTTACGCGGAATAGTGAAGCGTCCACCAATTACTAATTTCAGTAGCCTAATTAGTATCTGGTTCGAAAGCTGTTTTTTCTTAGGTGTCCCTATCATTTCTGGACAGTGATTCCGTCGCACTCATTGCAAAAATCGTCCTCAAAACCTTCACCGTTCAAACCAGGAGCTCAAATCGCTAAGCCCCATGTTTTTTGCTGTGCTGAATTTACTGGTATAGATTTGGAATCAAATAGTATATAGCAGTTCTTTGAATTAAGATAATAGGGCGTGTCCCTACCTTTTCTGGACGCAGTGTAGCTTCCGATCCTCATCTGCCCTACATTCTTTCAAGAAATTCGATGTTAGTGTTATGCTGGTTGGGAGTACAGACGAGGAAAAAACATTTCCTGATGCTAATACTCTTAATATTGCTTTTTTTGCCGCACGAGGTTGTTAGGTGGCAAGGTTTTATTCATCGGCTCAACGTTTCGACCTTCCCGTCGTCTTCGGAGGCCTGAACACGCATAATATTGGTGGCTTACTAGGCTGACCCCGAGAAGCCATTCGATCCTAGCATTTTTGACAAGATGTAGAATGAAGCCAAAGAAAAGTCACACGGAAGGGTCCTCCACCTTTGAGCTTAGTGCTCACTATTCCACACATTTTTATCCCGATCAGTTACGGGGCACGTCTTTCATGATAGTCACTCCGTCTTCTTTCTCCGTGGTGCTGCTCCCGCGTTTGTTGAGGTGCCATCGTGCCATCTACTGGGCCCAGATTCATCTTCGGTAAACCCCCGATAAACCCCGAGATATAGCCCGAACGACCCCCACCTTTCTCTACTTATCCTCAACTTCCTATGTTGAACACAATCTCTCATCGACCCTGTCGTCTGCTTCTGGCTGCACCGCGGTTTCGGATACCGCTCGTTCGTTCATGAATCTGAGCCCTGGTCTTCGTCTAGAGCTCCATGTGGGGTGGCCATATCGCCCTCAATGGCAGGTTCTTGACCGCCACTTCCTTGCATGCCACTCGTCTTCTGACTGTGACGGTTTTCAATCGATCTGTCTCGTGACTATGTCAGTTTTCCTCCATCAGCCGACCTGTCATCCGGGTCCAACGGCGGTACCGATACCCTTTTCAGCTATTTCTAAGCTAGACAACGGTTTTTGCCTGGGGTGGGATTGAACCCTGATCATCGAGATCATGCGTTAGTTTTTTTCATTTTTAGATTAGTTAGTATCATTAATAGCAATGAAAGAGAAACGAACCACTGCTTATACCTAGTTCGTGACCTACCCAACTAGCCTACCAAAAGTATTAATACTAATATATACTTGCAGCATACAGAAAGACTGTATACTTGTATGACTGTATACTAATATATACTTGCAAGCGGACATATCTCATATCACAGCTCACATAGCTGGTCAAATGCAAGAAATTCGCTTGCCCTCGAAAGACATTCACTGCGGTTGCTCATTCGGGGATTATGTATGTTAATCCAGAATGACTCCAATTCCTTCTTCCAGGAAATTTCTGCCTCTGCTAACATTGAGCATTCAGCTCAGAGGTGAAAGACTGAGGTGCGTACTTTCCTTTCAAGTGACTTTTCTTTGGCTTCTTTCTACACCTTGTCAAAAATGCTGGAATTGAATTGCTTTTGGTGGGCTAGTTTGGTAGGTCGCGACCTTCGATGTGCGTTCAGGCCTTTGAAGACCACGACAAGGTCGGTACGTTAGGCTGTTAAATAAAGTTTTTTCTACTTTACAACTTCGTGCGGCACAGGAAAGCAATACTACGAATATTATCATAAGTGTCGAGGTTCAGAGAAGAAAGAAGGTGAAGATCTCCTGATGCATCTCCATTGTACTTTCTCGAGTCACCAAATTTGAAAGATTAAATTGCTTTTAGGTTTGTATGTTCTCGTGTTTTCCATAATCGGACATTAAATCAATTGATTGCTGTTAAGAAATCAGGCCTCAGAAAATACCTTCTCTCCGCTGCACCCCCATTGCATCTCGTTTTTCTATAAATAGGGATCTCCTTTCTCGGAACAAATATTTTCGTCATTCTTAAATAAGAAATCATCTGAAGAGACGGACGGAATTCGCTTATTCAAAAAATCTTTTTCCCATACACTTGTGTTCTGAAGTTATCATTTCATAAGTTCTACAATAAGGTATGAAAATGTGGAACATTGAGAGGGGAACCTGAGCATGCCTACATTCCTCTGTCTGGTCTGAATGAGGTGAACCACGGTGCTACCTCAAATGAGTGAGAGGATCAGGGCAAAAACGACTAGTGAAACTCACCATGCTTCCACCTAACAACGTGAGGCAAAAGAAATTATTACTGTAATTCAATCATATCGATGTCGAGGCTCAACGACGACAAAAGTTGGTGACGGACGAAACGGTTTTCATCAAAAACACCCGCATGATGTGACAGTCGAATTGAGTTCTCCGTGTGTCGAATGCGCAGCAGGTCACACCTGAAGTCAATGAACACGTTGAAGAAAATCACCAAAAACCGGAGCCAGCGAGAGCGTCGAAGCTCACGGTTGAACCTCACTACAGCAGAAAGAAGCGTTGTCAAGTCAACAATGTTCGGTCAAGTCCTTCATCATAGCCTCAGAGTCAATAAATCGGTAAAAAAACTGTTACTGCGAGTCACCTTTTTAACACTTGGTTTGATTTTGTTATTATGAAACCGATTTTCTTGATTTCTTTTATTATTATTTTGTTCATGTTCAATAGTCATACGTTATACACGTTTCCTCACTACTCTGTTTGAGTTCTGTTGAAATCGTGAATAAATAAATAAATAAATTAGTTAACAAGTTATATGCCTTTTTCTTCGTGCAGGATATGAGGAAAACCAGCTACTTTCGGAATATAAAACAATGTACGTTTGTTTGTTCATTTATCATTAACGGACATAGTAAAAAGCAAAAAAAGTTTGCTATTTCTAGCGACAACGCAGCGATATTACATTAGGAAAGCCAAAAAGAAAGATTAAGAGGCGGAAATCACTAAAAACTGATATTTTCGGTAGTTAACTCTCACTCTTCGGAGAAACTTGTCTTACCGCCCCACAGGACTGTTAGATTCGTCATGTTTGTTGCATTTCCTTTTAGTATGAATATTTGCTGATCTACTTAATTTGTTTACTTCTGAATCATGTTTGATTTGTTATAGGATCCCACTCTACCCTCGTTAATTAATTTTTTAAGTACGAATTATTCTTCCTAGATTTTCTTTTCTGCCTTTCTGGTCATAGAAGGCGCACTTCTGTGACCTAGTAAGCGCGCAGGACTAGCATCTCTTAGCTTGAGATGAGAATTTCATTTCTCCCAAAGGGTAGCTGCACTACATTTTCATTGGGTGGGCAGACGTTTACGTCTCTAGAGCCAGCCCTTCTCGTTTTTTGAGAAGCTTGCCTGTGTAAATACAAAATTGGAAGACAATCTGCGGTAAAACACTTCAAACTGATGTGAAGCATTGCTTCTCCTCAGATGTCGGTCGAATCTGCTCACATTAACGGCCTACGTGACTTCAACCAAATGCGAAGAATTTGGGGTGTTATCAGGAGTCCTTCTTATCATTACCCGATTTTCTTATCTATTCTAATTATGTTCTGAAAATCTGTGGAACTGAGCCCCCTGTCTCTGCTGTGACCATGACATCGAGCAACTGAGGTAATCTAGTCAGCAATCCAAGCTATTCAATCCACTCAAGCCGATGCCCTCAAGCGGATAACCGATCGAGATTGTTGTCATCTCATCATCACGCGCATTGGAAGACAGAAAACTAATGCTGATGACGCGATCCGATTGAGCCTCGTGGCCTATGATTGCTCTCTGCACTTTGCTGTACGAACGATCCCAGGTGAAGTGAGGAGCGATGGCTGTCTTTGAAACCAACCCGACCACCATTAACAAACTCGGGAATGACCAGAGACCCGCTGTGTTGTTAGTACAATGGTAACAAATTCTTCATCAAATCACAGCATGACTGTCAAGAATCGTGACACGAGGCGAAAACGAATTGGCGTGAAACAATCGCTAAATTTACGCTCCAACAACGTCACCTTCGATCAAACAGACAATTTGTCATCGCGAGCTTACCAGAATTTTTTTTTACGAAATTGTGGCACTGAAGAGGCCCTCTGCTCACAATCTCGATGGTTTAGTGGCTCAGCCATATCATCATTTCCAAGCAAAGCTCCTCTTGAGACTATAAAAGAAGATTCGGCAAAATTCAACTAATACGTCACAATTCGACCTCTTTAAAAGGCAAAGGTAATGGTGTCGGTGTAGAACAATCCACCTAGGACGTGCCGCCCCATTCGTGTTCAATTCAGAATCTTAGAGGCTTGTTGGGTGCGTATTTGGCCGATACAATGACTAGCGGAGGCTAGCCGCAATACCAATTCAGTATCTTTGCCTTTCCAGGCAATTATACAACCAATTTACCCGACCCCGGAGGGATGGAAGGTCTGGTTAGCACGCGCGGGGATCGATCGCTTGACTGTGCAGGTAACAGTGGTGCCTCTTACCACTGCAGCACGCCGACCCCTCTTTCGACAGTACTGGAGGTTCGCGCCGACCACTCTTGCCACAATACTGGAGGTTAAATAAAAGTATTTCCACCTAACACCCTCGAGGGGCAGAGAGAATTAACATTGAAATGGTGAAGTAGTAGTCAGCTATTTCAAGTGAATTCTAACGGCGGTTTCTGTACAAGGCAAACCTTGAGGACCGACTTCCAGTGGAGTTATTACAGAAGCTCTTGAGTTTGGTTATTAACTTTTACTACTTTTTATTTACTAGCGGCAAAATGCACCCAAAAAAATAAAAAGCAAAAATCGAAGACAATAACGAAATAGAGCAGAAATAAGCTATGGAACCCAGAACCATTCAGAACCATAACTACTCCCACTGCCATTATCCACCGCAACGACGAAGAAGGGAAATGAAGAAAATTCAGGAACCTTCGATGAACACATCAAACCTCTTGTAGGTGATCATCCATGAGGTATCGTGAGCAATCGAGAGATGCAGCGGTCGCCTTTTCTCCTCCTTTGATCGTCACATCAATGTTTGACATTCCATGCGTATTCCGTTGGGTATCGTCGCTGTGCACATGTGCTATCAATGCTATATCCCTTCCGAACGATGCTCACATGTACCGACGTTTCAATACTGTTGTTACGCAAACTTTGTCCGGTTGAACGAGCTCAGTAAAACGTGAAGAGTTCGAACCAGTTCATGCATCCCGCATTTTCATATTCCTGCCATTCTTGGCTACGTTTCACCATATCTCCATTAATATTGCACATTCATGCACTCAATAGAATGTTCTAGCAACTACGGGCTCGCTACCATCTCCTATACGCATGCATAAGAAAACACGTGTTCAGTATTGCCTGTATCTCTAGGTGAAACTGACCACACTGGACCGATTTTTATTTGTTAATTTGGTAGCTATTTTTCCTCATTTTCTGGGAGTTGTTTTGTATTAATTTGTTTTTCTGTAATCTCCTAAAACAATGCACACATTCTACGTGATGTAAATAAATAATTAAATAAATAAAACAATCAAATATTTTTGGCGAGGTATTCGTCGAAAGAGCCTGCGTGGTGCAGTGGTATGGGGCACTATTGGGAACTACATGCTTGAGTAATAAATCCCCGCCATGACTGAGCAAGAAATCAATCACTTCGCTCTCGTGTAAATTATAATAGTACCATACAGGGTGTCCCAAAAAATGTACCCACTGTTTGAAATGCCATAATTTTGGCGACACTGAACCAATCTAAACGAGTCATACCTTGTATGAAAGCTAAGAAAAAAAATTCTTTGGTACATGTTTGATGAGGATTGCGCCATGCACTCGACCGAGGCCTCAGATTTATGAACCTGACTGATAAAGCATGGGTTATATGCTTGCTCTATTTCGGTCGCAGAAAGGTGATATCGCTGCTATGAGTTACTTCTGAAGTGGTAAACATATCTACTTGCTGCAGCTTTTGGTTAAGCACGGAACACATCAATATCAATCAATAATTGTAGCCACTATTTGAGAAACAAAAATTCTTCCAACCGTGATGCAATCATTTTAGGAAAACAATTCAGAGGAGTGTAAAATGTATGAACCGTAAAGATTGCGCCATGCACCTGCCCGAATCGTCAGATTCTAGACCTGATTGAAAGTTCCCGGATAACATGCTTGTTCTCCTTTGGTCGCCAACAGGGGTTATCGCTGATACGCGTTTCTCTTGATGCAGTAAACATAAAAACATCAAAACGTGACAAGATTAACATGCATTTTAAGATGCTTTTGCACGATACTGCTTACTCTGTTAAAAAACCCAGCACTCAACTCAACGCAACTGTTATGTTGTTAAACTTGTTATATTTGATGTTTTTATGTTTACTGCTTCAAGAGAAACGCGTAACAGTGATATCACCTGTTGGCGACCAAAATAGAGCAAGCATGTTATCCGGGAACTTTCAATCAGGTCTAGAATCCAACGCTTCTGGCAGGTGCATGGCGAAATCTTTATGGTTTATACATTTTCCATTTCTCTGAATTCTTTTCTTATGATTGCATCACTCTTGGAAGAGTTTTAGCTTCTCAAACAGTGGTTACAATTATTGATCGATACTGATGTGTTCCGTGCTTAACCAAAAGCTGCAGCAAGTTGATATGTTTACCACTTCAGAAGTAACTCATAGCAGCGATATCAGCTGTTTACAACCAAAATAGAGCAAGCATATAACGCATGCACTATCAATCAGGTTCAAAAACCTGAGGCCTCGGTCGAGTGCATGACGCAATCCTTACCAAACACATGCCAGAAAATTTTCTTTTTTCTTAGCTTTCACACAAGCTATGACTCGTTTCGATTCGTTCAGTTTCGCTAAAATTATGGCATTTCAAACAATGGGTACATTTTTTGGGACACCCTTTATTTATCTTGAAAGGTGAAAATACTGACAAGCACATATAGCTGCGACCGCAAGTAATTGTATTAGCCGAATACGAATTCACCTTGCCTCTATGATTACTAGAACACAACACGAATGCGTTTGTAGGGGACCGATCAACCTTTACCTTTTACCTTTACGTTTTGTTCGTCGAAGCTGGCAACCTTCGTAAATAAGAACCCCGGTTTTTTCATGGTATCGAACCTGTTGTTCCTTCTTTCTTCGAGTGTATCCTTTCTAGAGAGGGGCTAACTCTTCGAAACTGCTATGTGCTTTTTCACAGCTTCCCGAAGAGCATAAAACTGCACGACTCCTCACCCTTTCATAATTTTTAGCCATCCCACTCCCTATATCGATAATAAACAGCTAAGAATTGTTGTTACTTTCTCTCACACGGATCATTTGTTTCACCCAGTTTTCCGCTTTATTATTTCAATTTCAGTAACGCACGTGCCGCATCGAACAAAGCGGCGGAAGTGGCGCTCTGCTGTACAGAAGCCGCCATTTTTCAATGGCTGCTTCAAAATTGATTTATGCGTGAAATTAAGCATTTATTTGAGCTCAACAGCTCTAGCTCTATCATTTCATGCATACAAATTTTCAAATTCGTCGAAGTTATTTACATACGATTTTTTGACGCCTCGATTTTTGGTCCGGTGATTACGCCCACGGCTGGGCGGGAGACTCCGTTAAACATCCGAAGAAATGGATTAAGGTAGATCTCTTCCGGGCACATGGTCCCGAAAAAACGGCGATTTCGGCGCGCTTACGTCAACCTGCATTCTCGTGTTCGAATTTCTCAAACCGAAAGAATCTCAGTCCAGTGGTAGTTTGAAGGGCTTTAGTTGAAAACACATCGATCCGTCACCACTTGAATACTGGAGTTTTTTAACCCTTCACAACGATTTTCATGTGGTGAAAATAGACGAAAATATTGTCGTGGATGCTCCACTGTTCGAGTGAGCTGACTACTGCTCGTATGTGTCTCGTCTATTCGTTTACAATTCTAATTCAGCACTCCTTTCCCTGACATTGCTACCCTCCTTTCTCTTTGCTCGACTGCTGAAGTCTTCTTTCCTATCTTCGGACAACAGTTTTCTTTGTACTACAGCAGTTCTGCCGCGGTGTTTCCCAAGTTCTATCGAAAATTACAAAGAGGGTACCTTCTTGTAGTTCTATGCTTTTCTCCTAGCACTAGTGTATTGTGATTCGGTTAGTTCTACGTAACCACCTCAAAAAGGGTAAAACCGAAAGAATACATCATTTTAACATCAGCGACCACGTTCAAAGGAATGAGAATCTGGGAACAAGTTTTATTGTCGTGGTTGTGTAAAGGATGACGTTTCAACGACCATTTCGCTATCCCTCATCTCGTCACTCCCAACGGGCGCACAAATCCTCCATTTTCTTCAGGGCGCCGCATTGTCTACAGATGTCATTGGATAGCAGTTTGGCATGTTGACGACGAAAGAACAAGAAAATCGCTTCGCTTGTAGTGGAATATCTCGGAGGTGAGTGGTAAATCGGTTTTGTGAATGGTCGTGATTTATGGTTTCTGACCGATGTGTGTCAAGAGTAATCTAAGACCCGTCACAATCCTGCAATCATTACAATAATTGCGTTTTCTATATGGAAGCTGGGTAAAAGGGATGAGAACGCTATTCCTCCTATACGGCTCCGAATTTATCGAAATTCTTTGATAGAGATTTCATTGATAGAAATTATTCGGGGGAGTTGGTCACGATTCTGAAGTCCGTTTTCGGAGCAATGTTCAACTTCTTCGGTTGAAGCCGAAAAAAACCCTCCTCAATCAGGAAAGCGATTGAAATTCGAGACGTTTCGTGGGTACGAAGCGTCGGTGTCGCAGCACTCAATTTGATTGGTTTTGTTGCCGAGACGACGACCTACTTGTTCACTTCCTCCATCATGAGGTTGAAAGTCGCACATCAACTTTGTCACTTTGCCATTTATTACTTGCTGTTTTATTTGCTATTTATTTGATTATTTGGCACTATTCAACTTAACAAATTCCAGTCCTCGATTTTTATCAGTTGCCGAAACTCGCTGAAACTTTGCAGAAGGGGTTAATTGAGGACGCTCATCACGAATCTGCTGTCCGTTTTTCACCTGGTGATCTCGGACCACCCATATCGACTACTTGGGTTATCCAGTGAGCACCACCGATTTCGCTGAAACTTTGCCTATGAGGGTTCTCTGGCGTCCTGAACACGATGGTGAAGTCCGTTTTCGAAATGGCGGCCGAATACGATAGTTATAGGTGAGTCTCAGCAGGTAAGGTCGGTAGATACTAGCCTATAACTACCGTATTCGGCCGCCATTTTGAAAACGGACTTCACCATCGTGTTGAAGACGCAGAGAACCCCCACAGACAAAGTTTCGGTGAAATCGGTGATCTTGACTGGACCACCCACGTACCGATTTGGGTGTTCCGAAACGACGAGATGAAAAACGGACTCCACAACCGTGTTCAGGACCCCAAATAACGCCCATAGAGAAAGTTCAGCGAAATCGATGATCCTGATTATACCACCCAAGTAGCGATTTGGGTGGTTCGAGACCATCCACGTGAGAAACGGACGCCAGACTCGTGATCAGCGTCCTCAATTACCCCCCTGTGCAAAGTTTCAGCGAATTTCGAAATTCGAAAAAAAATCGAGGACTGGAGTCCGGAGTTGAATAGCGCCAATCATTCACATTTCAAATAAGAGTGTTCCTAATCTCAATCTAACACTTCTCACTCTTTGGATTCAGTTAGAAACCCACGGGTGGGTCATTCATCACGTTTGGGCAGAAAACTCCCACGCGGCTCTTTGTGCACAGCATAGCTTCATTCATCCCTTTCTTCCCTGACTCTCTCAATAATTAGGTTAGTACCATTAGTGTAGAGATAAAAGGTAAAAGTAAAGCACCCGTCGTTGCCAAACCCATACGAACGCGCCACGCACGCCTCCCATTTAGAATTGTAAAGGTTTGTTGAACGCGTATTTGTCCCATAAAGTGACCAACCGCTGTACAAGTCAGTGTCTTCACGTTCCCAGACAAGT
This sequence comes from Nippostrongylus brasiliensis, assembly GCA_030553155.1. Taxonomy (NCBI): domain Eukaryota; kingdom Metazoa; phylum Nematoda; class Chromadorea; order Rhabditida; family Heligmosomidae; genus Nippostrongylus; species Nippostrongylus brasiliensis. Next base: position 15,914,695 of record CP130734.1, on the reverse strand, counting down.
CTGGTGTCAATTTACCCGAACCTGGAGGGAAGGAAGGCTTCGATTGCTAGGACTAGAATCGAGCGCTCTACCGCCTGGGTGGAAGTATTAGGTGGGTGCAAAATTAATTTCGGTTCTGGACCGCAAACTTTAAAGTGCAATAACTCAGCTCAAACTCAACTTTGTTGAACAAAGTAAGAACCATCAGAATCTACACATTTTTGCCAACAAACTGGTATCATTTCTAGGCCACTAGAGTAAAAACTGGGATCACGAGAATCGACGAAATCAACGAAGGCAGATTCAACATCGATCAAATCATCGAATTGTTTCTGCCGTAGATAGGAGTCAAGTGATTGGAAAAAAGGTAATCTGTTGGGGAGAGGTCAGGGGAATAGGGTGGGTGAGGGAGAACTCTATACCTAATTGGGTCAATTTTTGCCGAGTCATGATGACTCGATAATCGCGCCGGTTCATGATTGAACGAAGCCCTGTAAAAAGTTGCCTGGTAGCGTTAGGGCAGCAATCATGTATGATTTGGAAAGAGCAGGAAAAAACCTACCAAATGGTATGCTTGGCTATCTTTGAGATGAAATAGTTTGGGTTGAAAAAGTTGTTTATTTGAAGGTACTCAGAAACCGAAATTAATTTTGCACCAACCTAATAGCTCCTCCCGCCGTTTATAGCATGCGCGTCATAATGTATAGTACCTTTCATGGTTACACGCAACTTCCCGTTCTGGCAGTTGTCATTTTGCTGGATGAGATGCAACATTGCAGCATATCAAATTTCCATAAGTATGGGAAATAGCCAATTCGCATACACTTTTTAGGCTACATGAATATATACAATATTTTCAACGGAAACTTTTCAATTAAAAATAAATAGTAGAAATAAAGCATTATTAGTGATGATGGGAATTCCGAACACGGTTTTTCGGCTGTGCCGTCGGTGTAGTCGAAACGAAACGCCCACGACAATTCGTCATTTCGGAGTGAAACGCGTTGGTGTTGATGTGTGGTCCGCCCATCTCCCCCTCAACAGATCGGTGCCAGTTGGGCGGCGCTGACCATCTAACCTCAAATTCGCTTTCACTGCGACTGCTCATGCGTTCAGAGTCCTATTTGCATGCTTAACCTGACCCATTTTACCTTATTATAGGTGTTCATCGAAGGTTTTGACCTTTACAGAACTCGTCCTAGCTGATTCCCCTGGAAAAATGGAATTCCATCGCTATTTGTTCTGTGATTTCTCGATACTGAATACCTAGCAGTGACTCGTACAGATCTCAGAGTTTCGGATCTCCAGATCTTCAAGAAAATAAAAAAGTTCAAGTAAAAAGGGCTCGTTTTGTCCTTACACTTAGACGAGCAAATAATGGAAGTATTAGAGTATCCCCGGGAGTCATCAGTAAGTAAGGGGACTCTTAAAAGAAAGAGTAAAAAATAATAAAGTGAAACTAGCCTCCATATCGGATAAAAAGTCCACAGTAACCATCAATAGAATTAAAAACCATATAACCAGACCTCAAACTTAGGTAATTAAACCTAGATTAAATCAAGAGTGAGGAATCCTGGCCAATTCATTTTGAGATACGAATTTATTAGCTCTTGTCCGGAAGGCATGCGTGGTGCAGTGATACGTGGGACGTTAGCACCAGCATCGTCGAGCGATCGATCCTCGCCCGTGTGGTACCAGACTTGTCTGGGGAGGTAAACACTGACTTCGTATAGCTGCTGGCATCCGCTAGCCATTGTATAGGCTAAAAACGAATTCAGCATGCTTTCACGATTCTGAAAGGATTGCGGATGCGGCTGCGTGTGGTCAGTGATTGATTAACGCCAACATCTTTACCCGTTATATTTACCTGGGTAACTGGAACCACGTAGTTCGGCCATGGATCTGGTTCCGGATATTTCCTGAATCAGTTCTCTTTTCAACGATGATTACATTACCTCTACCTTTTCTGACTAGGTGCACTACGACCTTCTCGTAACTGAATCTCCTTTGGCGTCTCATTTCAGCATAATGAAGTCAAGCTACAGTTTTTGACGGATTTACAGAGTGAAGTTTTTCATTATGAAGACTTTACTGGCGGGGAGCATTCGCACGAACGGCAATATAGGAGTGTTTGAAAATTCAGCACTTTTCATCGTGCATCCGTAACGGTATTTTTTCGCAGAGCTTCGTTGCATTTCTAATGGTTTCAGTGCCCATTCGGGGCGACATTGAGCAGCATCTCTCTCTATATCTCTATATATACATATATGTTTGTTTCTGGTCTTATATATGTTTATTTAAAAACAGCAATAAGTAAATAAATAAATGTAACTGGTTTTCTTTAACTAGTGCAATGCCGAATCTGGCTCGCCGGCTTAAGCCATCATTATGGATGAGTGCTGGAAGTAAAAGCCTTCGGGCTAAGGGAGGTGCTAGGGGAACGTAAACAAGCGTTGCAGTTGGAAGGAGAGCCGTGGTCTGGTTGACACGCGGCCCCGGTTAGGCGCGAGACGCGGGTTCGAATCCCGCCTGAGATGCAATTTTTGCGATGAACCTAGCACCACCATTACAACGTCATTTTCCGGTGAATCCTTCTTGTTTGATCTATTCAACAAATTGTGAGGACTAGCCGCTCTGCAAGCCAGCTTGTTCATCTTTTTAGACAGGCCTCGTATCAATATACCCGATCCCGGTAGAACGAAAGGTTTTATTAGCACGGGCGAAGATCGATCGCTCGACTCTGCAGATGATTGCAGCACTTTTAAGCACTACGCCATGCACATCTCAGACACGTCGAAGGCCGATTCATGGTGGAGGGAAATTCCATACGATGGGTCATTTAAGTGCTCTTCAGCTTTCTTCGTGAGTGAGCGGTTCGATCTCTCCAAAATAAAAAAGTGAACTAAAATCAATTGAAAATTCAAAATTATGAACACGTTGGTGCTGATACACCCCCAACCACTATATATCTTTAAAAAAAGTTTAGCCGACTCAAACCTACACAGCTAGATCGTCAGATTTTTACTACGATTGATAAGTTCCCACCTCGTCAATCATACATATGCTTGTACACTTTGTCCTTTCGGCAGTGACTGTTACGGTGAATCATTTGATTTATTGCTTTCTATGGGTCGTGCTGGCTGTGTGGGGTAGTTGTAGCTGAACGGAATGTCTTCACTGCTACTTGCCAACGAAAAAAAGCATGACTGATGGTTGACGAACGCCATTTCATCGTGTCTGCCAACATCGACAAAAAGCATTGAGATGTCTTCCATCAAAATGGTACTCATAAGGTTTTCACACGACGTCGTGCACTTTTCAAACCACTTCTGACCCCTAGCTTCGTACACCTATGTATGCGCGCCGTTAGTTGACCTCTGGAATAGAATCTGAGCCTGCATTCGTTGTTATCACTCACGAGGGAGGTCAGTGAGCTTCCCCCGAAGATTCTCGTCGAGACCTATACGGTTCGGTAGAGCATCGAGTGACGATTACAACGGTATAATTTGTTTTTGCTACCTGCAAATGGGTGGCCGAAAAAAGGCAGACAACCTTGACGACTAACATACACACAGAGGACAAAACCTACTAGCACTATCGTGAAATTCTTTTTATTACCGCTTTTTGCGGGTTACTGTTTTGTATACTAGAACATGATTTTGCAATGGTGGTGCTAGGTTCATCGCAAAAATCGCATCTCAGGCTGTAATCGAACCCGCGTCTCAACCTATCCGGGATTGTGCACATCTGCTAGCCCTTATGCATGTGACCCATACCTACCGTAACCAACCCAATTCCATCCCATGTTCAGAAACTAACGTCATATTCGTGATCAGCGCCCCGAACAACCCCCGTAGGCATAGTTTGGGCTTAATCGGTGGTTTCGATCCAATTACCCTACTTCGTTACTACGAACCCTAAGCAAGCGACCGTCGGACACAATGGAAAAAGCTGATGTTAGATTTGTGAATTGCGGATTTGTCGGCAGCTCAATTGATCTTTCTTGTTTAATATTAAAAGAAACTCATTCAAAATGAAGTCCATGTTCTTTAGAGTCGGGAAGGTGGAACAATAGAATAAAGATGCTCTCGATAAGTGGACCTTCACACAATTACTCACTCGACATTAGTAAGGCTGGTTGGGTCGAAATCACTGATTTTGCCCAAACTTTGTCTACTGGGGTTATTCGGGACGCTGATCACGAATCTGACATTTGTTTTTGAATTTGGGATCGATATGCGTTGATTACGGTAGGTATGGAGCACATACATAAGTGCTAGTAGATATTGTTCCTTGTGCGTACTCTATTGGTCATACTCCGCCCAAACGCGATTTCATCCAGCAGCTACGACAAAATTGTAAAAGGAGCCTAATTTGGAATCTAGCGTATGAAGGCAAAAGAAAAACCTAGCAAAGGGACCGAACCCCCGACCACCAGATCGTGAGCCTTACATGCTACCGACTGAGCCACAACGTTGCGAGCTGATGAGGTTAAGACCTAAAAGCCCTCTCGCAGTTAACTAGTATTACAATCCTATACGTCAAGATTTGTCGCCTTTTTTTGGACCACCCATTTGCAGGTAGCAAAAACAAACTATACCGTTGTAATCGTCACTCGACGCTCTACCGAACCGTATAGGTCTCGATGAGAATCTTTGGGGGAAGCTCACTGACCTCCCTTGTCAGTGTGCCTCTAATGTTGTTCTACTCGTAGCGCCCCAGAGGTTGTGGGTGGAAAAATTTATCTCATAGTTCCAACCAGGGGTGGGCGTAAAATTTTTGTCGTGAAATTCTTTTACGAGATTTTTACGACAAAACTTGCCGTAAAAAATCGTAATAATCGCGAAATTCGGAAAATATATTTGTTTTGTGAAAATCGGCAGTATTGTGCGCCAAAACACAAATAAAAATTACTGAAATCAGAACGTTTCTCCAAGGTGAGTGTTGAATCAATTATCAGGATGGTAGGAAAGTTGGTGCCGGTTTTTTTCAAACGACTGTTGTAAATTAAGCTCGACAGCTTTTGTAGAGTGTGACACAGCATTCGAAAGAGAATTATATGTTCTTTGTAGAAGTATACATATTCGGAAATAAGAACTTGAATTTCATTGTTCCTTCGCTAGTGAAGTGAAAAAGTAACCTTCTCGACAGCGATTTTCTCTGCTCAGTTTCAGAGGCTTAAATAAAATGTGACATACAGTTTGAAACATGATGATTTTCTGTAGTAGTCAATGTATTGCGTATTCCTATTTGCTGTGGGAATTACAAATTTTCAAACCCCAAAAATTTGTCGTTCGAAAGGCAAGGATAATTTTCCGGTGCTGCTCCTGGTTTTCTTCTGAACGCCCGAGGTGATTTGTGTACAGTTTTCCGATTTTCGCTCTATCACATGATATGTTTATTTTCAAGAATTCTCGATTCTAAAAAATTTCTGCTTGAAAAGCTCCTTTAGGTTCCTCAGCAGTGCTAACCGTCAGCTTCAATGGTTTCGCAAAATCTCATATAACAATCGAAAGAGGACGTCACGCTCTAGAAACAATAAAATTCAAATCCGTCACAATTTCCAACTATACAGCTCAAAAGAGCAGATAATTCTCTTTTGAATGCTGCGTCACGCTCTGCAAAAGCTTTGGAACCTAAATTACAACAGTCGTTTGAAAAAACGACACGAACTTTCTTATCAACCTAATATGTAGCTCATCTATTTACAGTGAACATCATTAGGAAAAATGGAAACAAATTTCACAGTAAACAACAATTACTGGTTCAAAACCAATCAAAGGTACATTAATCTTCAGAAATAGAAGTGCAGCGAAGCGAGGCGTGAGCGCCTTCCGATAGTCGCTCAAAACATGGCCGGCTGACGAACAAACCCTCTCTATCTCAGCTGACCCTGGAGGAGCTCAAAAATACTTTGGAGCTGGTGAAGCTTAATGAGGGTAGAGAGAGAGTGCCTTTGTAGTGCCCTGAGCAAAGGGTCCTGGCACGAACACCTGCAATTTTGACCTGTTGGCACTATTTGAGCTCCGAAATGAATGTCGTAAAAATTTCGTAAAATTGCCAATTTTTTGTCGTAAAATCATAAAACGATTTTTTACGAAAAATGTCGTAAAAATCGTAAATCGTTAAATGCACACGCCTGGTTCCAACGATGCAATGGTTTTGGTAAGAATGACGTGTGTTTAAAACATTTTATCTGACTCTTTTTTGAAGTGCGTCGCAGCTGCTGGAACTAATTTGAGATTAAAATAACATCTTCTATACCCCAGTAACGATGTTTCTGATGCTAATTCATTTGAAATTTGGTTCAGAAATATAAATTTTCCACAATCGGTGCGCTTCCCCATGGATGCGGTAGTATGTAAGGTGGTTTTCTAAGTCTTCAGTTGCAGTACGGTCCATCATTTACTCCTGCTGTTGTCATTATCGCCCAAGCCTCCTGTTTCCATTTATTTATTTTTATATTATTCATTTGTCTATTTATTTGTTTCTTTATTTGCTACATATGTCGCCAAAATCAGATGGAAATGTAAAGCAAAACGATATAATCGTCACAATAAAAAGCCAGACAAAATACTAAGGTGACTAAAAAAGCTAAAGCGGAAGATTGGGTTAATAGCACTGTTATGTCAAAATAATGTTTGTCGCCGGTTAAGAAATCTTCTAAGACATCTGAAGCACCATCTCTATACGTATAGGTCGGAATATCTTATCGGTCCTGTCAGTGGTAGATGCGGTGGGGTTATAAACACTTTGGTCTGCAACTTCCATTCAACTTACTAATCTTATTCAAGTTACGTCAAGTGAACTGTTTAGTATTTCACATACTTCTTCTCAAAGTACTCGTTTTTCACTTTTCCCTTTATTTTTGTATTTTTCTTTCTGTTCACTATTTTTAACTGTATTGTAACCGTTAAAGCCCTCCTCTGCCTGTTAAAGGGCATCCCTCGTACGCGGTTGTCAATTTCTGTCATGTTTCATTGTTTTAGTTGTTGTGCTGTTGTTCTTCACGCATGCGTTAGGGTGCGTCTATTAAATGAATAAATAAATAAAACTGGTTTTTAGTTTAAGTTTCATCTGGAATCCAGAACCACCCACCGAACACATACTGTGCGCTGTTGTTTCTATTAACTAGTCCGGCCTTTTCGGAGTTTATCGATTCCATTGCAAACTTCGTAGAGTTTACGGCTAAATAACATCGACTGTTTCTGTTCACATTTTCAAGGCGCTTCGTTGCTAGTCTGCTAGTTCATATATCTTCGAAGGTATTGGATAAAATTTATTGCGAAACCATCATGAGGCGCGCTGCCCATTTCAAGGTGTTCAATAGGAACACTACCATTGGAAGTGAAACCAATCTCTGACCCACTAAGACTGCAAATTGCCTCCATTATCGTCGCTGCGATAGGCAAAAAAAAAATCGAGTCATCTCCGATCGTTCACTGAAAGCAGGACAACCGTTTGTTTTGCGACGATGAGAGCTGGATTAGGCGATGAATCTCTGTGATCGAAATTAATAGCCTTTATTATAGTGGTGGAGGTCCTCGTGGTACAGTGGTAAGAGGCTGACACCCGCACCTTCGAGCGATCGACCCCGGCCCTTGCTAACCAAGCCTTGCATACCTCCGGGGTCGGTTAAATTTCTACCAGACTTGTCTGTGAAGGTAAAGACACTGATTTGGTATAGCGGCTGGCCCGGAAAGTCATTGTATGTACTGAACGCGCATTCACGACGCTTCTTCAATCTAATGGAAACGGATGCCCCTAGGGAATTTATCAACGCCACTACCCTTACCTTTATTTTTTGCTAACGCCGACAACGGGTTTACTATCGTCACCGTTTCCACACATGATTGGGTCACTCGATCGCCCTCGCTTTGCTTTTGCACAGTATTGCTAATGCGAACACAATCTTACCAATTCATTTCGGACCCTCTTGTCCCTCCCTCCTCTTTCATTCACCACGCCTCTACGATTTGAATGGAGCACGAATGCGGTGGCGCGTCCTCATGGAACTGATCAACGCCGAGCACCTTTTCCATTACCTTTACCTTTTTCCCGTTCTTGAGTAATTACGGAAAACGCTTCGTGCCACGCGCACGCACTACTAGGATAACCCGGTATTCGTGTATATGACCATTTTGCAAAAGTGCAGCCTCTCTCTTTCCATCTGTTATGAACTCAATAACGGCTCGAAAATACACCGGCTGTCATCTCCCTTTTCCTGCCAAGATAACCACTATTTCGGCTCCCTCATTACTTCACAGTTAGGTATTATATGTTCCACATTGATGTCGCCCACTAGAGAATTGTTTGGTAGGATAAAAGGTCCGTCGATGAAAGGTCTTGGTGGAATTCCACGCAGAAGCGTTGCTTAGCAATCGCCAATGGCTCCCGGTCCGTACCTGAACTCGCCCCCCCCCCCCTGCGCGCGAAATACCGGTTTGATGACGAGTCCTTTAGGTGTCCGGACCGGGTGTCTCGTCTTTGGCGCTTATCTGTCGGGCTTCATCTTCATTTTGCCCAGCATCCGCTTTCCCAAAAGAAGCTGGCATCGTTCGCTGTCCAGCGATGAATTGCTTCGTGTGATTCCTCGATTGATTCGCTATAATGATATTGTTAGTTGAACTGATAACGCTTGCTGCTGCCCATCAACTCGTCGTCAGTTTGAGAGGCCGTTTGACGATTTTTTCCATTCATCGGCTATTTCCGCTATGATAGCGATGCTTTTCTGAATTATATTTGTGGAAAATGCTTGGGGCTGATCCACCTGCTCACCTCGTTCGGCACAACAGCATACCATAAGTATAACATGTGTGGAGGGTTCAAGAAGAAAGAGCTTTGAGATTTCCTCTGTTTTTTGAACAATAAACATCGGCCATATACCAGTGATTATGCAGTTGTTTATTGCGATAGTTAAGTTATCCGTCTTCAGTCGAAAATTTTTCGTCCAGACTTCGCCTTGAGGTATTTTCTCGGCGCTGATCACGACTCTGATATTGGTCTTTCAAACTTCAATCGAAGACCACCCAGTTGATATTGTTAGTAAACGTGGTCCCGTCAGGATCACCATTCGTCCTGAACCTTAGTTTTGGCAACTACTTTGCTTTGTGAGGACGAATGTAATTCTCGTTTTCTGAGCTTCTACCGAGGACCATCCACTAGTAGTCCGGTGCGGATCACCGGCTTTGTATTTGGTGGGAGGGGGGGGGGGTAGGGGGCGTGGGGCTTGTTATTCGGCATGTTAATCATAAACTTAACTCTGTTATAGGAATCTCCACTAAACAATCCTTCGACTCAGGTAACGAAGTAGGTATCATGCAACCACGAAGTAGGTGTCATGCAAAACCATCTACTGGATTCGTGATCAGAGCTCCAAATCACCACTATTGAAGATGTGTCCACGGGAATGATTTTAGCCAAAATCGGATCCGTTGAGTCCGAAGTTTCAACTAGCCGAGAAATTCGTAACATGTTTGTGTCCTTAGTATGATTATCATTTGTAATCGTAATAGCTATTACAGTACCAAATTACTGCTATGACTTTCGGCCGGTTGCTTTCATGAGGACTCATAAGGATGAGACGTGAGAAATGAAAAGATGTTCTCCTCAAAAAAGACTACGCTCGCTGTATTGAAGCCGTTGAAGAGAACGACGGAATTGTCTTTTTACATTAACGGCTGCTGTTCAATAAATTCTACGACTTTAAGTTATGCGATCGCCCTGCTGATCGTCTAGCGGTTCGCATAAGTACGTTAACGATTCTCGATCATACCGAGGGTAATAGCAACGGTGGTCTTCTCCGTGATTTCCTTTTCCTGTCACTCAATCTTCTCTCTACACGATGATGCGCTCATTGTCACAAACACAAAATATCACCATCCTCTCCGAACATGAAAATCGCCATTTTGATATTCGAAATTTCCCGCTTGCCTCTCCATCTAATAGCCCTTCTAAATAAATTTAGTTCTCCTTTTTCCAAATGATCTGGATTTTCAAAGTCAGGCGTTTTAGATGATTTTCGACGCGTGAACGGTTTTCGATTAAATAGATTAGCACGAGTTTAAATCGGAGTTATATGTAGCTCCGTACGCTAATGGAAATGCGACGTTCTGCAGATTCGCCGGACTCATATCTACGCTGAAGTAGAAAGAAAATTGCTCACGTGCATCGTCCAATCCTCGCTGTCCTTCGCTCGTCCTCATTTGTGCGTGAAAAGGAAATTGGATTCCTTTTATCGCACTGTCCCTTGAGGAAGCTTAACGCAATTCCGCGATTTCTGCTTTTCAAGTGTCCTGCCCTGATTTTCGATCAGATCTTCTTGCCTCGGTTTTTCTCCTTTGTGCTTCCTATGGCTTTTGTAGTGTTTTTTCGCTACTTATAGATTTGGCATAGAGGTGAAAATTGAAGAGGGCGAACAGCCTTGGGTTATCTCGTTTGTTCATTCGAAGAAATGGACTGTTTGTGAGTTTATCGAATCTATTTTTTATTTCTTATTTATTCATCAAGTTTTATGGTTTACTACGGATGTAGGGCATTTTTGTCGTTCTCGCTAATCGATTTTTAACTAGCGCCGTGCTTGTTGCCGCAGGCAAACAGGTGAACGATGGTTATGAGGTTTCGCAGGTGAGCGAAGATGATAAGAGATCACGTCATCACCTTCACTCACCCGTGCCGATCTAGACCTGCTAAAATCCTGGATATTTTTCGGAAATTGGGAACCGCATGCTTCATAATCCTCCGGAAGAAATTTTATCCGAATGGATTTAAACGACGCATCATCTACACCTCACTGACACCTATCAGTTGCTACCTGTATCTGCCGAAATTCGAAAACTGGACGTCAAATTCAACATGCTTGACCGCTTCATTCGCGACAATCGCTAGGCGAAAAGTCGAACGCTTCATTTATTTCTACCGAGTTGAATAATGAGAGGTACAGTGCCGGACATAGCTTTTGATCACTTCCCGGAAAAGCCGCTTAGGAGCGTTCCAAAGCGCTCGAGCTCTATCGAGTGGTATTCAAAGATCGGTACAAATGCAAAATATGGCCCTTTTGCCGACCCATCAAATCTCGCCTGGTCGGTCCTTCTGGGGATGGTCGGTCCCTCAGGGGCCGACTAGGCGAGATTTGAGGGGTCGGCAAAATGGGCATTATTTTGCATTTGTAGCGATCTTCGAATACCAATCGATAGAGATCGAGCTGCTGAGCTCAAATATATGTATATTTTTTTACAAATAATTGAGTTTCAACAAAGTTATTGAAAAAAGCCGCTTTGGAACGCTCCTAAGCGGCTTTTCCGGGAAGTGATCAAAAGCTATGTCTGGTACTGTAGAAGTGGCGAAAGTCCGACCGCTAGCTTATGCAAAGTGAAAACAAAATGGTACAGATATTGAAATGAAAGCTCCACCATTCGTCTTTCAGAAACACATTGTTTAGTAACTATTAGGTTGTGAACGTCCAATAAAAGGCTTGCCACATCTTAATTTTTAAAATTCATCTCTTTGACAAAGAGCCCAATTGAGATATATGTACATACAGATATAGATATACGAGATAGATGTACATGGAAGATTGTTGGACTACTGTATGTGTCGCCTTCCGGCTGATAATTATTTCACCCAATTTTCACCCAATACGTGTGGGATCGTGCCGGTTTATTCACGAAAAACTTTCACACTCTCATTTTAAGATCATCCTACTCGTTGGATTTTTTTCTTCCGTGAGGTTCGGAAGCCTCGGGAGCAAATGGTATTCTGTATGAGCACTGTCTGGAGATTATGATGTGAGGGGTACCGAAGTCCAACAATTCTCCAAAGAAATTTTTCCATGTGGTTTTTTTTGAGGACGTTCGTGGCGGTTCTGGCTTGGCGTGGATTTTCCTTGTTTACCATGATCAAGGTATTGGGGTCTCCGGCTATGAGTAGCCTGCACCATTCCGTTCTCATCTGCTACAGCCAAGTTATTTTGCCAGTTCCTTGCGAAACTTCAAAATTTCCACGGTTGAGCACACCTATTGAAATCACGGTTCGCTTCAGCTTAATGTCTGTAACGTTACTATTTACTAAGGCAGAAGAGTGACACATTGAAGCTAAGGTAGAAGAATGACGTGTTGTAGTCACCATCAACAGATGAGAGAACTTGGAGATCACTTGCCAGTATTCGGTTGGAATTAAGCTGGCGGAGCGTGCTTGATTCACCTTGTTTACTGAATAAGCACGCAGTTGAATACACAAAAAGTCGAGGCAGACACAGACAGACATTGGCCACTGATGCGTGGTACTGCCAGCGTTAACAAACAACTCCCCAGATGAAGCTGAAGCGAATGGATTGTTCTCATCACAGCACCAAAGACCAAGAGGGCGTCTTTGCATCATTTTGATCAGATGTTTTTGTGAGTCTTTTTCGGAGTCGCTTCTGACGTGATTTGATATATGAGCGACTTTCTTATTATACGGTACGGTGGACTGTATCTTGCGTACGACTGAAATGAAAAGATTTACGAGATTATAAAGAAATTCATAATCCGAATCTATGCTCTTCCTAGACGTGCTCTCTGAGCCTCCGTCGCAACTCCTACTTCACTTCAAGGTGAAGCTAAAGGTGTCCGCGTTGATTGGCCCTCAAAGAAGCCCCGCCGCATTCCTATGCTTTTCATTTGCTGTGTTCTGACCTTTTGCTTCCAAAGAACTTCCCTTATTTTAAATCTATTACGTTGGGAAATCATGAATAAAACTTTCACAGCAGCCGTGCTTCTGCAGATACTGTGAAAGAGCCCGTGGTTTATTTTACCACTTGTTCGCTTCTTTGTTGGCTTCCAGCTATCAACTGCTCATATCAGTTTTTTGCCTTGGGGTTTTTAATGCCTTTCGTTAGTGGCTTAGAAAGTGGTGGGCCAGAAAACCATCGTGAAGGTGGGCATGTTTTATGACCTAAAACGCGGCAGGAAAACAGGAGAATATCCCGAAACTTGCGACCAAGCTTCGGATAGGACATTATCATGTTTTTTTTTAAAAACTCGAAATTAGTGTCAACAGATTTCAATAGTGGTTGGAGTTTTCACTTATTGATGGATTCCTTCTTCCATTTTGATTTGCTGGACAGGATTGAGACGAACTCCGCAGAACTCAGAGCTGTTTGATATCTTCGAATCTTCCGTATTTTTCTATTGTTTTCTATTTTCACACTCTATCTCCCTTCTCAATTGATTGTACGAGTAAAAGAAAGGGTAATGAAGTCGTCGTTGATCAGTCGCTCAAGGATGCGCCACGCGTTTGTACTCCACTCATTCGTAGAGACGTGGTAAACGCTTATTTGGCCTATAAAATGGCTTGCTGGGGCCAGACGCTGTACCAGACCAGTGCATTTACCTTGCTAGAGCAGTTTGGTACCAACTTATCTTGTGGAAAGAAGGAATGGAAGACTAGGTTAGCATGGGTAAGGATCGATCGCTCGACCGTATGGGTGTCACTAGCGCCTCTTAGCACTGCACCACGCGCGTCCTAGAAATGCATTGTAATATATGCAATACCGCTTCCCTATGTATCTTTCTCCGCAAAATTGCTCGTCTTACGTTAATATGAAGGTGGCGCATAAATGTTGTGTTAATGCCAACTGACGCAATTTTCTAAGATTAGTGGAACTGGAGATTGACGAATGAAGATAGAGATTAATGGGAAGATTAATCGGCATGGAGGTCCTTGCAAAAAACGCTCGATCTCTACTTATGTCCTACATTTCAATTACAGATCCATGTTATCGAAAATAATTTATCTAACCGTGAGTGGAAACGTTCTCAGCACGGTTCAGTGACTGAGTTACTCGTTGTCAGGCCTCTTTCCAAATGGAGGATCGAAAATTTAACAATAATGGGATAAATTCGAAATCAACGATATTTGGATGAGGTCTCGCTATTTATATCTACTCCACAATGTGTTGTCGACAAAATGAATAACTGAACTCAGTTTGTTTAATGGAAGGTAGCAGGTTGCGTTGATTTTTGACTTCCGCTATTCGACTATGAAAACGGAAGAACGTAGTTGTGGGATACATCGTCCATGTTACAAGGGCAGCATTCTACGAAGAAACGCATCATCAATTGTCCGCCAGTCTAATAGAATTTCGAGTAACGACATGAACAACAAAATTTGATTCCAGAGGCCGCAGAGCGACTTTCCTTTTTTGATTTTACACATGACCTTTACACATCATCTATCCAACCAACTATTCTAAAGGTATCTGGAAGTCACAGCTCTCTCCCGATCACCGATAGCCTTTAGATGTGAGTCCGAATCCATCCAAGGAAATAGGTAAGAAACCGGTAAATCGAGTTAGCAACGTCCTGTGCAGTACCACTAATTGCTCGTTAAGCAATGCCGATGCATTTTCTGACGTCCTATTTTTTAAAATTTCATTAACCCATTGACGACCAGGCGGAAAATCGTGTGTCTGGCTTGCGGGACCGCGCGCGTATCACATACGTCGGGAACGCGGGTGCAAAATAGCCCGCACGGTCCCACGAGACCGCACTTTTTAGCTAGCCTCATTCAACTTGGGGAATTAAGTGATCTGTTTGCAGAGTAAAATTAGTTCTAATCAATCAGTTTCTGATCAATCATCAGTCAGTTCTATTCAATAGTTCCAAAGTGGATGAGGGACTTCCCAGACTACAACTTGAACCCGATCTTGAAGAAAACGATGAAGATTTGGATCAGGCAGGCAATGTTGTCGGTTTTCCTGAAAGTTATTCCGATTCCGAACTCTCAATTCGCAGGCGGGCATTTGGTTCTTCTTTCCTGAAAACGATTCGATTCTGAATCCCATTCCGGATCTAGCGTTGATAATGGGCGCGTTGTGGAATCACTTCTCCATGACAATCAAAATGATGCCCATCCTTCGACGATTAACCACAAATTGGAGATCAGGATCACAGGGCCCACTAGAACAGAACGGAAAGGATGTGTTTCCTGTTTAAGAAAATCTGTGAAAAAGTAGGCGCACGATTGCCACGAATCATGCCAGGAAAGGTCCGACTCGTTGTAGCGAGTGTATCAAACATTTCTGCCTTGACTGTTTTCAGAATTTCCATATGAAATGTGACTAGCTTATTTTTTATATGACGTCTTTGTAAAAGTTAAGTAACTTTTTGTCAAAAAAATTGTCGGGAAGCTATTGCAGTGCATGATATTGTTTCTTTGTTTTTGTCAGCGATCTCATCAGAAGTAAATAACTCCCGGACCACTGTGCAGGTAGCATTGGTAAGATCCAAATTATCTGATGAACAGTCAATAACAGTGTAAAACCAAGAAATAAGCTGTGGCGAGCACTTTTGTAACTGCGGGCTGTTTTGCACCCGCACGGTCCCACGCGACCGAAAAAGTGCGGGTGCAAAACAGCCCGCGCGGTCGTCAATGGGTTAACGAAGACATTCTTCTTACAGTTTCATCACCATTGAAGCATATCAAAAGCTGCATATATCTTTGTTCTGTTTCTGTTCAGCATGAGGCCTTAAAGGCTTCATTCTCCGAACCACATATTCTTTGATTATTTGGTTCTCTCTTGATCTACAAGCTGTTTGCAATGGTTCGAGTTTTTTCTTTTCTGGAATGTTGTTGATTAACATACGACTACGAACACAAGCGGTGAAAGTTGTAAATAAATTAATTAATAAATTAATAAATAGAAATAGTGCTTCCTGTAAGCTTCAGGGGCACATAGATAACACTTCTGGCCGTCACTATATTAATTCCCTAAGATACTATTCACTTATTCAGCACAATAACTACAGTTAGATTGGAACTCAACAGGACCCGCTCTTAGAAAACAACTCGTTTCTGTCTATCCTGCCAACAATTGACAAATTTTGCCTCATATTGCCTCCTGCTCAATGTACGCAATCGCAAGGCGATTTTTATAAAGAAGGACAGTTTCATTTTCCACTTTGAACAAAACGTTCAAGTGAAGAATAATTGAATTTGTGTGCTCCCGCCAGGTGCTATTTTTTCGTCGCCATTATTGTGACAGGTGATCGACTATTCTTCGACTTCTTTGGACATTTCGCCGAACTGCATTTGCATGGAGACGCGATTGATGCAGTAAAACACGTACTCATTCTGACAACTGGGAGGTTTCCGTTACTACTGCAACAGCAGAACCACGTAGTTTTGTGAAATCTATTGTTTAGGCGTGCGTTTTGCAATAGAAGTCTTAGGAACTAGATTTTTGAGTGGTTTTACGACCCGTCTTATTTTTGCTATCACTTTTCGTGTTAGTATCGTATTAGTTGTTATTGATCTTCGTTGTTGTTTCGTAATTGTTATTGATTATTAATTATAATTTTTACTATTAAACCGGCACTCAACGGGAAGCAAAGACAAACATGGAATCAAATTATGATATACACGTATCTAATGGTCAGTAACTAATTTTCGTGTTACCATGTGTTCCAATTTCTGTTGTTCTAGTAATCTTCATAACTCACAAGGCCTGCAAGTGTAGGTAACAGATGGAGTAAAACTAATGCATTCGCTTGATCTAACCACTCTTCGGAACATCTTCCAAGGGGAGTCCTCCTTTGGTTTCACATTATTACTTATTTCCTCACTTTACCACTGATCATTACTAGACGAGCTTTGAATCTTGAAGGCGAGAATAAAAAAAATTTTAGTATAACATTTAAGTATTTATTAGAAGGGCCGGATGAAATTCAGAGAACGTTGTACTCAGCGGAACATTTGAGATTTGGTTTACATATCAAGTTTGGCAACAAGTCACCGAAAGGAACCTTTGAAGAGAGGTCCAAGTCATTGTGATCATATTACTCATTTTAAAAGTTTACCTTTTGAAAACCAGTTCCTTCTTTTACCATGACTAAGTCATTGAATTTTTGGGTTCGTTTGTTTGCCAGTGCTTCTACTATTCACAGAGGTCGAGTGATTAATTTCCTCGGAAAGGCTTGCTCGACTCAGTTCTCTGGAGACTTTTTCTTTCTTGGATACATCTACCCATAACACTGCATGTTTTTGTTCTATCGAGTGGGCATGTGTGGGAAGAGGAGCTCATTATAATAGAGTGATTTACGTCATCCCGGCCAATTTCCAATCCATCAGCTCCAAAATTGAGCGCTGATGTCATAGTAACCGAGCACACAAAAAACAACTCAGTGAACGAGCGTGTTGTTATTCGGCGGTGTGTATGCAAATACATGCAAATTATGCATCCGCTCTATCCTTCATTCCATGTGAGATCTTGAGGCACGCCCTTCGATAGAGTTTTTGGGATCTGGGGCCGTATGCTCGTCTCTCGCGAGATGGGGAGATCGCCCCAGCTCCTATTCCATCTTTCTATTCTATAGTCATATTTTGGAAACCACGTTTCGATAACATTCCGTACATTCCAATCGAAAAATATTGCATCAAAATTGTTGTTAATAAAATTGAACGATGTTGGAATGTTGCTCTTTATTGTGAACGTTACTTCTAACAATGGATGAATCCCTAATAAAACGACCGCACGTATCGCCGAATTCTAATTGTAATACCGCTGTTGCGGGTTACTACTAATTGTACTACAATATGATGTTGTAGCGACTGTGGTAGGATCAACGCAAAAATCGCGGCTCAAGCAGGATTCGAACCGTGGTCTCGCGCCTATCCGGCATAGTTGTGCTCTCCCAAAAATTTCGAATAATCGAATATATTCGAATATCGACGATTTTCGAACGTTCGAATTCGAATGTCATTCGAAAATCGTGATTTTTCGAGCATTCGAATTCGAGTACATTCGAAAATCGCGCTTTTTCGAGCATTCGAATTCGAATACATTCTAAAATCGCGATTTTTCGAGCATTCGAATTCGAATACATTCGAAAATCGCGATTTTTCGAGCATTCGAATTCGAATATTCGATTTCGAATAGAATTATTCGAATTCGAACGTTCGAATATTCATTCGAGCACAACAATAGTTCGAATGCGAATGTTTCGAGCATTCGAATTTGAGCATTCGAACACGAATGTTTCGAGCATTCGAACTCGAATACATTCGAAAATCGCGTTTTTTCGAGCATTCGAATTCGAATACATTCGAAAATCGCGATTTTTCGAGCATTCGAATTCGAATACATTCGAAAATCGCGTTTTTTCGAATGTTCGAATTCGAATATACGATTTCGAATAGAATTATTCGAATTCGAACGTTCGAATATTCATTCGAGCACAACTATACTATCCGGAGCTCTTGTGTTGGACCAATACAGTAGTGAGACGACGGCTAACCAATTGCGGTGGTCTTTTGCGTTCCCCTAGCACCTTCCTTAAGCCAGAAGGTTTACTGTCAGGCCTCATCCGTAATAACAGCTTGAGCGAGTGATCCGGATTGGGTATTGCTATCCTTAAGCTGATAGCATTTTTACAATTATCGCGAACTTCTAGTTTTATTACCGCTCTTGCCGGTTGCTGCTAATTATCCGAGCCCCAGATATACTCGAGACGCGGGTTCGAATCTCGCCTGAGCCGCGATGTTTGCGGTGATCCTAACATCGTCATTACAGCTGCCGTGTGTTTTCTTGAATGAATAATATTCAATAACGCAAATTACTCAAAAGGAGTGCATTATGCTTCTAATACTTGAATGTCGGAACTAGTATTAGAGCATCCGACTTGATTTTTCGCGCGCCATCGTAGCGAGAGGTGAACGTGTTCATTCATTCATTTATTTCAAGTGAAACGCAAAAAGAAACAAAACTCCAATAGATGATTGGCTATCGATTAGAAATGAGCAACAAACAAACAACGATATGTCGTTGGCCATCCTACAGACCTCAGAAACTGTTTATAAGAAATGCAAGAGTTCAAAGCGCCAGAAAGATCTGAATATTTAGATATTTAAACACCAGCCATTCAGGGGCCTGCTGGCCGCCAAACGGCTTTGGTGGGGGGGGGCTTCGCTAACACTACAAACGAAAAGCAATAACATTAAAAACAATAGCGCTAAAAAACATTAAAAGCAAATCATGCAGTAAAAGACGGCGAGGGACAGATGAAAAACGCCCTGGGATATCGGGACCCATATGAGCCACCCATGACCAACATAGCTTGGGTTTCGTTTATTATATAGTAGGATTATCTAGCACGATAGGATATCCAGCGTCTCTTCCAACAGCTGGTGGTGCTACGACCGCTAGGCACGCAAATGACAGAGTCATGCCGGGCGGGTGTTGTTTTCCGAGCACCCCCTCAAACTGATACGCATTCCAGGCGATGGCCTAACAAGGAGACGACCAGAGATGAGAAAGATTTGGGACGAAATGAAGGGGCTCTGATAAGATCGTAAGCATGTAGCTTCGAATAAAGTCCAGTATTTTAAATGAAACACGTGCATAACACGATTGTTTGGTGGATAACATTGGAATCATTGGATTCAGAGAAAGTAGTGTGAAGAGTTGATTTAGTATATAACCGATTCGATTTCTTGCTACTTTCGATTTATCAAGGCACATTTCAAAAACCCGTTCATTCGAATCATCGAGATCCAGTCTTTCCAGTTCCCTACCCTTCAGGTCTCTCCTTAGCGCCTTCTCCAGATCAGCTATGGATTCCGCAGACTTTGATACGCTCCGACTGCGATTTCTTATGGCATAGCTACTGCTTCGCTGAGGTCCTTACTGACTACTGTAGTTTTTCTTTGTTACGGAGCTCTTCTTATCAGTGGTTATTTTCTGCTACTGGAGTGTCTGTCAAGAGAGAGGATCACGAGTTCAAGCTTATTATTTTGATGACCAAAGTTAGATCACGTCCGAAGGAGCAGCTTTCGGCTACTGTAGTTTCCAAAGACAATGGACAAGCTGCCTCCTGGGACGTGGCCTAACTCCGGTCATCAAAGTAATAAACCTGAACCATTGGTCTTTCGGAAACCCTTCAAGCGTAATCCTAAACCATACTTTTTTATTACTTACTACATCCTACATTATGATTTATTTTTAATAATTCAATTTAGTATTTTGCTGCCTCATTCGAGCGTGTTCCAAGAAGGGGTCGGTCTGATCAAAGGCAAAACAGGGTGACGCTGCGGTAAGAGGCGCCGCATCCACCCGCACAGTCGAACGATCGATCCTCGCATAGGCTAAGCTTTACATCCCTACGTGGTCGGGGTAAATTGGTACCAGAATTGTCTGGGAAAGAAACTGACTTTCACAGCGGCTGGCACCGCAAGTCATTGTATAGGCCAAATGAGGGCTCATCATTGCTCTACGATTCTGAATAGAAAATGAGTGCGCGGTGCATCCCAAACGGTAGCGAAAATATCGACATTCCGACATTTATCTATACCTAGAACTAAACTTCAAAAACTGAACCTTTCTGCCCAGCTTCATGTGTTGATAAAGTGCTATACATTTTGCAAAAATTGCAATTGGTAACAATATGTATGTACTGGATGTAGTAGGTGTCACTATGGCGCACGTAATAGTGCATTATAAATAAACAAATAAACAGCTAAATAAATAAATAACACAGTCACCCTTACAGAAATACGCACATCCACCTAAACGCAGTGACACAATCACTTGGAAGCTAGCATTCCTCCGGGTTTTCTAAAGACACCTGGAGTCGAAACCAGTTTCTTTGTCACCTGCGGTGACTATGCGACTGTGGACAGCTATTACAAAGCCAGGCGAGATAATGCAGAATAATCCTTGTGCAAAAAATGCTTACTAACGGAGGAGACAGTTATTGCACTTATCTGTTTTTCCACCGACGGATTCCGCGCCCTATTTCGTCATTCGTGCCCCAGCGCCAATGGAGTTGAACAGCTGCGATGATGCCAGCGTATGCTGCTTTGGAAAGCACTTTGTTGTTTGTGCACCTATAATTTCACGTGTTCCTATTTTTTTTCGCTTTTATGAAGATCATTGAAACATCAATTTGCTGGTCTCGTGTGTTGCGTCTGTCCTGGATTTCTTACCATTTATTATACGACCAAGTCAAGCATGTAAGATTGAGAAGGCGAACAAAAACTGAAAGACGTTGATCGGAGCTTTAACACCGTTGAAAAAATATATTTGTATTTAATACAATAGGATTGAGATAGCATACTAACATGTTTGAGTAAATATCAGTATCCCTATGTACGAATAACCTTTTACTTCGTTCAAATATTCCCGCAATATATTGTAGCGATCTCCCCATCATTCATTCTTCAACAATATTGGCTCCTTTCTTTCAAATCTCTTTCTTGTCGTATTTTAGTTTGGTGAGTTTGGTGTGGCAGCAAATAGCGGTTGTTATTGAGTGAAGATCTTGTGTTGTGTGCGACAACCTTCATCTAGAGATCCTGAAGAAAGTCCAAGTTTTGTGTTTTGTAAAGTGAGCCTCTCGTATTGACAAGTGCTCATTTTGCTTCAAAATCTCCATTCTAAAGAAGGCATTTCGCGTTAACCCTTCTGATGAAATAATTGTAAAAAGTAAGTAGGAAAGGTGCCGACATTGATTAGTCCCCCAAGAACGAGCCACATTCGTTTCCGTTTAAATCGTAGAACCATGGTGATGGGATTTGGTCTATACAGTGACCACCTCAGTGTATTTACGTCCAAGACAAGTCTAGTCAGTAGCGCCTCTTAGCACTATGTACACCACGCGCGCCCTCTGCAGTAGTTAAAGATCAGTCCGATTTCACCCTCCATCACTATTTGCAATCGTATTCGCCGTAATTCTGCAACCGTGACATCCGTATGCTATTATCTGAGTATTCGAGCCGATAATGAGCTACATCGATAGTTTGATTAGTATTCGTTAGATTTGTATTCATTTCTTTAGTTGATCAGTATTCAATCCTTTGTTTAATTAAACATAAATTAATGAATTGAAAACTACCGAAGAATCTGAGAATCATTATTGATTGGTCGTGATAGACTTTTTTAAAGCGATCCGTTCGCTTGTGTCCACGTTCTTTCCGTGGGCGCTCATCTATTATAATTTCTTTGGATCCAAGTCGCTAATTATGATCTCAATGCATACTTTTGAATTTCGGTCGAGGACCATCCAAGTCGCTAGCTCGGAAGTCATGTCTAAATTACCGATTACGAATCTTATTTTTTTCGGATTTCAATGGGTTCCAACAAATTTATCTCTGCACTCCATCGCCATCACTCCACCATCCTCACCTACCTGTACTCTTCTTCAAGTACCTGAGTCCGTCGTAATCCGAGAAAAGAACTAATAACCGTCTTAGAGGAAGATTTAAGCTAATTTGGAATCCTGTCTGGATCACCCTAGTTGGTGATATGGGTGGTCGGATGAAATTTAACAGCCAGACATTATATTTATGATCAGCTCTTTCAAGAACTGTTCAACAAAAATGGGTGGAAAACTTTTAACCAACCAGTGAAGTTGAATAAATAGAGTAGTGTCCCTTCCTGTTATGCTACTTCTATTCTGTATTCGCCAGTACGTTGCTACTCATACCGTCATAACGTTGGATATAAGTTCCAAAACTACGTCACAATAAATGTGAAGTAGTCGGCATTCATCATTGTCCTAGAGAAGCGCCTCGTTTTCTAATCAGAACCGAAGAAGCGTGTAAATGTGTATTTGGCCCATTCAATGGTCTTCTAGCGTCAGCCGCTGCCCAAGTATTTGTACCTGTCCGGTCAGGTCTGGTATCAATTTGACCCGCCCTGGAGGGTACAAAGCATGGTTAGCACGTGGTGGAGATGGATCGCTCAATCGTGCCTGTGTCAGTAGCGCACAAAAATATGGATCCTGCTCTATATGGGGTATTTATAATTGAAAACAAGTTCAACATAATAAGCCCTTGTTAACCTCCAACAGAGTTCGCCCATACTAAGCTTCTTGATGGACTGCCATTGCAGTGATTTGTTCGAAAAGTTGGTTAGAGAACAAGTTCGCCCCTCTGGCAACTGATCGCGTTTTCGGCTCGATCGTTGATCAGATCGTCTTGCTGAAAAGCAACGGAAAGATGGCACAATTGCGGCGACGAAGAAAAACCTGCGGCGGCGTGCAGGCGACTTTGCAATGAATATGGGACATCGCATCGTTCGTGGGCGGTCTCAGTTGAGACTTCTTGCCGGCGATCATCACGCACTGCTGCTTCTCGTCCTTAACAGTTCACAAATCGTCTCCAGCCATCCACCGTCGCTGTTCACTACTTCTTCCGTTATAGCGAACTGATTGGAAAGCAAATATGAAGCAATTGCCCTGGGTATCCGTGCATTGAAGTTGATGATTTTTTTTGGGCAATCACTTGTTACTTTTCTTCGTGACTGTTTGGCTCTTGTCATGGTCTTCTACCGGAATGTATCGCAATATTTGTTTCAAAATGTTGTGTATGTTTTCGCCCCATCAAGATGAGGACTAGAAGGCCGATTGGACAAATGGAAGTGGGCGTGTACTTCAGAGGACAGTAGGGAAGTGGTGTAGTCAATAGTAGTGTCAATAGACATGGAAAATTGAAATGCTTTGTAAGAGTGCATCGCGTGTTGTGCGGTCCATATCCCATCCATAATCTCATTCTCCATTTCGATTCAGTTTCGTCCGTTATTACATAGACGAAAGCTACTTGCATCTAGCCTATTCTCATACCTAACCAGGTGGAAAAGTTCTACTTTATAGTAACATTCACCTTGTCGTGAATAAAGCAGACTATCAAAAAATAATATGTGGCGTCTCGTTTTTAGTGAGTAAACCAGCTTCATCAAGAACGCCTATTGCTTTAGCAGATCGAACGTTCAATGGTTATCGCGTCGTTCCTCATGTGCTTCATTCAATGACACCTACGGTATATGAATTCTCCTTATTGCCGAGGTCAGAAGGGCATAGATTCCTAGGTGGTATACAGGACATAAACCCAGTATACCACTAACGGCGCGCCGAACGATATTCATCCATTTCATCTCATGCTGAAAGGTTTATTGAGAGGAGGCGGGTGTTTGCCCTGATTCTGATTTTTCAAGGTGCAGAGGGTTTTTGAAGTTTTCTTTCGTGATTTATTTGGAGTTTCTGCACGTTACAAATCTTTAAAGTTCCACTGCGACAGCGAGTTTTGTTAGTTTACGCCTGGATCCAAAGTGAACCCTATAACGGCACCACTCGGGTATATAGCGGGTATACCATCAATGAATCGCATCCTTGAAGGGATCGTGATCCCATGAGGGACGCCATGATCCATTGAATAGCTCATCGCGTGATCGTTAATGGGCCGGCAATGTATTCGTTCCGTGCTGCGTTGAGACTTTCATGCAGGCGATTTGATTCTAGACTTTGTTCTTTTTTTTTCATTTGTCATCAGCTTTCTTTTGAAGCATTTTTGCGTTCTTCGTGTTTTGTCTTCTCAATGAACAAAAGTCGCATTCTTTTTCTTGAGACACGTGACTTTGTCTCTTGTGCTAATTCGATTTGACGATTCAGGTCGTTATGCGATAGCTGTACACGGAAACACTTCGCCGACACGATGCGACGCCCCCGATATGCATATCTAATCGGCGCAGGCATACTGTGCTTAATGTATTTAATGTTCTCGCCCAAGTAAGTTTTTCTCGTTACCCTTTCCTTTAGAGAAAGCGATCAAGTGATCCATCTGTGAGATAACGTTATCACATTTTAAGTGGTGTACTTCGCACATGGAAATATGGATTTCGTGAATGGGATTTGGTAACATTCATGGTAGAATGGCTGGGGTGATTCTTTGTAGTTATTGAAGAGTTTGCTTCTTGTGAAGGTCTTGCGTTCAGCTGTTTTTTCGGCGCTAGTTAAAACTTCCGGTTTCACCGGTATGGCCAAGGTCAGAAAATATTTTCCCTGAAAATTCGTCAATCAAACCCTGAGTAACACCAACAATGTTTCGGTTGAAAAATTTTTGACTCTGTCCGGTCCGGAACTTATAACTAGTGCCTTTTCTAAACCGCTTAGTTCCGTTCACTTTGAACCTACCCATGCGGTTAACTCCAGCACATATTAATGGAGCATGTCTCAACAGCTTGTGTAACGACACCGCAGTACCCGTCAACCGAGGGCACTAGTTATAAGTTTCTATAGTACGAAACCAACTGAGGTCAAAATCTGGTGTCGAAACTTTATTTATGGGAAAGTGTTGTCCTACTAATCGCGAATCTGACATCCTTTTTCCAAATTTTGGCTGAGGATTGCGCGTCTACTGTTGCCATTGTAAACTAGGGTGCCCTGGTATCATCACGGGTTTCGCTCAAACCTCGTATGAGATTGTTGTGTTGAATGGTAATCACTAAATCGATGATCATTTCTCTATTTTCGCCGAGGATCACTCGTATTGTTGATCCGGGTCAGTTAATCGATTCGGCAGAACCTCATCTAGGAAGGTTTTTGTGATGTCGATCACGCATCGAACATCCATTCTTTGAGTTTCTGCTAAAACCTGCCCACATTGTGCTGAGCCGGCCACCTAGGTAACAATAAATAAAAAATGGGTACTTTCATTTATTTATTTATTTATTTATTCATTATTTATTTATTCACTTTTGCGTTTCGATTGTGGAAATGGATGTCACGTTCACGATGAACATCTGAAATGACCTCAGTGGGCGAAATTTCAGCAAAAGCAATTTTTTTTATGAAAGTCGGAACTTTTAACTGGTGCTCAACCAAAATAATAAGCTTTGTGTTTAAATTGCCCTCTGTTTCGCGTGCACTCAACGGTGCCGGTCGTGTTTTCTATGAGCCAACGCACTTTCGGCTCAATGGGATCCCTTTCCTGCCTTTTCCATGCCTTTTCCTGACTCGATGAGCGAATGAATTCACTTCGCAACTTTTTGAATAAATAACAAACGCTCTGTGTCAGGATTCTTCTTCTATTGCATGTTTCATCAATTCACGCTTTTTCGTCTCCATTGGTAACTATAGTTGGGTTCTTCGCGCATGCACGTGCCCGCTGAACCTGAATTTTTCTGATATAGAGCTAAATATGCATTTCAGGTTCCATGTGTGCAATTATATAGAAAAAGCTTTGGTGTCTATGAGCTCGGTTTCGTCTCTGAAACTTTTGGCGTTGAGGCACTGGTCATTGGACAGGATATTTGTCTCTGTCATAAGTTTTCTGTTTACTTTTCAGATCATCTAGTCCTCTTGCGAAAAAATCTCTCGCGGCCGGTGCGATTCCTCATGGAAATGTGAACGAAAATTCGCCATTCATATTTATTGGTGTGTTTTTGCATTGTTATTATCTTTTTACAACTGTTCATTAGAAATTTCACCTTTCGTGTGGTTCTCGGCTCTATCGCCAGCTAAATTATGAGTATTGATTTCGTTGCGACGGTGAAGTCAGTTGATATTGCAGTTTGAGTTATAGATCATAAAAGGGTAGATAGTAAACGGTCGACGAAATTATTGTTATAGGTGGAATGCCACGTTCGGGAACAACGTTGATGCGAGCGATGCTCGATGCTCATCCGGATGTTCGATGTGGGGAGGAAACCCGAGTTATACCGAGAATACTCGGTCTTCGAGCGCAGTGGAAATTAAGTCTGAAGGTACTACCTTCCATGTCGTTTTTGTTACCGCTATGAATCAGTTTTCTGATTGACATTCGCTTTTCTTCTCAGTTCAGTTGCTCGCTTTTTTCATGAAATATTCCCACATCTGGGATATGAGAGGTGGAGACAGTATTCTGTAAACTCCTATTTTATGTACTATCAGTGTGGGGAGATGACTGTTTACCTGATTTCTACGGTGTACTGCGGAATTACAGGGCAAAATGTAAAGGTAAAGGTAAAGATGTCGGCGTCGATCAGACCCCCTACTGACTCCGCCGCTTTCGTGTTCCCTTCAGAGTCGTAAAGGTATCGTCAACGCGTATTTGGCCTACACGGATACTTACGGGGTCATCCGCTATACCCGCTATACCAAATCAGTGCCATTTCCTTCCCCGTCTGGTACCAATTTATCCGAGCCCGTAATGATGGAATGTTTGGTTCTCTGAGCAACGATCGATTGCTCGACCGTGCGCATTTCAGCAGCGCTTCTCACCTCTGCACCAGGCGCTCGTAGGATATTTTCGACCACTCGATTCACTAACCTAAAAATCTGTCGTTTACCTCAAAGAATAAATATTTTATCAACTCAAATTTGAATGTTCAGGAGTGGAATCGTCTCCAACAGGCAGGAGTCACCAACGAAGTTATTGGAAGGGCGGTTGCGTCGTTCATCATTCAGGTACTTTTTCTTCAACAAATCTGGTATTATACAGTGCGTTTCAAAAGTATGTATCCACCTTATATTCGGCAATTTCACGCTTCGCGTTCGTTTTAACGAACCGGCGTTAGACGCACTAGATTCCTCGTGGTCGAAAATGTCTGGGTTGCTCTTCCCAGCAAAAAGAATTATCTCCAGCAAAAACAGAGCTTTTTTGAATTATTTTGTTTGTTTCAAAATATGTATCCACTTTGAGACTCCACGCGCTTTTACTTTCCCTCTCAATCGATATGCGTTGCTTTGGCGAAAAACTAGGAATATAAATAGTGCTCTTTTCCGACACTACAAAATAACCACAATTCCCATTCGTGGAACCGTGTTGTCATTGGAGGAACAAGCTCAGATCCGAGCCCTCAAGGAAACATGTTTGTCAAATCGCGCCACTGCTTGGCAACTCAGCCGTTCGCACGGATTCGTGGCCCGTTATCTTCGGAATCCTGAGGGCTATCTGTCAGCACCTTCACTTGGACGTCCACGACTGCTTTCGAGTCAGGGTCGTCGAAGAATTGGCCGCATGGTGTCGAATTCGACATGGAGTGTCAACAAAATTCGCTCCAGTACGAGTCCAGCTGCATCGCGAACCACGATCTACCGCTCAATGCGAATGAACGACCACATCAGCTGACGGACCATGCAAGAGGCAGCTCGCCACATGGACTTCTATAAGCGGTCGAGATCGGATTGTGCGCCAAAGAAAATGGTGACACAGTGAGATGAGGTAGCGACATCCTTGTCACATTAACATCGCAAGTTTTGCCGGAATTTCAGTGTTAGGTAATCTTCAGTGATGAAAAGAAGTTCAACCGAGATAGTCCTGATGGCTTCCGGCACTATTGGAGAGACCTGCGACAACCTCCCCTGGTGTTCTCTCGACGAAACTTTGGAGGCGGCTCGTTAATGATATGGGGCGGCTTCTACAGCAGCGCAAAGCTGAAGCTCAGCTTTCCATCTTGTCGAATGGACAGTCTGGAGTACCAAGGTGTGCTGGAGTTCAGCCTTCTTCCCTTCTTGTTAGGCAGAAGGAAGCAGACACATGTTCTGCACCAAGATAACGCTGCGGTGCATGTGTCTAGATCGACTACTAATTGGCTCCAGCGCAACCGCATCCGGACAATTGACTGGCCAGTTTGTTCTTCTGACTGTAATCATATGGAGAACATGTGGAGGATTGTTGTCCGGCAGATCTACGCGGACAACAAGCAGTTCAGTAGCGTTGAAGAGCTGAAGAGGGCAGTGGTGGCCGCTTGGGACGACGTCAGGGACGAGGTGATCCGAAGCTTTGTTGGTAGCATGGGTAATAGAGTGTTCGATGTCATAAGAGAAAATGGTGGTCCAATCGACTATTAAAAATTAGATAAAAATTGTGTTTTCTACAAGTGGATACATATTTTGAAACAAACAAAAAAATTCAAAAACGGTCTGTTTTTGCTGGAGATGACTATTTTTACTGCGAAGAGCAGCCCAGATATTTTTGACCACGAGGAATCTAACGCAACAGACGCTGGTTCGTAAAAACGAACGCGAAGCGTGAAATTGCCGAATATAAGGTGGATACATACTTTTGAAACGCACTGTATAATGCAGTAAACTGCGTGTAATTAATCAGATTCTTCTTCGAATTGCCAAGATCAAAATGTAACGTGTTCAGATCATTGCCGGTCATGGTGCTCCAGCACCACGACTCTGCAACAAGGACCCTTTCACGATGAAGTCCGCTTTATTTCTCTCAGAAATATTTCCAAATGCTCAGTACATATTCATGATTAGGGACGGAAGAGCGACGGTGCACAGCATCATTACCCGTAAGGTAAGTCACTAATAAGATAGTGCCCTTTCCCTTCAGTTTTTTTTTGATATATTTTCTTCGATGACTTCTGTGTTAAGGTGACAATTACTGGTTTCGATTTGAGCAGTTACCGTCAGTGTTTGACAAAGTGGAACTCGGCGATTTCTATCATGAACGAGCAATGCAACTCTGTCGGTGACAAGTGTTTGAAGGTAATTCTTACAACTGGATGGTTTCTTTTACGTGGTGATCTGTAGATGGACTCTTTTTGTCTCGACCGTGATTTTTGATTTTCTTGTTGATTTCGATTCTCACATTATAATGCATGAGGTCTTTTTGTGTACGAGTGCACAAGTCAATTTTGTTTAGTTTTTATGCCATTCAAGAGAGCTTCTGTGTTTGTTCGGGAACGTGTTAGCTGGTGTCATGATGTTTCGTTCAAAACCGAAAGTTCCATGTTTCCACACCGTTCTTCACTTCGTATTTAACGGGATTGAGAAAGATTAGCATGCACGAAGCACTTCAGGATCTTTTTTTTAACTTTTTCCCTGATTTAATTATTTTTAATGTTCACAGTATGTCCATATCCTTTGTTCTGGTAAAGACATTTCTGCCCTACCTACTGCTGATTACAGGTGTACTATGAACAGCTTGTACTGCATCCCGAACCTCAACTGCGAAGAATCTTGGAATTCCTGAACCTGCCCTGGAACTCCAGCGTTCTTCATCACGAACAATTTATTGGAAAAGCCATTTCGTTGTCGAATGTTGAACGAAGTTCCGACCAGGTAAATTTCGCTAATAATTAATTCTGTTCATGAATTTTTTTGTGTGTTGTGATTCTCTCTCTCTCTCTCTCTCTCTCTCTCTCTCGCACTTCATTGAATGGCTTTTCTATCTATGTAATCCAACTCGTTGTTAAGGTCGTTAAACCAGTAAATCTGGATGCATTGGCAAAATGGGTCGGTGAAATACCGCAAGATGTCATAGATGAGATGGACACAATTGCCCCGATGCTACGACAACTAGGCTACGATCCAAATGCGAATCCACCTAATTACGGTGCGTTTTGAGAAACTTTGCTTATTTATTACCATATGCTTTTCGCTATTTTTTTTTATTTTTTCAACGTTCTGTCAATGGTTAGTGGTTCTGTACTTGTCCGTGTGTGTCCTAATCCAGTGCTCTTTCAAGGTCAACCTGATGAGCTGGTCTCGCAGAAGACTGACGATGTGCATAAGAATGGTGACGAGTGGTACAGGAAGGCAGTGCAGGTGGTAAATGACCCAGCACGGGTGGATAAGCCGGTAAAAACGTAGTCTAACTGTAAGTGGACGCTTCTTTAGGCAGTTGATTGCTACCATTGTTTTGTTGTTTGTGTCGCATTTTCGTTATCGCATTTCCGTCTTCCACAGGGACCTTCTTGTGTGATTTCTTTATGCACGACATTCCCGTTCTCGACCGTTTTCTATTCCCGTTCTCGACCGTTTTCTATTTCTGCTGGCATAACGTAGGAAACGAAAGCGCGACTGCTGCGTCTGCTCCTGAAGAAGTGATTTCGCGTTTGACATACTTGAGCAGACCTCACAACTTAGCCGAAATCTTTAGGAAATCAATTTTCTCGTTTCTACGGAGTGTTCCTCTTAGATTGTCGAGGTGATCGGGTCCTTTGGTAGCTTGTCGTTCTTTCAAATTTCAATACTTTTTCTTGCATTCTGTTTTCCTTCTTTTCGGTAGCATTTCAGTTCAGTGCCATTAGGATTTCCAGAAGTTACGTGAGTTTTGGTCGTTTAAAGGGTGTGTATGATGCCTCCCCTGGTCGTCATATTAGTAGTTCCCGTAAAGCACAGAAGACTACTCCCATCTATGTCGGTACTGATGGATCCCATTCCAGCAATTCTTAAATGCTCGAGCGCTCTCTATATGGGGATGTAGGAAGTTGATTTTATGTTTTATTTGCTACCAGCAAAGTTTTTGAGTCTCACTAGCTGGATGCGACTAATGTGCGAAAAGCAATCGCTCTCGTTGTTGCATGTTGTTTTCTACCCGCTTTCAAACTCGTTTCTCACCATCCTAAAATATTGTGCAAATATTGCCCATTTCGGGATTCTCCCTCTTATTGAAGTTGATGTACGAGGAGTTCGATTTTAACGGTATTGAATATAGTGATTTTTGTGCCTTGTTGATGTAAACAAGAGTTCCAGGTAACACTTGGAAATTCAACGCGTTCTTTCGTTGTATTTGAGTCTCTTGATGGAAAAAGTGTTAACAACTTGTTTATACTCTCATGCATTCGAGTTCCTTCGGGTAGGGTTCCTAAGCATCATGATGATTTGTGGAAAGTTTAACTATGTACAACATTGTTGCCGATGGTACGTACTGTGATATTGTAGTTTAGTGGTCAATTTTCCGATAAATGTGCGTCGCTTTTTCGATGTGGTTCACTCCAATTCGTTATGTACCACAAGTTTCCAATGCTTTCAAGATTCAAGAAATTAAAAGCTCACTGCGACCACTCCGTATGGTGCGAAGCGCTCACTGCGCTTCCAACTATTCATATGTATTAAACTTGGATGGCAAGGTGATCATAACAGTGTACCGGAGAGTATCAAAGAAACATCTATGTAAACACGCTACCTTGCGCGTGGACACTTGGCTTGAGGAAGGCGCGTTTTTGGAAAGGGCGGAAATTTTTGCGACAACCCAGCAGAATGTCACTTTGTAGAGTCAAGTGTGACTGAGCTGAAATATTAGCCCTTCTATAACACATTGACGACAGCGCCTATTTTCCGTTTTCGCGCGCGTGGGACCAACGCGCGTTTTGCCGGCTGCAAAAACGCCCCAAAGGTAGGTCAAATTGTCCCAGAAAACGGTTTTTTCGACGTCATACGTTTCCGTGCCATATAAATGGACATTGCCATTGTGTTCACCGCTCTCGATAACTGTTATGGTCGAATTTCAACGTAGCATAGATCAAATCGGTGGCATTGATTGAATTGAACCACCTTTGTTTACGACGTGACTCGTTTTCGGTCATGATTTGGAAAACGGACATCACTATCGTATTTAGCGCCCTCGACAACTTTTAGAGATGATGTTTGACAACGGTTGGCCATTAAAAGTTTCCTAGAGGGAATCCGAAACGCGGAATCCCTCGATTAGTGCCGGAGCAGTTTCGTTTTTAATGTAAATAAATGTGCTTTGAAAAGAATATTTTATTGAACCACGATGTCTGCAGCAGCTTTGGGATATTTGTAATACGCTCGTTACAAAAAAAATTGGGAGTTTGTCAGAAGTCGGAGAAAACGACACTTCGAAAGAGTACGACCCACCGGTGGGTCGCATTGTCCCATACGGCAGACAACGTACGACCCACTGATGGGTCGTATTGTCGTCAATGTGATAATGTGTTCCTCATACCATTGCTCTTCAGTGAGTATACTCAAGAGGGGTCAGCATTGATCAATCTTCAAGGACGCGCCCAGCATTCGTGTTCCATTCAGAATCGCAGGGTCTCGGTGAATGCGTATTTCTACCATACAATGACTAGTGGTGCCAGCCGTTATACCAAGTCAGTGTCTTTGCTCTCCCAGAGAAATCGGCTACCATTTTAATCCGGAGCGGTGGAAGGCTTGGTTAGCGCAGGCGAGCGTCGATCGCTCGGCCGTTCAGGTATCAGTAGCGCATCATACCACTGCGTCACACACGCCTGCCTGATTTATACACGAAAATGCAGCTGGACTGCATAATTGAATTGGGTGCGCACTGTATAAGTTGTTCCATGTAAAGGTTCCTAGCTTCATGTGATCAGCCGATCAACTTCTTTCTTTAGAGATCAAGTGGTGAAAACGATCACAAGTTCTTACAAGACGGCTCGACTATTCACCAGGGCTTTGTGGTGTTCCACTTCGAGAAAGCGCACAACTTTAATTTGTTTCAACGTGCTCTGTCATGCACCAAACCAGTTTCGATGTGATAGCGGCTGATATCGCCTAGATATAGATAATGCTTTTCATGTCGATCAGTGGCACACCTTTAGACTTCGTCATTCTCTCGCTTGATCTGAGAGGTGCTACTTTTCCATTTTTTTCGTAGCTGCTGGCTACAGAGGTGTAACGTTTTGACCTTTACAGAGACCTTCCTATAAAAGTATGGGTCGTGTCAAGTGCGGACACTTTGTCAGCTGCGCCTTGTTGTGCATAGTATACATTCTATTCACGTACAGGTGAATTATTGGAATCTGACTAAGCTGTGGTATGATTGTTCTGCAACTTGCAGCTTACCACAATTCAATTTTTCGCTCTTCCATGTGAGAAGAGTTTTGTTCCCCAACCAGCCGCTTGGTTTTATTTCCCAACCAGCCGCCGTTCTAGAACATCTGTTTCTTAGTCTCCGATGTTTGATGCGTTCGAGACGAAATTTTTAGACTTTAGAATCAAAACTAGCGGAGCATAGACCTATTCAGAACGCTCGAAAATCATTCGTTGAGTCAGTCACGAAGAACAGCCATAGTACACGAAGAAGGAGCGTTCATATTCATTGGCAAGTGATAGTCTTTCTACTATATTATAAGCTCAATTCTAAATATAATAATTTCTTAATAATAATAGATTTCAGTAGGTGTGAACTTTTCCGGGATGCATTTGATGCGATCTCTGCTCAATGTGCACCCTCACATTCAATGCGACACTCAGCTTAAGACGTTCGAAGATATTACGAAACTTGAGCGAATTACTGAGGGCGGGAAGGTGAATTTTATTAATTTATTGACTTGATATTTAATTGGATTGTGAGAGCACGGAAGACGAGAATTGATGACGACTGCGGTTTCGCCAGTGTAGGGTTGGGTTGGGCGGCCGAAGAAGAAACTTCCTGAGGCCTTATTTGGGCCTGAGGCCATCGTCGGAGATTTCAACGCGAAGATCGGGCCTAGAAGGTCGTCGGAAGAGCTTCATATCGGCGTCCATAGTCTGGAGTGGAACGAACAGGGTGAAAGACTGTCTGAGTTCATCATGTCGACGAACACCATTCATGGTAACTCGCAAGTCCAGAAACCCGCCTCCAGACGATGGACTTGGGAGTCTCCAGGTGGACTGCACCACAACGAAATTGACCACGTTATCGTCAACCGAAGGTATTGCCTAACCGATGTCGCTGTTGTTCCGAAATTCTTTACGGGATCCGACCACCGTCTCCTCCGTGCGAGCTTCTATCTCACACGGAGGCAAGAGAAAGCCATGAAATTCAAGAAGAGAGGCCCTAGAACACTCGTGAACTGGGACCTCTTCTCCTCGCTGGCTAGCTGCTGGAAAGATTCCGCCGAGGACAACATCGGCGAGGAATACAACAGGTTCATTGCTCACATACGTGACTGTGCTCAAGAAGCCGAGAGCCCCAAGAATACCAGGAAACGCCTTTCCCACGAAACTCTCGAGCTGATTCGCCAACGCGGAGTGGCAAGAACCGAAGGCGACTACCTGCGAACGTCCGAACTCGCAAAGTTGTGCAGAGAAGCGATAAAGGAAGACCTTAAAGAGAGAAGAGTAGCTGCGCTAGTTGATGCGGCTGAAGCGGGCAAGAGCATACGCAACGCTCGTCGAGGCTTAATCAACTATAAGACCACGATGACAGCTCTCCTGCGCCCGGATGGAACCCTCACGTCCTCCAGAAGGGCTATGGAGAAGGTCATCTACGACTTCTACTCCGATCTCTTCGATAGCCACGTCCATCTTCCCGAATACCCAATCCCGAACGATGGACACGTCATCCCTGCGGTCCTCCCTTCCGAGATTCGTCATGCGATTTCATCGATGAAGAATCGCACAGCTCCCGGTCCCGACAGGATCCCGACAGGGGCCGTATCCGACCCGAACATCTGAAGAACCTACCGCCAGTCCTCATCAACACCCTGGCCAGGCTCTTCACACGATACCTGTCGGACTGCAAAGTGCCAGCAATATGGAAAACTAGCAGGACTGTGTTGCTGTATAAGAAGGGAGATCCGCACGACATCGGCAACCATCGACCTATCTGCCTGCTGTCTGTAGTCTACAAGTTACTCACACGCGTCATTCTGAACAGGATCGACCGAACGATAGACGAAGGACAGCCTTGCGAGCAAGCCGGGTTTCGAAGAGGGTTCAGCACAATCGATCATATCCACACCGTGAACAGGCTCATTGAGGTGTCCCGAGAGTACAAGACGCCGTTATGCCTCACATTCATCGATCTCAAGAAGGCCTTCGACTCTGTCGAAACGGAAGCGGTGATTGAGGCTCTGTGCAAACAAGGCGTCTCCACTCAGTACGTAAAGATCCTCAGTGAGCTCTACAAAGGATTCACAACCGTGATCACACCATTCTACAACAACGTTCGCATCAACGTGAAGAGGGGTGTGCGCCAAGGTGATACCATATCACCGAAGCTGTTCAACGCCTCTCTCGAGAACATCATGCGAACACTAGAATGGGACGACATGGGAGTGAAGATCGACGGCCGGCAGTTACACCACCTTCGTTTTGCGGATGATATCGTGCTCATAACACCATCTATCACCCAGGCAGAACGCATGCTGGCCGACTTCGATCACGCGTGTGGGAAGATCGGCTTGCAGCTGAACTTGACGAAGACGATGTTCATGAGGAATGGATACGTTTCTGATGCCCCATTTTCGCTCAACGGAACGAACATCTCTGAATGCTCCAGCTATGTGTACTTGGGTCGGGAAGTCAACATGACCAACGACTTGAGTCCAGAGCTGGGCAGGAGGAAACGAGCGGCTTGGGGCGCGTTCAAGAGTGTTGAAGAAGTAGTGAGGAGGACGAAGAACGCCCGACTTCGCGCCCATCTCTTCGACTCTACGGTTCTTCCTGCGTTGACGTACGCTTCGTAATCCTGGGCGTTGCGCAAGCAGGATGAACATGCGATTTGCGTCGCGCAACGAAGTATAGAGAGAAGGATGCTCGGAGTGACCCGCTTCATCCAGGCGAGAGACGGCAAACGGAGCTCCGAGCTACGTCGACAGTCGAAGATCAGAGACGCAGTCGCATGGGCCATGTTGTCGAAGATCAGGTGGGCCGGACACGTAATGCGATTTCGTGACGACAGTTGGACGAGAGCTGTTACTGAATCGATTCCACGGGACGAAGAACACCAGGCCGTCCACCTTTGCCCTGGCTGGAGTTCTTCGTCAAATCCCTGAACGACCGACTCGATGCTCTTCGTGTTCCTCGAGCGAGCAGGATCCATTTGATTTTCAGTGTTTTAGCATTCAGTTTCTGGTATTCTTGCACTAACCGCTTTGAAACAAGCTCTTAGTTCATTTCTAGGAAAGGAAACGGCTTGACGAAGCAAAAGTTTCGAGAGAGCTGCTATCGAAAGCGACTGCCATTTTCATCGCACAGGTGAAGTTGTCTCTCAATCACTGCAAAGCTAAGCGCTATATTTTCAACGGTTCATTGTTGTACCGCATTGATATACCAACGACCAATTGACCGCCAAGCTCCTTGTGGGGAAACTTGTCCCCAATCCTCAAGAACCAGGGACATAATGATCGTCTTGATCGAGACATCCACTAAGAGAATCTGTCCGGAGTCCAAGTTCTGTAAGGAGCCATCCAATAGCATTCGTGAAGTTCATCGGTTTGGCACTCGCAGCACAGAATTTACCAAAATTACTGGAAACTATTCCATGCAATCAAATAGATAGAAAAAGCTGAACCACTAAAGTATAGCACCTAGGGTGGCACGCACGCATCACACTGGCATTTCTCCTCCTGACTTTAGAGACTTTCTTTCAGTAAGTCGACTGGGTGTCTCTTTTTGTGCAGATTTCAGCATCAAGAAGGACTTCACATGTTGTTCCGAAGGGCTGAGGTCGAGACTATATGGATGTCATTCCCATGGTTGATAAAGTCTGTTGAAGCTATAGAGAATTGACAAAAAACCAATTCTACATTATGATTCCGCAGTTTTCGTTGTTAATTATCCTTCTGATATTTTCGAAAAAAAAAACAGAGAAATGCTCAACTTCGTCTTATTTCAGGTGGCTGGCAGCTATAATTCGCAAGTTCGTAATCCGTGCGTGGTTAGCGGTGAAATTCTACGAATAGGTTTCTTGGTCTCAGAACAGTTACCAAATGCTCGATTCATTCATATGATCAGAGATGGGAGAGCTGTTGCGCATGATAATGTGCAGGCTATGGTATAACTTCATCGTCGTTTTGATGAAAGAACTTTGTTGAATAACTGGATTTGTAGACGCGCTCGGAGAAGAATGCTGAGAAGATAAATAAGAAATATGTGATTCACCTAGAGAAATGGAGTAATGTTTCCTCAATGATGTTCCACCAGTGTTCACTGCTGGGTGAGAAATGCTTGAAGGTACGAATTTTGGTCACCAACTAGTTTAGTGGTGTTGTGCTGTATCATATACGTCCACACCATGACATGGTACCGTCTACAATTCTAAGGTTTGAGTCTTCTCGTTTCTGAGGCGAATGGTTGCCCAGCGATATAGTTCCTGTCCTTGGTCCAAAGGTTCGTGTCGTGTTCCTTCCAAGCAATCTAGCCTCACTTGAGGCCAACCAAGTTTTTTACTCCGGCAGAAAGTTCCTAAAATACTTCCAGTTTTTGCTAGGCTTATCGGGGTACGTGAAGGCGCTGGTTTGTATTGTACCATTCTGTAGACCAAATGTGGATGGCAACCCTGTAGATCACTGATAAAGACGTTCGATAGTGTAGATCGATAGAACTCCAAATAAGGTGAAACTCTAGATGCAGGGTACTCTAAAGTGTCTTGTCCCCCTCTTAGGCTATGTAGGGGCTGCCTTCTGATAACACTTGGAAGGAATTCGATGGACCGTCTTGAAAAGAAATCAATCAGAGCCACATGCAACCACTCCACTTCATCATCCGTATCGCAGGAGGTCGAATTTTTGGAAAAACGACATACAGTAGAAAGAAAATTCCACTGCTGGAGGCCTCTCGCTGCTAGCAGTGAAAAGGGTAAATTTTGGACATACGAACCACCGGAAATGTAAGGCTCACAATGTGAAAATAGAAGCCAACATTAAGCAACATCGTTAAAACGTTTGAGAGTGCTCATATCGCGAGCTTAAAGCGCGATACAGGTAACCATATTTGCTACAAATGAAGAATTTCTAGGTCTACTTCGAAGAGCTAATCGAAAACACACCACAGCAACTCCGACGAATCGCAGATTTCGTAAAGCTGCCCAACATTAGGAGTTCACGTGATCGATTTATCGAGGAAGCGGTTCTTAAGGTGAGTCAGTTCTGTTGAATGCTAATTCTACGTTCGAAGACATTAGAGAGCAAGATCGCCCCTCGCCCAAAGTTAACGAAAGCTTCCACCGCTCCGGAGTCAGCTACGCTGGTATCAGACTTGCACGGGTAGGTGGAAACACTGACGTGAACGTCGGCTGGCGCTTGCAAACCATTCCGTAGGCCAAATATGGCTTCATCAAGCCTCTGCGGTTTGACTGAAGTGCGTTCATAGGCGACTAGTCAACGCCGACTACTTTACGTTTATTTTACCCCAAGGTTACCCTTTCAACCCTGGAGCCCCGTGAACACACAAAGTCCCTCGCGGTTCTGATCTCACCTACTGTTCTCACAGGTTGCTCACCTAAAGGAGCAGAACGTCCAGCGGCAATGGATTGAAGAGATGCCTGCCGCAGTCCGCGCTGCAGCTGAACAACATGCTCCAATGCTGAAAGTTCTCGGTTATCAGTCAGACGGAACGCTTGTGGTGAAAGGTGAGGACTGAGTTCACTGAAATCCCACTTTATTTTCTCCAGATTAATATTTGACCATTTCAAGACAATCCATATAATTTGGAATATGCGGACAACTCCGCGAAGCATATCGGGCCCAGTGGTAGTCAAACTACGATGTAGTGCATCTGGCATATTGCTTAAACAAATGGTTCGGTATGAAAAACAACAATAGTGATACATGATTAGGTGATTACATTTTATAATGAAATAAATATTCATCTCCTGCAGGTTGAGCATTTTAAACATAAGTAAATTGACCTTGCCGTATTACCATGCAAAGCATTGTGATTAATCTCCTTCACAATGAATATACTTTGTCACCTTGAAAATACGTTCCTACAAGGTCTCCTCAAAGGAGAAAGGATTGACGCATTCAAATAGATGGCTCTTATGATTGGGGAGATCGGCCGAGAGGTTAGGTGCTTACGCGATCTCGATGATCATAGTTCAATCCTGTTCCATGCATCGTCCCCTTGTCCAAAAATTACAGAAAAGAGAATCAGTACTACCGACAAACCAAGGACGACAGATCGTCTGATGGAGGAAAACTGTCTGAACTACAAGGCTGATCGGTTATTGCATGGAAGAAGGCAGAGCACAGGACCCACAATCGTGGACAACATGGCTAACCCTATACGGAGTTCTGGAACAGAGAAAGGATAGCACTATGAACAAGGACCTCAGTGAATTCGTCGCTGCCTTCAATACTTAACCCATATATCGTGCTTGGATCAACAGAAGTGAACGATAGAGTTTATTTACATTTACTTGCAGGCACAAACAAACAAACAATGAATAAAACTAATCGGAATCGACCAGAAGAAAAACACCGAAATATAAAACGTTTCGTCTTTAGCAGTCGTTAATAACAACAAACATGAGAGTAGTTTTTGTGGGGGGACAGGTGAAAACGATAATCTAGACAATATTCAACGAGTAGATGGTCACGCCCAGTACAAACCGAACATCTAGAGGAAACACTAACCATGCACAGAGAAACACTCTCAGTCGTTGGAACTTTTTTCAAATAGTTAAGAGAATAAAACAACGGCAAACCTGTGTAGAATAGAACACAAAGACAAGGCGGAATTGAGAAAATAGATGAAAAAGAAACGAAGCGAGAAATTCAACACACTGCCAATTCCATCTATGAAATCGCCAACTCTCCGTCTCGTACTTCTTTCAAACTCAGAATCTCCAATCTTCCATGACCCCTGCTCTCATTGCGAACGAGCTCGTCGGTTGCACGGAAACTGCCGGGCTCTATCAGGCCGACCTAAATCCACATTGTTCGAGAAGAAAAGTAGAACAAAGACTCTTGGGCAGTCCTTATATATCAAAGTGGGGCTTTATCGGGAGATTCGGAGGAATCGTCCTTCATATGTCCCCTGGCAAGTCAGAGTCTGGGAAAATCTAGGCGCAGCTAACGGGTTCTTTGAAGTTAACCAATTGGGGCCAAGTGATCCTAAATACACAGTGTGTCAGGCCAATCCCACTGCGCTGGCTTCAATTCAATTCAATCTATTCAATACAACAGAGCAAAAAAAGATCTGTGTTCAACTACAGGCAGGAACTTTGCAGACAAATGAAAGTGGAGATTCATCGGAACACGAATGCGTTGACGCATCATGGGCCGGAGCTGATAAACACCAACCACTTCAATTTTAAATGACCTTTACTGTGACAAATTGAAGGGGGCGCGTGGCGCAGTGGTAAGAAACGTTAGTGACACCCGCACGGTCGAGCGATCGACACCGGCTGACCCGGGCTTCCATCACTCCGGTGTCGGGTGAAATGGTACCAAAACTGTCTGGAAAGGTAACTACACTCTCTTGGTATAGCGGCTGCCCCCCATTCCATTGTATGCTGATCACACCTTTACGTTTACGCTGAATGGACTGAGAGACGGTGACTTACCATCTCCAATCCTCCTTCAGCCCAGTCCTCCATTTCCAGCTCGGAAAACAAAGCCTTCAGACGGCTGTGTGTGATTTTGGCTTCGTGTGATGGCATCGCGACACGAATCCTCATTTTCGCACGTTCCAGACGAATAGCTTCACGAAGTTTCGGAATAGCTTCTAGTGCCTTAACTGGTTTATCGTCCATACTGATCAATTTCTTAGGTAAACAAAAATTGTGGATATAAGTCAACAGCAGCACACGTCAAAATGGCTAAAACAGGAAAATCAATCATAATAAATTGATAAACTACCTGTTGTTTTGCATTTTTGTTCGGTTTCAGAGAGAAATGCATTTCATGCAGCGCTTTGTCAATCACCGACGGAGGTATAGGACGTTTCGTCTCAGGATTTACAACCATTGACGCAATCAGCTGAGATACCTATAAAAGTGTTATTCTCGGAATGGTGCCGTACACCAAGCAAAGGAGAAAAGCCTCGATCTGACCTCCTTGAACGATTGATCTGTTGCCGCCTGACGCTCCTTGTCAGACACTTGTAAATCACCTTTTTCAAGAATCTATAAATAAACCGTCTTACACGATACAAAGGCACTAAATAGACACCTCTGAACATTTCTTGAACAACCGTCCACAAATTCACATTGAATACAACAGCGCCTATACTTACAATTTTACAAATCTCCAACTGGTCCTCTGTGCCGAAAGCAGCTGATAACTCCTCTCTCTTCGCTAGTTGCCCCTTGGACACATTGGTGAATACCGTATGGGTTTGCAGTACCTCGTCAATGTCCTTTTCTCTATAAAAATCATCGGAATGAAATTTGTTTGCAAACGTCAATAAGGAAACAAACACGAGACAAACACACTTTTCATCATAGAACTTTTTCTCGAACTCACGTCTTATTCCTCCAGTTGACGACTTTATTCTTATAACATGCAATCTCAAATCGCTTCCCCATCTTCTTCATTCGCACAACAGCGACATTTGTAAGCAGTTTCTGATTTGTCGGCGTTTTTATGTTTTTTGACATCTAAAAAAGGAATTATGTCTCAGTGAAGCTAAAAATAAAATCATGAGAATGATGAACCACGTGCAAAAAACAATGACTGATACGAGTTAACAAGAAATAAACGTTACAGACACGCTTTCTTCAAAAAGAAGAGCACTTGAGTTGTCTGAGCCTCATCGACTTACGTTATTTGAAGTAAATCTACTGCAATTCTGTAAAAAAAAAAACAAGAAAACCACCTACACCCTTCATCCTTAGATAGTATTGCACCTTCTCAATCCTGTACCTTTTCGAACGAGATGTTCTGCCAATTCCTCCTTTTCCTCAGTAGAACTGCTGATAGATAAAGTTTCAGTGAGCAATGAATCGGCTTTATTATGAATGGCTTCATGATCACTGATATCGACTACTCTTCTAAGGAACAACATTTCCTGTTAGAAACTACATCACCAAGATTTAAGTCCGTTTAGTGTAGAAAGAAACAGATAGACCTGAAGTGCACTGGCACCTTGATATACCTTTCTCCATAGCTGTCAGGTATGGTCGTTAGTTTCGTAATTCTGAAGGAGCCCAAAAATTGTTGTTCTCTTGTGTGCTGGCGTGAGGAGTCCAATTCTTATCCTATGTGAAAGATGGAGTCGAAATCAAAACCACTATTCCTCATCGCGTCAGTGCAAATTACAGCGATAGCGTGATGCGGTACCCAATTTCATGGGTGCGCCATGCAGGTGAATAGATTCAATGCTGTGGTCATCGATAACTAGCTGTGCTCCCACATGCCAGAACCCCTCGGCCCCTGCAACAGGAGCAGGATCAAGGGAATATCCGGTGCGACCGATGTCCGACCACCTCAACCTTGAATAAACATCTATGGAGCACACGTATCTCTCTCTCTATATATATAGAGTCACGAATTAATGGCAGAAACACCGACCATCACAAAATGGATGAAAACTTGCAGGCAAGTTTGGATGGGTGTTGCAAGTTTTCCTTTCCGACGAATATACAAGTGTGAGCACAGGCAGATAGTTCAACGTCGCAGGGTATCGTCATACGGGTGTGCAGCTCGTCCAACGAATTGAACTTAACATTCCACTCTCGCTGGACTAATCACCCTTATCAGTAGAAGTCACGGCTACGCCACGACATATTCACCTCTTCGCGAACTCGTGAAGACAACGGACCTCACAATGAGCCATCGGTCCCCGCACGGGCCAACCACGCCGCCAGCTTGGTGGTCCCAATAGGACCACGTTACTTTAGGGATCACTAAATTTGAGGGCGCACTGAAACCGCACAGCCCAGCGATCGATCCTTGTCTCTTCGATTCTGAGCTGGACGCGAATGCGGCGGCACGTCCGTAGGGACTGATCAACGCCGACACCTTTACTTTTTACTTTTATACTAGTTGGGGACCCACATTTGGAATGAAGGAAGCGTTTTCACCTTTCAATGAACACAGTAGACCTTATTACCATGATGTTCAAGGCTTACACATTCGAACGAGCAGCCGTCGGGTGAATCACCGTGGTAGGGGTTTCGCTGTCAACATTAGCAACTAACGCCCATCGCGATGACTGTAGATTGGGGACTAATGGCGTGAAAGCCCAACAGAAGAGCGCAGGGTTTTCACTCACGTTCATCTGAAGCGTGGAGGAATCGTTACAATAAATCCTCCCGAACTAGCGTAGAAAAGCTCAACCAATATTACCACGCCGTATTCGTCCAGCGGTGAAAGAGCAATGCATCGAGGAAGGGGGGCGACACAAACATCTTCCCAGCACGACGTCTGTAGCACTGCGAGCATTAATTCACGCTTACCACTCGCCAG
The DNA here is from genome assembly GCA_030553155.1 of Nippostrongylus brasiliensis. NCBI lineage: Eukaryota > Metazoa > Nematoda > Chromadorea > Rhabditida > Heligmosomidae > Nippostrongylus > Nippostrongylus brasiliensis. The sequence continues at coordinate 15,871,134 of CP130734.1, read as the reverse complement.
GAAACAAACAAAACATAGATTCATTGATATTCGGCAGCGCAGAGCTTGTTTGCCACGGTTCGACGGACGTCTGGATGATTTCTCACGAGGTGTTCTTGTGACTGTTTCAACGAATTGGCCATCTAGAACACGTGTTATGAAGACTGGTTTCGAACCTTTCTTTTTTTCGACGAAACTAGAACCACGTGCCACGGATAGAACATCTAAGAGGATCAAAGTCTCGCTGCATAGGCGGTTTTTGAAGGTTAGCAACAGTTTTGGAGGGCCTGCGTCGTTCAGTGATACGAAGCACTACTGACACCCGCATGGTCGAGTGATCTATTCCCGGCCGGGCTAACCAAGCCTTCCTTCCTTCCGGGGTCGGGTAAATTGGTACCAGACTTGTCTGGGAAGGTAAAGACACTGATCTGGTATAGCGGCTGGCCCCCGCATGTCATTGTATCGGCAAAATATACCCGAGAATAAACCCCGGTCGGCGCGATTCGCATTCATGAACGCGCCGCTGAGTGGAATAGACTCGCGATATCCCCCAAATAACCTCCGCGGCGCGTTTATGAATGTGAATAAGCGCGCCGACCGGGGTTTATTCTCAGGTATATTGTGCCGATACCCGTCATGAATTTTGGCCCAAAGGGCGCGCGTTGTGCAGTGGTAAGAGGAGCGGCGGTCGATCGATCCTCGTCCGGGCCAACCAAGCGTTCCATCCCTCTGGGGTCGTGTAAATTGGTACCAGACTTGTCTGGGAAGATTGAGACAGTGAATCGGCCAGGCAAGTCATTGTATAGGCCAAATACGCATTCACCAAGCCTCTACGATTCTGAATTGAACACGAATGCGGCGGCGCGTCCTCGGGGGACTGATCAACGCCGGGACCTTTACCTTTACCTTTTACCTAGCACTATCAGGGGCCGTATGTTCGTCTCTCCCCAAGTTTTGAGTGGGCGGGGCAAGGAGAGGAGCCAGCGAGTAAGAGCACAGGCTACACGGGCAGCTTCAGCTCGAAACTCGTAACTCGAATAACTCGAAAAAACCCGGGGATACAAATAGAATATCACGCTAAATACGATAATAGAAAAACTAGAATCTAGGGAATAGAGGTCGGAAGAGCAAACGTGGAGGAGTCTAATTTATTTTAATATTTCAATTTCGTCACTTCACTACTGAAGAATATAAAGTATGGTAGTAGCACTTGCTAAATAGTACTACTGTCCTCACTTTAGATTACTTCTTTATATTATTCTCCAAAAGTTGAGAGTAGGTCAGCCTTCGAAAGAATATTCAACTCTGTAATACTACAGTGAGGAGGATCTGTGGATTCAAACACAATATGAATTTCGATGGGCAAGCGAACTTGTCCGCTATGGTATGAGACTGCCAAATTACATTGCAACCACCTAGCAATAGAGTTCTCGCACCAGCATTAAACAAAAATATAGGTAGAAATGAAAGGAAGTGACACAAATTTACATTTTGTTTATGCAAGATAACAGTATTGCAGTCGGACCTCTACCGACCATTGCACAACGCAAAACAAACGATATTTACAAATTCATTCAAATACACTGTATGAAGCAAATGAAAAACAAATACATTGGTCACTCCTAAAGCTTTTGTAGACTATAATCATTACAAGTGCACATACGGAAATATTTCGCACCACAATTGTTCGTCTCCCATTCAAATAATCAAATTCAGTTTTACACAGCTTTCTTAATAGCTTTGTGCTACCCATAATTTTTCTTTACACTTCAAATATAACAGATGCACGGACTAAAATATACATACAACGAGGTTGGCATTGATTAGATATGAACGACTAACTGGAAATACATTTTCGCAAAAACATTCTACCACGTACTCTACGGTTGAATTTGATTCGACACAAATGAATAACATTAGTGGAATAGCAGATGATCGATATTCTGACACAACAGAAGGCTTTCCAATTATTATTGTAATACTTAACGAACCATGACTACATCAGCATCGTACACAGCCACACTTTCCAGATGTTGCGATGAATTTATTTCGTTTCTCACAGCTGTTAATAACCGCAACTGATTAATTCAAAACTGATGAGCTCAAAACCTGCAAATTTCCTGCTGGCTCCCTTCAAGCCATACCCAATAGTCAAGCCGGCACGGGAATTCGGAGATCTTGAAACTTTGCCGTTGCTTACGACGGACAGATAACTGAACGTCCCTTTCTCGCCCGTTTGAATCAAGAATTTTGATGTTTACTCGATTCAGCTTTTGAACAGAAGCGTCTGCATTCACACTTATTTCTCGTGGTTTTCAATTCGAAGGAAACTTAGTGCAAAATAACTACTAGTAAATTAATTGAAAACAAGAAAGCATTGAAAACGTAGGGAATGAGAAATCAGGAATAGCTAGAACTCTCTCCTCCGCAGAAGCGTTCAGCGAAAGGAGAGAATGAGGCCAACAATCCCTTCGCTTTGAAATACAAACGGGACCCTTACACATCGGATACAGCGGCCTAATCGTGAGTGTCAGAGCTGATTATAAAAACTTGCAGCAGTCACTTCTAACAAAGTGGCTAATAGCGCGAAGAACATTACAGATACCTGTCAACATGAAAAAGCAATACCGTCGCCGTCGCGCTTGATAACTATGGATATGACTTCTTTTTGAGAGAAAAAAGTCACGATGAACATGAAAAAGCTAATCTGGTAACATTAGCTGAACTTTAGGAAGGGTTTGAAGTTCCAGCACGTATTCGGTTAACCGTGAGCCATCAACTGGCCGCTTGATTAAGCGCCAATGCAAGCCAAGCTTATGATAGAGGCAAATGTTCTCGTGATCCAAAGTCTTCTCCACAGCAGTCACTGTCTGTAAACTACCTTTTTAAATTCCTAGAATACAAAGAAAATCAGAAAGAAACCAAAACCAATAAACAAACAACTAACCCTCCTATTAAGGCAAACAACGGGAAACAATGAGCAGCCGAACGAACAGCAACAAAATAACAAACCGCACAATAACCACCGACTGAAAGCCATGAAATATCGTGAAGGAATCAAAAGCGAGAAATTGTGTGAGAAAACCTCACCTAGACATCTGTACGTGCCGCTTCAGCACATTGTTTATTCGTCCTAGCGTATCAGATAGCTCTTCGGGAGCGACTCGTCCAATTAATTCGCTGGGAAATTCAGTATCAAACCGCGAGTTCAAGCCAAACCTAAACTGGACAGAACTAACTTCATCGTTACACAATATAATCCACACCTCGAAATCCACATTCGCAGTCAAGAACTTGAAATTGTTCATAAAAAATAGCAATTAGTTATACATGGTCAATTTAAGTCAGTCCTCTATAGATGAGAGAGAAGTTTGAAACGGAACTGCGACTGTACCACCACTTAACGTTTCCGTCCATCAGCTTGAACTGGGAACTTGTATAGAGAAACTGCCTTCACAAATCGATCATTAATAGTCCACTTCATTTAAAGTTGTCGCCTCACTGTGAGACTCGTTTTTCTTCTTGCATTTTCCATGACGAAGCACTATTGGTTAAAGTAACTAAAGCATCAATTTTCAGTGTTTTTTTCGCTTCCACACTTAAGCGTCGACTGAAACAAGTTGCTTAGCGAGGTATAGGAAATATCTAATTTAAAAAAACATACCAAATGTAACAAGAACGCGAAAAAAATAGGTTAGAGGCGCAGTTAGCAAAAGATTGAGCCCAAGAACGGACTTTCAGAAGAAAACTCGTTGAATCTTCTACTGGGGTTTTTTCTTGCTGATAACATATATGATCCCAAATTCCCGTAGCTTTTTTCGTAAATTTGGAGTTGGACGGTACAGGTGAGCAAAGATGGTGGTGCGGGAGTCACCAATTTCGTTGAAATCTTATTTATGTGTGGTTATTAGGGGAGTTAATCACGAATTTTCACACTAGATTATCCGCAAATTGCAATTCCGGCCGAGGACCACCCAGATGGTTAACTAAAACGATCGAGTAACAGCGGTTTGATGAGGCAACCGGAGGCCTCGTTTACAAAAACCGACACATTTCCATCCAGGTTCAGTTGATAGCAAGCAGTGAAATAATTTGCCAGGCTAACTAGTGGTGTTTCATCGCTTTCCTTACTATTACGGGGTATCCTACAAATCACAGCAACGCCCCTCTAGTTTTTCCCCTAGCAATTTCGGTCGATTTGCATACATAACGCAACAAGTTAGTCTAAGTGTCTACGTGGCCATTCACTTGCTCTCGAAATCCCTTCAGTTTAAAGAATCAGATTTTCAGGCAGCACTGGCTTTGTTTACGGCGAGTAAATTGATAGGTAACCAGTTTTCGACCACCAAATCATTCGTCTAGAGCAAAGTTCAAATGCTATTGAAATGAGCTGCAGATTGTGACACTTCTTTTACTGCTTCTCCTTCTCAACTCCAATATCCGATACAATGAGGATTGAAATATGACTACGTGGAAAACTACGATTAAGAAGTAATTTATAACCACCTTTTCCATGGTAGCGATGTCGACCTTCTTTGATCAACAACACTACTTGCCTACAATAGTGGGATTTGGAAGCTGCTATCTTATTCTTAATAAGCCGAAATGGCAAACAGCGCTAAGTTTAGTGAAATTGCTCAAAATTAGGCAAAAATAAAGCGAGGTTCAGTTCCACTTCGCGTGTTGCTTCCATGCATAGAATGTAGCTTTCTTGAAAACTGCATGCAGTTTTTGAAACAAAACAGGTGGTTGCAGAGATATTTCTCTGAGCGGCAATACTATATGTACAAACGCCGACATCCTCATTAACCAAAAAAGGTAAAAAAGGGAATTCGTAGAAGACAATGAAGAAGTGTCAACGAAGGTAGACTCACATGGTAATGTGCCCCACACCCCGAATAGTGATCGGGGGTTTCGTTGGTGGCACTTGCACCTCATCGTCGCTGCTGGATATTACGTCTATTTCATCTGACACACGTGAACGTCGTGACATTCCACGCTGAAAATTCGATATTCATCCAACTCATTCTATAATTTGGCCTTTATACAAGCATCCTCGGCCCGAAGGAAAACTAGGTGAGCCTTTTATAACATGAAATATTTTTAGTACCCGTGATTTACAACTCATAGGTGAGACTCATTTCATTTTTTCTTCCTCTTCAACAACATTTGAAAAAGGTGGTTCCAGAGGTTTCCTTTGAATGAGTTCATGGTCTCAATCTTCCATCAGCAGCACCTCACCCGTACAAGTGTCACAGGTCAGTTTACACCCACAGCATGGTTCTCAATTGACCACTCCCTTTGATGAGACAGCATTGTGCATGGAACGAATAGCTTGTGGCCGGATCTTCATTGTACATCTGACATACAATATAATATAAGAAATCGTGCTCTTCAAATATGACATCCAGTTCTTCACGTTCAATGCACGGCGAAAGTTCCTGCCAACCTTTACCCAGGCCCGCAAAGTTAACACATTCTTAGATGGTATATAGCTGGTATAGGTAAGGTAAGAACTTACCAGGAACGATGCGGAAGACGTCACCCCGCTAGCAGAAGGCCCGGCACACACGTATCGACCGCGCGAACGTCGACTGAATCGCCGGCGACCGACGGCGCCCCGCCCCCTGCCGGCTGAGTATTCGACGCGGTCCGCCCGCAGCTGAGAATTTATACTTCCATCCCCTTGCAGCAATGCAGCAGCTGTTCAGCACATTCCAAAAATCACGTTACCATTTAAATCTGTCCATTGTGTGAAGAAATGGTGTTTGAGCGAGTAGGTTATCAAATATTAATTCGACCTTCGGAGCTCCGACAGAAGTTGCATTCATTCATACTTTGATCTGCGTGTAAATTACGGAGTCCGATAAGGGTGGAGTTGTAGACTTGTGTTGTTGGTTACTTTTTTAACGAATCCTACGGTTCCCTTGTCAAAATATTACCAAAGAGAACGACGGACATTGACGAAACGTGAGGAAGGTGCTGTAATGATTTGCATTGATTATTATCATTTTCTTTTAATTCGAAGTGTATTGACTAAAAAGCAATGAGCTGAATCCCATGGTTGTCTGAAGCTCGGTGGTTTGAGGCTAGCAGCTAAACGACGTTACTCCACTTGCTGCACTCCACTGTTCGAAGAAATTTTTTTCAAGCTATCCAATTTTTATTTTTCAGCCGAACCCGTCGCAATTGAAGGTTATTTGAGGTGCCCATCACGATTATGGTGGTTGTGAGCTTTTTGAACATCGAGGGGTGACCACCCGTATCGTCCAAGAGGTGATGGGGTTAAAATTTCAAATACAACTCAAAATTCGTCCAGGTAGGTTTTTTGCTGCTGATCGCGATTATGACGTTATTTTTTCGAATTTGGACCGGCGTTACAAGCAGGTACATGTGGGCCATAATGGGTGTGAAAGCCGAATTGGGCGTGCAGAATTACCTGCGTGATAGTGCCGAAATCAGTTTAAATCAGCGAAAAAGGCATCGGATTCGTAATCAGCATCCCAAATATCTTACATAGACAGAGTTTTGGCCAAACAAGTGATTTTGAGCTGATCACCCAATTTGACGATATGGGTGGTCCTCGACCGAAATTCAAAAATCACGTCAGAATCGCGATCTGCATGCAAAATAAGCACATTAGACGAAGTTTCAACGAAGTCGCTGAGCTGGACCACCCTGCTTGTCGCGATGCATGATTATCACCCCAGCGAACTTCCCTAGGAGAAGTTCAAACAGGATTGAGAAAAAAATTTACTTCCACCGCTGGAGGGCAATAAGTGGAGAATAGCGCCTTTTAATGATAGTCAATTTGCATTTTCCACCTCTTAATATTCCGCTCCGATGTATCAGTTTTGTAGCCGATTTACTTATCATATTTATTAAATAGCTGCTGAATTTTATATGTGACGATTTTCTGCTTTTTCGTCGTTCTTCTCCTGTTTGGGAAGTTACAGCACCGTGATTGATTCCGTTTTTAGGCAGGAAGAATAAAGGATCCATAGCCACATTAAGCAGCTGATTTTATGGACCTAAATTTCCGCGTAAGTTTTTTCTGCCGTTAGCGGTTTTCCGAAATTACTTTCCGCGATAGGCGTCATTCTTTCAGTTCTCTAACCTTATTGGTTCTGTATATCGTAATGGTGACGTGATCTTCTCACCCGATGGAAACTCGGTGATCAGTCCCATAGGGAATAAAATTTCGATTTTTGACTTGAAGAAGTAAGTTCCCATTCTCCAAATTCTTTGTTTATTCTTTCGTTATTCTCTTGAATACTTGTTTGTTTTCTTCGTGTTGACTGTCAAAATCAATGTGTAGTTGCAATGCAGAATATCGTATTCGCTAAATTAGCTGGTGACCGTGCTATAGAAGCGTCATTTGTTTCCGTTCTAATTAACGCCGCTGCTATTCCCTTTTAAAGGAATAATTTCAGAACTAGACCCTGTCCTAGTCCAAGCTCAAAAGTGCAAAAAGGATTGAAGGTAGTGGATACTGAAAATTTTCTGGCAGCTAGAGTCTGAATGGTGGGATAATATATCTGAAATGAATAAGCTAGGGATAATTCGATGCAGGAAGGGAATACAAACAGAGGAGTTTGAGCAGATCTGAGGGAGAAGGAGACACAAATGCTAATAGTGTGCTTAAAAACCAAGGGTGTGTGTTGAAATGTAACTCAATACCCTTTATTTTGCATGCGACTGTGATAGGATCGCAAAGTCCTGCTAATCCAACCGTATTTTTCTTTATTATTTACTTTCCTTTTTCCTTTATTTCCTTCATTATTTTCTTTTTTTCAAGTTTATTTTCAGTAATGTATCAAGAACTCTCTGCTTCGATTGTATATATAATATTGTGGCTGTGGCGTTGAATAGCACTGGATCGCATATGCTCGTATCCAATGAAGGTTTGTTCTCGAGTTTGCTATCCGCATTCTTTTCTTTTCTTTTTGAATTCTCCATCTTCTAGGTGGGCATGTTCTTTATATTAACATGAGCACTGAGACGGTAATATTCAAGTTTCGTGCCAACAGAACTGTGCGTGCGTTGCAGTTTTCTCCCGATCGCAAGTAAGTTCATGTATTTGGATCAAAGTTTTTGTAGAATTCAGTTTATTTGGGTATGTGGTGGGAAATTGAATTGTAAGAATTGTTTTGATAACTCTGTGGATGATTTGTTTCAGCTTTATCGCGATCTGTCGTGACATGGACTTGCAAATTCAAGAGATTGGCAAACAGTCTGCCTCAGTGTACTATCCGTTTCACCTTTCCAAAACCTACAAACTTTCTTCTGATACACTGAATTGTGTTGCTTGGTCTAGTGACGGATGGTAAGCGTATTTTTTGCGTTTCTTTGAATTCCTCTGATTTTGCTCGTTTCTTTTCAGCCTTCTAGCAGCCGGAGGAGAGGATCACATTGTCCGAGTTGTTGGCGCACGTGACTATCGCAATCTCTACATCCATGCGCTTGCTGCTCACAAAGGGGCCATTGTGACTTGTCATTTTATGGGTGAAAACTATGACGTAAGTAATTGAAGTTCTGGTTCAATTGAAGATACTTGATGTTGATGTTTAAGTTAATAACTGTATGCAAACGAGGAATCGCTAACGTTTGGACGGCTTCGATTCAGCCAGGAGATCTTGTTGAAGGTAACTCGCCCAATGTTCTTTAAGAAATTGACCAGTGGGGATTGTAAAGTACTATGAAGAAGGCATGGTTGCCTTAACCCATTGACGACCGTGTGTCCCACTGGCGGGACACAACGCACGGACTTTGGGAGCGCGCGGTCGTCAATGGGTTATGCCAGTCGAAAATAAAAGCTATTCAGGAGTGTGGACAAAACCCGACGATGACATGGAGAGTGAAGATGAGGCGGTCACAAGGCTTCATTTCGACAAAACAAAGAGGTAGTATTTGGCTTTCTGGCTCTGGCTTCTTTGGCAAATATGATACAATTCTCTGTTCCCTGCTCTTCCAGTCATTTCTTGCCAAGTCGAAATTCGTTTTGAAAAGGTCTTCCGTATGGATACAAGCCTTGCAGTTAGATTGAAAGCAAACAGACATCGAATTTCTTTCAACTTTCTGAGTGGCGAATCCGCCACAACATTGCACCGTTACGATCACCGTGGATCACTTCATCCATCTTACTTCTACTTTTGGGCCTGGGGCAGTGGTAAGTGGCGCTTCTGACACCCGCACGATCGAGCGATTTATTCCGGCCGGAGCTAACCAAGACTTCCATCCTTGCGGGGTCGGTTGAATTAGTACCAGACTTGTCATGGAGGCTAAAGACACTGACTTGGTATAGCGGTTGACCCCCACAAGCCGTTGTATAGGCCAAATGCGCATTCACCATACCTCTACAACGGGGAACACGTCCGTAGGGTAGTGATCAACGCCGACACCTTTACCTTTAACTCTAAGTAGGCTCGTTTACTTGATAACTCTCCGTCGAAGCACTTTTGCCATCTGTTCATCCTTTGGAGACCAATCAGATGGTCAAACTCACTTAGACGCTGTAAAAACGCTAGAAGTTTGTTTACTTTTCTATTTGATGGAATTTGGAGGCTCTTTTTAACGCTCAAAGAGTCGAAGCATCAATTTTCCTAGAGAAGAGGAAACGGTTGAACTACCACGAGCGTTTTTGAAACCACTTCCAAAACGTGAGTACTTTCAAAGATCAGAATGTTCAGGTATTCTCTTCTGGAGTCGTCCGGCAGTGGAAAATCAGGCATAGATGTGACGTCGTGTCAATTTCATTCGAAGTCTAGTATCCTGGTAACGGCGTACTCAAATGGAGTTTTTGTTCTCCATGAGATCCCGTCGTTTGCTTTGATACACAATTTACGGTTAGTCTCTTCAATATGCCTAATTATCTTAATTGCCCTAATAGAATGTCACCAACAATCACGGGTTCTGCTCATATTAATAAACAAGTGGTAATGTGGATTACGTATACTTCTCTTTTCAGGGTGTCGGAGATGCAAATAACGAGCGTAGCCATAAATAACACGGGTGACTGGCTGGCTTTGGGATGTGGCAAAGGATCAGCGGCCCAATTAGTTGTTAGTTTTAACAAGACAGCGTACTGTTTTGTTTTTATTTGTATATTTCTTGAACTTTATTTAACATAATTTATTCTCTTGTTCATTCATTAAGTTAGTTAAGTTGCTTTTAATTAATCTGTGGATTAATAAGTCTTCACTCCATTTGACAGAAGTTATTCCATAAGAATTCAGGTATGGGAATGGCAGTCAGAAACGTACGTGTTGAAACAGCAGTCCCATTCGCAACGCATTGTGACGTCTCAGTTCTCTCCTGACGGCTCATTGATTGCCACAGGCGCTGAAGATGGCAAGGTGAAAAAACTTTCAGTTTTAATGGGAATCTGTTATAAAGTACTTGGTAGACGTTATAAGCTTAATTTGATTCAGGTTAAAATTTGGAATGGTCTCACAGCGTTTTGTACGGTAACATTCGACGAACATACGTCGGCTGTGACCGCAGTTTGCTGGACTCAGAGCGGAAAGGCGATTTTAAGTGCTTCTCTTGACGGAACAGTCAGGGCACATGATCTCAAAAGGTAAGCTTTAATTTTTTTTTTAAAGTTTTCGGTAGCGTCCAGGTTTTCTTTCTTTTTATTTCATATAAATGCAGTGCAAAATTGCTTCTAAAAATCAGTATGTTGTATTTACGTGCAGCGCCTACACATCGTTTGGAACTATCATCAATTTTGGGGTTGCACTCTCTTTCTGGGTCCGGATTCATGAATGGTATACCCAAAATAATCCTTGCGGTGTGCGCCAAGTGGTGTGTAGCCGAGTTCACTGAGATTGTGACGATGTTTTGGTTGCGAGGATCTAGACACTCTGAATGGCTTGCAAACGTTGATTCATCAACGCGCTCTCGAGTTCATTTGGAGATTGTACGGGGTACTATCTATCTCATTTGCGCAGTGGAGGCTATTACTAGTAGCGGCGTATAGACCCCAGGTATCTTCCAAATGATCTTTAGAGCGCATTGATGAATCGCCATTTGAGGTGTAACTCGGGTATACCGTCCACGGCACCGGGTGCTAGTTATTAAAAATGTTCAAGAAAAGCTTCGGGTTACGATTTCGCCCGCTTATGTCGAAAGCTCGCCGCTTTCCGACAAAAGCTAGGACGTACCATTTCTTCCTTCAATGCTCGTTCATCGCTTCGTATTTTTGTTTTGAAATCTGACCCCTGCCCTGTTCGTGTTGCTCTAAAGGAATGCTTTCAGGTATCGCAATTTCCGCACATTAGTTTGTCCAGAACCGACTCAGTTGGGAAGTTTGGCCGTTCATCAGTCTGGAGATATCGTCGCTGCCGGTGCAAAAGAGCTGTTTACTGTAAGTATGCGATGATCTCCTGCGGATTTTATACCGAGAATGGCTTCATTTTCACTCTCCGGCTTGTATCGTGATTTTATCGACATCTGTGCTCTAATGTCTCTTATTATGAGGGCTTTCTTCTCAGATATTCATTTGGAGCATGGAAAACGGGTCGCTGTTGGATGTGTTGAGCGGTCATCAGTCCAACATTGCCGGTATCAGCATTCACGGAAATGTGCTGGCTAGTGTGTCGTGGGATCGTACGTTGAAGTTAGTTTTAAGCATGAATTATTCATATCGTTCAGCAGGAAGCTAACCTCTAAAGAAGGAAGTGATTCAAAAGAAAAGGTGTGGATTGTAGAAAATCAACGTCACTCATCCCGTAGCTAATAATTTCTGTAATTCTTTGATGTCAGCGCTTCTTCTCTTCTTACACTGCGCCACGGACAGTTTCCCTGCATACTCCTGACTAGTATTTCCACATTGGGCGCGCGTGGTGCAGTGGTACTAGACGCTACTGACACGGTACAATCGAGCGATCGATCTCCGCCAGTGCCAACCAATTCTTCTACCCCTCCGGGGCTGGGTACACTGGTACCAGATTTTTCTGGGAAGGTAAAGACACTGACTTGACACAGCAGTTTGCACGCGCAAGTCGTTGTATAGGCCCATTCACTATGCCTTCAGTACTCTGAATGAAACATGAATGCGGCGGCACGTTCAAAGGGGCTGATCAACGCCGACACATTTACCTTTGCCCTTACGTTTACAAAGGTAGCGTACATTTGTTCTGCAGGATTCCAAAATCCCTTGGTTTGGTAAGGAATAAACGATTCTTGTTTCGAAGAGCTCCCTATTTCCTTCACTAGATTGGGTATTTTTACAGTAATAAGGTTTTAGAGAGTGACCCGCAATTTGTCTTTTTAATATACTCGCAAGAGGTGCTGCAGGACTGCTGCTTTAGGATGTGGAACATTGTTGATTCAACGTGCGAGACGACTGAACTTCCACAAGAAGGACTCGCAGTCTCCTTTTCACAGTGCGGACAGCTGGTGGCCGTACTTACGGTTGACTCGAATATCACGCTCTATCACGCAAAAGATGTACGTTATTCAGTTGACCTCTTGCATGGCAACTAACTTTTTTTCGCGTTCTATTATTATGGCGTTATTTTAAGGCATATAATTTAGAAAAGCTTTCATCATTCTGAACCATTCGATTCAGCAGGGCGCACGGGGTGAAGCTAAAAGGTGCCACGATCAATCCTCGTTATATGCCCTAATCCTTCCATAATTTTAAGGATTAAGTAAAATGGTTCCATACCTACCAAGCCCTGACCTCTTTCGTTTCCTTATTCGGTTTCAGATGAGTGGAGAATCTGAGAAGTACAGAGGTGCATATTTCAGATGGCATTCGTTGGGTCAATTGACGCCCGTTTGGACCTGGATCCATCCAGAGGCCAGGCCGACACAATCACAAGGCAGAATGCTGCAAAGAGCAAGTACGTTTCACAGTTCTACACGGAAACGTGAAAGAGGGACTTTTGAATCTGAGTGATCGTTGAATCTCATTTTTCTTTTCAATTCAGATCTTTCACCTGTATGCAGTTTTCACCGGATAGTTCCCTTCTGCTGCTCGGCGGTGAATCCAACATTTTCTGCGTGTATTCTGTGGCCGATCGAATGCTGATGAAGAAGTTCACGATAACTGAAAATCGCAGTTTAGACGGTGTTGTGGTAAGCTAGCTAGTGTTCTTTGCGGTGGTGTTTTGAGATTTTTGTCATTACTTCGATATTCAGTTGGATGTCAACCGACGAAACTTCACCGAATTTGGAAACATGGAGCTTTTCGATTTCTCTGACTCAGACCATGAGCCAGATGGGAAACGAGCCATCCGCCTTCCCGGCTCTAAGCATTTTGATCTCGGCGAGCGATCTGCTAAACCTCAGGTGCTCGTGTATGCAGTGGCGTTCTGTCCTACTGGTAAGTCAACATAGTTCATTTTTTGACTTTCGCCATTCATGAGCATTCGTTCCAGGGCGAAAATTTGTGGTTTGCAGTACGGAGGGTGTGGGGGTGTACTCTTTGGACACAGTGAGCATATTCGATCCCTTCCAACTGGACAGCGGTACAACACCGGCAACGGTCAAAGAGTAGGTTAATTGAGCTAATGTTGGATTATCTATCTCAAACTGAATCTTTTTTAGCGCGCTCTCTTTGAACGACTTCTCCACAGCTCTTATGGCCAGCTTACGGTTGAACGATACACCTTTGATACAACGATCTATGGAGAGCACACCAGTAAAGCAGAGTTAGTCTTGCGTATCGTTGTTGTAGGCAAATAGTCATTGTTGCTTTGTCTTTCAATACTTATTATATGGATAATTACAGTTTGCACATACCAGTACTGTTTACCTTATTTTATTTTGGATACGTTGAACCTTGAAGTTTATGTTTTCAGTTGGACTAGTTGTCCGTGCACTTCCGTTGTTGTAGGCAAATAGTCATTGTTGCTTTGTCTTTCAATACTTATTATATGGATAATGCACATACCAGTACTCTTTACCTTATTTTATTTTGGATGTGTTGAACCTTGAAGTTTATGTTTTCAGTTGGACTAGTTGTCCGTGCACTTCCGTTGCTGTACGTGGAAAAACTGCTAAAATGGATTGCTGATGGTCGTGTTGTAGCAGATTCGACACACATTCACTTTTACATGGTACGGCATTAAACTGTTCTCTTCATTCTACTCAATTTTCTGTCTTTCGCACTGCATTATTACTTGCTTTTTACCGATTTGAAACACTCTTTCTTGCTTTTCCATGTCACGCAGTAGTGCTGTGGCGTCGTAGCAGTTGCCCGTCAAGAGTGTGCAAGAGGCGTTAAGGCACATTCATACTCGGCAGTAAAGATGGTCCTTAATTGATTGTAAATATTGCGTGAAGACGCAGAGGACGTAGCAGAACAAAGAATAAGCGGAGGGGTTACTCATAAACGTTTTGCTGTCATGACATCAACTGCGGCACCGAAGTCGTAACTGCAGCAATGTTTGATTGCCCTCGCTTCTTACAGATGATGGTGGACTCTGAGGGAATGTTCTTGGCCCAATTTCGCTCTCCATTTTTCTCTTCGATGCTTTTCTAGTGAACATCTTCCTCTTTTTGTCCCCTTCTTGTAGCTTCCTTCACATCCTTTTATGCTTGTTTGCTTAACATTTGAAGGTTTCTGCGGTGTGTCTGTGCTTTTTTAATTTCAATTATTGGTTTAGATTTGGCTACGTGATATTCTGAATACGCACGGCATGCGGTTGAAGGGTCGAACTGATGTTGCTGTCCTCACTGGCGTCCAGCAAATTTTGGCTCATCACTCACAATTAATTTCCAAGCTGTAAGTTCCACCTTTCTAATTCTATATGCCCCAAAGTTGCACTTTTTTGTCCTCCTGACGCTTATTATTCCAATTCGTTCAAGCGTTTTCAATTTTCTAGCGTGCAAGTTCAGAGCAAAAAATGGTTCAAAAAATTGGGCACAGTGATCAATTCCACCTAATTGGCTCTTTATTAATAAGTGAATATCAGGGGTGTGCGGAAATTTTTTTCAAAAACGCGGAAGGCGGAAGACGGAACGGAAATGGTCAAAAATGGCCGGAAACCGGAATGCGCAATTTGGAAGCCGGAAATAGTGCAAAAATCACTAAACTATTGGGAATTAACCAAAACTGGACCACAAAGTTTTCATTTCTGTTTCTATAGGTACCCATAGAGTGCTCGTTTTGTTTCCACTAGAATGTGTCTATTATTTTGGTGAAGGTGTTCAGCGTTTGGTGATAGCTTCAAAGTAAACGGTGGGAATTCAGCTTTATAAACTTCATTATAAGCCGAAGACAAGTACGTTGAGAAAGACAGACTTTTTTGGCGTGATAGACAAGAATGCTTCCAAAATAGAATTAAAAGCCTAAAACGAGCATGTTACGGTGGAGAAATAGCAGTTTTTGCATGATTTTGGGAGGTGAGGCTTTTTCTCAAGTCGTTTTTCAATGAAACCAGCAGAACAAAACAGTCTCTCGCATCGGACGATGTGGCAGGTGTTGACAAATACTTCATAGCATATTCTCTTAGGATGGGAGAGGGGGAGTGTACATCGGTGCATTGGCTGCATTCTACCAGAACTCGAATGGATCGCATCGATGTCAGCACAATAACTTCAGTCTCCGTTTTGTTAGCTTGCATACTGGAGGTCTTCGACCTCTTCCTCCGTCTCCGTGTTCCGCCCAAAAACAAAGCGGAACACGGAACGGAAGGGCCAAAAACGGCCGGAAAGTGGAATTCGGAACACGGAAACGGAAGTTCTTCACACCCCTGGTGAATATTACTCTAATTTCAGAGCCGATCAAAACAAATTCGCCCTTCGTTACTTGTTAACCACTCGAAAGCTTCCTCGCAAGGACCTGGACGAAAGCATGGAATGTTAGTATAGCTTGTTGGATATGCATAGTTTGTTGTTGATTCGTATCTGTTATTGAATTGTTGTCTTTTCTTTAACATTCAGATGATGTTGACATAGTTTGTTACATTGCTTTGTTCTGTTGTTCTGTTATCTTGTACCTAATGTTGTTGATACTGCTGATACAAATGACCCGAAATATATATTCAAATCGTCTCAGATTGTGGTGCTCAATGAAAGTGAAAGCTTTGAAGTACTTATGTCTAGAATTTGTGTCCACGTCCTTTTCTTAGGTTTGCGTTTTCTCAGATAAATGCCGAAGGTGATATCATTGTCAAAAGCCAAGTGGAAGGATGGTGCCGTGACGGGAGATTTCAAAGATGCTGAATTTGGTTTCCTCGGACTATTTCAAGAGATTCTACCCGAGGAGTTATCCTCGAAAAATCAAAAATCGAAAGGAAAAAATAAGGTAATGCAGACGGTGATCACAATTTTATGAAAACCAGCCAGTTCAACATTGCTTGATTTCCAGAAGTTGGTAGCAGACAAGGATAAGACAAGTGATTTAACAGCTGAGAAGAAGGAAAAGAAAAAGAAGAAGCAGAAGAAGGATAAATTGGCGAAGACCGACAAACTAGGGGACGGTAGTGTGGGAAATGCTCAATCAAAAGACGGTACTGTGGAAGATGCTCAATCAAAAAGTGGTGGCGGTGAAACAGAGGTGAGCTCCTCTGTTCTCCGTCTGTTTCTATAATGAGCAGTAGCTTTGGTATGCATCAAAGTGTCGCTGGATGATTTGACTTACATAATTGAAATAGTGCATTGATTTCATCGTGCTTGGTAATAGCTCCAGGTTTTCAGTTAGACCACTAAACCATGATTGGTTTTGCGATGACTCCTCGTACTCATTCTGCTGATTAATTATTAAATCTTCTTTTCAGAATAAGAAAAAGGCAAAGAAGAGAAAGAAGAAGGCAAAGAAGCGCGACGCAGACCCTGGTACGGAGGTTGTACCAGCAAAGAAAGTCAAATTTGCCTCCGAAGGGTCAGCGGAGGTATGCCAGCCTTCACGATTGAGCAACGAGGATTCGCTCGATGAGGAGGATGAAGGAGTCGTGCGGAGGATCGTCATCGATGACGAAGAATCAGGCGAAGAAACGGAGCCTAGTAAGGCTTGAAGCTTGTGTCTTGATGCGAACTTTCATATTAATCACTGGACCGCTGATTTCGCGACTAACACAGGTTGAAATTTCAGAGGAGCCTGAGCCTGAGCCAGTGCCCGTGAAGGGGTCTTCATGGAGCGAGTTCTACCTGGCTGATCCCATTATGCGAGCGATTCTCGATATGGGGTATCATCTTTGATACATTTTTTCATATTTTCAGTATCAATCAGTAGAACTTCAAGGTGAATTTATAAATAAAAGACTGAAAAAGCTGAAGCTGAAAAATTCTTCCGCTTCTTATTATGTTACCGTTTAAGGGTCTCCATTCTTCTCGAATCGATCATATTGTGACTAGTGACTGCTCTTATTCAATTAAATATGATTTCTGTGTAATGCAGAAAACAATCAAATTTCACATCAGGTCTTTCAGTAAAAAAAGTGACAAGAAAAAACCGTTTTCGGGTGTATCATGATCTGGTGCTAATTCCTATTTCGTTATTCCTTTCTTCTTTCTTCATTCTTCACCTTTACTTTTTATTATTGCCTTTCCATCATTAATTCCCGTGGTACTGCGTTTTTTGAATCTTAGTCCAATTAGTGCAATTACAACTTCTCGGTTGTTTTATATTGGTAACTGGAGGTGTGAAGAAATAAGTAGATAAATGAATTAGAGGAGCAGTTCTTTAGGAACCGTTCTACTTGTAGTGTTGGCTTTTTTCAGCGAATTGAAGTTTTCATTTTTCATTTAGCTTCGAAAGCCCTACTGAAATTCAACGACAGGTGCTACCGCTGGCAGTCCGTGATAGGTGTGACGTCTTAGGCGCTGCCGAAACTGTACGACTATTTTTCATTCTTCAGATGTTTAGTAGAAGTGTGCCGCTACCAATTCAACAATTCAAGTAACAATTTGTACAGGGCAGCGGCAAAACGTTGGCTTATGCGATACCAATTGTCAGTCGCCTTTTGGAGCTTTCCGATGAAGCTCGTGCGGTTAAAACGGGACCAAAAGCGCTGATATTGGCTCCAACTAGAGAACTCGTCGTTCAGATTATGAAGCATGTGACAGCCTTGCTCAAACACACAACTTTTCAGGTGCGTCTGAGTTCCGCATCTTGATATCAAATATTGATATTTAATCCAGACTTTTATTTTTATAGGCTTTCTCCATCGTAGGAGGCCTAGCTCAAGTGAAACAGATCCGTGTGTTGAAGGAGAAAATGCCAGAGGTTATTGTGGCAACTCCAGGACGTCTCTGGGCGATGATGAAGGATGTGGTATGAATTTCGAATGTTATTGAGGAATCCTCATGTGTTTGTGTTATTTATATGAACATGTAACGTTCACAGGTTGAGGGAGAACCTGTTTGTTCGTATTTTTCTGACTGGTCTGGTCTGCTGTGCTTGGTAGTGGACGAGACGGATCGAATGGTTGAAAAAGGACATTTCGAGGAGATGCAGGATATACTCAGTTATATCAAACAGTGAGTGCTTCATTGTTTTAGTGATTTTTTGTTCATTAAGGCAAATTTCATAATCCAATTTCCAAAATTTCTGTTTCGGTGATTTTTTTTTCGTTCGCATAAACAAATTCCATATGTTGTTAGAGCCGGATGTACAATGTTTAAAAGTGAAATTTCAGAACCTCTACAGAGAAGTTACAAACGTTAGTGTTCTCAGCGACGCTGACATATGTCCACCACGAAAATCTGCGAGCTGGGCAGTCAAAGAAGGAACTAACGCCGCAGCAGAAAATAAGTACGTGAAGCATAACTCTTTCTTTAGGTGCATGTAGATAGAGGAATGGGGTAGCGTTTAAACAAAACTTTTGTTAAAGATGCAAGGGGAACTCCGTTCTCTAGAGGAGCTCGTGGATGGGATTGGGTAGGAGGCGCTTTTGCCATATTCAGTTCAATTGCTTTCGTTACGGGGCCACATGCTACAATATTTCTATCGCAAAAATTGACGCAAAGTCGATTGACTTAGATATTTGGAGATGCTGGGTTATTCGCAAAACACTGACATCGGACGGGAATTGAACCCGCGTCTTTCTGTTTCCGGCAGACTGCACTAACCACTCGGTAGCACAGTGGTTAGTGCAGTCTGCCGGAAACAGAAAGACGCGGGTTCAATTCCCGTCCGATGTCAGTGTTTTGCGAATAACCTAGCATCTCCAAATATCTAAGTCAATCAACTCATTCTCGTCTATAAACCGCTAAACAAAAAGCGGCAAATAGCAGAATAGTTTCGTAATGAAGCAAAGTCTTTTCACTTTGGTGATGGGTTGTTTTGCGGAGCCATTCTCTATTTTCTCGCCGCCCATTTTTACTTTTTTTTTGCAGAAGAGATGATTCAAATAACTGGTATGCGACCAAACTGCAAGGTTGTTGATATTACACGTGCGTTTGGTACAGCAGAAGCGCTTGTGGAGACCAGGATCAACTGTTCGAATCTACTGGAGAAGGTATATTTCCATCGTTTTCCATTTGATACCTTCTCTTCCGAACACTTTTCAAGGACACAACTGTCGTGTACTTACTGGAGCGATATAAAGGACGCACGTTGATTTTCACAAACTCCGTCGATGCGTCACGTCGGATGTATGGGATCCTAAAGTTGCTGAAGTTGAAACCATTGATGATTCACGCGAAGATGGATCAAAAAGTGCGCCTCACCAATCTGGAAAAGTTTGCAGGTGAGCGGATTCCTATGCTTTAAATGTCACAACATCATCGATATTGAGATCTTGAGTCATGTACCATCATTATGAAACACATTCGCGTGGTCGTACTCCTACAGAGGTGATTTCCTCTTCGTATGAGAGTAGCAAAAGTTGAACAGAATAGGAAACGCAACGTGAGCATCGCGAGATCAGCGTGAATGCTGATGCCTGTTGCTATTTTTGGTTATGGATGATTTTTAAGTTATTGTGGGATAGTCCAATAAAACGGGAACCTTTTCTATAAATTTCTCAGCGTATGAAACGTCTCGAGATCCCTTGGAAAATTCAAGTTTTTGAATATGTATTTTCGAATCTTCCATACTCCAGTACCAATTAGGACATGTTTCTGTGAAAAAAAGGCATTGGGATTTTCGTCTTCTGTTGCATCTCGAATCCAGACAATACCTCACCGACTTTGTACATGTAAATGATTTTTTTACTTTTTTCTTTTCTTTCTAGAAGCCATGTGCGCATTCCATCCAGTTACCGATGTAAGAACAGAAGCTTGCTTCAATGGATAGGTTTCCCTAATCAGGGATTGAAATCTCTTCGAGAAAATAGTTGTAAATAATGGTAAAGATATTGGCATTGATCGGCCCTATGAGGACGCGCCACACATTCGTGTTCCATTCAGAATCGTAGAGGGATGATGAATGTGTATTTGGGCTAAACAATGACTTGTGGAGTCAGCCGGTAAACCATGTTAGTGTATTTACCTTCCCAGACAAGTCTGGTACCAATTTACTCGACCCCGGAGGATGGAAGGCTTGGTTAGCCCGGGCGTGGATCGATCGCCAGATCGTGCTGGTGTCATTAGCGCCTCTTTCCATTGCTCCACGCGCGCCCTAAAGTTGTATATAACAGGTCGCCAAACTTTGTCAACTAAATGACGAAAACTTCAGCGGATTCGCGAAGCGTACTGCTGGCGACAGATGTAGCTGCTCGAGGACTGGATATCAAGGGAATCGATAACGTTATTCACTATCAAGTGCCCAAGACTGCAGAGGTTTGTGTTTTGTGATAGTTATTGTTATTACTGCACGGAAATGGTCCCAGTTACCTTTTGGTTACCTTTTGGGTGTGCGAATCGTGTTTCCCTGTCATGCTTTTTCTCGTCACTATGAACTAGGTAATCCCTTTTATATTAAGGTTCTCATCTTTCTTGTTTTTTTATCCCGTAACGTTTTTATTTCGATCAGTTACGGGGTACACCTTTCTCCCGTTTCGCTGAAATACCACACTGTCGTTTTGTCTGTCTTTGTCTGTTTGTCTCTGTCTTAGAGGGTTTCTGCACGAGACTGGATTGAACCCTTGTCATCTAGATTATGAGCCTAAGCTCTCATCAACCTCTCGGCCATCGCGCCCCTGAATTTCATTTTTCTTGATTGGCAAGCGGTAAAACTTCATTTAGATGTACATCCATCGTTCTGGCCGGACAGCGAGAGCCTCGCGTAAAGGCCTATCAGTGTTAATAGTGGATTCTAAGGATGCGTATCTCTACAAGAGGTTATGCACAAATCTTAATCGAGGTAAGGTATTCGGATTTGATCGATTCGCATCATATGAGCTACAGCACAAACTTTCAGAGAAGGATTTGCCAGTGTTCCCCATCGACTGTCTCGATTTGATGAGAAAGCTAACGAATCGCGTCAAATTGGCTTCCGCCCTTGACAGTTTGGCTCACAAAAGCAAAAAGGTTTGTTTCTGATTAGCCGGTTCATGTGTTTCTGCTTGCGCTGATAAGTTGAGGACTGCGTTGTTTGGACGCTCTGCAGATACTCGGGCAGAATTTACTTTTCATTCTCCAAGTTCTCTCACCTTAACACCTCCGCGTTAGTGATACTGATTTTCATGTTTTTTTGCGTATCGAGGTTATTAGATGGAAATTGTCAGAGGAAGAAGGATTTTGAAGATGGCTGAGGATGGGAACAATAAAACTTCATCTAACAACCTCGAGGAACAGAAAATGTTGAAAAGAGAAGCTATGGATACATCTAGAAGTGAAGTTCATGCTACTCCATCCAATCGCAGTCCTTTTTTTCACACTTTTGATGTTGGCGTCTATTCTTGACTGAAAACGGATAAGACGTTGGTTTCAGATTCGTCTCTCTGAGAATTGGTTTGATAAGATAATTCGAGAGGCTGATTTGGAGATGGATGATGTGCGGTAAGTATAACTTTAAGAAGTCATGCTTTGCACTTCGCGGATGAAGTGATGAAATCTATAACTGATATTTTGAAAGAAACAACGTTACCATTGGAAAAATGATGTCTAGCTGTTTTAGTGTGTATACGTTAACTGTATTTGTATTGGCTAGAGTAAGTGTATTTTAAACACTTCAGTTTGAATTTAAAGAAGCCTTGGTAAAATGTGTACCTCCCCGGGTTATTTTTTCCAGAGAAAACGCCAAATGACTAAATGGAGACATTATAGGCAAACTGAGCAGGCAAATTCGAACGAGGAAATGAATTCTATCAAAGAGAAAGAGATCGAACTACAGGCTGAGTTACGAGCAGAGCTAGCTCAACCCCTCCCAACCATCGACAAGGCTAATTTACCGGTATGTTCACCTTCTGTTGAATTGTGACGGTCAAAAAAAGTATGCTCGTGCTGAAAAACGTCTATTCTCGTGAGCTGTTCTTTTCTTCTATAGGAAAATTCATCTTCCTGTAGTAGGCGACTTTGATTTTCAACTAGAAGTAGATTTTCTTTTGATGATGATAGGATCAGGTCCCACCTGAGGGGTCTAACAATAAGGTAAAAGGTAAAAGGCTGATAAAGGGATCGACGTTAATCAGTCCCCTAAGGACGCGTCTCCGCTTTATCATGTCCCATTCGGAATAATAGAGGTATGGTTAATGCGTGTTTGGCCTATACAGTGACTTGCGGAGGCCAGCCATTATACCAAGTCAGTGTCTCTATCTTTCCAAACAAGTCTGGTACCAATTTACCCGTCTCCGTAGGGATGGAAGGCATCGTTAGCATTGACGGGGATCAATCGCTCGACCATAGGGGTGTCAGCAGGAAATATCACCACTGTACCGTCGGGGCTAAGGGCACATCGAAAAAGGTATCGGAGTTTGGAATGATTATTAATGTTGGTGACAGAACTGAGGCATTCGAACTTACCTAGCTGACTTTGTGCTCCATCCTGGCAGGATATATAACCTCACCATAAGTAGCATTCACTTGATATTGACTCGTCGTGCCCGTTTTAGCTCTAGAGTTGATCCGGCTTCGTTTGTTTGAGGCTGTTAAATCAATAGCTTCCTTTTCAGAAGACTCGCTACATCAATCCTGACGTGATCGCGCAGTATGCACAGGTGAGAAATTCGTTTTCAAAGAGTAATATTTTTATTTTAAATCACCAATAACATGGAAACCATAGTATTGATCAGTGCAGGAAAAATTTTCTTGGTGATTAGCATACAATCAGCTAGTTGAGTTAATCTCAGGTTACCTCGATGTCGACGAACTCGTTAGATTCGTTGGAGGAGAAGCTAGCTGAGGCAGAGATGCGCAAAAAGAAAGCTCGCAAGCTGATAACGACTCATCAGTTGAAAGCGAAAAAGTTCCGTAAGAAAAAACCCTGAGTTCTATGTTGTTTTGATGAAAAATATCTATTCTGTTGTTTGTTGAACTAGTGAGGTCTGCGTTTATGTTAATTGTAGAAATTGTTGATCGTTGTTTGTTGGAAAGTTTTCACTCTGAAATCCTTGTTGTTGTTTCTATCTCCGGTGGTGAGGAAACAAAATCCCGTCGTATAAATCATACTCGAAGTTTCTTGTCATCATAGTCGTCGTGGTGAAGTCTCCAAATGGCGGCCGAATACGGTAGTTATGGGTGAGTCTCACCAGGTAATGTCAGTAGGTACTCATCTATAACCACCGTATTCTACCGCCATTTGGAAAATCGACTTCACCATCGTGGTCAGGACACCAGAGAACTCCAATAGATAAAGTTTCAGCGGAATCGTTGGTCCTGACTGCACCACCGAAGTAGCGATTCGGGTGGTCTGAGACCATCCACGTGAAAAACGCACAGCAGATTCGTGTTCTGAACCCCAAACAACCCCCCTCGGCAAAGTTCACCGGAATCGATGATCGTGGTTGGACCACCCAAGTAGCGATTTGGGTGGTCCGAGCCCATCCACGTTAAAAAACGAACAGCAGATTTGGGATCAGCGCCCCTTGCGCAAATTACCCCTTGCGCAAAGATTCAGCGCATTTCGACGACAGAAATAATCGAGTACTGGTGTCCGTCAAGTTGAATAGAGCCCACGGAATCAGTAAAAATTTGTTCCAAGACTGGAATAAGACAGCGACGATGACGATCCATGGAGACGAGGAACTATCAATCCGGTATCCGCTTGGGCTGTTTACCCTATATTGGTTAGACCTGCATCCACCGGACGCCGATAACGGTCACCAGCCCTGGTCAGGGCTAGGGACCATGAGAGGTTGTGCGATCAACTGCGCATCGCTGTAAAAGAAACATTTCGATTTCACACTCACATTTCACCTACTTTGTGTTATACGACCCCTCTCGGAAATGAGATCTGCCCCACATCTAAAGTGATTGCCGTCATCTGCTTCTCTTACATCTGCTCTGCTGTTCTTCGTCGTCGTTTTTCGTCGCGACGGCGGCCACGTTTCGTTCAAGATCGGCGGTGCGGACAACCATAAGTTTTTATCCTTCCCGAATATCGGCCATTTGGTTCAACATTTTATCATGGGATTTACTTACTTTATTTTGATACTTTCTTCATCTGGAGATCTTCTCAGCGGGGACCACAACTCTTCCGGACCGCTCGATCTCTGGCAACTTGCATCCACTAAGAGAGACTCCGTTCTCTGTAAGTCATTGAAAATGAGTCTTTCCATGTTGTTGGCGGTCGTCCCAGTGGTCTCTTATGGTTTCTTGGGAGCCATTCTGTGACTCGGAGTGATCCCTCTATCATCCTTCCGTCGAAGCAGGTGTCCAGCCCAACGATATTTTGACTTCTTCATGTACTGTAAGGGCTTGTTCAGACGACGCGCGTCGAAAATGCAAAATTAAAGCTCAATCAATAATTAACGTCATTGATCGAATTTGCTCCTTTGCGTTAGTGGCGCAGTCCGGTTGCGCCTCATATAGGCAAAAAAAATTAGGCATATAATCACATAGGAAAGAAGTTGAACGAAAAAAGTGAATTTTGTCAAAATTTCCATTAATAAGGAATAGCAGCCTTCTAAAAACCGGAGCGACCAGTAAGTTTGCCTATATGAGGCGCAACCGGACTGCGCCACTAACGCAAAGGAGCAAATTCGATCAATGACATTATCTATTGATTGCGCTTCGGTTTTGCATTTTCGACGCGCGTCGTCTGAACGAGCCCTAAGGGATCTGCTAGCTGCGATTTCTCCCTTAGCTCTGAACTTCGTACGCCTTGTTGACATTGATAGCGAAGGCTCGTCTTCAGAAGCATCTCTCCAAAGCACGATGTGTGGTTGGCATGGCCAATGTCGAACAGCTGGATGGTAGTCGATGTATTCGAGAAGCATTCATCGAGAAGTCAGACATAGGGCGATGGTACGCCAGCATGCACAAGAGCGTTCAGAACGGCGTTGAGTTCCACCGATTCGAACGCTTTCCGATAATCCGCGAAGGCAAGGACGAATGGAATGTGGTATTCGCGGCTCCTTTCGATGACCTGTGCGACAGTCTGAATTTGGTCTATGCAGGAAAAATTCTTGCGGAACTCTGCTTGCTCTACCGGCTGATTATCATCCAAGATTCGCTTCGTGCGATTGAGCAGTATCCTGGTGAAGATCTTGTAGACATCCGAGAGCAGTCTGACGGGTCGAAAGTTTCCGATGTCTTCCCGCTGGCATTTTTTAGAATTTGGACTGTCCTCGATTCCTTTCACACGTTCGGAATCCTACATAGATGGAGGAAGTGATTGAAGTGCTTGGCGAGGAGTGAGCAAAGAACACTTCCACCGGCCCGAGGTAGATCAGCAGAAATGCCGTCGGATCCAGAGCAGTACCTGACTTCATCCTTCTGATGGCGTAAGCGACTTCTGACTCCAGAATGGCAGGTGCTTCCTCATCCAATGGCGTTACGCACTTTGCGACAGGGATGGAAGAGCGAAACAGATCCGTGTAGAAGTCTTGAACGATGGCTTCAATCGCTCTCCGAGACGTTTGCGTTACTCTTTCCTTATCCATAAGAGCTGACATTGCTGCTTTCTGATAGCAGAGATCTCGTTTGCAACGCTTTATGCCTGAGTCTTTTTGAGCGGCTTCCAAGCACCAGTCTTCTGTAGGCTTTTATGGACTTCTTTACGGTAAGTCGACGTGCCTTGGAGATGGTGACTCTTTGATGAGAAGCGTTAGGATCTAGCTTGACAGCTCTTCTTTGGCCCAGAAGTTTCATCGCATGCCCTTCAAGTCTTGAGAAGAGCGAAGACGTGGTTTGATATATTATAGTTACCAGCACACTTCAATAGTCCGCTGACGAGAATATAGTAGTCTTCTGATAGATCATCGAGACATTTCCAATCATGGCCCTCTATGGCATGTTCCAACTCTGGCGAGCTCAGTGGCAAGATCCTCACCGGTGCCGGTCTATGCGTGTTGCCTTTGGCATTTGAATATCTTCTTTTTGAGAGCCAGACGGTGATCCGAAGCGGTGTTAAATGAAGGAGTCACGGGGACGTCGAATAGATTCCGCCGTCTGTTAACGAGAACATGGTCGTCCCCGAACGTTCTCTCCACTTGGGCTCTCACAGGCCCATCGTCGGTGTAAAGGTTTCATGTTTTAAGATAGATTGATTGATAGGTATCATGAAAAGTTGGGTTTATCTGTTACTATTACTACTATATTGCGCTACAATTATTATTACGGCGTACATACATTTCTATCCATGGTAGTTGCTAGTCAGTGCTTGAATTTTCTGTGTCTCCTTGGCGTATCCGCTGCAGACTCTGTAATCCAGGAACTGCCACGTTGAAGTTATCGTTAGGATTTTTTTACCTCATCGGTGAATGGAAAGCCTGCTGTGATGGTTCCGTTTTGGATGGCAACGGTTTTTCTGTAGCTACCCATGATCTTGACTGTGAATGCTTCATCTGTATCGTTGTCCGTTTTGATTCCGACTGATTCCAGTTCATACAGATTTTTGATGTTCTCTTTGTGCTCGTCTTTAGACGTCGGTGACGGCGTTGCATTTGTAGGAGAACTACATCGAGAGTTGTTGTCGTCCGTTGAATGAGCGGCCTTGTCACTGCTGCCGGATACCGTGTATAGTTAATTGTGTTAATTAGTTCCCTTGCCCGTAATGAAGGAAAATTACCTTGCCGTTCGAACGCTAGACGAAGACAAACAACAATTTATTAACCATAAGCGAGACACGATGAGATAGAAAAAAAGGAATAGCTTTACTCGGCGATTGTAAGAAGAAGATCAAGTTAAAACAAGTTGGATAGTAGGAAGAGACGACGGGAGCACGGGTCGTTGGCGTCCGTCCTGCACGAGTATCCACTGCTGAGTCTCGATCCCCCGCCTCCTGCAAGTATGGAACTACCGACCCCACAATTCCCGCGCGCGCCATATTGGAGATTTTTGATCACTTGACCACCAATTTTCCGAACTCCGTTATCAACATGCCGCCCCCCTATGGAAGAGCTGTCCCAGATCTTTACTTTTCACACCACTAAATTACAAACTGCACGCCTTCAACCCGTCCTGCACGAGTGTCCACTGCTGAGTCTCGATCCCCCGCCTCCTGCAAGTATCGAACTATCGACCCCACAATTCCCGCGCGCGCCATATTAGAGATTTTTCATCACTTGACCACCAATTTTCCGAACTCCATTATCAACAGTATCCGAAGATTGTTGGCGTCAGCACAGTCCAGACGGCAGCTCGGTAGTCCTAGCTTCATGATCAACGATTTACTAAGGAGTTCTTGTGTAGTGAGGATATCTGGCAATACTTTGCGGGAGAATAGTTCTATTTGAGCTATGATTACTTCCTCCTTCTTGATGAACTCCTTAGCCGCTCTAGACAAATGCGCTGTTCTCATCGTTGTAGTCAGCTTTTCCTTCGTGAGTATTGGCAAAAGATGTAGTCATGTGGAGCCGTGATTGCTCCTAAGCATGATTCGAAGCTCGGTGGAACTGAAGGTTTCCTGTAGCTCCCCCATACTTCTGGTTGTGAATGAAGTTGTACGTATCCTTGGAGGACCTAACAGTGATTCATATCTTGCTTGCTGCATCAACCACTCGAGTGGCGATTCTGTTTTGATTAACCATTGGATGATATGGATTTCTAGGCGATTGGAATTTCTTCCAGGCGCTTATTTAGGTCGATCATCATTTTGTCCTGTTTTTTGTTTGGTATGCCTGTCGATCCTTTCGATTGTGTCCTTGATGTACTTCTCCAGCAGTTTCTTGCCTTGTGAAATCCCTCTTGTTAGGTAGTTCAAATCCGCAGTCATGTTTCTGTTTGATTCTTGTCATTGCGCCTTTTCCTGCGGGAACTCAAAGGCCTGCTGAAGTCCTTCTATTCTCAGAGATTCCTTGTGGTTTCTCGGTAAATTAGTGCTTCATTGGATCAAAGAAGAACACAGGTGCTGGAGATCTTTGCCTTTAGAACTTGTACAAGCCATTTCTAGTGTATTCCGCGAACTCACACGAGATTTTTGGATTCCTCAAATGTTATTGAGTTCACACCACCTTCTTGAAAGTGGCTCAGCGGTGTTGATTCCCTCCACGCGGGACCTTTGATTGCTTTTATTGGGTTTCTTTGTAAGAAATCGTCGACATTTTCTCAGAAATTCCTTGTGGTTGCTCGATAAATGACTCGCAAGCAAGGGTTTCTTTGAATTGGAGCACTGGTTCCTCCGGAAAGAAGGCTTGAATAGAAAAAAACTTTTCGGTTTCTCTGGAGAAAGGAAAGTCTTTCGTGTTGTTTGTTTTCCTGTTCCTTGTTAGAGGACGCTCAAAGGAAATTAAGGATTATCTTTTGTTCCTCGGTGAAGGGAGTTAGCGCAAAAGGAAATTTAGTCCCGGTTTTTCAACTCGCGAAAGACTGATTGGAAGAGAAAACTTCCTTGTTGAGAGAACTCGCGATGAAGGTCTTCTAAATTCCTGGTTCCTTGGTGGTGGACTCACAAGCAAGTATAACTAGGGAATCCGTCTGTTTCTCAAATAAGAGTTTGCGCAGAGGGCTTTTTCCACGGTCGTTGCACCAATTTGGTGGGTAACCAATGTAGGTTCGCTAGGCTGCGGAACAACGTTTTATTCACACAAATAAAGCAGAACATAATAATACGATATCAGGGGTTTACATACACATTTATTGTGGGCGGCGCAATAATACTGGTAGACATCACGTGTACATAAAACAGTATGCCGCTTAGCAGATAGGCGGCGGATGGCAGTTATACATTAATTGCTGGATCAGGCATTTCTCCTTTTTTCGGAGTTCGAATTTTGTTCGCATTTTTTTCGCATTCGAACGTTCGATTGCATGCGATCTTAAGTGTTTGGGTTATTCAATCAGTTTATCCCAATGTGGGTGATCACACAAAGTGATTGGGTTATTCAATCAGTTTATCCCACACACAAAGAGCTCAAGAGAGTATAAACTTGTATTGGCGAAGTTCTATGAAGGACGAACAACTTTGACTGGTGAAAAGCGCGTTTTTTGATACCAAATATGTTTTTTTCAAATCTCGAGTAGTTGTAGAAAACATTTGAAGCAAATGGGCAACGTTAAATCCATAAAATCACGTTTTTCTAGCAGACATTCCACAAAGATAACATGGTATTGATCAGATCACGGCAAAATTGCATTTTGACTATTTTGTTTGTTCACATGATATGGTCATTTCGGGGCGAAATCGCACAATTGATTGTGTCTTAAGTCTGAAAATTTGTGCGTCCGGAGCTCAAGAGAGCGATTTTCGTGGATTTTCGAATTGACTGGTGATTATTCGAAAGATAGGCGCGAGAGGTTTTTGAAAAGCGCGTTTTTTGATACCAAATATGTTTTAAGATAGATTGACGGATAGGTATCATGAAAAGTTGCGTTTATCTGCTACTATTGCAATTATATTGCGCTACAATTATTATTACGGCGTACATACATTTCTATCCATGTTAGTTGCTAGTCACCAACAGCGGGGCTTCAGTTAAGTGGTGAAGGTTAATTAAGAGACTATTGCCTGGAATACACACAAACACCAATGAGAATAAGATTTATCTACAAAGTAAGGTAAGGTAAGATATGAGATGTAACTAAAGCAACTGTAAAACGATTAATATGTGAAAATGTCGGGAAGAGACCACGGTCGAGAGGACAGGGGGGGAGAGCTTGTAGTAGAAGTGAGTCCTGTTAGAACAGATTAGATAAGATTAAAAAAAAACAACTCGAGAGTCGCTCGAGTCTTCGTCACGCCGGCAGGAGAACAACTACCACTCTTCTTCTGGGCGCCTGGCCCGTTTTCCCGCGCCCGCCCAAAACATTTGACATTCGATATGCGTGATCTTTCGCCATCACATGCCCACCCAACACGCCGGTCCCCCCGGGCAAGGACCGCTCCACTCGGTCCGACCTAAAACTTTAATGGTTCGGCTCTCCCCGCTCCAGAGTTCGTTTCTCGGACCGGTGTCTCCTCTGTTGCCTGCGCGGCTCACGACTTTTCAATATTTTTCCTCCGTGCACTCCGGGATAAGACTTGTGTTCTTGATGTCGATAGGACCCTGCTTCCTGATTCGCTGGCAGTTGTTCCAGCGCCACCCACGACACTAATTGCCTCGCGCATACGTCATAGAACAGACGAGCTTGTCGCTCCGGTACAAGCACCTCAGCATGTGCTAACATGGCTACCGCGAAACACGGAGATCCGGTATCAGCCGCCCCATTGGTAGTAGGCAACTTGTCAACCACCTGTGGCAAAAATTCTTCGTAGTGCTCCAGCAGTGCAGTCAAATGCGAGCGCGCTTTTTCCACCACACGATACCAACCATTGTCGTTACAGCATCTGGGCCCTGGGAATAGGTACAATCTGCTGCCACAGGCAAGCCACATATGTACCGCGTAAACGAACGGCAGCCAAGTTCCGGGTCGTAGTTCTTCGGGTTGCAAAACGAAGGCAACGTGGCCTACGTCATCACTAAATAGCTCTGTTCGCTTCAAGTGGATGTCGCGAAATTGTCGGTAGTTCCTCTGGAATCCATGACGTGATGAGCTGTCCGTGTGCCGCGGCGAGGTCAAGACCGTCTGCTTTGTAGTGTTTGTTTCAGAAACCAGTATTTGTTGGTATTTATTTGATTCTTGCAATAACCATTATTTGTTTTTACTTGTAAAGAAAACAAGTGCACAATCAAAAATTCCAGTAAATCAGAAGCTAAGAATCATTTTCATGGACCATGATTCCTACATATAACAATGTGCAAAGGTCTACTGAACGTGGCACAAAAACATCCTTCGAAATTCTGAAATCCATCGAGAAAAATACGATACAAGACTGTGGCGCAGCATTGCGCCACACTGTCGTCAACGTGTTAACTATTGCAGTGCACCAGTGTGAGATAGAAGGAAACGCTACTTTTACAAAGCGAGGTCGCGTCGCATCTCTTTTTCCCATCCCATATGTCTTACAATTAGTTGGAGGCGGCTTTCAATATCGAGCGTATTAAGCACGTTGTTAACGTTATTCTCGACATCCTTCCGGCAGTCAACAGCTAGTAAGTTATCAATCGCTCCTTCTATATATATCACTTAGTGACGATGCTATGACTCCGTTCAACATCACGTGTTGTTTTGGAGAGCGCAGTAGAAAGCTTGGTTTCAATGAGCTAAGATAGTGCTCCACAATGGGCAAACTGCCGGCGGTGTCCGGGGTCTTAGTATTTGTGCGTCGTGGTCGTAATGACGTTATTCACATTTCTTTATACTTCAATCTGCCAAAAACCGACGAGCGACCTAGTTCCGTAATCTCAAAACAGTAAATATTGAAATTCGAAACAGTAAACGAAACGTCACAATCCGGCAATCTACTTAATGGAGACGGCGACACATGGCGACACCAAGCACAAAATTTTACTAAATGCAAGGATGCGTTAAAGTTCAATAAAACTGTTCAAAAAAAGAAAGGAAAGCTGAAGCAGCACAACCGCACACTGCAGGTTCACCGAGAAGAATTTGACGAAGTAGTCCGACAAGCGCAAAGGTGGGCAACCTGGTGTTCTTCTGACGTCCCGTGGAATCCAGTCAGCAACGGCTCTCGTCCAACGGTCGTCGCGGAATTACGTGTCCCCCACACCGGATCTTCGATAACTTGGCCCATGCGACTACGTCTCTGATTTGTCGACGTAGCTCGGTGCTCCGTATGCCGTCTCTCCTTTGGATTAAACGAGTCACTCCGAGCACCCTTCTGGAATTTCTGGATTCTGGAATATCAAAGTTACATATAAATGTTGAATAGGATAGGAGACAAGACTTTACCCTGAGCACATCACTCTTAACATCTGTGCCAGAGGTGTGACCCACGGATATCGGTCTGCACAACGAGTAGAAGTAGTAGCTGAGGAGCAACTAAATATTAAATCACTCCAGAAGAACGCGAACTCATCTTTAATCACAGACTATAATAGAGATTTCTGCGGCCTAGATAGAACACACCGAAGCAATGAGAAAACACAAGAATGCTTCTAGCAGATATAGGCTGGATTGGTAGCTTCAATATAGCTGAGATATGAGATTTTTCATGCTGTTTCACACGATTGGAAAATTTGTTCCAAGACGTAAGGTGAAATTAGGACAGACGAATTCCCACAGTACTTACAATAGATGAAAACCATGCGCATCTATTGCAAAGAAACCATCGCTAAATGATCCAAAAAACTACCGCCCTGTGAGCACTGTCTCTATTTTTGCTAGAGCTTTTCAGAAGACCTTGAAACAACATCCTTGTTTCCTTTTTTTACTCCTCATAGCTTCCTCCCTCTTCGTTTGTTAAACTCTTTAATTTATGCATAGTTATTTGGTTTGTGCTTTGATGGAGCTTTACCGTCTTCATACGAAGCTGGTAGCGGAGTTCCAAACGGTGGAGTGTTATCTCCCGTATTGTTCTTAATTTACACTTTCGAAATTCCGAAATCAATAGAAAGTCTAGGTGTATTGATTAGCATGTATGCCGATGATATTGAAATTTACAAAATGATAGTCTTGTGAGGACCAGGATATTGCGCAAACTGCTATAAATTTCATAAGTAGTCCGGCGATTGGGAATTACCCATCGCCGCAAAGAAAACTCATGTTGAAATTTTTTATTATAATCGTCTCCGAGGTTGGTATGCACTCTTATTTCCGGCTAACGTTTCGGCATTATCGCCTTCGTCGCCTGCTCCACTCAGTCTGAGATGGACGCCTGCTTTAAAATCCTTAACGAGCAGTGTGAGCACATCAAGTTTACCAGGGAGAAACCGTCAAAAGGCTGGCTCGCATTTCTCAATGTCCATATCCGTCTCTCTCAGAGGGAGTTCGATACTAGGTGGTATAAAAGGCCTAGCAGTAAAAACATTTTGGTACATTCCTTATCTGCGCATCCTTCAAGTACGAAAAGGGCTATTGTGCGTAATATGGTACGTACAGCGATTAGAGTGTCGTCTAACCAGGAACATAGGGAACAGGGCTGTGCGTTAAACTCTGGCCGTTAAATTTTTAACGACTTTTTTAACGGCAAAATTTGCCGTTAAAAACCGTTAAATTCGTTAAATCCGTTAAATTTTTGAAATTTTGCAAAAAAAAAGTTGAAATACCTAAAAATAATGGTTTTTTCACCGTAATATCGCGAAAATAAACGACACTAATATACAAGCGTTTATTTTACTGTTGTGCCGGAACGATCAATTCATCGGTTAGTACACTAGAGCGCATATTATTAACAACAGCTAACGAAAGAGCTAAGTCTTACAAAGAAAGCATATTCAAAGTCAGGAATGATCAACGGTCGAAGCCAATCTGTGGAATATTAAGTTTGAGAAACAGAAGAGCTGCAAAATTTGCGAAAGTCGCTCAACATACTGTGCAAAATACTACAGCATAATTTGAGAACTTGCCTTGAATGAAGAGGAACAGGACCAGCAATAGATTACCAAGGCAAAGTGGGACTCTCGAGAAACAAAAAATCAGAAACGGGAAGAAAATCTGAAAAAGAATGAAGGAAACACAAATAAATGCATGCTTGGGGTAAAATACTGTAGTACAATAAGAGAGCTCACCTTCAACGCGGATGTTCAACGCGAGACACAATTAGTGATTGCCAGCCAACCTGAAGGCAAGCCAGACATTGGAGAAAGCAAGAGATTAGCAATGTCAGATGAAGAACATGGAATACACACATAAATTAACGTTTTAGTCGAAATACTCCAGTATATTAAAAGAACTTACTTTCAACGGCGACGTCGACATGCCAGATTTGCGAAATAACGGGCAGCCAACCAAACTGGGAACAAATCAGACCCTGAAAAAAGCAACATGAAGATTATACTCGACAAATAACGAAAAATACGCAAATAACTTGGTCTTGTGAACAAAAGACTACAGTATAATGAGAGAACTTACGTTAAACGTCCGCGTCGAAACAGCTCTGCGGTGAAATTGATAAAAGCCTACCAATATGAAAGCAAATCAGACATCTGGAGAAGCAAAAATGGATAAAAGGCACTGTAGATACGTTTTTTGCGAATATAAGGTCTAAAACAGCCAAACAACACGCTCAAATTGCAGAAATTTCAGCAGGCGAACTCCTATTACAATGCCCAGATTGCTTCTAATGTTGTGGAAGCTGGGTGGTCCTGACACGATTGCGTGCAATTTGGACCTGCTGTCACTCCCGCGCGGGCAATTCAAAGGCCGTTAAATTTTCCATTAAATTTCGAAAATTTGCCGTCAAATCCGTTAAATAATTTTTAACGGAAAAAGCCGTTAAATCCATTAAAACCGTTAAACCGTTAACCGTTAAATGCACAGCCCTGATAGGGAAACGTCCAGAAGACAGGCGCACAACATCGCGTGTCAAAATGAATACCTGATCCAGTCCGAGTTCTCTCATAGAGAATGTCACGCTCGTACGATTAGCAAAGAAGAGGATAGGCATAAAATGACCTTTAGCATTCCTTTCATATCCGACGAGTTCAGCGTGGATATACGTAAGTGTATCCACAAAGCAGGCCTCCAAGACATAGTGAGGATGACTGAAGCTCCCTCTGCTAACCTCAGAAAGCAATTAGTTAGAAATCGTTTGTACGACCGAGTGTGATCTACTCCTTCGTGTGTGATCTGTCCCTTCGGTAAAGAAGGAGACTGCATGACATCAGGGGTTGTGTACCTAATAACGTGCCAGTTGTGCAAGGAGGAGTACGTAGGTGAGACGGGCAGACCGTTATGTATCAGGATTAAAGAGCACTTGGACGGCTTGAGGAGGATCATATATCATATATCATATCCACACTTGGGATAGCACAGAGCGCGACGTCACGAGGGTGCACACGTCGATTTAGCGGTGTCCATTTTGGCCCGCGAGACCGACATCGTGGCACGCAGAACACTCGAAGCGTTCTGGATATCAGCTAAGGCCCCTAATATCAACCGGAAAGAGGACTGTATAGCGGTCACCCAAGAGCTGACCCCGTTCACCGACCTATGCGGGTTTCGAATGAAGTGATAGCTCCATCTGAGGTCGCGAGATCGGGTGTTTGTCCGGATGGGTCTCATTCACCCGCTGTCCTCTGCAGCCGAGCAATTGCAATAGGGTGATTGGTGTTCAACACCACCGGCGAGGTTAGTTTTCCGTCTTGCTTGCCGTTTCTGTTGGTTTTCAGAACGACGATTGTTAGTTGAAACGGTGTTTGAGCGGGTAGGCTACGAATGTCTTCGAGTTTCCAGGCTCTGACGAAGGCGATAACGCCGAAACGTTAGCCGGAAATAAGAATGCATACCAACCTCGGAGACGCTTTTAATAAAGAATTTCAATATAGAGATAGAGGAATGCCGAGGTTCATAGAAAGTCGAACATGGAATATACTTCGTGACGTACCAGAAAACTCATGTTCTTGTTATTGGAAACAAATCTGTAATCTTGCATTATATATTCCATTAGGTATGCTGAAGAGAGTGGCTGAGGATAGAAATATCGGATACTCCATTAATAGTGATTTATAATAGATTTTAGACCTAACTACAGCATGTTCGTAAATAAGGGTTTGGTTTTAACGCACATAGTTCAATTTTTCCGACTTTTTAGAACATGAAAAGCTCGCGTCCTCTTTCACGCGTATAAAATATACATCCGGCCATTTGCTGAAAGCGAGACAACTGTTTTTAATTCTTACAAACAAAGGGATAAACGTATCCTAGAGAGAATTTAGAACAACTTCACCCGTAAGTTTATTCAAAGGTGTTATGGAATGGATTATTCCACGATTTCCAGTGGTGCCACTAGGACTAGACAGCTAGGATCAACACTTTTATTACATAGAAGACTGGAATTTGCTCTGGTAATAATGTTTGAAATTTTGACAGGCAGAGTAAACTTGGATAATTCGAGATTTTCGGCGCCCTGCAAAGGGACAATATACTTCAGATGTCTCTTGGTAAATTTAAAAGTTTTGTCGACCAGCAAATCAAGGGGTATTGGCTTTTTTCGTTCGTTATTAGTGTCTATGGTGTACTCTTCTCGTTTTTCACTTCGCTATAGTAGCTCAATTTAGTGCACTATTTTCTGTGATGCTTGTTGTATCTTGATTTTATCCCATTTCTATTTCCTCTAACGTTTTCGTTCAATGATATGTCCCACGCGCGAGGATTCGCGCTTCAAAATAAATGAATAAAATATGTATAAACTCCTTAGTGCTCCTTTCGACTTACACATATGCAAGGGTTTGGCGCCAAGACCAAACGTCCCAACGCATTCGCCCTCAGCTCAAAATTATAGATGTCTGGTGGATGACAAATTCACTTACACAACGACTTGAGGAGGCCAGCCGCTGTGCTGGTCAGTGTCTTCTCTTCACCTGGGATGCCTGGTATCAATTTACCCCTGGCAGTCAAATTAAAGCAGTTTCTAGCTGGCTGTACCGATTGTTGGGATTTTGCGAATACATGTATGATCTGAATTCGATGTCCCTCAAATGTGGGTTGAATAAAAGCTTATTTTCTAGAGCAGTGCTCACCGAATTGTCAGATCCATAAAAACACTAACATCGTTGGATTCCGAATTAGGCAACATCTTCAATCAAGATTCAATCAGGAATCGTATTGAACATGACGGGATTCCGTGTGTTGCAGCTGCTGAAGTAGGGCAACTACTCTGCAAATTCCTAGTTCGGTGTTTCTGTGTCTCCGACCGGTCCCCAAATCGCTTCAGATATCCGTAAATTAGAATTCAGTGAAACAACACTTTCCGTGAGGGGTTGTTACCGAAGGCTGGAGAACCACATAAACCTTATTTTAACGATGGGCTGGTGGAATGCAAATTGGTATCGAAGCCCTAAAACGAGCAATTAAAGCGAGAGAGCCATGTTGTCATTGTCTCCGTTATTCTGCAGAGAAAAATTATGTCAAAGAAAGAAAAAGGATCGTTTTCTAAAGTTTGAACATGTGTGGGCCCGCGTTGCGGTAAGAGGCGCTACTGGCACCAGCACCGTCCAGCGTTTGATCCTCGCCAAAGCAAAGCAAGCACCGCATACCCTAGTGGTTGGGTAAATTGCTGCCAGGCACTTCGTGGAAGGCGAACACACCTACTCAAACAGTACTTAGCCCCGCAGATCATTGATTAGGTCAAATACGAATTCCCCTTGCCCTGTGATTCTGATGTTTGGAACCTTAGGGACTGAGCAACGTTAACTCTTTCACAATTGCGTGGAGGTGGTGGCAGTGGTGGAGGTCGAGGGTACAATCTTTGCATTCCATCTCAAATGGGTGCGAGAGGAGCCATTAAAAGCACTTCATGGAAGAGTTTTTGATAGACTACCTGCACAATTTAACCATGGTGGTAGAACGCCTACTCGACACAACAAAAAATGTCCTTATTGAACCCTTTTCTTGAGACACACACATTATGGCACAGTCTTCACCTTTTTCGACTCAAACGGACATACGCAACAATCCCTCCAGCACGTATGAGGTCGGAGCACCACACGACTCTCTGATGACTGAGCCAAATGGCGACTGCAACAGGGAAAAATTGGACAGATATAATGACATGATCTTCGCTTGTCAATCACCATGGGCATGTGATGTATCTGTGCCCTTTTCAGAGTCGTAAGTATACAGTGAATGCATTTTTGAACTACATAAAACTTGCACGATCAGCCGCTGCACAGTTCAGTGCCTTCACCTCCTCACATATGTAGGTGTGGTACCAATTTATGCTACCTACCAGTGGTGAAAAGCGTAATTTGCCTAGGGGAGGACCCATTATTCTATGATTGCACCAGGTGATCCGACATGCATAATGTGGAATGTATATGTCTACCGGTGATAATCACTTCGAATTGCGAATTATCGCATCCGATCTGATGATATATCAATTTTTTACATTTGGACCAAGTTTCAGTGACTACCGCACTCTGATTTGAGATGGATTTTTTAGTTTATTTATTTGCCTACGCTGTATAAGACATGCGCGAAAAAATAGAACAGCAGCAACAGCAATCATGAACATAAAATACCATCACCATTCCATATGAGCCTAATTGAGCCAATAGACATATTCGAAACGCACTGTACTTTTATCACGGCAAGTCGAACAGTTCAAATAGAAAGAACTGAGTTTGATGTGATACGTTTGAAGAAAGCCGCAGATTCAGGCAAAAAATATTTGACAAGGTGAAGGTGATCCTCTAATTGACTTCTGTAAGAATAAAATGTGAAAATAACAACCGCTTGAAATTGTAGTTTTACCCTTTATTCATGTCAATACCTCGCGCCGCAGCATGAACTCTGAATACCGGATCATCTCTATAAAGTCATCAATGAATGAATGAAATGAATGAATCTCTAAATCGGATTCGTTACATACATCTTTATAATACGGACTTGAGTCACTGATGCGGAACATGTTGAGAACCTTGAGAGAAAATCCTGGTTACTTAGGACCTCCACTGCTTTCGATTTCTGGCTCTGAACATACTGAAATGCGACATTTTCTCCAACACAAAAGTGGTGAGATGCACTTTTGTGATGCAAATAATTCTTGATAATGGTTGAGAGTGTCTGAAGAAACTAAATTTTCTGAGACCACATTCGCTGATATTACGGAAACTTTAGTCTACGCCAGCGAATTCGCAGCACACTGCAGTATATTTACCTCCGAAAAGTCTACATCATTCAAAAATTGCCTCGTAGTCATTTTTGGAACTATACATTTTTCCTGCACGTTTAGTATTGAATTATATGTCTCCGCATCCTCTCTTCAAATTCGAAGTCCAATTTCATTTCTACGCAGAAATAATAACTATTTCTGAAATTTAGTCAAGTGTAGCCACAGGGTTTAATTAACGAGGACGGCCTAATGATGTTGACCTTGTGTGGCCGTCGTCTTGATGAGGTCAAGGAACACACACATGGAAATCAAAATTTTCAGAATTTGACTACACTTTCTTCACTGCTGGATAGATCGCGTCTTTCTGATTCCGGCCGCGCATTTTTTATTCAATACAATCAAATCTAAAGTGATATATGGCAGCTGAACGGTAAAAACGATCTATGTCGTTTATATCGCAATTTGGCGGAAATTTACCGACGGTACTGTATCTAACGAAAAAGAATCCTATACTCTCGACGGAGAAATGGTAAACAGCCGGCGTCTGCAGCTAATCTTCACCTTTGCCGACCAACCGGGTATCAACTCATCTGAATTCGGAAAGATGAAAGTTATGGTTGCACTTGGATGATGGCCGATCTTGCGATGGTGAGGTGGAGGTGGTACCTTCAACACAACACCACGTGCATCCATCTGTCCCACCACAGCACCATTTGAATATCGCCTTTAACGCTGTTTTCGGTCGCTTTGTGCACGCCTTTGTAACAGACAGAATGAGGGCCACCATGAGGGATCCCTCACATTGTGTGCGCTAACGTCGGCGATTAAAATTGTCCGTATTCCGAACCTAACGTTTTACCATGAGACTCCTAAATGGTAGATCGATTATATGATTTTTCTGAAATAATTGCACAATTAGAGGTTTTTGGAGCCAATTGAGCGACTGCGCTTCGTGGAGAACAATAGAGGAAACAGCTTGTATTCGTCAGAACATGAAACGCTGGAGAGCTTCTAATGAACTGCCTGGCCTTCAGAGATTACAATCGGTCCCAGCCTCACCTGGCTCAAACGATATTAGCAGTTCTGAAATCTGGCAGAAGCTGATTGCAACACTTTTAGCTAAGAGGGCTACTGACTCGATTAAACGATTGACCCTACCCGGCCTAACCAAGCTTTCCATCACGCAAGATCCTAGTAGCTACCATAAATGTCTGGGAAGGTGAAGACACTGATTTGGTACAGCGGCTGGCCCTCAAACGTTAGTGAATATGCCATATTCATATGTATGCATTTTTCCTCCTTTTTTCTAGTAAGCTTCAGCCCTTATGGTGTTGTTACAAATGGCGAAGTACTCAAAAATGTTAAGTCATGCTCTAAAACTCCCTCATTTTCTGAGCAAACTGTCGTCAAAGAAATTGCCACTCAGCCTTTTTTCTGCGCCAATTCTCGTGCCAGCAGTATGCTTCAATTCTCAGGCGAGTGTTCTTCAAGAAAACCTATCTAGAAAAGTACATCAGGAGAACACCCACCAGTACCGCCCCGTATTTAGGCTCATTTGGTTGCCCACGGGCTCGCACTTGGAATGCTCAAAGTTCAATGTTGCCGAGCTACGAAGGTAATCCTATTGTGGGGGAAATCTTTGTCATTGAGGGACACAAACTTGGGC
The DNA here is from genome assembly GCA_030553155.1 of Nippostrongylus brasiliensis. Classification (NCBI taxonomy): domain Eukaryota; kingdom Metazoa; phylum Nematoda; class Chromadorea; order Rhabditida; family Heligmosomidae; genus Nippostrongylus; species Nippostrongylus brasiliensis. The sequence goes on along the minus strand of CP130734.1, from coordinate 15,830,494 downwards.
ACTAGTGCCTATATTATCTAAATTTTGAATCGATATTTTTTTAATCAATCCTTTTTTCATTTATTCAAAAGTTTCTCCTGATTTTTCCCTTCCGGCACTTCAGAAATGTAGTCCCAGAGGGCTCTCTCGAACCCGTTCTTAGCTCTCATCCTTAGCTGGCTGGACTCTCAACCCACATAACGGTAAAGTGGTTGATCAGTCCTCGAAGAAAACGCCATGCATTCGTCTTCCAATCATAATTGTGGAGAAGTGGTGGTTGCGTAGTTGGCTTATTCAGTGGCTTGCGGGAGCCAGCCGTTATACCACATCAGAGACTTTGCCTTCCCAGACATGTCGGGTAGAAATTGAACCGACTTCGTAGAGATGGAAGGCTTTGTTAGCGCCACACAGGACCTTCAAGGACCGATCGCTCGACCGTGCACGTGTCCCTAGCGCATCTTATCACTGCGCCGCACCGTACCTCCAACCCACACAGCACCGAATTTGGTTGCTAGATGTCAGCTTGCCTTGTTTATGCATAGTCTCTAGCTTCCCTTTAATAAAAGAGGTCAACTTAAAGGAGGCGTCGGTGATTCTGGGTCGTGAAAGACCAATGCGCGCTGCCGCAACGGTTAATTATTCAGGTGACGAAAAGTGGTCCCGAGTTATTCAAATATCGCAAGTAGTACTCAAACAAATTGCACTCGAGTAGCAGCTACCTATTGATTAGAGTTAGCGGGAAAACTGGCCGTGTGAGTAAACACTCGGAACAGTAAACAAGTAGGAAGAAAACACTTGTTTAGAAATCTCGAAAGGAGGAAGCGACGAAATTCGGAAATTCCATTAGTGTGATGGTAGCTACACATGACGTATGTATAATAGTTCTACAACCGCTGGCGCCAGTTGACCACATTAAACGAAATGGTGATCGATCAGCACTGACTTACCTTAACCTTTATGGTGGAAGGAAACCCCCACACCCTAATGAAAGGTTTTTACTAGAACTTTACTACTTTCACTACCTTCTGACAAAATTTCACGTAAATCGCTGATGCAAGGCTCCTGACAACACTGATTTAGCTCTAGATATAAAAAGTTAAGCTCGGAAAGACCAACTCTTTCAAATCTAATCCTTATTATCAAGGAGTACCGGAGTTTGTTCGTTAGTATTTTTATAGCTCCTCTTAGAAAAGTGACGATTCATCCTCACTTCATTTGTATACTACTATACTTAACTGTAGCGCTGTTCTCAGATGCACTGAAATTCAGTTACACCAAATCTTTAAAATGTCTCAGTTGAAGTAAGGATTTTCCTACGATAAGCACCATCAGAATTATTGATCCGCACAGCAACATCGATGCGTAATCACAAATAATTCGCCAATCAATTCTGAAAACAACATTTTTCATATATTATTCGTTAAAGTTTCAGAAGGTGGTGTAACTTTTTGACGTTTGTTCAACTCTTTTTCTTTGTTGTGTAATTCTTTTTTCTTTTTCAAATAATAATTTCTAGAAATTTATAATCTAATGTCAAAATCTCCTACTCTTACTCTTCTGAGATCAACTTGGATGGGAAGCTGTGGTAGTTATGAAAATATTGCTGAAGCATGGGTACATGTCTTTCGCAGCGCTCACTCAACTAAACTCCAATATTTCCAATCAGGGGACGCAAGCCTCCAACTTGGAAATATTGGCGTGAAATGAGTCTCCTATACCCCAGATTTATCAACTTGATTATGACTGTTTGAAGCCTCTGACAGAGTCGAACCAAAGAAAAACAGCCTGGGGGCTAGAGGAAGGACCTCCGGTGCCATTTTCAGCGGTCGCCAAGCATTTGGAATAACTCGGAAACGTGAAAAGTCGATCAGTGGACACGCGGTAAATTCTGCGTCCAACAGATGCCGAAACGCTGTCAGTCCTCATCGGCGTAGCTCTTACGTTGAAAGAACGACCTATTCCCTGGCCAGATTTGTTTGAGTTGACATATGGACGCTTGATGTTACCCATCAATTTGAAAATTATTTTTTGAATGCAACGTAATAAAAGGAGAAAAAAAAACAAATTCATATTGCTCAATGGTTGAGAACAAAGCTTACAGATTAGCAAGGAGAAATGAGTCAGCTATTTTACTATTTTGGTACCCAGCGGACGTTTCATTCGTTCTCTTGGAATGCCGTTGTTCCAAACAAAATCAACAGAATCCTCGAATTTAATTGCGGTACTCGAAGAGGATGAATTAGTCTATATAGGAATGTTTACCTTCCCACCTCCACCATAACCTGTTGATCGAAGAAGAGTGAACCACACCCGAAAACTATTGGAAATTTTATTTTCACTATTCGCCGCTCCCGCAACTGCGATATCCTTCAATTTTTAGGCCGTGTGCACAGCGATATCGTTCATGTGCGCAGTTGTGAATCGGTTAAGCGTCTAATTTTAGATGGCTGATAGAGCGCCTTCCTCTATGACAGAAACGTAAACAAGCAGTCTCGAATGTCACTGCTGTCGTCTAATTAGGCTCTTATTCCGAAAAAGGTGCCGAAAAATCATTTAACCCCTTCATTATCTTCTGAGAAAAACACTCAAATGCAGATCAACACAAAGGTTTTCTTATCAAGAAGTTGTCTTGTCTCCTCATTATGTGATCAGTCCTTGATCGAATTTGCTCCTTTGCATTAGTGGCGCAGTCCGGTGGCGCCTTATACAGGCAAACTTACTGATCGTTAGGGTTTTTCAGAAGGCTTCTACTCCTTATTAAAGGACATTTTGACGGAATTTACTTCTTTCGTTTAATTTCTTTCCTGTGTGGTTATATGCCAAATTTTTTTTGCTTAGGCGTGGCGCCACCGGACTGCGCCACTAACGCAAAGGAGCGAATTCGATAAATGACGTCAATTATTGATTGCGCTCGATAAATGACGTCAATTATTGATTGCGCTTCCATGGAGCCATGCCGCTTTTCGTGCTCTTACTTGCGACTCGTACTTCAGGTGGTAGAATCCTTCGCAGTGTTCAGCCAATGTCGGAATCATGTGGACGTCGGATGCAGCGAAACAGATGGATTGCATCGCGTGGAAATAAATTGACCTTTTTTGCGCGAAGGCGTTTGGAACTGCAAGAACAGATCACACTTGATCGTCTTCTTCTCAATATGAGTTACTTCTGTTCGGTGGATAAACTTTATTTACGGCCCAACGTTTCGACCCGAACACACATCGAAGTTAGTGACTTACGAGGCTGGCCCACCAAAAGCCATTCCATCCTAGCATTTTTGACAAGATGTAGAAAGAATAGAGGGAAAAGTCACTTGGAGGAAACGAACGCACCTCAATCGTCCGCCTTTGAGATTAATGCTCAATTTTAGTAAAAAGTAGGTAAATAACGTTAGTAGCTATGAAGGAGAGTTTATCCATCTAGCATATAGTCAATCCACCTAACAACCTCGTGCGGCAGAAGTAACTCATATAGAGAAACCCCTTGATAGTTTTCTACACTGTAATGAAAATGATGAATATTGCATTCATAAGCCCTTCAGCAATCTATATAGCATAGCTGAGGGCTTCGATTCTTCACGCAGATATGTTCATTCTTCTCTTGTTCGACGTCAGAAATGCTAAAACAGATGATGGTAGAGGCGCCTAACAACGTTGCCGTCAAGCTGAGGTTGTTGTCGTGCTTCGCGTTCCAGTTTTCCCCTCCATTTCATTTTGTTGCAAATTGTAACTCTCGTTTGGCATAATTGTCACCCATCCTAAATTCCGTGGATACCTTCCTAAATCACACGTGAAGGCCGTATTGTTAATCGAAACGTTCCATGCAGGTCTAACATACAACAATATCTGCACCAAAAAAATACGATGACTCAAGCAATGACTTGTGAGTTGATATTGTTCTCTTGAAAAGCGATGCTGAAATGGGAAGTATCGCAATTTGTGATACAACAGAAAATTTATAGACCACACGTAAGTAGCATGTTGGGATTCGCACCATCGGAATTGATGCGCTGAGTTCGAATATGAGAAGCAGATTCCCAAAATAGAAAATTTTATATCCCCTGCTTACTACCTACCCCGAAGACACTTCTGTGGCAACTCTAGATCTGACCCTTAAATCCGTCGAAGCGCGTCGGCGACGCGTTTTTGGGACCCTCATATCCACTGCAGGTCTAATATAGGTAAAAGGATGTGTACAAATTTGCTCGCAACCCGTGCAGAATCTGTTCAGAATTTGTCTCTCCATTATTCCATTCTAATGAACATCTACACCATTACCATTAACAACATCTTGCCCGTCGTCGTTGAGCTGCTTTTCTAACAACTCTAGAGAAAAGGATTAGAACAGGTGGAAGTGTGTTGAAGTAGAATGCCACTGTATATTTTTTCATGCAAACTTTATGTGTGAATGCGCGTCATAATGAAGGCAATTACGTTCTATTTTACATTCAAAATTGTTTCGCCTCAATTCAACTGTTCATCGTGAAGAGAGTAGCATTGGTAACATTTTCACCATTCTCAGCGAATAACTTCATTCGAGTTTCAAACACTAAACAGCATTTTCATTGGACGATATCGGGGTTTTGGAAGTTCCTGATTCGCCGCGACCTGACCATCGGAACGCGCAGGTGAGCGAGACTACAACATTTTTGGTGCCAGTGGCCAAATTATTGAGCTAACACAAATTACGCGGAAAAGTCAAGGTGTTCATGCGTGCTTATAGCTGCTACCCCCTTTTGTTTGTAACCGAGACGCTGTGATGCAGAACCATTCAAGCCGTTCAGCCGTTCTTCGCGCATCCATGTTTTATCTCACGAAGGTCCTGACGCGAATGGTTGGTTGCTGGTCTCATCTGAAAAGATACCGTTTTTAGCATAATTGTGCAAAAGGGTGCAGTTACCAGTGTCGCTTCCCAGCAGCACTGCCGCAAAAGAGCGCGGATAAGGGAATAGCGCAAGGTTTGCTGTTCCTTGTAGAAAGCCATACGTTCACTCACAGAAACTCAACGAAACGTACATCTCGTATTTGAGTGCAAAAAGAAATCGCATTTCAACGTCAGAATGATCAACTAGCATCTAATTTCGGACGCTTTTCCGTTTTATATTCCAGGTGTTGTTCAACCTTTTTTGCTATAGTGCCTATATGGCTGTAATCTGATTGTTCTGTTGCACGAAGGGTTGAGAACTATGCTGCAAGAGTTTGGCGGTTTAGAAAATCGAATAGTGTTGTGCCCTCAATACCGGACGTGCCGCAACGATAACCGGTGGCAGCGGTGCTTCGTCGCGCCGAAAGGTGCCATTTTGGGGTCCCCACGTGGTAGCCTCGCCAAAGGCGGAGCCTCGTCTAGCGGTGAGCCACCAGCCGACGAATCGAAGGGGCAAAGGACCGAAAATCAAAAGCGTCAGAAAAATAACTTTTTAACCATTTCGACGAATATGAAAAACTTGTACATGAAAAGATAGGCCTCGAGCTGCTGAATCCAAATATAAACCTATCTTCATGGATGAATCAATTCGAAAAATAGGTAAAGGTAAAGGTGTCGGCGTTGATCAGTCCCGAACGACGCGCCCGCATTCGTGTTCAATTCAGAATCGCAGAGGCTTGATGAATGCGTGTTTGACCTATGCAATGGCCTGCGGGGACCAGCCGCTCTATCAAGTCAGTGTTTCCACATTACCAGAAAAGTCTGGTACCAATTTACCGACCCCGGAGGGATGGAAGGCTTCGTTTGCCCGGGCGATGGTCGATCGACCGTGTGGGTGTCAGTAGCCCCCCCCCCTTACCACTGCAGCATGCGAGCACCAATTTGCCGCCCTAATTATTTTGAAAAATAATATAGAAAAGAGGCGGTTTCAGCTACTGCCGCCAATTTATCGTTGCGGCCCGTCTGGTACTGTAGCTGTTTTCACAGGGTATCGTCTGACCACATAGGGCCTCAGAACGTATTCCATATCACTTGCTGCTTTTCTTTTATTTACGCAGCCCATATGAACCGTCATCGCAAAATGCCTTATTGACATTGACGAAAATCTCGTTATTCATCTCGCAGCAGTCAGTCAACCATTGTCCTTCTTTCTCCATTCGCCGATCTCTCTCAGAATTGAAATAAAAGCGCAAACGAGGCTAGCAGTGAGGCCGCCATTATTTTTTGTCTTATTGACTCTTTCTGTCATAAATATGAAAGAATGATCGCCAATATACTGACTTGAGCGTGTCACATAATCTTGTTCGGTAACATTCAATGTACCATGCTTCACTTACAGCAGGAATTGAAGTCATTGAAGTACCATCCGTAGTTATCGATTGCTCTCCTCCATTAGTGCATTGAGAATGGATGCTGTGGTGGTGGAACTCTGAGTGATTCCATTCAAAAGGTGAAGATTTCGAGTCCTGCCTCAACATTCAGCGAGATGACCATTGATGTAAGACTCATATCGATAGTGAACGATGTACTGCTTCTTTCATATACTACGGGACACAAGTTTTTCGACATTTTCTTTTAAAAATGTGATCCTCACAAAGAGATCAATGCAGGCACCTTCAGAGTGCAAAAATAATGGTACCAGAGCGACAGCGTTAAAATAACTGAGGTTTGGTATCTGAGATTAATTGAGATGCTGGGTTGAGCAAAATAAAATGTAAACCACGAAACAGGATTATCAGGCAATGGGAGTCCTGGGTACTCTCCTTACCGTTTTAAAAAACCGCTCGAGACCGCAGCGCACTGTACGTAACTATAAGCCAGCTAGCCTAAGACGATTCCCCTCGCTCCATCCAGAGATATCCGGTACAAGAAATGAATCATTACGAAGACTCCAAGTCTCAATCGATAACGGCTACACGGCCAAGAGCAGAAAAAACAATGACTTGCCTAGAACTGTCGCTACAATCGGGATCCCACTGCCTGGTTAATCTACCTACTATTATACATTCTTTTGCACGGAGGACCGAAGTCCATCTTCAATAATATACCTGAACCACTATCCACCTTTAATATGTGCTGAAGCCATCGGCCAAGTTTGCATTAGACACTTTCGTCGTCAGCTAGAATTTCTTCTTTTTTATGAAAATTTTGTCCATGCGAAATCTGGAAATTTCAAAGTATGGACCCTCTGTCATGGGACTGTCCCCATAGTTTTGAACTAAATGGTGATGTGACTAATGTTGTTCATCACATGAGCAACATGTTTATTCTGTGCGCACGAAAACATCTTAATCACATCGTTATGATGAACAAGAGTTGATTTGCGCGTCCCACCGGTCATGCAATTGTTGCCAGTGTAAGTCATATGTTTTTTTCATCTTCACAGTCGCGTTGAGAGTTTCCAAAAGTGCAGCAGAAATGAACTGATTGTGCGACAGAGCTGTTTTATAAAGGAAGAGTTGACGGCGGAAAAATCTCGATTATTCAGACACTTATATGATATACAAAAGCTAACGCAACCTCGAATCGCTTCAAGGCCACTGATGGTGGCGAAAAGGTTGAAACGTCAGATCAAGACAAAATAACACACACTTATAGACGTCGTTGCGTAAAGCAGCAAACCATGGTTTCATGTGGTTTCATGTAGAGAGGAGAACTAACTTTAATCGAACAACAGCTGCGACAGAGCGGTGTGATTATACTATTTTGAAGAGAGATCACGCAAAAAGTTGTATTTGGTTGCCAATCGGCATTTGTATTAATATTATATTAATATTATTGTATTAATATTTGGTTTCAATGTGAAAATAAAGATTGGAGAACAAACCCCTAATACATACATGTTTCGTAAACTCGAACAGCACTTTCCAATAAGGCAGCCTCCTGTATGAATTGTTCTTATTTTTTAGTGTTTTTCGCTAACACACTTACGCTTTCCATTATTTTCCAGCTGCCGACTGGTTGATTGCAGCCGACCTCACTGTGTCAGAGCGTCCATAGTTTTTCAACGCCTACGCTTTCCTTATGCAACAGCTCCGTCGCAAAGCCAGTTTATTGTTCGGTTGTAAAACGTCCGCATTAGCTCATTTTTTCAATTTTTCGCTGACGTAAGACCACTGATAAAAAAGAGGTATTATGGACAGATGCCTATTCGATGCACAAACCCACTGCTATGGCTACTGGATGGTTTAAGTTAAGAAGAGATCATTGCTGACAAAGTCGACCAAATTTGTGAAATTATCTCTGTTCAAGAAAAAGTTGCAAAATATTTTGTGACCTACTCATCGCTGCTTGTTTTTGCCTTAACAGCGACTTTATTCGAGCTAATGATGTTCGCGGGTGGTACAGTGGTAGGAAGCGCTACTGACACCTGCACGATTGATCGGTCAGTCGAGGCAACCGAGCCTTCATCCCTGCAAGGTCGGGTAAATCGGAGCCACACTTGTCTGGGAAGTTAAAGACTGTGGCATAGCGGCTGGCCCCGCAAGTCATTTTATCGGCCAAATACCCTTTCACATTGGCTTTACGATAATGGATGGAACACGAATGCGACGGCGCGTCCCCAGGGGAATGAGCAACGCTGGCACCTTCACCTTTACTTTTAATGATGGGGACAATGATCCTTACCTTGCCATTTTTTGTGCAGGTGGGAATGGCTCTTTTTGAAAATTTTCACTTTTCTTTTCTTAAAAAAACTGCATTCACAACAACAACGACTTGGAGAGGACATTCGTGTACCAGACTAATGTTCGTGTGTTTAATTAGGTTGATGAAATTCATGGCAGATTTGTAGGCCTTTCTTGCCGGGTATGATTGAAGATGGTACGGTTGTCGTCTGAGTCGTCTATCATTAGAATTCAATGCCCATCAGATGATTATTTTTTATTCAGGAGATAGCACCTGAATTCCAATTTTTGAAACGATGTCGATCGTTTCGTTTCCATTTTTCGTTTTTCTTTCACAATATTTGCAGGTCATTAGGAGGCAGGATGAGGTAAGCAGTAGACCGAACTCAAATCTAATACTCAGGTGCTAATTTTGAGAATCCTCCACTTTTTTAGGAACGAGGAGCAGAATGACTTGCTCAATCAGTCGCTATTGCAGTAACACAACGAAATGCCACACTTCCTCAAACAACTCATGAGAAAAGCGAAAAGACTCGAAGCGGCTTAGCTATGCCCGCAGCCAGCGACGAACTTAGCATTAAACCACCACTATTCACTTTATGTGATGATGGAGTAGCCGGACTCGAACTCGTAAAGAGGAACGTGACGGATATGCAGTGACATTTCGGCCATTTTAAGGTGAAAAGCGCGTCGAGAGCAATATCGATTGTGACGTGTGTGTACACATTTGTAGATCATGTCTTCATAGAGCATCGCTGTAGAAACTTCCTGATCATTCGTGTAAAACCTCTGATAACTTGAAATTTTCGGCGAATACTTTCCGAACTCCCTAACAAACCCAAAGGCTTTTCCACATGCGAGGATATTAGCACCACCATTGAATCTACTACTAGTCTACTTCATATAGCCTTTCGAGGGGAGGGCATCACCCGACCTACCCCCAAAATCCTGATTGATATTCTATGCTCGATCATCCAACACCACGTTAGGGGTTTGTCACTCTAACACTCTTGTAAGGGGTAGGGTTTTCCCGAAGTGTTAGATGCGCATTACCTATATGTACTCATTTCGACGGCCGATTTCAGCTCCATGCTGTAGAGAGTATCCCGAACATCGATTTCTTATCCCTCGCTTCTCCAATTGAGCATTGCGGTTTACTCCTGTGCATGGCTTGTTGGTTGCTTTCTTGTACCTAGCGGCTGCCCTTTTTTAACTGCCCTGTATTTTGTTGGGCACCTGGGATGGAACCGAGCACTCTTGTTTTCATTAAGAGTCTTTACTATGTGTTGCACTGAGTCTCTTTTTATCGATGCTGTTTTTTCATCTTGCTCTATTGGTTCTAGTTGCGTTACCGATATTGTGAATAAACGAATAAACTACTAGCCTGCATACGTGTACTTAATTTAACACGGAAAACCGGGGTAATAAAGCTAAAATTGCACAAGCATAACGCTCTCTAGTGCTTCCTTTGACAATGTCACCAGGAAAGCTTTTCTGGCATTTGAATGAAGGGATAACCTTTCCACCAATTGAAGACATCGTCTTTGTGATCCTCATCTTTAATCGCTTCCAATCAGCGAAAACCCAGCCCGGCCAGGCAATTGGTGGTGCTGAGCAGATACAGGGAGCGGGTCGGTCTCTGGTCGGGTACTGGGCGAGTTATCGTTCAGCAGCTCACAGATTAATCAACCACGGGTAAATGCCAGCGCCAATTGAGCGTGCGGTCTGCCGGTCTCTATCGTCAAACTTGCTGTTTTGGTGCCCTCCGGGGGCGTGGCGTCCGGTCGCATAGGGGGCGGGTGTGGCCAATTAGGGTGACGGGGCGGGACATGGCCTGAAGGAAAACGCGATCAGTTGAATTTGTTCGTCGCCACACTCCACAGCCACAGCCATGCAACGTCCCTTGGTGATCGTCGTCGCCGCCGCCATGCTTGTCGTGTTGGTCAGCAGCCAGAGGGACGAACAATTGCCAGAGGTGAGCCTCTACACAGACCAGACACACAAATGACTCGTTTTCGCCGTATCCGCAGCTCATATTAACCCTCGCTCCTATGGATTTTCATTCTTCTCCCGTAGAGTTTGTGTCGTAGTTTCTGATAGACTCCCAACCGATTCGAGTAGTTCTAGTTCTACTTCTTCTGGGAAAGATCTCGCTTTCGCTGTCGAGGGTAAGACTTGTCGTTCAACACAGAATAATCGACGCAGTTCAAAAATGTGGTCGCCCTAGAGATCTCTGCTGATTCCGTTCTTGAGTATGGTCTGTCTTCTGCCAGTTGGATCCCCATCAAATAAATGTAAAAGTAAATTGGTAGCGTTAGTAGTCTAAGATTTGGACGCCGAATCCGTCTTACATTGCGGGCCAGCCGCGATACCAAGTCAGAGACAGACTTTTACCATCCCAGACATGTCTGATATCTGTTCACTCGACCCTGTAGGGATCGAAGCCTCGGTAAACTCGGCCAAGGGTCAATCACTCGACCACATGGGTGCCAGAAGCACTTCTTACCACTGCACCACACGCGTTTAAAGAAAGACTAAATTTAACAATTGCTTTTGTTGAATATGTTTGGTTGGGATTCCATGAGGGTTGCATTTCTAGAACTGTGCTGAAAATCAAAAATAGCGGAAGTTGACGCATCGCTTCTAACAAGGCGGACAATAGCTACAATCGGGCACATGGGCTGTACGATGGGCTTCTCTCAGCTATGTGATCATCACTGCATTCGAATAAGCACCAGAAATGATTGGCTGCTGTCTAGGCTCGCCTTTGATATATATTCCCTGATATTTCTATCCATTTATCATTCATCCTAGATGGGCACAGTGTCCCCGAAAACTGGCCTTTCAGTATTGTCTGTTAGTGTGTAGAAACCGGAAAATGCAGCTGATAGAGTTAGGATAAAGGAAGGGGATCTTCAAAAGCCGGGAGAAAAATGATGTCAGTCGCGAACGTTCAGAAATTCTTGCCACAGAACTTCTTTTCCCAGCCATCAAACGGCACGAATTCTTGATTGCAACCATAAGAGGTTTTCCTCGCGAGGTGTTCGGTCACGCAATTTCCTATAACTGGCCCATTCTCATCTTCTGTTGAATCTCATCAGCGCGTGGTGTAGTGTTAAGAATGGCTACTGTCATCCGAAGGGTCGAGCGATCGATCCTCGTCCAAGCTATTGAGGCCTTTCTTACGTTCGAGATGGGGTAAATCGGTGCTAAATTCGCCCGGGTTGTAAAGACCAGATAGACATTAAACCTATTCATGTTACTAACATTCCGAACGGAATACGAGAACGTTCCGTCCTAAGAAGATGTTCAACGCAACCCTTATCGTTACCTTTATCTCCTACCGGACGTTCTTCTCTTCGAATAATTCCCTTTCTACATAGTTTCCTCAAGGGCTTTTGTTCCATAAGATATTAGCTATATTGCTTGTTCTACCCTCTTGCTTTTTTATATCAAACGTAGGACCTCCACGGCTAACGTGACCTTTAGCGCTTCAGTTTCAAACGGCTTTTGTTCGGAACATTATTAATCCTTCTTTATTACGTTTCCGAGTCCGCCTATTTCCATTTGAATGTTTATATCTGATTTATTTTTCATCCTCCTTGAAAAACACGGATATATCCTCCTATCCTTCTTACAAGAAATATTACTTACCGTTAATCCAATAAATCAAATTTTTTATCCATTTTTTATTCCGTAGGCAGCGCTTAAATGAACAGTGCAGTTGACGTTTTGTAGAACATGCTACTACGCAATATAATAATATATAATAATATATTCAATGTGCGACTTTCAATATATCTCGGTAAATCCGTTATGTCGTTTATTTTGAGCAGAGGACCGAGATTGTTTTTCATTTTTTTCGTCTTTTTGTGGGCTTTTTTTCGTCAATATCGATCCTTTGCCCAATAATAAACGAGATATAATAATATATATGTAATATTATCATAAGGGTAATAGGGAGAAAATGTAACAGAAATAATAAGGAAGTTAAAGGATATAACGTAGCATAAGAAATAGTTCTCATGAATCACCCATATCACTATAGTGGAAGTATTATACACAAAGGTAACTCGTGTCTCCAGTAGATTTCCGTTTTTTGGGAAACGTCACATTTCGCAAATCACTGAGTAAGTGGTTTATTTTCTTTCAATTTTTTTGTGCAATAGAGTGCACAAGATGACTGTATTGTAATATGTTGCACCGGACCTAATCTTGACGAAAACAGGGAATCCCCATAAATGGATTGGTTTCATTTGTCGATGACGACATCCTAACAGTTTTCGCGGTGTTTTGCCTCTGAGCAACGTCAGGTAGAGAATCACATAGTCATGGGTATTCGGCTGGATGAAAAACAAAGCACTAGGAAACCTTATACGCTACTCTCTGGAAGAAGACAAACGATCCACTTTTCGGCTACCACACCGACTCGCTTATGACAGGCTGCGGTGAAAAATGGAAATTATATATTTATGGTGGTACATATTGTCGTTTGTATTGATGAACATTTCTAGTCGGTGGGAATATTAGATCCGCGGAAAAGACTTCACCTAAATTCTAAAGGAAGCGTCGAAATTGAGCCAGATAGAGAGCCATTGGCATTCTTATCCACAACAGATTTTCACATTTACATAAATCGGACTTAGGGTGCATGTGGCGCAGTCACAAAGTCGATTGATCGACCCTCATCCATCCTAGCTAAGGCTTCCATCCCTTCGGGTTCGGGTAAATTGCTATCAGACTTGATTTGGTATAGCGGCTGCCACAGGCTGTTTCCTGGTTCAAATCCTCATTCATAATGCTTCTACGGATCCGAAATTAAGACGTCTTTTGATGACTTCAACTTTACCTTCGCTGTCAATACCCCCTGTGAAACTTGCTATTTTCTTTTTTGTGGTCATTTTTTCTACGAATCACGAACGTAGTCGCTACATTCATCGGAGAACAAAAGGCCTCTGAGAACTACCGTAGTGGTCGGAAGGTTAAAATACACCTTACCTGACAACTTCCGTAGATAGAAGAAATTACTGAAAATTGTTATTATTGTTACTCTGACTGATTTCGGGCTTTCAATCATAGAAATTCAGAGATGCCTAGTGAGTAACTATGAAGTTCGTTGATTTTTCTGTAATTAATGAGCATATCGTGAATTGAGAGGCCAGACAGCCACGAAGCGGAGGTTCTGGTCGAACTATTTCCAAATTTGATTTCATATTTTCCTCGTGTGAGCTACTAAAATGTTATCCACGCTCCTCTGACCATCAACAGGGTTTATGGAACACCAACTGCTCCATGTCAATGGAGCAGAAATCACGTTCGGCTAGATGTTATGTCAAGCCGATTGCTGTCATATGGGAAGGGCGAAAGTGTCGCTTTGATTTCCGAACTCTTAGAACTAAAAATCACGGAAAGTTCGGATTATTGACCTATACACAAAATTACAAATTGTTTCATGTTGTTAACTGTTATGACCTCTGGATCTCGCAGTTATCGTTGAATTCTACGGAAAAACTACTCATTCGCATCGTGAACATTCTGTTGTACCGTTCACCATAATAATTAAAATACTAATTGAATAAAATGCTAATTATTAAATTACTTTGCTCCTTTCAGAAAGGGCGCGGGGGGTGGCCAGATGCTGTAAATCATTTTTAGTGCGCTTCGTGGATTCCTGTCTGTCAATTGTTTTATTATTTTCAACATGAGGGAACAAAAGAGTAAGCGAATTGGCACAGGTAAACAACTGTGAAGCTCCGATAAACATGCACAGCTGACTTCAACTGAAAACATTTTGGGCTTCCAACTACCATCAGGGGCCCGCGTGGTGCAGAGGTGAGAGGCGCTGCTGTTAACCGCACAGTCGAGTGATCGATCCCAGGTCTTCCATCCCTCCAGGGTCGGGTAAATTGGTACCAGACTTGTCTGGGAAGATAAAGACACTGACCTGGTATAGCGGCTGGCCCCACATGTCGTTGTATAAGCCAAATACTCATTCACCAAGCCACTACGCTTCTGACTGGAACACGAATGCGGCGGCGCGTCCTTAGGGGACTGATCAACGCCGCACCTTTACCTTTACCTTTAACTGCCATCAGTGCAAAAATTAGCAAAAAGTGGTGCAAAGCCACAAGTGAGCTGAGTCAATAGCGCTTTCCTTGGCAAGGCCTATCCACCTAACGGAGGGTCAAGACTGCCTCGAGATCGAAGTCAGATGGTGTGTTTTGATAGGCTGTTTTCAAATTCGATTTCCTGATTTGTCCTCTTCACTCGGACTCAGCTGAGAGGTCTCCTTGCAAATATCGTAATCTGTGATCGAATACTTCTGTGAGCTCTCTGCGGAGCGCGAACAATTGCTCAATTGAGGGAGCAATCGGGGGCCGTTTTTTCGTGGATGCGTCTTTAATCGACCGCGATCGAAAAGCGTGTTGTGCACGGATTCAGGAAGAAATCCTGATGCATAGGAAATGAAGACACGCCTGTGATGGCATTCTCGTGGTGTTTTCTTTGCAGAAAACAACGTTGAACTGTTCTGTTCATTGTCTACTCCTCCTACTGACCTCTATAGGGAAAGCGCTGAAGGTGACCTCCATGAGGTGAAATATCCGAGTTTTTAAACATTTGAAGAACTTCACTTCAAAATCTTCGATCCCTCTACTTTCCTGTGACTTCTACCGCCATACAAGCCATGCTTCTTCAGCTGAAGCGCAACAAACTCCGGGACCGAAGTGAACGTAGTTCCCCGAATTTAATGTAAATGTATTTGCATTTACAATACAAACTGTGGACGCGCATGGTGCGGTGATAAGAGGCGCTACATCTAACACACGGTTAAATGATGGATCCTCGAATAGGCTAGCCAAGCCTTGAATATATTCGAAGTCGGGTAAATGGTACCAAAAAGGTGAATGCACAGACTTGAATAGGCATCAAGTCATTGCGAAGCCAATTACCATTAAACTTTCTTCTACGATTCTGAATTGAGGGCGAATAGAGAAAAAACCCCATACGGAGGACATTTGAATTTTAATGCCAGCTGGCCTCTGGAGCTGTTTTTTGTCCTGCTCCTATTTTGTGATCCTAGTGAGTTCAAAGACTGCTGGTTTTATTCTGATAGAAAACATGTCGTCCATCTGGTAAGGGAAGGTGTGCCAGAGCTCTCCTACGCTCCACAGTGTTGGAGCCGACCACTTCAAAGTTAGGGTTAAACCAAAATCTACCAAGAATCAATGCCATGGCACTTGAAGTGAGTTGTCCTGGAGAAGTTCTGTGCTCAAATTAGTTTAATGCCGGTTTTCTGGAGGAGTGAAAATTCTGAGAGAATGGTAGTGATGCGAAATGTTTGACACTTTTGGTGCATTCTTCGCTCCTAGAAGATTTTGGAAACCGCTAATGACCCGCTTGCCTAGGCAACGTCACTCTCCCAAAGACCAAATCCTCGTCCTTCCACGGTTCACTAACTCGAACCGCATCGATGGTGATGGTCCAGACAAAGATCTGTCCGACACTCAAGAACCAGCAATTTCCCTTTCTCCCCGGGGTCGAGTAGATTGCCAGACGGACGGCAGTAGAAAGCATCAACACAAGCAGTTGACAGCAACTCACAACTCATAGCTGCAAGGCCAAATAAGCCCTAAAATGCCAGACGACGACAAGGGACGAAAATCAGTAGAATGTAGCGGATCTCAGGGGGATTAATTTACAGCGAGTATGGCCCTATTTGGGATACCACGTGAAGGGAGTAGGGAAAGTTTCTGAGTAGGAAATATTGCAGTTGACTTTGGCTTGAATACCTTGAAATTCAAACATCTTTGGAGATTTGTGGTATTGTGAATGGCGGATATAGTAGCGTTCAAACAGATATGTCACCTTACATTCTTAAGTAGAAATAGCTCAAATCCAAAAGAATCTAAGTCCATTTGGTAATTATGATAACCTGAAAGTCCATCGAAAAGCACACTTGTTCTGAGTTGTAGATTTTTTTCAAAAAATTATTCGATAGTACGCTGTGGTTGAAATTATTCGATAGTATGCTGTGGTTTAATATGTGGACCAACCTAATGTTGATGTTCTGGGGACACTTACTGGCCGAAAAGAGTTACAGCTCGTTTCAAATTCTAAAGCAAAACGCCGGCGTATACGGACAAACCGAAAACCGTCAAGAATGTTCTTTTGCTATATAGGCTTCTTGGCTGTTTGAGTCAGCTGGCTTACAGGGATAAGAAACAAAAATAATTTTTCATGTTTTCTGAATGTGATATATTTCGTGTTCTAACGATAAGTAGCAACTGTTGGGCAACCATTTCCAGCAGCGTTTCTCTTCACAGGCTCTTCTTTTCTTTTTTCTATTTTTTTGTTCTCACATTTGGATGTGAAGATTTTGGAAAAATGATTTATCGTTTTATTTCACCATTTTTCTCGCAACGTGATTTAGCAGAAGTAAGAACAGATTTCCAATTTCCATGTTTCCATCTTCAACCAAGCCAGAAAGAAAAATTCTTCGAAAGAATCCCCTCTGAGCATAATCCGAATGATTTCAACAAAGGGTTTCAAATCGTAATATGCGCGTGAATCCCCTTAACCACTAATGTTCTTCGAATGTGAAACACCTCGCCGCAAGTTTTTCTCAGGTCTAGATTAGAGTGGTTTCCAAAAGACTGTAGGAACTAACATTAGAGTTTGGAGTAAATCGTACTAAAAGTTGGAAGCGGTGAATGTCTGGAAGTGACGCCGAACAGGCTAGTGAGGAAGCGTCTTAAGATCTCTTAAAATTTTTGATTTCTAATTTTTTTTTAAAAATTTCTTTCTCAACACCTCATTTGAGTGTTGGGTAGCGGCTACGACTATATAAATGACATCAAATTCATCGTGAACGGCATTGCTGGGGATGAAAATCGGGAAGTGGAGGAAATTTGATAGTGCGGGATGGAGCCGCGTCGAGTGGTGATACTGGCGATGACGATATGAACGCATTTCACTGAAATCCAATCGGTTCAAAGGGGTTTTTGGTGTGGTGCCTCGGTGCATGGCGAATCTCTAGCACTGTAGCGATTGTCCCGGCTCTATTGCCATG
Source organism: Nippostrongylus brasiliensis (assembly GCA_030553155.1). Lineage (NCBI taxonomy): Eukaryota > Metazoa > Nematoda > Chromadorea > Rhabditida > Heligmosomidae > Nippostrongylus > Nippostrongylus brasiliensis. Next base: position 15,812,899 of record CP130734.1, on the reverse strand, counting down.
CTCATAAATTTCAAATTTCAAATTTGGAGAAGCTCCTACGTGTAGAAAAAAAAACTCACATGATTTCCTCATTCTCACCTCCTACAATCTCTACCATCTTTTTGAAATATGGTTACTTTCAACTATTATGCTTTCCAAAGCAGAGTGCTCCCAAGAAAGCTTCGGATATCATCTGCATTGCGTGCCACAATTCATCGGCTTGTTGTGACGACTGAAAAGTTAATCGAGAGTGACAAGCTGCCCAGTGGGTTTACTACAGTGGATAACGTGGCTCGAGGATACTAATCCTTGGAAACTAAACTTGTGCCGGAGACGCTCAGATGATTTTTTCCAACCAAGAAGCCTGATTCCAGTCCACCCTGACACAAATGGCTCCGAACGAGACAACGACACATTGGAAATACACCTTGACTTTCGGTTTCACATAATCCTAACCTTTGCATATATTAAAAACTTGAGGACTATTTTCATGAGGCTCAAAAAAGCTAGAGTTTCATTGACTTATATATTTCGAGATACTAGGTTATTCGCAAAACACTGACATCGGACGGGAATTGAACCCGCGTCTTTCTGTTTCCGGCACACTGCACTAACCACTGTGCTGCTAGGAAGAAGCGCTTCTTCTGACACAATCCCCCATATGTTATTCATATGGTTACAGTCAGTAGAACAAGCTGGCCAGTCCATTGTTTAAATCAATTTAATAGAGTTTCATCTTCACAAGGAACGTCAATGTGACTTGATAAGCTGAATGAGCTTCATTGATACCTCATGAAACTATCGATCGAATGATCGTCGGTCCGTTTGATCCAATTTTAATAGAGACAGGTGCTTCACTATTATAGGTTCCGAAAAATGTAGAACTTAGTAATTTCGGTTGGTTTGCCAGAGGGCTGTGGTTATCACCCGCTTGCTTGGTAGAAGGCACTCAGTGATATACATGAAATGAGTTTTGACACCTACATACATACCCGACCCCGTAGGGATGGAGGGCTTGCTAAACATGGGAGCGAATCGCTGGACTGTACTTGTGGAAGAAGCGCTTCTCACCACTGCACCAAGCGCGCTCCTTGCGGAAGTTAACCCAAGTTACTTGTCATTCGCTTAATTTCATAAGATTTGCTGTTAAGACTTATCTACTATAATACTTATCTACTAAAAAAACAATGTTCCACTTTTGCTGTCTGATGCATTAGCAAACCATTGACATGTATTATATTTTCTGGGATTTTGGAGTAGCCCTCAATATTCCAAACTTCTCAACTACACAGATCCTCTTGCCCATTTAATCAAATTTGCCATTCATTTATTTATTCGTTGCGTCGCATAATTCGTTCAAATTATAGAAGCAAATATAACAAAAGAAGCAATCCCGAAATTTTTTCGGCAGAGCCCTCGACCTCACGGTGTGAAGATGCGTTGACGAATCTCTGGGCGTAACTTGATCATCTCTGACTTCACACGTTCGGTTAATGAGGTTCTATGGGTGTTTTAGGAGCCCTACTAGCAGAAAGATGCTGTGACGAACGGCGGGTTGGAAACTCAATATGGCGACTGTCACACTCAATAGCATCGTTATGAACGGCTTTGTTGTTCGCCCTGACTTCTGACACAGCGCTTCTGCTCGTCTTTTAGCGACTATTGTTCTTGTTTTCACACCCCACTCTTCGAACTTACTTGACCACACATCAGCGTAGTCGATTTGATGTGAACTACATCGATCTCGGTCGTTTAATGGCTGCCCTGTTTTCTCCGTAAAGAGCACTCCAGAAGAATGCATCGCTTGTCTAATTAAGATGTCACTAAATTGCACATAGTTTTGCTCTTTAGCAAGAAAGTCTTGGAAAGACTCCAGACTCGCCACATTGGCTTAATTAGGAAATCATGCAATTTGTGGCTCGTTAGGTCTGTTTACGATTGGTTTAGATAATAACGAACAGAAGAAATAAGTAAATATTTTATGGACCCTTACGAGGAAGCCTCGACCATCGGATCGACTCCGTGGAGCATTTCTGGGTGTTGGCAACAACTTACCCGACTCCGAAGACATGGGCCCAGATTCATGAACGGACAAGTAGTCTCCGAAACCGTGGCGCAGCCAGAACCAGACGGCAGAGTCGATGAGAGATTGCGTTTAACATAGGAAGTTTGGAATTAGTAGACAAAGATGCGCACCGTTCGGGGTATATCTCGGGGTTTATCGGAGGGTTACCAATGATGAATCTGGGCCAGAGAGCTTGCCTAACACGGAGGAAAACTATTCGCTCAGTTACAGTTGCAGGTTATTCTTTTAGCTAATTAAGGTTGGTTATTTGATTTATTTACTTAGAAATAATGATGCCCTTCTCTTTGGTCGGGTAGGTTAGGGCCAAAACCACAATTCATGTACTGTGAAACTTCAAAATTGTCGTCAAACATCACAAGACAAAGTAATGGGCAGCAACTCTTTCGGCGGCCTAATCTAGTTCTATGCTGTAAGTGTATCAACGAGTTTCCCAGTGAAATGGGGCGTGAGCGCAACTCGGCTCAAAACAACGACAGCGAAGACCGTGCACGGACGTGGGATTTTCATTGTTATTGTAGAAATCGTCCACATTTCCCATGACCAAACTTCATTAAACGAAACTTCACGGTGCGAAAAAAAATTAAAAACAAAAGGATATGAGCGGAGGTAAGAGTTTGAAACTATCCGGTTTTGGTTCATTATAGTTCATTATTTTGTTCAAAGGTTTAAAGAATCCGCTAGGTCAGACGAATTCAAGCTATGGGAGAATTCCAAAGTTAAGATCTAATATCTCGAGAAACAACCATGGAATGAGATGCCAGAACATCTAGCAGAACAATATTAGCGAAATAGTAGAGCAATACAATGCGTTTCAAAAGTATATATCCACCTTATGTTCGGCAGCGTTCGTTTTTACGAACTGGCGTTAGCTGCACAAGATTCTTCGTTGTTGAAAATACCCGGGTTGCTCTTGACAGTGCAAAGAACCATCTCCAGCAAAAACAGACCGTTTTTGAATTTTTTGTTTCTTTCAAAACAACACACACTTGCAGAAGACACAGTTTTTATCCATTTTTTGCAGTCGATTGGACCGCCATTTTTTCATGTAACATCGAATACGCTATTACACATGTTACCAACATGCCTTCGGATCACGTCGTCGCTGATGTTATCCCAAGCGATCAGCTCTGCCCTCTTCAGCTCGTCAACGGTACTGAACTCGTAGACCTGCCGGACAACAATCCCCCATATGTTATTCATATGGTTACAGTCAGTAGAATAAGCTGGCCAGTCCATTGTTCAAATACGGGTGCGCTGGAGCCGGTCAGTAGTCGATCTAGATCGACAACGTATCGATATCCTGCTGCAGAACATGTGTCTGCTTTGTTCAACCTCCCAAGGAGGAAAGAAGGCTGGACTTCAGCATACCTTGATACTCCAGACTTTTCGTTCGACAAGATGGGAAGCTGAGCCTCAGCTTTCCGCTGCTGTGGATGCCGCTCCGTACCATCAACGAGCTGCCATGGGAGATTATCGCAGGTCTCTCCAGTAGTGCTAGAAGCCATCAGGACCATCTAGGTCGAACCTCTTTTCACTACTAAAGAACACCTGAAACTGAAACTCGTCAATGAAAAAGTGTCAGCGTTAATGTGACGAGGATATCCATATGTTATCCCATTGTGTACTCATGCTCCATCGCGCCAAATCCAATCTCGCCCACTTATGGAAGACCATGAGGCGAGAAGCTTTTGCACGGTCTGTCTGCAGATGTGGGCGTTCATCCGAGATCGTCGTTCGCGATGCAGCTAGGGCCGCCCCGGAGCGAATTTTGTTGACGCTTCATGTCGAATTCGACATCATGCGACCAATTCTTTGGTGGTCCTGACTCGAAAGCAGTCGTGACCGTCCAGTTGATGGTGCTGATAGATAGCCGTCAGGATTCCGATGATAACGGTGCACGCATCCACGCGAACGGCCGAGTTGGCGAGCAACGGCGCGATTTGACAAGCCAGTTTCCTTGAGGGCTCGGATCTGAGCTTGTTCCTCCAAGGACAACATGGTTTCCTTGAGGGCTCGGATCTGAGCTTGTTCCTCCAAGGACAACATGGTTCCATTTATATGTCGATCCATATGTCTAGTTTCCCTCCAAATCAAAGCATATCGTTTCAGGGGGGCACGGAGGGGGACTCGAAGACTTTCATTAGTCTTCTTGGAAATTTTTCACTTACCTTCCCATGGACTTGAACTTCTTTGGCGGAGAACTTCAAAGGGCTCCTCTAGGGTTGAGCCGCTGCAGCCAATTGAGCACCCTAGGGAAATAGCTGTTTATGACTTGGAAATGGAGGTGTTCAGCCGTCCGTCTGCACTCAAACTCTATCGTTATTTCTGGGTTTTTGTCAAGGTTTAAATGAGAGTTCAAACTTATTTTCTCCCAGTTCTGCTCTCATGGGAATGGTGGTGCATACCCGAAGAAAATTCTTCATAAAATTCTATTTTTTAGAATTTCAGAAATACATAGTGCTGTACCGTTAGCTGCAAATAAGATCTTATTGCGTTCAAGGAGATTGTAGGAACTGAAAAGATCTGACAATTTTTCCGATTAACATTCTTTGCATTTTTTGTCAGACCCATAGGATTTCGGTGACATATTTCATATTGGCTATTGCATATTTGATCGAATTTTCTATAATAACATGTTGTGACTTTGTAGAACAACGAAACATTAATCTGATAATTCTTTCATGAAAACTGATAATACACATATGTACATGAATTATAGTGAAAAACCACTCATAACATGTTGTGACTTTGTAGAACAACGAAACATTAATCTGATAATTCTTTCATGAAAACTGAAAAACCTTGGAAAGAGTAGGTCGTCTGGACTTGGCAGTAACCAAAGTGCCGTTGGCCAACTGAGCAATTATGTTCACTACTTTCAGGTTGCTTGGAAGTAATGTCACCCGCTCTTTCGTCCTTACCAAGACTGTCTGAACTGAGTCTAGCGAGAACTGCATACACATATGTACATGAATTATAGTGAAAAACCTGCCGTAACATCATACTTCGCAAGAATCTGAATTTTCGAAATTCGAGAAAATGAGCCAATGACGAAATCTTCACCATTCCTCTTTCATGACGAAGTTTATTCTTGAATTAAAATAACTTTTTCGACAGCCCAATATTTTCGCGTAGCTACTATACCTGCATATTTGGCAGACTCAGAACCAGGTCGAAAACACATTCTTCTGACCAATTGCCTGCCGGGCCATACATAATCAATCTAGTAAACGATATTCTACTATTAGGATCGCGCTGACACCTGCTCCGTGTATGACTAAGCGTTTTCGTATTGGAGCCGTTCGGAACGGCTCAGATATGAGCGATAGAGCAGCTATAGCATTGCTGATATTGGAGAGGCAATCCCGTCACAAGCAGTTCTATTGCATTAAACTGAATCACTGCGATAAAAGGCACTAATTCGTGTGAAATAGGTGATGTGTGAGAGGAGGTTCTAGGAACAAAGTCGCTATTCACTGACCTTCCAGACTGTCGAGTTAGTAGAGGAGCGGTTAACTCCCTCCTCATCTCAAATTCATGCACAATATTTATAATCGAAATTGTCTGCAGAGTGGCAGTTTTCTTGAACAATTTGCTTACGGAAAACGGTGACCCCGAGAAGCCTTAATGAATGACATTCTTTACCTCGACTGGATTTTCACCTCACTCAGGGCTGTCGTGGATCATCATGGTCCAAACTGTACCTTGCTGTATTACTTGAATCTGATGAAATGGACGTCGAGATTAAAGGGGCTATTATCTACTAGCGCCCAATCTCATTACTGACGATCTGCTGTCAATCATCAAATCTCAGCCGATCAGTCCGCTTTATCAATATGGGCAGGGTATATGCAGGGTTTACTCGAGGCACGACACAGCCCATTGACATGGTTGGGTGTCAAACTCTCCAGCAGTAACAAAACGATCACCTCGCAACCCTCGTCGCAATGCAAACCCGCAGTCTATACCTTTGGTAACGAGTCGTCCAATTTTCAGGAATCAGAAACCGTAAAAAATTCGATGTAAACAATGGTTCAGTAGCTAAAAGGTATATAAGGTGGAGGGAACATAATCAAGAATAGTACACTGGAAATAAACCCAAATTGGCGTGCAAATCGCCAATTCGGGTTTGTTCATGATTTACCTAAGGAAAAGCGAGGTTTCACGCAACTGTTAGCCAGATATGTTACAGAGAACGTGAATTTCTCGCGAACACTGACTCATCAAATGGTCTACAGTTCATTCTTATTGTTAGTTAGTGTAGTAGTTTTAGGTCTCCTAACATTCGGCGCTCCAATAGATGTGTTACTCCTAGCATTAACCCGAATTAAATTCGCCTTCGAGCGTTAATCAATCGCAGTTTGAGTGGGGTACGACGGCCTCTTTCGGATATGCCATTGAGGAGTCAGAGCCCATATCTTTCGAGATCTACTCGAGGACCACCTCGTGACTATGGCTCACCGTTTGTCAGTTTTTCTAATTCGCTAACTCCTTCTTCACAAATTCTGACCGCTGCACTCAAGGAACATCTCCAATGAAGTTAGATGTTGATATTTCTTCGAAAAGAAGTCTAGAATTTAGAACTCTTGCTGAATACATTCACCATCTTATCCCAGATTCATCATTGGTAAACCCCCGATAAACCACGAGATATACTCCGAACGGCCGAGAACCGAGATTCGTGAACCAGCATCGGGGTTTAATCCGGGTGTATGGCGGGTCTATATCATCTCGCGAGCCGTCGCGTTCGCCGAAACCCCGAGCTTCATGAGTCATAAGTGGCCGAGTAGATTTATCGCCGATGGGATTTCGGAGACCGCTCGTCCTTTCGTGAATCTGAGGCCTGGAGAACTGAGGTTGCAGCGAGAATTGTCAGAATGCTGAGTTTTCGCGTCATTTTCCCCGAATGAATGGAATTTCCCCGAGAGTACTTCCGTTGCACTGCCGTTAGTGCACCAGGCGTAGGAGGTGACGTTCGATCCACGGACTGGAGCAACGGACCGTTGCTATCCGTTCCACTCATAATTTAATCACCCAACGTCGTCGGCAAAAGCGCTTCTTCTTCTGTCGGATGCTGCCCTTCAGCTCTATAAGAACAGAGGGAAACCTTATTCAGAGTCCGCTAAGTTCCTCTCCAGAGATTAGCGTCTTGTTCGACTTTCATTCAAGTGAAAGAAAGACCAGACGCTGAAAATCCTCGTAGATCCTGAATGGAAAACTCGTCCGTCGAAACTTACGTATTAGTACAACCAAAAAATAGGAGGGCTACCTATCTGTTGAATTATGCATAAAATAATGTCTACAGACGTGTTTAAGTTAAGAAGTTCTGCATTTCGTGTGTGCCAGTTCAGCGAATTTCAGATGAGCCGATACTTCATGGACGAGTTGAGGAGCAACGAGTACCTTCCATTGCAGACGAAGGGCGCAGATGCGAAGAGAAAACAGTGAGTTCAAGAAAAATGGATATCGAATCTTGAGCATGGAGATTTTTTGGACCCCGCATGAACGTAAACAGGAAAGGATAATCTGGCAGCCAGTATGCAGAAGTTGCCTTCTACCTTTTCCTTTTGTGGGGCAGGCGAACACCCTCTTTTTTGTTGGCAGTGGAGTTAGCGTGGCCAACAGAAAGGGCGAAAACGTGGAAAGAACTGGCACCGTTCAGCGGCATGTGTAGTTTTAACCTCCATAAAATACACTGATTAGTGGCACAATATTACGTTAATAACGCGCGTTGTTGCGTAACTGCGGGTAGCTGTTACGTATATGTAATAAAAGAGCTGTGTTTTTGAGGCTAGACTGATCGCAGAAGTCGTGGTTCACGCAGTTTCTGAACCGGTACAACGCCATATAGAGATCCGGGATGGAACCGCTCCTGATATCCATCTCGGAGCTGAATTTCCAATTGAACCAGTCAAACCGAAAGCATTTTTAACGGTCAAAAGACAGCTACGAGTACTGTTCGATCAAAAAGTCGATTTTTTGCTGAGGCCCAGTTATTGGAGTTTTTAGGAATCAGTGTTAAATGTATGTAGAATCTTGGGCCAAATTGAATCACGTCGACTGAGCTTCTGGAGCCAAGTCAAGTGCTCTTGACCGTTGATAGTGGCAGTAGAAGGGAACACGCTTAACGTACATTATGGGAAGCGTCCCGAAAACACTCAACTCTCTTGTTCCGGGTGCAGACCAACTCAAAGTACCGTTCGGTACTTCCTGTTTAAGGGCCCCTTCAGACTCTACCGAGGCAGAAAACTAATGTAGAGCAGTAAAAGAGGGGTGCGCGCATTTCCGTAATAGTTGTGCGTTGTTCAGAAAGTTTTCAGTGAAGAGTTGACGATATGGGTGGTACTGATGCAAAAAATTGAAAATGGGTGTTAGATTCATTATCAGCGCCTCTGATAATCTGGGTAAGCGAAATTTCCGCGATAAATACTTTGAGAGATGACAGATCCGACTTACTGCCGCAGCAAAAAAAATCCTGCGGCGGCGGCACTGCAGCAACGCTGCCGCAGTGAAGCGCTGAAAGTGGCAGCAGCGCAGCCGCGCGTTCCCTATGTTTTATCATTACAGTGGCAGGAGCGCAGTAAAGTCTGAACGGGCCTTAGGTGTAAAAAAGCGGTGGTAAAGAGATCAAACACCATAGTTTTCCGCTTCTACACGATTCTTCTTCGAGTAGCTCGCACAAATGCCAGTAAAATAAAAGTCAACATACGAGTTATCTAATACCCGAGAAGAAATTTGATTGCTACGTAGCCGAGTCGTGGCCACGGCGGTATCGCAGAAGCACTCGTGGGATGTATGATTAAGTCAGTGTGTTTTTTGATTCTCGTCAACATGACCATTCTTTGGAAGCCATTATTGTTTCTTATATTGGGTATATATACATTATTAAGGGCGCACGCGACGCGGTGATAGGAGATGCCTCATCCACCCGCCCGATCGAGCGATTTATCCTCGCCCAATCATCCAGTCCTTCCATGATTGCGGGATCGGGTAAATTGGTACCAGACTTGCCTGGGAAGGTAAAGACACTTTTCTGGCTCAGGAACTCGCAAGCTTGTGTAGGCCGAACACGCGTTCACCGTGCCTCTATGATTCTGATTGGGAAAGGAGTGCGTGGCGTGCCCTTGGGAGGTTCACCAACGCCGACCACTTCACCTATGTTAGTCACTTTCGTTGTTATTATAGCGGTCGGCACTGATAATCTTCCCTCTCTTGTCTCGGAGCGTTAGAATGGATCCAGGGAATCGATCATATTCGTCGGCCATAATCGTTGCCCAGAGTATGGAAAAGTGTTGAGTAGGAAACACCTGTCCGTCATATCAACTGGAACTTGCACGTTTGAAGGAATTATCTTTTATCTATAAATCTGTAGGCATTATTCAGGTAAAAGCTGAGCACAGCAGATTTACCTTGCTCATCTTCGAGCTAGGTCGGTGGTGCTTTCGGAATAGCGGTTCCTAACAGAAGTTGTCAATGATCACTCTTTGTACAGACGTCAATGAGAAGCCAACATCGTAGAATTCGACGAATTTAGGCAGCTGAAGTCATTTCCGTGGAGCAGTATTTTTGGACAGCCGTTTGATAGCCTCTCGTCAAATTAATTGTAGAGCTATATGGCTTCTGTTTATGTCTTCCTCGTTTCCATGTCGCAGGAAACCTTTGTAAAGGCTGAAAAAGGCAAAATTCCGTCTGATTAGGGGTTTTCTTGAACCCGTCTTCTCCGGATTCGTTTCTGTTAAAGGCATGGGGTCAACGTTTAATCATACCATACTGTTAATATTACACTCGCGGTCGTTTCTCGAAATACTTCAGTGCCGATTCGCTACTGATAAAGTGGTTCTAGTTAGTCTGACAATCTTTCTGGACGCTGAGATCTTCTTGTTCGCAAAAAATTAATAGTTTTATGAGCTGGAGAAAGATGAAGTGTCTTGGACGAATATCTTGGACGGCTGTCCCGGAACAGCTGCTTGATTATTCTGCTTCACAGCTTCGTCAAGACTTGTAGAGTCTAGAAACGCCGGGATTCAATACAAAAGGTCTCCGGAGTGAATCAACTTCCTCTTCCTCTATCACTGCCAGCTGGATGCACAATTACTCCTCCATTGTCGTAGTTCTTCCAGAAGCGAAGTCGATCCCCAAGATTTTCTCGAAGAAGTGTGACTGTTCCAGTCCGGTGCAGAAACTTCGCACAGAACCCGTCGTTATAGTTGTAAGACGTGACAGAATTTCTTGATTTCTCGACTGTCTACGTTTGTAAAAACTTCTTATCGGATTGTCAAAATGTGAAGGAATTCCTAGATAACAGACAATTGCGAATATGTATATGCACGTGTGATGAGAAGGTAAAAGGTGGAGGTATTGGCGTCGATCAGTGCCCTAAGGACGCGCCGCCGCACTTGCGCTCCATTCAAAGTCGTACAGGCATGGTGAATGCTTATTTTACCTTTACAACGACTTGCGAGGGCCAGTCGCTATACCAAGTCAGTGACTCTACCTTCCCAGACAAGTCTGGTTCCAATTTACCCGATCCGAAGAGATGGAAGGCTTGGTTAGCCGGGGCCAATCTCGGACGTCGAGCTTCAACATTAAACCTACAATTGCTCTCCATCATGCCGAGATTCATCGAGAGTCGAACATGGCAATTTCTTCTGATTGCGTTACTACAATAGCGTGGAAGCCGCTGGGCAGATTCTGGAATGAGGATTTCCGCCGAAAAGCTTCACAAGAAGCTCTTCTCTCTGCAGACTGTCGTTTAGTGAGGGATACCTATCAGAGTATGATCGCGCAAGACGTCAGATCAACTTGGTCTGGGTAGCTTATTTTCTTGAGGCACACCGGAAACCGTCTAGCTATTTAAAAAGTTTTAAAAATCGAATTGTATCAAGGTGACCGTCAGTCACTGTACTGTTGATAGCATTTTTTGTTCCGACCGATTGTAATCAACTATGATGTAATTCAGATTCTACGCATGGGCTGGAAAGCGAAGCGATGGCACCTTCGAGAAGCGAAAACAGTTCTACGCATGGGCTGGCAAGTAGATGACCGGGAAGAATCGATCGATAATCTTGTCCATATCGATCTGCGTACTGATCGAAAGCCACGTTATTTTGTTCAGGAAGCTTCATTTCGTCACCAAATTCATCAAATTCTCTAGTCATCATAGACATGCTGTCGGCAGATTTACACAGAATTTCGTCCACTTTGGGGTACCGCTGTAGATCTCTCTAATCGATGTGTATTCCACTTATAGCTATACTAATAATATTTCGATTTTTGATCGATTTTTCGTGTTGATCGGTGGAATCCTTGTATCTACATGAGATAAAATATTTGTTGCGACGTTTATGAGGGCTTGGAGTAGTCAGGTAGCATAGCAGCTTCGCATTTCAGGATCTACAACATGTCAAGTGATATGAACTCCTCGGAAACGGCACGAGCAATTGTGAGCGGAGGATCTGGTACACAGGATTATACAGAATAGAATTGTGAGCGAAAACCGCTTCCTAAAATTCGATTCTTATAAAACACTAATTTACGCTAGAAGGGCACTCAAAGTTAGTGATAATACCTACAGTCGGGTATATCTTTTCCCTTTCCTTCTCAAGATTAGTGTTTTCTTCAGCCTTGCCTAACTAAGACAAAAAATTGCGTTATTGAAAAAGCTCTTTGCATATCTTACGCCACCCTTAAAAAGAAAAGTTATATCTAGTATTATACAAATCTAGGAGCCAAAAATTTGTAGTTGAACGTTTATCCACAACTGAACAAAATGAAATGAGAACTTCACTGGATACTCACGAATTAATATTGACAATAATGAGTAGTAAGCAGAAAAATGGACTCCAATCCATATGAGGACATCATGAGATGGCGCAACATGAAGATTTAGTCGAACGAAAAAGGAACACATTAAAATGTAAATATGCTGCGAATTCTGGAAAATATCAGGATCGTAGATGATTCGAAACATTGGTGTTATATAACCCAAAAAAAGAAAAATATGAGCGACAGCGATATGCACCCAATTTGGATTTCTTCGGTGCTGGTGAACATTTCGAACAGTTGGTGATCCATGGCTTTCTGTGACCATTCGAAAGTTGATACGATGTCCGATAAGAATTTGTTAATCAACGTAGATCATATGATTAGCAGTACAGTAAGCTTACCACTGCATAAGCCACGTGATAAGACATATCAAAGGACCACAACTTTTCCTCTTGTCGACCGTACGCAACATCACCAATGTCAATCACCTAGGTAATGGAGGAAGGAACACATGTTGTTTGTATAATTTCCAACTGAAGGAAAGAATCCGATAAAAAGCGTCCTTATTCCAATTCTATTCAGAAAGTAAAGCGAACAGTGGTGAACGTCATTACCATAATGGCCTATCAGCAATCAAAAATGTGGCATTATCAGAAGCGACTCCTGCACTGTGCTTGACAGTAAAGCCTCCTGTCTAGGAGAAGAGCTTCATCCTTCTCGGAATTTTGGGAATAAAAGAAGATTACATTACAATTATAACATTTCATTGGTGCCAAACTACATAGGACGCAGTGTGGTAAAGTGCTTAGAGGCTCTACAGATACCCGCACGCTCTAGCGATGGATCCTCGCCAGGGCTAACGAAGTTCTCCATCCCTCCGGGTAGGGTAAATTGATACTAGACTCGTTTGGGAAGGTGGCGACACTGAACTGGTACAGCGGCCATTGTGAAGGCCAAATACGCATCCACCACGTCTCCACCATTTTGAGTTGAACACGAATGTCCCTGGGGGACTGATCAACGGCGGCATCATTACCTTTATGCCATAGTTTCTCGAAAATTGCCCATTGACTCGCGATCGTCCATGGCTTCCCTGTTCATGGCAAATCGAGAATTCTGGCGGAAAGAAGTTCGCCGGCTCGTTGCTTCCGCGCCTCGCACATTCACGTCGACTGTGTCAATAATCTCGCATGTGTATTGGTCCGATGTTTACTAATGCGTTACGTATCGCTCGCAGCGTAAAGTCGTCGTCCATCACAAACCGGACGGAACTGCTGGTGCAGGTCGTCTGTTTGCCGTCGCTACTGGACGGTAGCGGAAGGAGGCGTGGTCAGGTCCGCACTACTGAGACCCATAGCGGTAACCGGTGTTTTTCGAAGAGTGTGAAGTACCTGCCCCAAAAAGCTGATGAATTGCTTTTATGGGTGTGAGCTTTGTGTTCCATCAGCGATTCTAAATCGGTAACAGCCACCAAATTTGAAAGCAGCCGGGTTTCGGGTCGTAGCACCGCATCAGACGTCTTGAAGCGGAATTCTTCCCCTACACCTATTTTCCAAAAAAAAACTAGCTTTTTCCCAAGATTCGTGTTGTTGGACGTTCCTCTCGAAAGCCATTCAAGCAAGCTGACATATGTATATGATCTGCCTCAGGTGTCCAGCCTCAACAAGCAACTATATGTTTATAACCTTATAACTTTCAACATGAACCTACACATCAGAAGAGATTTGGTGAAAAATCGAGTCGCGACATTTCGGCTTCATTTTCAAGGAACTGCCAAAGTCTGGTGCAAACGACTATGAAGAGATATTATTGGAAACTATCATTCTCTAGTTCATTGCACCAAGAGATCTTCTCGTTTGAGTCATGAAGTAGTAACTTGTATGAACAACAATGGTCGGGCTGCAAATACATAGACCAGTTATTTAGTTGCGTCCTGATATTTGATATGTTTAGCATGAACTGTGATAATTTTTGAGAAGATTTTTCTCGACATAGTTGTAGAAGGATAAAGCTTCCTAAGCGTTTCATACATATTGCTGTTCAAGAGTGAGATACATACATTCAGTCGGGGGCTCCTAAACCGTATGTAACAGATAAGCCGCTGGAGTTTTCACTCCGGCGTTAATTTGTATTTCCAGCGTCTCCTTCAACCTTCAATTATTCTATGCATTTGACCTTAACTGCGGATGCTGGTTTCCTATTCGTAGGTTCCATGTCGATGTAGAAGATCATCGAAGCCATCACTTCAGCCGGGCTGTCGAACGGCAAAGCGAACACGTAATGCTTCCTTGACAGCAAAAGCATGTCGAGACTGGATTCTTTGAAAAAGTAAGAAGAGCATTAGAAAAAATACCGAAAAAAAACAGAAAAGTACTACAACTGCACTTTCTCGTCAGGCGCCTGAACAAATGATTCAATGCACTTCGGATTTCTCGAGAAAGCAAGGTCTACCGGTCTATGTACCTTCGCACACAGTAAGGACGTGTGGAGGTAGTGCTGGTGCCTGCACTAATGATATCTATATTTAATAATTCTTTATTTACTGCATGAGGAATTCATCAAATGAAAAATTATGCACAATCCAACAAAGCGGCCAGCCATTATACCAAGTCAATTTACCCGACCCGGAAGGGATGGAAGGCTTGGTTTGCCCGGGTCGGGATCGATCGTTCGACCGTGCGCGCGGCTGTAGCGCCTCTTACCACTGCACTATGCATACCCTTGAGATAAAATAAATTCTGATAATAAAGGTAGTCAACATAGCAACAAAAGGTGACGAGATTGTGAGCCTACCCTCTACCTCTGCTTACTGGTGTCTGCCCATTCCAATAGAAGGATAATGACTGATGGGTGGTCTCACCAGCTTGCTCCACTTTGATCATCTCACTCCTAGAGCTGGGAACTCTTTACTCTTCCAATCGCATTCTGCCCAATGCGGAGAAACACACAGCAAGATCAGGTCGTTCCCCGGCATTTTCTAGCAGCAGATGTGATGGTCGGAATGTGGTGGGGAAAAGTCAAGATTTGCATAAGGCGAAGGTGAGGGGTTGTGGAACAATGTGTCATTCTATCCTTGCAATTTATACCTTTCATCAACCCCGTTGCTCGCGGTGTCATTACGATTCAAGCCGGTATTTTTGGCCCTCTATTTAACTTCTTCAATTTCAGCTGAACACTGGAATAAACAGGAAAACTATGACAAGATGCAAATTCATTTTAGTTTTCAGTGTGCGTGAGCACAACTGCTTTGCTGTCGTTGTATCATTGAACGGAAAACTGGAATTGCGATCTGGTACACAGGATTAAAGAGAATAGAAAATTATTCATTTATTCATTTAAATACGCGGCACGCTAAATGAGAAGGTGGTTGGTGGGACAGGTAACCACGGGAATATTAAAGAACACTAAACTAAAAGAATTCGGATTACTAGTAGAACAATTAAAGCAATTCGTAATATGTTCATTTTTGAGGAAAATAGGCCATATATCAGATTTTAAGGTGAGGACGTTTTTCCTAGGTGTGTTATTAGGAGATGTCGGATTGTTTAAAAAGAAGAAAACAAGCGTAGAGCAACGTGTAATGGATGCCCTCGCTTTGTGCTGAGCGATTCCAGAACTCCTTTCTTCCAGAAGAAAGATCTCCCAAAGCTTAACATTCTGGAATACAGCACTGCTCACCTTCTATTCAACTGAAATTTCTTATCCTCTTTTCACCTCCAGGGGTTTAATGGAACTCAATCATATTGTGAATTCAAAGTAAATTAGATCGTTCTGACAAGTGCGTGAGGGATTTGTGAGTGCAGATCTACTAACCTACATTTACAATTAAAATGAATGTGACTTGGCTGTATTTACTTCGATCTTGCAGCTGATCGGAAATCAACGAGTGTCATGTATGCCCTTTCCATGTCTCTCCTTAAAGTCTTCCTTTACTGCTTTCCGCACAAGTTCGCAGGCTTAGAAATTCACATGCGGCCTCCATTGGTTCTTGTCACCTCGTGTTGATCCAAGGGCTCGAGATCCTCGAAAAAACACGTTTTGTCACATCCTTAAGGGCTCCTGTCGTGTTTAGGCACAGTTGCTGACGCGGGTGATAGCTTTATTATATAATAGGCTTCTTATATGGCTTGGTATATTGTCGAAGACGTTGTATACATAGACTCCATAAAACGGGATTTCAATATAACAGGATTATTATAACAGGATTTCATATAACCTCTAGAAGGTATCTTACGTCCAGGTGTTCTGATAGTTCACGTTTGCAATTCCACTGAAAATCCTTGACCTCTCCACTACACCAGAGTTCGACAGGTAAGCCAAAGTGCAGTCCCACCGAATCGAAAAAGTAAAAGCTGATTGACATCCCTGGCTGCCGTGCCCAGATGTTCCGGCAAACTTCTGAAATGCGGAAACGAGATGGAGGTCACTGCTCTTTTCTGAAAAATTGTGCTAGAGAAGCGGGCGGCGTTGACGGTTAAGATTCTTCCTTTTTTGATTTTTCCACTCTGCAGAAATACAGTATACTCAGATCCAGCGTATGCAGTCTGAATTCTGCTTCGAGTGGCTCTCACGGCACATCTCATTCGATTATGTGCATTTTCTATCAACTGTGGTCACATGTGGTATCCTCTCCTTTCAATGGAATCCGTCCTGAAAAAAATGTACTATAGAACCATCCAACTTGACAAGTCTACTCCGCTCATATATCTATATTTAGCCGGCGGTAGTGTGTTCATGCATCTGAACTGGAATCCGAGGAAACCTCCTAGAGGGGGAGAACATGTGCCAGGGATTGGTTCGTGTAGTGGTGCAGCAGAGAAAGTTTCGAATCAGATTTGTTTGTGTCGAAGAACGATGGCAGCGATGTTACGTGAAGTTTTTTGCAGGATGCTCCAAAACTAATGTCTAGTCTGCTTGAAAATTTGCTTTTCGCCTCCGATAAACTTCAGCGAAGCTTTTGCTTTGGGTATACGTCAACAACGGCTTTGTTGCGTAACGGAAAACGACGACGATCAGACATTACGCTCAGCGGCTTCCATGTCTTTGCGGTTGGGTAAATTGGTATCAGACTTGTCTAGGAAGGTGATGACACTGAATTGGTGTGGCCACAGGTCCACGCAAGTTATTATATTACCCAAACCCGCATTCACCATGTGTCCGCGATTCTGAGTGGAATACAAATGCGGCGGCGCGTCCTAGGAGACTGATCTACGCCGACACCTTCATCTTTACCCTATTTGTGTTACTTTTTTCTTCCTTGTTAGGAGTACCAAGCTGACAGAAAACGTACGTGCGTGAAGGTAAGTGAGTGTGATTTCTATGGAGTAGACTAGTTCTCCTTCTTTAATTTCTTCTGCATCCGGAACAGTGCTGTGCATTTCACGATTTACGATTTTACGATTTTACGATTTTTACGACATTTTTCGTAAAAAATCATTTCACGATTTCACGGCAAAAATTGGGAATTTTACGAAATTTTCACGACTTTTATTTCGGAGGTCAAATAGTGCTAACGGGTCAAAATTGCAAGTGTTCGTGCCATGATCCTTTACTCAGGGCACTACAAAGGCACTCTTTACCCTCATTCAGCTTCACTAGCTCCAAAGTATTTTTGTGCTCCTCCAGAGTCAGTTGAGATGAAGGGTGTCTTTTCGCCAGCCGGCCATGTTTTGAGCGACTGTCGGAAGGCGCTTACGCCTGCAAATTCCGCTGCAGTTCTTTTTTGCATGCCAAAAACAAAACTATAAAACTTTTTTATGGCGCACGTATTCATTCGCCACCCTGCCTGTAATTTTCTTTCCAATGCTATGTCACATTCTGTAAAATCTCTCAAAACTAATTCACAACAGTCGTTTGAAAAGACGGCACGAACTTTCTTAGCAACCTGATATTCGATTCAACACTCAGTTTGAATAAACGTTTTGATTTTAGTAACGTTTTTTTCGGCCGCGTTGGCGCATAAAGCTGTCTGTCTCAACAGAGAAAGATTATGTCACGAATTTTACGATTTTTTACGACAAATTTTGCAGTGAAATATTTGTAAAAAAAATTCACGACAAATATTTTACGCCACCCCTGATACGGTGATAAGTGTTAGCCGGTAGTCGCTTACCGCGTTACTGCTGGGTTGTTTCTGAAAGTTGGCGATGCCGATTTGGACCTCCCAGGACCCCAAAAAGTGGCGTTCGACGATGTTTGACGCCTAGTGTTTGGTTGTCCCGTTTTCTCATGATCCTGCCGTTTTTTCTGTCTCCTTTTGTTTTCCCGGGGTTCCCTCTAATCCGTTGCGCTCAGCTATTAGCACATGTTTGCGCAACATTCCATCGCGACGACGAACACGCGAACCTGCACCACGACAAATCTCATCAGAACTGCTCAACACCTGCCCCTGATAGAACCCGCCTCTCTAGAAGATGATGCTGTAATGATGGGGTTAGGATCATTGCAAAAACCGCGGCTCAGGCGGAATTCGAACACACGCATCGGGCCTATCCGGAGCTCCGTGTGTCTCATTGTTAGACCACCATATCACCAAGCCGTCGGCTCTTCTCTGCAACTTCGCTTTTGTCATTTGTGCTGCCCTATCACCTTCCTAGGGCTGGACGGCTTTTACTTTTACATTCTACACCCAGAACTCATCCGTGATGACGATTTTATAAGCCATTGTTCCAGTTAAGCTGGAAGTATTTTTATTATTATCGTGAGATTCTAGTTTCGTCACCGTGTTTTTGCGAGTTACTAAGATCACACCTTTCATCACCTAGGCGCTGTGAAGACTGTGAGAAGATATAATTCTTTTCAAGAGTTGGTGGCAAGTGAATCTAGTAAATCGATGGACAAAATCCTCTTTTCCTTTGCATTCCTTGCCGTACCAGTGTTGAATTTTTTTGAAAAATTCTTCATTAGTCAATGAGCTTGGTCATTCAAGCAGCATCTTTAACGTGGAAGCGCGTTGTCGCTGCAGTAAATCGATCCCAAGACTGAAAGGGACAGTTTCTTCACCTTCGGAAACCTCCAAGTAACGTTCGTTTGCTAAAGCATGCATTCAGGGGTCATAAAGTTGATAAGCCCATATCAGCTACATCAGTTATCTTGGGTGTAGGGCTTCTGGCTCCGAGAACAGATTTTTTGACGAACCAAGATTTGAATCTGCACGGCGCTGAGGTGTTGTGTCTAAGTCGTTTTTCTAGAAGATCCCAATAGAAGCCATTACTTGGTAACATGATCGCTTTACTACACCCCATCAAGCTCTGCCATTTGTTGTCAACACGAGGTGCTGAGCAGCTTGCTATACAACTTCAAAAGCCGGCAACACATTTGCGATTTTTTCGCGGTTTTTTTTTTACATAGGTTCTACTACAATCGTGCTCTGTGGCACGATTCGATGGGCCCACACGAAATGAGGTCGAAATGAGGTGCCGTGCGAAAAACGAGAGAGCTCATTACATTTCTATAGCCCAGTTTCTTCAGTGGGATCCTTCGAAAATATTTACAGCTATTGAACATCTCTAGTCCGTTGAAACTGCGATTTTTAGATCTTCTAAATTTTTATCTTGTTCTATTAAGCATTCTATGTGAACGACTAAATCTCCTTTGCAAGCACTTGAAAGATCCGGAAAACCGGTGTCTGAGACCAACCAGATTTCCAGAGTAGGACAACTGAAGAAAAGTAGATAAGGTGAGAGTTTGCCTATGGGATGAAGGGAATTGGCGCGTCCGTTCCGTTGACTGTTGTTCTGTCATTTTCTCCCTTTTTCTTGCTCTTCTGCTGCCGTAACATCAGCAATTTTGCTCTCGAGAAGTAACTATTATACACAAAGCATTCAAGAATGTCTTCTCTGAAAAGCACAAAACTTGGCTCAAGGGACTGCCCAGAAGTTCTCCTTGACACTCTGCACCACATAACAGGTCCTGATTGCGAAAATTGATTTACGAAAAAATAATGTCTACCATTTGGGCGACAACTTGGGCGAGACAAGTAGGGTCCACACACACTGATTTTTACAAACATGGGTCATCGGTTCCGTTGAGAATTTTCTGACTTTCAAACAAGTAACTTTTCTCCTTTCTTCAACTTTTTCTTCTTTCTTCTTTCACATTCGTTCCCTGTTCTTATTCCATCCAGTTTTAGTATGTGGGTTAGTATATCGATGACGGAACAGTTGCCCAAAATGACGGAATAAATGGCGACATTCAGTTTTTTAGCTTTTCAAGATCAATTGTTCTGACGTTTCTGACGTTGGTGTATTCACGAAAGCGCCCATTCTATTTTTCGGTGTTCCATTGTTTGTTTGTTTGTTTTGTTTCAATGGCGTTGCTTTTCTATAAATACTGTCATTAATTTCTTCTGTCGCACGAGGTTTGCTGGTGGAATACTTTTTTTAACAGCGCATCTTCGGTGGCCCAGAACATGCTCCGCTACAGCTCAGTGTTAAAAGATTTGGTATAAAGTTCATATAGCTTCATATACTAACACTATACTCAGCGGTAGATATTCAAGACCTCGGAATAGGATGGGTAGGTCGAATCGTTAGACCGTTAAATAAACAATTCCACCCAACAACCATATGGAAGACTTTCGCATAGGCGTTTGTTCTAGACGATTTGCCGCAATGATCACAGCTGGGCGAGCGGGTGTTAGTCGATGGTTGTGCGTTGGGTTCTTGCCGGCTAACTCGTCGACTGTTTGGTGACGATGACTGACTGTCGCCGGTGTTTGCACGACGTGCTTGGCACCAGTCGTGTGCCGGTCGCGTGTGGAACCAGTACAGTGCCGTCCCTCCGGCCCTCCGGCTCTCCGGCGTATTTCTCGCACCTCCCTCAGAGCCCTCCTCGAGCACTCTTCCAGTTGATGGGCAGTTTGATGAATGGCTCATCTCATCTGAGCTGAAACCGCTACCCGAAGAACTGTCGTGCCATCAGCAGACGTTTTTCGTCGACCCGACAGACCGGAAATTTCTGGCCCCGCCTGGCCTGCGGCGCTTCGCGTGCTGACGGCTCATATAAATGCACTGCTTCTGTTGACCCGGCGAGTTTGCCGGCATCATTTGACCGATTTCCGGAATACTTTCCTAGCGTTTTTGAAATTCTCCGGTCTTGTTTGTCCAGTACTTTATCCTCTTGGGTAATTACTTCACTTGCTTGGTTTCAATTTGGCTCTTGAACGTACTATATCGATTTTAATATTTACAGTGACTTCACTCGTACATTTTATTCAACCAAACGCTACAGAGCTCGGAAGAAACGAAACTGAAGGATTTTCGTATATAACTTATTCTGTCTTACGAGGTGGTTCGGTGAAAGAGCTTGGAAATTGAGTTGGAAGAATTCCTTAAATACAGTTATGTTCTCAAACTTCCTCTTCGCTTATATATGTAGGTGCGAATAATAGATTTCCATCTCCTAGTCATGAGTCATGATGACCGTTTCCACTTCAACGTCGTCTTCACATGCACTTCCTTGAGCGCTAGAACATAGTGATTCTGCTAATACTCAGTGTATTGTAATCATTAACCACGGAAACTTGTCACTTCTGTTCGCTGTGAAGTGGGGGCGAAATCGCACAATTGTATCTGGAAACTTCGATTTGGGGACGAATCGAAGAGTGCCTCTAAAGCAGAAATGACTTCCCGATACCTAAGCGAATCTGGGAGGTGTCACTGAGTCGAATGAGAACCGGATTATGGCGCCAATGGCGCGTGGAGTGCATCAAATTGGTGTAGCACTTCTGACTTGTATTAGGTACAAGAAGATTGGAACAGATGGTAAACTGAGTCAGGCGCTGCTCGTCGTCCAGTTCATGCGGCTTCCCGTTCTGCATTTTTTTAACCATGCCTATCAAAGCCAAATTTCTTAAAACTGTGGCATGACCAACACCCATATCCGTCGCTACCGCCCGGTTTCAACTCCATCGCAGCTCTCAAATCTTGCTCGTCGAGAGACATCTTCCGACCACGACCGGGCTTGCCAGTTGGATGGTAGAACTGAAAGCGGTTTAAAAGATAAGAAGAAAACCTTAAACTATGTGAAGCGGTTCAGGTTGGGATGGCAAATTTCAACGAATAAACGGCTTTTGCTCTCACTATACCGTGAAACCGCCATTAATTTTAGACCAACCTAATACATGCCTAGACGATCGAATCTTCAGAAGAAGAAAATCGGTGTTTTTGAAGGAACTGTGCAGTTCTCCCCTCAGTTTGAGGCCCCGTAGATCCCGAGGAATGTACCTTGAAGGCAGCGCATTAAGGGGGCAAACTTTTGAGGATGATAGTACCTGCACTCAGAGCCATGAGAATGGGCTATTGAGCTTCCGAATGATGTGTCGGTTCGTATCAGTTCGTATCATTGCCTCTGTTTACATAGGATCATTCTATGGTTTCGTTCGTTTTTCCTACGTCTACCTTCGTTGGACTTTTCTGTCTAATTTGCGCTTTTCGCTTTAGTTTTTTAGTTCTATTGAATTGGTGGTTGTTCGTGACAGTCCGTTGCTCTCAGAAACTTAACATAAACTTCCTAATGAAGTGAAGTGAATAGGATTCCTCGAGTTCTTTCTCTCCGCGCGTCTCATTGTTGTGTTTGAAAGAGTGCAGTTGTTCCAATTTCGTTGCTCTGTCATGCACCTCCCAGTTATTTTAACATAAAAGCTCTACTACTTACTAATATTTATTGGTTCAAGTGGCATACAGCGGGCCTCCGTTTACATTGGAAAGAAATTAAAAAAGAAATGCGCTGGTGTTCACCGTAGCCTGTCAATCGAAACCCAGAAAACCCTTTTAGAATATCATGGTCTCGATTTAAGGACCACAACAGGCTCAAGCTTGAGTTACGAGAATCGAAACTGGGAGGTCGTATTTGCATGGGAAGAGGGGAGAGCGTCGCATAAAAAGGTCGTTTTTTATGGTTGAGATGCGGAAAAAGCGCTATTTTCAGCAAATACAGCGTTATAAATGGAAAAAATTGTATGGAATTTGAAAATTCATTAATTGCTCTCCCTCATCCAAGGAAATACAAAAATATAATGGAGTAAACCTGTTGATTATGTGAGTGTGAGTTCAGGTACGCCAATGTCGATGAGGAAAGTTGAGTGGAGTTCTTAAACAAGGACAAGAGAGGACGGCATGTGAACTACCATACAAGAAGAAGAAAAGACGGCATGTCATCTTGAAAATGTATGCAGTAAAGGAATTTATTGTTACTAGGTGTGATTTTGCAATAGCAACAGTCGTGAAAAGAACAATAGTAGTTTGATGTTTTCAACATTAGGGTAACTGCGACATAGTTTTCACTACCGAAAGATCGCATCTAATCGGAGCGAAACTTCAAACGAGGAATATACCTATCCAGCCAAAACTTTGATGTAAAATTCAGAGTACAATGAAACTCCTTTCCTGGTGAACAGGGTAATTTCGATATAGTTTCGATATCTGGCAGGAATCGAAACAAAATCGAAACTGCTCTGTTCACCAGGTAGTGAAAACTATATGTCGCAGTTACCCTAATGTGGAAAACATTATGCTACTATTGTTTTTTTTCACGACTGTTGCTATTGCAAAATCACACCAGGCAACAATAAATTCTTTTACTGCATACATTTTCAAGATCACATGCCGCCTTTTCTTCTTCTTGTGTGGTAGTTCACATGCCGCCCTCTCTTGTCCCTATTTGAGAACTCCACTCAACTTTCCTCATCGACATTGGCGTACCTGAACTCACATAATCAACAGGTTTATTTCATTACATTTTTAAATTTCCTTGGATGAGGGAGAGCAATTGATGGGTTTTCAAATTTCGTACAATTTTTTTCCATTCATAACGCTGTATTCTCAGTTTTTGAGATAAAGGAGGAGTCGCACCGAAACCTCTTCTGGTGAGGGGGGTCGTAAATTCTCGGCAGAAATCGAAACTCACGCTTGAGCCTGAGCCAAAACCAATATGAACAAAAATTGGTTCACAACGCTTTTCTATTTTTATTATAATGAATACTCACCGCTTCAATACACATATAATATATTAATTTCTCGACTACTCGGCAGTTTTCTGTGCGCCCGTTCTAGCCATCCTGAAGTTTGCACCAACGATTTCTTTGAAATCCGATGACCATGCTCTTTGTTTCTTGATTTAGAACAAAAGAATGATAAGGAATCTATGCATTTGTCAAGGTTAGTTTAACCCATTGACGCCAATATCGATTTTGGTGCGCGTGGCTCGTGGGACCGCGCCTAGTCCGTTGTGGCGGGAAATACCCTTGGCATCATCGGAAATAGTCCCACAGAACATACGGTTTTAAATTTTAAATTAAAAAGCTAATTGATCTTATCTAAGCTAATTGATTGAGCTAATTGATTGAATTAAAAAAAGCTAATCACCGGAGCGTAACTGTTGATTTTGGTCAGTCAAAATATTGCTACATTAGTCTGCAAAATATTGCTTACTTGAAAATTTCTTTCTACCATAATCAGTTAAGCGAAACTGGAATATCTCTAGGCTAATCGAGGTTTCAGTCGGGAACGAATCCGTCTTACTTTCATGCGTTCGGTGTATCATACATTGGGTGTATTATGAGTTTTCTGGATTTCGAATCGGTTTTTTGAAACCAGCTTTGTGCCTTATATCCATGAAACTTCATGGAAGGAGTGCATCTCTAGGTGACCATAACTATTCCCTATCACCCACTATGACTTATTAGAAATATTACACCGTGAAACATTTGATAGTTCTCCACCAAGTATTTTTATAATGCTGTCCCGCAGCATCATGGGACACGGTCCCACGCGGCGGAAAAAGTGTCCCGCAGCATCATGGGACATTGTCGTCAACGTGTTAATGGGCTCCTCGATTTCGTTCTGGAGGCCAATTGAGGGGCTCTTCGTTTTGTGATTCTTTCATTTGTTCACCTTTGCTGGTTTAACGAGCTTTTAGACTTTTATTTGGCTTTAAAAGGAAATGAAGTTCAAGCGAGTGTGGACATTTAGCCATATCGCTACATTCGAGCATCTCCTTCAGCTTGGTAATTCGTTTTCCATCTTATCTTATGTAGTTGCTCACCTCTCCCTTTTATTAAGTGCAGTGAAGTAATCCACGCTTCTACACATTACTGCACCATTACCGCATTCGCACATTCTTTACACACTTTTGTCATTTTAACTGTACTTCGTAGGAATTTGTTGTCATTCACTTTTGTTGAGTCAACTTTGAGAAGTCGTGAAACTCTTGATGAGAAATTGTTGATGTAAAAATCATGCTACAGGAGAATGGCGCCGGGCAACTGCTCGACATCGGCAGCGCTCTGCATGCAATTCCTCACGCATGTCGCCAATGTGGTCGTCGATAACGCCATGAAAGAGATGATCGCCGTAGGTTACACACGCTGTTATTCACAATAGATTATACCTTTAAGGTGTGCGCATGGTTCAACAGTAAAAGGCGCTGCAGACGCACGCACCGTCGAACGATCGATCCCAACGCAGGCTGACCAACCCTCCCGTCCCTCCGGAGTCGGGTGAATTGGTGCGAGACTTGTTTCGGAAGATAAAAGCACTGAGTTAGTATAGCGGCTGCCACCAAAAGTCTTTCAATAAGGGAAAAACTCATCCACCACGATTATTAATGGAAAGCAAATGCGGCGGCGCGTATAGGGGACTGATCAGCACCAGCACGTTTACCTTCACCTTTACCCTTACACCTGGAACGTGTTTTGTGGCGAAACGTGAAACTATCACACATTGGAAAGATAGCTCTTCCAAACTACTCATCGCTCATTTGATTTCGTTAGAAAACCTCTGAATTAAGGAGCCTAAACCACCAAATGCCTCATATCAATGAGATTCGACTAGGGCGTTCTGCTACAGTGTCCAATCCCGAAATTTTGCTTTTCAATGAAGTAAGGTGTCCTGTATATTCCTCTATGACCGGTTGGTCTCAAGAAATCAAGGAAGACTGTGCTGGGTTCGAGAATTAACCGCTTCGCCAAGGACACCTAGCATTGTTTAGTATGGGTTGGAAGCCGCCACAGAAGTGGAATCATCTAGCACCACTCACTAATTTGTAGAGGAGTTCCAGTGCTCATATAACATAGCTGCAAAGCGCCATACTGTCCCGGGAAAGGTGCGAAAGTGTGGCCGAAATGTCACATAATATGTCGCCTGCACAGCCCAACGCTGGAGTCACTTGATGTTGGAAATTTCAAAGTTTTGAAAGGAATCTGTACCGGTAAAATAACTTGACTGTAGTAAATGAGTAGGGAATGAAGAACGCTACTCATAGCCACGAAAACCAACACCAAGCCTGAACTGCACCTCAGTCAGGAGATTCTTTGCGTATTGTGGAGTTTTTCTGAATATATCGGATAGGAGCTGCTACCTAAAGATGCATTAGTGACTGTCAGACTATTCTGTCAGCAAATGACTTGTATGGCTCGCAAACGACACGGTAAGCGGGGCTGAGTACGTTAACCACCCGCACACACACACACGTTAACGGCACCGCCAAGAACGTCTTCAAAAGAGTCACATGGGAAAACTGTCTGGAGGATTGTTGGACTCCGTTACCCCATGCAACGTAACCTTCAGTCATTGGTATTACAGAATACCATTTCTTACGGTTCCTTCAGCGACGCGGAAGAAAAAAATCTCAACAATTAAGGCCATCTCAACACGGCAGTGTAAAAGTTTTCCGTCAATAAACCGACATCTTCCACGCGTATGGATAAAATAATTACCAGCAGGGAGGCGACACACGTATCATATATGTGTAGTTCAATTGGGTTTTTTTTTCAAAGAAATGGTGCAGATGTTCAATTGGGAGGTTTACACCCTAATACACTTCTAGCCCTTCTGCCGATCCTAAGGGAGTGTTACCCGTCCGTAGGTCTACATCCTGGTACCTTTTATCCTCATGCGGTGAAAAGGTGAAACAGGTTAATATGATCCCCTTCCATACTATTCATTTAGTATACTCTACTATCTACCCATTTTTAGTTTATTTTATTTTTGATACGAAGCTCCCTTATAGATGTCTGCCTCTGAGAAAGCTGTTCTGCAAACTTTGTAGGGCATCTCTGTCGGCTCTAGGCTATGAGAAGAATCTTAGGATGACGATTTAGGGCCGGGGCATACTAATGGCGGACGGCAGCGGACGGCAGCGGACGGGGACTAGCGATTCAAGGGAACTGGAACATTTTTGTTTGAGAGAACATATGGGGGCGCAGAGACGCAGGGTACTCAATACAGGCAGAGTACGGCGTAGTGACAGATTGCGTGTGGGGCGGCCGATGACGTGACGGGACGGCGCGGTGCGAATGGGTTTTAGTTGTTCGCGCCGCGCCGCACCGTACGAGGCCGCCGCATTTATTTTTTGGCCTATTTTGGTTTTAGTTACATTTTAGTCACTTTGTTCATCCTCATCTTATGATCTTTTCATCATCTTATAATCTTAACATCATTTTACTATATTTTCGGTACTGGGGCCGTTCGACGGCCATCTCTCCTCCCCTCGTCCCTCTAGTCAATAGCAGGCGGAGAAGCGGGGCCACGCTGTCATCGATTTGCTGCGTGGTCAAACGTGGCATGAGAGCGCTCCACGTGGATGGCCGACGAACGGCCCCAGTACCATTTTTTCTCTAGAAAGAAAGAATAGGAGAAAACCTGTGCAAAGAATAGGAGAAAACCTGTGCAACATTAAAACGACCTCACGTACCTTAAACAAAATAATCCGAGCCAACAAAGATCGCGACGATGTGCATGAAGGTCTCTTATTGGAAGCTGTTAGCGCAACTTGAAGTTCATATGTAATTTTGGAAGCAACAACCAATGACCTTTCTGGATGAGTTTTCTAGATGGATTTGTCTGACCTATGATTTCCTTTTACCTTTTCGAGATCTTAGAAGATTGCACAGTTCTGTTTCGCTATAGTATATCGAGATTGCAGAAGAAACTCTTATGCAAAAGCCGACTTCCTTACTCGATTCTTGTCTCTCGCACTGAATTCCCTTCGGTCACTTGATCATGTTTACGCACGGTCTGGCTCGAACAGGCTCGAGCACATATCGTTTTCGTATTGCCGAAGAGCCAAACAACTGTGTTCCGGACCAGCAACCACTTGCTTGCACTCCACAAGAAGGGTGTGAAAACGTCCAAGCAACGACATTCTTTAGAATTAATTAGAAATAGAAATAAAAAAGTGGAAAAATTGTCTCAGCAATGTATAGCGCCACTAATGACCTTCGCATGATAGGGGGTGGGAACCTCAACGCGACAACATTCATAGCAATCAATTAAAAATAGGTGAAAAAACATTGTCTGAACAAAATATATACCACATGCGCACTTCACAAGAACAAAGTGGAAAGTTGAAGGCAACAAAGTTCCTAAGAATTAATTAGAAAGAGAAAGGTGAAAAAATACGGTATTGTCAGTAAACATCCACCGAAACGCAAAATCAATAAAAGAAGCCGTTTATACCATTTCTTTTACCAATACACTACACTTTCACTACAATTTCCGTACCAATAGGTAGATCACCCTTATTTGATTCCAGTCATAGATTTTTTTAGTCGATAACAATAGTGCTGGAGAGAGTTACGGCGAGGAAATTGTAAGAACAGTATGACTTGTTTCATTTCTCTTTCGGCGGATGTTTACTCACGGTACTGTATGGTCTTTGGGCGCGCGTAGTGCAGTGATAAGGGGCGCTGTTGACACCCGTCATGTCGTTCGATCATGATCCGGGCCAACCAAGCCTTCCATACCTCCGGTGTCGGATAAATTGTTACCAGACTTGTCTGGAAAAGTAAAGACACTGACTTGGTATAGCGGCTCGCCCCTGCAAGTCATTGTATAGGCCAAATATAATACGCATTCACCAGATTTCTTCGATGCTGAATTGAACATGAATGCAGCGGCGCGTCCTTAGCGGAGTGATCCACGCCGACACCTTTACCTTTACTGTATTGTCTCTGTAAAGTATAGGAACGTTCGATGTGATCTTCACTGCAACCAACTGATATAAGAAATTAATCAAACAGATGCTTTTCGTTAAACACAAATGAGTTGTTTCCTGGTAATAGGTAAAGGTAAAAGTGTCGGCGTTGATCATCCCCCAAACGTAATTAGATTCCACCATGACTTTCGTGTCAGCCACTATAACAAGTCATTGTCTTTACTTTCCCACACAAGCTTGGTATAAATTTAATTTATGGTAAGCCCTTGGGTATGGATTGCTTGACCGTGCACGTTTCAGTAGTGCCTCTTACCACTGTACCACGCGCGTTTCGTGGTAACATCCAGGAACTGAGCTTCTGTAATGCTGTCAAGAACGACTTAACCTACCACCTCCAAATACATGAGTCATTCACTTAGTTATAGTCTATAACCCGCAAGACAAAAAAGCGGTGATTAACAGAATGCGATGCTGTCAAGAACATTTTAGGTTTGCAGGAACTTGCTATTGATATTTTGTTTTTCTAGAGATGTATATGTTGTATCTGACCCAAATTGTCCGTATTTTTAGTATTTTTACTTGAACTTGAAGACATCAACTCTCTAACGGTGTAGAAGCAGAAAATCCTTCGTTTTCAGTGTTTATGGAAGCTCCTGCGTAAAAAAGCAATCGGAAGAAAAGAAGTATACGGTAACGAAGAACTTAAAAATCAGGATGGAGCTGCGCTTCAGCTAGGGTAGTGGCTCGGAGAACAAGCTCTTCAAACCAATCAAGGTTAATTTTCTTACCGTGCAGACGGTTTCAGGACCCACAATATGCAACAGCACCTGCGATGGTGCAGATGCATCCAGCGATGTCTTCGTGGCCAAGCTCGACATCGATGGCGACCAAGTTCAGCAGCTACGCTGAAGCAGGAAGCAACGTCAGAGGTCTGAATTCGCCCACTCTTCACCCAGGTATGTTTAACTACTGCGTAGTCTCAAAGAACTTTTTCTTTCACCTTATTGCTTTTAGTTATTCATACATGTTTTCATACTCAACGATCTTAATATGCTTGGAAATGTTTCAAACAATTTCCCTCTCTGCTGAGGAAATTCTGTACATTTCCAAGACATATATGTATATATGGATATTTCGTTTCATTTCGAACTGTACGATAAGGTTTATTTCAACTGGCTGACGTTCTGGCTGACATCCTTTCCTCACATTCTCCACTAGACAAAAAGCAGCCAATACAAAAGTGCAAGTAGAAGTGAAATACGCGCATATGTGCGTCTAAAATGTTCACATTGTTATACTTATATGTACTATGAAAGGAAGAGTGTCCTACCAACCTCAAAATCTACAGGTTCCCTGGTTTCTAAATTTAGGCATCGATAGTTGTCTCATCAGAATTAATTTCTTCTGCATCACGGGGTAAAAACACTTTACCCTTCCGGGCCCATAAAACATAACCAGAGGAAATTAAAGAATGTGACGCAGGTAGAACCGCACAGGGCGTCAGTCGGGGGAAGAGAGCAAAATGTGTTTTTTGAATTTATTGTAGCTAATGCTGATTGTAGGCTTTCTTAAAAGCTTTTGAAATAGAGGCAGGGTCCTATTGACAAAAAAGAAACGGCGACAGTTGAGTTTAGCCCTGGAAACCTGTAGCTTCCTGACCCCTCCCCTGGTAGAAGAATCCCTCACTGAGAAGAAGTCCTCCAGCTTGATACCGCACTTACCGAAGAAAATTTTATGTAACAACAACAGGTCGTTCGCCTTCCTTCTTGTCGATAGTTTTTGTAAGCCAAGGTTTGCGTTTCTTTCGGTGCTAGGGGGGATTTGATCGTAGAGGAAACCAAGTGTTCTGATCATGAGTTTCCTTGTGAAGTCATTCTGAACCTTCTCCAATCTCTGAATGACCGATTGCTTGAATGGTGAGAAGACAGGTGTACCATACTCCAACTAACCTTACACCGTTGAGCTTTGTGGTCAATGCTAGTAACAGCTAGAAGCAAAATATAAAGCAGTAGAACAAAACACAAGAAATTGGTTTGGGGAACCCTCACAACTTCGACTTTTCACTGACCTGAGCGAAAGGGAACGATTCTATCTCAGAGTGTCTGTGGTGGAACCGCGAATCCTACCAACTGCCTTCACTTACATAAACCTTGGAAATTTCAGCAGTCTTTTGAACTCTGGGCCAGCGTTGTATTTTGGGTTCAGTGCAAATCTTGATTGAAATTAGTACCAAGCAATTTAGTAAACAAGGAAAAGGGACGCCCTGTTAATCTTGGAGTACTGTAAGAGATGTGAGGCTGAATGTGGAATGATGATCCATATTCATAGTGAAAATCATAGCGTTGATGTAGTGCCGAAACCGGGCTGTCACGACATTACCGAAGTATTTGCTAAACTGTCGTTGAACTGTAGAACTAAATTCACCAAACGACAGCCAGAAGAAAATGTCGGAGCACATTGTTTTCAGCTTTTTTCAATATTCAATTCACTTCAATTTCAGTTTCTCTTCTTTCAATTTCCTTTCTTTTTTTTTGATGAGGTCGCAGCTCTTCGCAGATTGTGCTCCTAGAAAACGCCCAGATGCACTCCATTTCAGGGTCATTTGAGCCATATCTGATGCCTAACACCTATCGCCTCTACATAATGCGATTCTGTCCGTATGCGCAGCGATTGGTCATCTATGTGGCGAAGAAAAATATGCCGTAAGTTGAATAGAGCACAAAGTCCTATTGACGGCACGCAGTGCAACTCCTCGAAGTCCTAATTATCATTTATTTACCGTTCACAGTTTCTTCGTTCCGACTCATGTTGGGAACGGTCTTTTTGTTCTCTCCATTATGGGTGCAGATACATAGTTTAGTTCGACACTGTTTTCAGCATCGAGATTGTCAACGTTAATCCAGACAAGGGGCCCAGCTGGTACCTGGCCAAGTCACCTTTGGGAAGTGTACCTGCGCTAGAAATCAACGGCAAGGTAAGTGAATCACCAATACTGCATATTATTTACCTTGTACCTTTAGTGAAAAAATACGTCTGACTTGCTTAATCACACCGCAGAGAAGGATCTATTACGTTGCGTTTTTTCTTTTTCTGGTTGTTGCTTTCGAAGCATTCGCTATCGTCGTCTTGGACGGATAGGACCAATCATCAAATGTGGATTTGTTTGCATTTTTAGATATTTCTTATCTTGTGTTCTACCGACTGAGAATCAGCCGCCTGAATATATTTCAACTATCTTTTATTATCATTTGTCAATTACTGCAAAATGCTGTGCTCAAATCAGTCTAAAAAAGTAATACGGGCATTTCTCGTCTCACAAGAAAATGCGAGGTGACCAGCTGTCGATGAGGCGAACGCACTTCGAAGGAAAATCAACGAACGGAAACTGAAACTCACGGGAGTCAAAAGGGTCTGACCTCATGCCCTGGGTAGTCTTGCTCCTCCTCATCCCACTAATGAGCAAATGAGTGAACGCTCCGCTCGGGTACTACAAATCCCACTTCTGTGAAATTCGATAGCCATGGTAGAACTGGGAGTCAGGTTGATTCTGGACCTGTTAGTAGGACAACCTGCTCGGCGTCTGTAAAAGTTAGTCTCTGTGCAGCGTCAAAACTCTCTGCGGTAGTCTTGTATACAAAAAAAGGCTGGCTTGAACTTCGTTCGTAGATAGTTCCTTCATGTTCGAGTTTAATGCAGAGCAGAGATGTATTCAACCACATGATCAGAGTCTTTCTGCGGTCTCGTCTCAATGTCAAGCGATCCACATAAAGGGGATGACAGAAGCGTCTTCTTCAAAACCGTCCGCCTCACATTGATATATCTAGTGCTGTTACACGATGATCACCACCGTTATAGTTTTCTTTTTAGCCGTAATAAACGTGTACTTCTACCATACTGGCAAGTCTGCAGCGTACTGCAATAGTTTTCCTTTTCTTGTTAATTTTTGAAAAGATTAAAACGGATTTTTGAAGTGATTAAAACTTTCGTGAAATGTAGGTCTAAACATGAACATTTTGTGAGAAGAGAAGTCGACCTGCTGCTTGCGTCTTTCGTCTTTCCAGAGCTAGCAAGTGCGCCCTTTTTGCGCCCTTTTTGGTGTCCTATCTTTTTCTGTCGTCTATTAGTGATGCTGGCGAGCATTTGTTGTTCGTACACTTGAAAAACAATCTGAAATACCTCGTCTGTCATCGCTCATTTACTTCCCTTCATCCACGCCTTTTATTTTTCCTATTTGCAGACAGAGTTCAGAACTGTGAAACTTTCACGTATGGAACTCAATGTAAGGTGTTACTGAAAGGACGAATGCGGCACAGTTTCGAAGAGAAAACGTCGGACCAACACTCATAATCACTATATATTATCATATACATATTCGGAGCACACAATCATATATTATCAGCACTTGATTTTGTTTTATAACTGCAGACTTATTCAGGTGATATGGGAATCGAAAGTACTCGCTGAGTATCTCGACGAAATATTCCCATCGACGTCGGTTCTTCCGGTAGATCCGTTCGAGAAAGCACAACAAAAAGTGCTCGCCGAACGACTTTCGCCCGTAAGTCCATCAATTTTCATGAACTGGGTGACATTATTCTTGATCAGTTTCCCTTACGTATTTTCGACTTGTAGTTGATGAACGTGCTCTTCGATTTGTTTAATTCGAAGACGCCAGATGCGCAACGAAAGACGGACAGCACACTGCACAAGGCTTTGCGAAATGCAGAAAGCTTGCTTACGGACAGTTTTTATGGAGGTGAAACTGAACTGTAACTATTTATTCTGATATACAACAAATACTAGAAGGCGCGCGTTGTACAGTGGTGAGAGGCATTACTGACACCCGCACGGTCGAGCCATCGATTTCTACCTGGACTAACCAAGCCCTCCATCCCTCCATGCTCGGGTAAATTGATACCAGACTTGTCTGGGAAGGTAAAGACAACGACTTGGTGTAGCGATTGCCCCCCGCAAGTCATTGTATAGGCCTAATACGCATTCACCATGACTCTACGATTCTGAATGGAGCACGAATGCGGGGGCACGTCCTTCGGGGACTGGTCAACGCCGACACCTTTACCTTTACCTTACATCAAACAGAAACCCTTTCACAACTACCAGGTATCTAATTTGTAGCTTAACGCTTCAACAATTCATTGAAGAATGAGAGTGTCGCATAGTTTTATGAGCAGCAAAGAGGGAGAAGCATGGAGAGATACAATGAATGATCCAAAAATATTTTTGCGACAGAAAAACTTTGGTAGTAGCACTTGTAGTAGAGCCTAACATCGTGTATTTAAGGTCGATCACCGGGTTTTGCCGACTACATGCTTTGGCCATTTCTAGAACGACTAGAACTCATCACCCTGTCGCCATACACTCAATTCAGGTAAGCTCCTCCTCAACTGTATTTTATCGTCTATTTCGTTATGCCTGCGAACTTTCAGATACTTTCCCGGTCTTCACTACCCTCGAATGGGAGCGTATATTGCCCGGATGCAAAGCCAACCAGAGGTTTGTATTGAAGAATCTCTACTACATATTATTACACTGAGTGTTGAGATTACTCTTGGAGGCTGACTTAATATTCTCCCCCTCTCTATGGTGGATTCCTTTCGTGGACGCAGTCTCAGAAAATTGAATGATGTCGGCAATTTCACAGTAATTTTCAAAAAATAAGGCGATTTTACTAAACCTGATCTATAGATCATGCTTACAAATGGGTTCTAGCCTTTCCTTTTAGAACCTGCGCTCTACCGTTTGTTCTAAAATTGTGTTAGTAGGTCTAATTAATAGAAAAGCCCCTGAGAAAAGTCTCTGATTCACCATGAGGCGAATAGATGTAAAAGGAGGCACACTGGAACTGTTCCACAGTTGAGGGTCAGTGATTGAATATGCGGTAACGCGGCAGCAGCAAAAAGCTGTTTATTCTCTGTTTATTCCGCTGTCAGGTTTTTTACTGATATTTATTGATCGGTGAATGGCCTTAATTTATTTACTTCAACTACTTACTAATTATGGAATAGCCATTTTTTCGTCTATTCTGCGAAGACCAGCAGATCCATTTTGATAAAATTAAGGACGCGGGTTCATATTGCACATGAGCCGCGATTTTTTCGATGTTCCTACCACCATTAACCATCACCTAACATCTTACTCTAGTGTACTTATTGGTAGTAGTAACCGGCGAAAACGGTATAATAAAACTAGTTTCACGACAGTACTTACATTGAGCATAATATATAATTTTTTGCTATATGCCAGATAACTTCATTGATGTCACACATATAATATGAAGAAATAGACATGTCAATATCTTGTAGAAGCTGTGTGGACAGCTATATTAAATTATACTCGCATTATCGTACATGCACGGCCATATTAATTTTCGAGTTATTAAACATATTATCTGATTTTTATCAGATTTGAACATACATAACAAGCCCGTAGACTTACGTTGTGTATACTTCCGAGGGTCGGCTTTTATCCAATGATCTTGCGGTGCACTAGCAAGAGGGGCACTGTCACCCGTACTGTCGAGCGATCAATTTCCACCTGAAGTAACCAAGCCCTCCATCCCTCTATGGTGGGGTAAATTGATACCAGACCTGTCTGCAAAGGTGAAGACACTGACTCGGTATAGTAAGTTGTTCCGGCAAGTCATTGCATAGGCCAAGTACGCATTCAACATGCTTCGGTCAACACCGGCACCTTTAACTTTTTACCCAATGATATAAAAATAATCATTTTACCTCGATTCTTCCACGGTCTCTTTTAAGGTGAAATTCGCCATGCGACCGCTGTCCCATCATAAGGCCTACGTGGACAGCTTCAACGCTGGCAATCCGAACTACGACTACGGTATAACTCGCTCAGGGTAACTGTAAGGTTATTTTTGCAATGTAGATTGTCTACTTTCTCCAAGTCGATGTTGTCTGTACGAACGTGGAACCATGACTAAGTTATTGTATTATGAGCTGTCTTTCAATTGCACCAGTGAGTCCCCTAAAAACCCGGTTTTTACCATGCGTTTGTTCAGAAGCGAAGTTTTTGAAAGTCTTTCATCAAGTTTGTGTTAAGGACATTTTATTGCTATGATTTGAAGTTGACTTACTTGGTGTAATTTATTGAGATCTGTGTTGCTTGTACATAGTGGAAATATTCGAATAAATATTTACGACACTACTATGTACATCGTATTTTAGATAGTATTTATGCCAGCTCAAGTTGATGGGAGAGTGCAGTGAGAAGCAAAGAACAATATAAAAACTTGAAAAGGGTCTAAATAAGGCTTCCAAACGTGCATTGCTGGTGAGATCAGCAAAGACGGAACTATCTCGCCGTTAATACTAGAACAGGATGTTACAATGATAGTGCTAGGTTTATGGCAAAAATCGCATCTCAGGCGGGATTCGAACCCGCATCTCAACCTATTCGGGGCAGTGCACTAATCACTATGCTGCTGGCAATGAGACAACCATTTGCGAATCCCTAGCAACCTCCTTAAGCTCGAAGGATTCGCAAATGGTCGTTATTACAGGTGAGTGCTGGAAGTAAAAGGCCTTCGAGCTTAAGGAAGGTGCTAGGGTTTCGCAAATTGTCGTCTCAGAAGCATAGTGATTAGTGCACAGCCCAGGATAAGTTGAGACGCAGGTTCGAATCCCGCCTGAGATGTGATCTTTGCGATAAACCTATAAACCCTTGCAACATCCTATTCCTGTATATATGATAGCAACCTGCAGAAAAGCGGTAGTAAAACTGGAATATCCCGCTTTCAGAGCGCTCAGAGAAATTTTATCAGATAATTTTGAGTTGCTTTAATTTCACTCAGTACGAATTCGGATATCCAGCACTCTATTTTGCACATTGATAGAAGATTTAGTGAAGTCGGTCCATCTATGCATCTAGCTAAGTAATATTTTACGCTGACTGCTGAGCTGTAGAAGACCCGAATCGTTTTTAAACTTGACAGATCCACTGGATAAAGTGAATGTGCTCTCCATTCTTGCAAAGAAGAATCGCTGACTGAGAGTTGCGCACTGTTTCTCAAATGGAAATATACTGCGTGGTTTTGAATGAGTGAAGGCGAAGGAAAAGTGATCGCAATGAGGCAGGGTTTGGGAATCTGAGCCCTGGAGGACGGAAGGCTTGGCTAACCTGGGCTAGGATTGAGCGCTCGACCGTGATGTGGGAAGTATGTATAATATCATCTCGTAGCACAGCACCAACTGCGCATAATGAACTATGAAACAAGTGAAATCACGCTTAAAAAATCAACATAAGTGCTTTATATGCATTTGTACATCTATACAGCATTCCATCCTTTTTCGATTGCTCGATTCTAGCCCGGATTAGCCAAGCCTTCCATCCTCCAGGGCGAGAGTGGTGCAGTGGTAATCGGCGCTGCTGATATCCGCACGATTGACCGATCGATTTCGCCGGACTAATCAAGCTTTCTATCACTCCGAAGTAGCGTAAATAGGTACCAGACTTGTCCGGGAACGTGAATACTCTAACTGAACATAGCGGTTTGCCCCGCAAGCCATTCTGTAGGCCAGAAGCGCATTCTCCATCCCTCTACGATTCTGAACGTAAGACGAGGGCATGGCGCGTCCCTAGGAGACTGACTGACGCCGACAGCTTTACCTTCCTCTTTTTTCATTTGTGTGGCTATTTTTGCAGCCAACAGTAGTGATGCAGACCGATTGTCCGCTAAAAAGGATTAACCTGGGTTATTAGAAGGGTTACCACCTGACACTGAGCTGGTCTTGTAAGCAATACCTCCGAAGGTGTGTTCACACTACCGCCGAAGTATGGGCACACCCAAAGGTGACGACAAAGCTCATCAACACAGTCGCAGTTGGCTGTCAAAGACACAAAAATCCATTTCGAAGAAGGAAAAACAAAAAGAAAGAAAAGAAAAGAAAGAAGAAGAAAATGACGGTCCTACCTGGAACTCTACCGGGAAATTTCAAACGACCGCTGGCGTCGCGCACGTATGCGATGCGCGTCCACGCCCATTTCCCCCGCTTCCATCGAGCGGTCGTACCGCTGTTTTTTCGCTCTTCGTTTTCCCCTTTCTTTTGTTTTGAGGTCCACTTTACCCGTATTTTTTACTGCTTCAAAGTGAAGTTCCGAAGGTTCCACGGGCGTCTTCCTCGTTTGGAGGCATAATGTTGCGTTCATAACGAAAATCGATAGGCAACGCGCAGCGGGATCAATATTGACGCGTAGTTGCCTGAATCATCCAATTCGAGCTTATTCTATCCTCGATTGAATACCATAGCGCATTCGTGACGATTCACTTAGCTACCTGGAGAATGTCTAAAACAATAGATTCAACGTCAACCTGAAAAGCAGTAATAGTAGACTCTAGGGATTTTCCGGTTAAAAATATGAAGTGATGTTGCTGACCACTTCCTATTTTTGACTGAAAATCAACGCCAAGATCTTTTGGGGACTTTTTTCCCTTCTGGGGCCGTATGCTTGTTTCTCCCGAGCGGGCGATAGACGCCCACCGCCCACTCGGGAGAGACGAACATACGGCTCTCGGCGTCCGCTCTCCTCCCGAACCCCACTCGCTCGGGAGTGGGCGGGGCTCGGGAACAACGGGCGAGTGAGGCCACCGCGGTACGGCCCTTATTCGCCCGTTCCTCCCGAGCCTGGCTTGACGGCTCTCATTCGCCCGTTCCTCCCGAGGCCCGCCTACTCCCGGGAGGGGAGGGGTGGAGCTCGGGAGAGACGAGTATACGGCCCCTGGGCAGTATGCTAGTCTCTCCCGAGCTTATACTTTTGGGGTCCCACTATTTCATTTAAAATACGCTTATGGGGGTAATCGGCCATGAAAGAACGATTCTGATACTCGTTAAGAGCGGAAATGCCTTAGAAGCCCGTTATCTTAGGTTTTAGATGCGAGGAAACCTGCGAGATAGCACGCGGCGGCGGGAGACGCAGACAGTGCACTCTCTTCCCGGGTACATTTCGAAGTGAACCACTGCTGAATTTCCTGTTTTATTATATAAAGTCCGTGTTCAGCTCGCTCCGACTGGTCGGAGAGTTTCCAGTGGCACCACGTACAGGCTCGGACAACACCCAGACAGTACTACCATGGTACGATCTGGGAATCGTGGGGGACGGGGACGAATTCTACTGCAACCGCGCCGAGATAACTCTTGGTGGTGTTGTCCGAGCCTCCACGTGGTGCCACTGGAAACTCTCCGACCAGTCGGAGCGAGCTGAACCCGTACTCAGCAGTGGAAGCACTTCGAAATGTGCTGGCGAAGAGAGGGCACTATCTGCGTCTCCCGCCGCCGCGTGCGGTCTGTCAGATTTCCTCGCCTTTAAAACCTAAGATAACGGGCTTGTAAGGCATTTCCACACTTAACGAGTATCAGAATTGTTCTTCTCACGGCCGATTACTCCCAATGGGCATATTTTAAATGAAAAAAGTGGAGCCCCAAAAGTACAATACCACCAATCTCCACTTGTTTCGACCCGACCTGGCCGCTCGAGTGCAGGGCCTTGTCACCATCATATTTATTTTTATCATACCTTATCGTCCAAACTTACGGACTGGGGAATATCATGGTAAACCCAAGGCAAAGGTAAAGGTGTCGGCGTCGACCAGTGCGCCATGGATGGGCGGCCGCATTCGTGTTCTATTTAGAATCATAGAGGCATGGTGAATGCCTATTTGGCCTTTACAATAACTTGTGGGGCTCAGTCGCTGTACCAAGTTAGTGTCTTTGCCTATCCAGACAAGTCTGGTAACAATTTATCCGACCCCGGAGGGATGGAAGACTTGGTTGGCCCGGATCATGATCAATCGCTCGACCGTGCAGGTAACAGTAGCGCCTCTTACCACTGCACCACGCGGGCCCAATATTGTGGAAGTGAACACGAATCGGACATCCGTTTCTGACGACTCCGTCGATAAGCGGGCCCGGGTAAATACATGTCGCTGAGCAAAATAGCTGATGCAATATCGATTTCGTTGAAACTTCAATCCTAGAATGGATATCAGATTCAGAAGACTACGAGGTGCTAGTCCGAACGTACCCCATATAGTATAGTGAATCTGACATTCGTTTATAAGATTTCCATCGCCTGTGCCACCGGACGTGGTGCAGTGAGAGGCTCTACTGACACTCGCACGGTCGAGCGATGGATCCCTGCCTGTGCTTACCAAGAATTCCACAGCTCTGCAATCGGTTGAATTGGTACCATACTTGTCTGAGGAGGTAAAGACACTGACTTGCTATGGAGTGTGGCCCCCGCGTAATACCAAATACGCATTCACCGTGCCGGAACACATGTGCGTGGCGGGTTCTTAGCGGGTTGGCCAATGCCGACTCGTTTACCTTTACCTTTACCGGTGTGTATTGGATGTGCATAAGAAGTAATAAAATAATCATTACTCATGGTAGGCTCATCCTAAACTATATCTGCCAAAGGTGCCAATGTGTGCTAAAACAAGTAAACGTTTATGAAATATAAAAAGTGCTATACCTTGTTGACTTTTTTCTTTTTCATCCACGTTTGCTTCACTTAGCATACTTTTGTAGCCTTAGCAGATAAACATAGGGATGCGCCTAGCGTAATTATGAATTATATTACTTCTTCTTCACATCCAATCTACACTGGTAAAGGAGATGTAAAGTAACTGGCGTTGATCAGTATCCTGAGTCTACATCACGCTCTCGTATTCCAATCAAAATCGCAAACGTTTGGTGGATGCGAATTTCGCACGTAATATAATAACTTGCCGGGGCCGGCCGCTGTACAAGCCAGTGCCTTCACCTTTTGAGGCAAGTCCAGATCCAATTTCCCCTACTACAGGTATATGTAGAGGCTCGGTTACACGGGCTGTTGGAATTAGCGTGCCAAAGTCGGCAAGGTGACACAATCCCTTCGATAAGTTTACGAAAAAAAATTGTTGGTCATAGGCAAAATCGAACATTTGGAACTTTCAAATATTAGGTTGTAAACCTTCCGATTGAATATTTTTTCATCGCATAGTAAAACTTCTGCTGAAGCTTCTGCATTTCTTTTTCGATAACATTTCAGTAAGGTAGCTGAAGCTCTTCTGTACTATTTATTGCCCATCCAATTTCGTTAGAATTAGTTGGAATTATGAAGCTTTAAACATAGGGCACCAACTGCATGACTTCAACGGGCTCTGACTAGGGCGTTCTGCTACAGTGTCCAATCCTGAAATTTTGCTGTATAATGGAGTAAGGTGTCCTGTATATTCCTCCAGAACAGGTTGGTCTCAGGAGGTCAAGGAAGAGTATGATGGGTTCGAGAATAAACCGCTCCGCCAAGGACTCACTACTTTGTAGAAGAGTTCCAGTGCTCATACACAATAGCTAAAAAGCGCTCTAATGTATTGGGAAAGGTACGAAAGTGTGGTCGAAATGTTACCCTCAATATGTCGCCTACATATCTCAACGCTAGGGTCACTGCGCGAAAGAAATCTCGAAGTTTCGAAAGGAACCTCAACCGGCAAAATAACTTGGCTGTTGTAGGTGAAAAGTGAATGATATGCGCTACTCATAGCCGGGTTCCTCACTGGCTTGGTCCTGGTAAACAAGGGAAACCGACACCAAGTCTGAACTGCACCTCAAGGAGGAGATTTTTCGCATTTTTTGGAGCTCTTCTGGATTTATCGAATAGGAGTTTCTGCCTCAAGATGCATTAGTGACTAACAATCTACTCTGTCAGCAATTGGATTGTATGGCTTGCAAACCAAAGGGTGAGCAGGGCTGATTAGGTTACCCATCCAACCAGGCCAAGGATGTCTTCAAAAAAATCATACGGGAAAATTTTTTGGAGGATTGTTAGACTTCAGTAACCGGCAGGTTTCCACGCCTGTGAAGTAAAACAGTTACCAGCAGAAAGGTGACACATTGTAGTCTAGTAATGTATCATACATATCTCAAATGGGTTCTGTTTCAGAGAAATAAATTTGAAAAATTAAGATGTGGCAAAAGTTCAATTGGAAGGTTTACAACCTAATAGTTCAATCCACATTATGGGGTGAGTAGCAAGTTTCAATGCAAATTTGTTTCAAATTCGGCTGGGGAGTTGGGATGCCGATTATGAGTTTAATATCCACCCTCGACAACCAGTTCGACCCAGTCGGAGTCGCCGATTATGTTACAACTTCTTTTGAGCAGGTTCATACTCCACGTTCTGACCAGTACCCGTTTTCAAAACTTTGGTCGGATCTCTCCTCAAATTTCGATCGATTTATGTATTTTGGTAAGAAATGGCAAAATGCCTCTCAAAAAATCACAGCAACTTATCGTCAACACTCTTGAAAACGCACATCGGATTCCATTGATCCATCCTAAAAGCTCGGAAGGGATGAAATACATACTTTGATGTACCATTCGTGACGCTAACAACACGTTGATTCAATCTCTCTTTTCTAAACATGTACTTTATAGGTGCCCCGATCGACGTCCTGGGAACACCCTCAGGTCGGGTGTTAAGAGGTACATGGTGCGTCAAAGTTTTTTTTGAAAAAAAAAACCTCTTGAAACTATGTATAGATTAGAACGAAGTGTTCCGTAGGCTTTCCTGTAGCTCTGCGCACTGCTGAGTATAAATGTACCCCCACACCATCCCTCTATAGGAGCATGCGAACGCGCCGCACATAAGCGGCCTATCCATTGAATTTACCAGACCAGAGCACAGTCCCCTGGCCTGGCCTCTCGCACGGAAACAAATTTCGACTCTAAGTAACAGCCAAAATTGTAAGTAGTGCTTTATATTGCAATCCTTACCTCAGGATCCACTATCGTTTTCTCCCGAATCTCAGCCATGGTTCTGTGGGCCTATAAGATCAAGATTACTAATAACTGGGCCCCGGCTTCTCACGTCCACAGTTTGATTTTGAGCTTTTAAAAACTCCGGTTCCATGGTCTCCAACAGCATTAATTGATTGATATGCTGCGCTTAATACGATACAGTAGCAGCGAACATAAGGGGTGGCCCTCATCTGGGTGGTTATGGTAACTACTGGGGTCGTATGTTGGTCTCATCCCACGAGGGAATATTGATCCCTGGACCCGTCTACGCCGCTTTTTCCCTTAGGTCCTTGTTATACCATCGCTCGTGGTGAGCGTCAGCTGCTTGCGAGCGGTGAGCGCCCAGCCGCTAACCTCAGATGCGGAGCACGCGACGCACGCACGCACGTGCCCGAAGCATACAGAGCAACGCGCGGGGTGATCGACCCACCCCAGCGAAAGGGTCAATCGCAGTGCAATGCGCAGCGTTTAGAGCGTGGAAGGTACGCGAGCGTGTGCATAACAGCCCGTGAGCGTCACCACGC
The DNA here is from genome assembly GCA_030553155.1 of Nippostrongylus brasiliensis. Taxonomy (NCBI): domain Eukaryota; kingdom Metazoa; phylum Nematoda; class Chromadorea; order Rhabditida; family Heligmosomidae; genus Nippostrongylus; species Nippostrongylus brasiliensis. The sequence continues at coordinate 15,769,796 of CP130734.1, read as the reverse complement.
CATCGTCAACGTGATGACTCGTACAAACGTGTCTTGCCCCACGGTGCCTGATACTGAATGGACGAGTTACGCTGGGGGGGGGGTGAGCGAAGGTATAACAAGGGCCTTACGTTTGAGTTAAGGAATAAGTGGAGGCGGGGGCTGGGGATCATCATCCCTCCACCGGGATAGACGAGCATTCGGCTCATAGTGTAGACACCTTCTCGAGGCTGGAGACCGCCGTTAGATAACTGTTCTTTTTTTCAGTACTACGGAGAACAACCGGAGGAAGAACATCTAACGTCTACAAGTCTAATGGATGAAAGAATGTACACAGAAACCCGATCACCAGTAACACTCAACAACACTCAATGTAGCGAAATTTTGAGCTCAACGACCCACCGCGAAAAGCATTGGCAGTCAGCCGCTGTTCCTGGAAACGACAACCATCGAGCCAAGCTCTGTACTAACCAGCTGTCACCTAAAGGCCGCAAGAAACCAAAAGCTCGAACAAAGTCGAAAGCCACACAATTCAAGCCGAGTGCCAAGAACAGCGTCAAAGGCAAAAAGCCACCCTCTTCGTTTCCTTACCAGGGTGAGGACGTGGGCCAGATCGTCGGACCATCCAGTGCTTTTACCCCGGTTCGCAAATCGAGACTCCGTGAGTCCGTAGCATTCCAGGACAACGTCTTCGACACAGTATCAGCTGCCTTTTCTTCCCCTGTCCAATACCTTCCAACGATGACAATACCGCTATACTCAATCGCGTCCAGTCTCTATGAGGGAATCAACGGAAGCGATTCGCTGGATCATATGTGGAGTCAAGGAGACCACCTATCGCCGTCATTTTACAACGAAAATTTTCAACGCGCTGGGGAAAGTGACGAATACCTGCAGGCAGCTTTAGAAGAGCAAGGAGGATTTGATTCGTCTGAAAATGGCAACTGGCTCTCAGAAATCCCTTGTCGAACATATACTCCTCTCGCAACACCGTGTTGCTTTGCGCCCCAAGTCCACAAACAGTTCCTGAGCAATAAAAATCACAGTCGAGCGAAAGTTGCTTCTGCCGTTTTGCCGTTTAATATAGAAACGCTTTTGGACGCCTCGAACTGCGAACGTGATAGCGGATCTGACCACAACACGTCTAGACTGCATGGTCCGATTGCGGAGGTCAGCTTTTCGTTCTTAATCACCACAAGTAAAAAAAGACCGTTTTGTAGCCGCACATTGGTGGAAATTTACTTTTTTATTCCGGGTGTCAATGGACTTTCCTCCTTACCTTCATATGGGTTGCACTTTCTTCTTAATCTTTACGCAAGCTCTAATTTTTCGGTCACTTCTACAGTGCCGCTTACATCTCGTGACAGTATGCCCTTCTGTCCACTTTTCGCTACTCCTCTAAATCACCTCTCTTCTTTTCTTATTAGAGTGAGTTTTTATTAGATCCCTTTTTCATAGCCATTAACTAGCTGCCGAAAGTCGTAAATGGAATTCGATTGTAGAATAAAAAATTAAGGTGTCCACTTTTGTACTCGGGAATTCAATTCGAAGCTGAGTGGCTGGTGATCATGTTGAGGTTCAAATAATAACTAAACGGGAGTAGATGTATAAACTGAAACAGATTAGCCAATATGGTACAAGTAAAAACAAATAATAAAATAATGGTTCGTTTTCGAACCTGTTGCCCTTTTCCAAGTATTCTCACAGTTACAGCGTCTTTCCGGCTACTTTTCCGCATGGTGCTGCACTGAGACCACTGTTTAGGGACTCGCTTGAGAAACCATTCCTCGCTACTGGTTCTCTTAGCGCATTGAAGCACTAACCTCTCGTAGTAAAACCCTGTGAACACTTTGCAGTAGCACTGAAGCAACCATAGTTGAGCATAGCGCGGAGTTGAGTTGCCATATCACAGGCAGGAGAGTCGGCACCGAATCGGTGCTACAGTGTCGCCAACAGCGCCCACTTTTGCAGGGGCAGTGAGAGAGGGCTGAGCTCATTTCCATCGCTAGTGTCGAAAGCACGCTCGAGAGCACCAGGTTAGGTAGTTGAACCACGAATCTCTCGATACTGATACCACAAATGATCACCTCTTCTTCAGTAAAATCGGGACGAGTCTTTGCGCGCTATTCGTAGGATGCGCCCTCTGTCGGTCTAGATGCAAAAAAGCAACGTTCCTTCGAGTCCGAACGTGTTCGGTGCTTTCCTATGCAAGCAAAGAACACTAGGTGAATGAGTCGTCATGTGCCACTCTCGACAAATCAGCATATCGATGAGCGTTTGTACCGCACTAGCGCCGGTAAACACACGCCAAAAAGAGACAAAAATGAAATCAAGCGTTTCACCGTTTTCTTGCCGTAACTCTCTCGATTACGTGTACTAAAAATCGCAAAAATATCGGGGAAGTTTGGACGTAGTTGTTTCAGAGATCTAGTAACGAATGGATACGTGCGTAGTTTGATCAAAGTGTCCCATTTTTTGAGCCGTTTCTGCAATGTCCACCATGCTCTCATATCATCGAAACATCTATTGAACTGTTGTAATCGGGTGGTATTGTGTCCTAAAACAGTGATCGTCGCTTTCGAGTGAATTCCTACATTTGGGGTGCATTGTACGCGGAAATACTTGTACCACATCTAGAGGTGGGGAGTCGTTAGTATGTAGTCGTGACCATTTTCCTTGGCTTCGAAAAGACTGACACCTTCCGATCACTTCATGAAAATTCGATAATTACTGATTTCACTGACCCATTGCAGGTGAAGAAGCCTGGTAATGACGAATCCATCGATGCTGAAGGAGGTTCGTCAAATTCGGACTTTGATGATAAAATGTCAAAGAGAAGAATGGTCTTGGATGAAGATAAAATGTCAAAGAGAAGAATGGTCTTGGACATAGTTTCGAGTTCGAGACCACTGACGCGTTCGTGCGGTGATCTCCACGAGATCCCAATTGAAGCGTTGGGCTTGGAGCCTAAATCCGTGGTTAGGACTCCGAGAGATCCAAATCGGCCCCGAGCTCCACCGAAACCGAGGAAGAAACGCGGCAGGGTGAGTATGACATTCTGGTACCCTTTTCTATTGCGTTGTAGATTGTATCGTTCAAATAGTCGTGCCAAAAAATGTTGAAGCAAGTCTCGAATTTGGTTTTGATGGATACCTGCAATATATTAAAAATGGCGAAACATTCGATAGCGAGCAACAGAACGGCCTGCAAGATGTCTTTCAGGTAGAAATTACATTAAAAGTAGGCTATGCAGTACCAAAAGAGGGTAGCTGAGGATCGGTAGAAATGGGAAGAAGCGAGAGAGTGAGAGCCCTTTCATCTCCCTGTTTGAATTTTCGAATGAAATTCAAAAGACGTCCATATGTCCATCGTCCACATCCTTTGTCTCGACGCAAGTCCGTCTCATAATATTCTACTGGGTGTTGGTGGGAAAGTGTCCTGCCACTCGTTTTGGTGCTCATCAGAATTTTGAAACTGTTCAGGGATCTTCCCCCTGTAGCCTAGGTTGATCTTCAGCCTACCCATACCATTGTTGTCATGGTTCTACGTTACAGGTATGGCACGAAAAATCGACCTGGACTGAAAGTTTTTTCGAGTGCTTTTTCCTTAAGAGCTCATGAAACAGTGTAATGCAGAAGCTGTGAATGACATGTGCAATGCAGTCTACATATCTCTCTTCTGTTCATCCACAATGCTGCAAGGATTGTGAAAATCAAAAGAGAAATACGTAGCCCCAAAGGTTTTCTGGGGCATATTTCGACCTACCAAAGGTATTCTTCGGACGTCGCCCTGACAAACTATAGCCAGTTATGGGTTTCAAGTTGAAGCTCAGGACCGAGATTGGCAGAGACATCTATTGAACAGACAAATGTTTCGGCGTATATCGCGTTCTTCGGTTTCTGAAAAAGTCCAACTATACCCCAAGACTTCTATATCAAATGTTGGCACAAACTTTGCCAAGCCTTGATGACCCCATGAAGCGCAACCCTTCCAGTATAGGGAAACTAGAACATCTCCACGTTAGGAGACGAGGAGACCAAAAGAGTTAGAATCAGGGGTGTGCGGGGCTTCCGTTTCCGAGTTCCGAATTCCAGTTTTCGGCCGTTTTTGCCCTTCCGTTCCGTTTCCGGGTTCCGCTCTTTTTTTTTGCGGAACACGGAAGCGGAAATGGAAATCGAAGAGCTCCACTGTGGAGGCTAACAAAAGAGAGACTGAAGTTATTGTGCTGACGTCGTTATCATCCATTCGAATTCTGGAAGAACGAAACCAATGCAGCGAAGTACACCCTCCGAAGAAAACTAGCAATGAAGTATTTGTCGGCACCTGCCACATCGTCAGAGTGCGAGAGATTGTTTTCTACTGCTGGTTTCATTATAAACGATTTGAGAAAAAGCCTCTCTCCCGAGAATCTTGAAACACTGCTGTTTCTCTTTCGTATCATACTCGTTTTAGGTTCCTAGTTCTATTTTGAAATCATTCTTGTCTTTCACCCCCAATAATGTCCGTTTTTCTGTACGACTTGTGCCGGCGTTGGTTTACAATAAAGTTTAAAGAGATAAACGAAATTGATGTGGTTTTTGTGCTGAATTTCCACTGTTTACTTTAAAGCTATCCCCTAACGTTGAACACTTCACCAAAATAGTAGATACATTTTAGTGGAAACAAAACGAGCATTCTATGGGCACCTTTAGAAACAGAAATGAAAACGCTTTGTGGTCCAGTTCTGGCTAAATTCCAAGAACTTCGTGATTTTTGCACTATTTCCGTTTCAGTGTTCCTTATTCCGGTTTCCGGCCATTTTTGACCATTTCCGTCTTCCGTTTTCCGCTTTTAAAAAAATCCACACAGCCCTGGTTAGAATGCAAGCATAATGTATGGGGTGAGCTCTCTGGTTGTACAGACGCATTCGCCCCTACGGTTCAGCCTCGGGATCTAGTCCTAAATCCAGAATCCCTTGAGCGTTTTGCTTTCAACCGTGTGGGTCTCGCGCGCCAGTATTTTGAATGTTACCCCAAGTCATTGCCGCTGCGGTGGTTTTGTGTGTGGCAGCTCAACGCGGTCGTAGGGCGCAACTTGTTCTTCCCATATAGGTGTTCCTTAACATTAACATAACATTTATTATATGTCAATAGAACATGTATAGTACTCAGAACACGAAATCAATCCTAGACTCTAACGTGAAATATGGAGCTGTTTTTCCAAAATATTCCCCTCCACAGCTATTGCATACCAGTCAAAGAGCGGCTTCGCCGCTCTTTGCCTGGGCCCCGTGAGTACTACTCTGTCGAAGAGTCACTTAATGCTTGTGAATTTGACTGAACCTAGCGGTAAACCTACGAATTTCCGAAAAGTCCAGCGTAAACCTCCGAATTTTCGAAAAATCCAGTCAAAGAGCGGCTTCGCCGCTCTTTGCCTGGGCCCCGTGAGTACTACTCTGTCGAAGAGTCACTAAATGCTTGTGAATTTGACTGAACCTAGCGGTAAACCTACGAATTTCCGAAAAGTCCAGCGTAAACCTCCGAATTTTCGAAAAATCCAGTCAAAGAGCGGTTCGCCGCTCTTTGCCTGGGCCCCGTGAGTACTACTCTGGCGAAGAGTCACTAAATGCTTGTGAATTTGACTGAACCTAGCGGTAAACCTACGAATTTCCGAAAAGTCCAGCGTAAACCTCCGAATTTTCGAAAAATCCAGTCAAAGAGCGGCTTCGCCGCTCTTTGCCTGGGCCCCGTGAGTACTACTCTGTCGAAGAGTCACTAAATGCTTGTGAATTTGACTGAACCTAGCGGTAAACCTACGAATTTCCGAAAAGTCCAGCGTAAACCTCCGAATTTTCGAAAAATCCAGTCAAAGAGCGGCTTCGCCGCTCTTTGCCTGGGCCCCGTGAGTACTACTCTGTCGAAGAGTCACTAAATGCTTGTGAATTTGACTGAACCTAGCGGTAAACCTACGAATTTCCGAAAAGTCCAGCGTAAACCTCCGAATTTTCGAAAAATCCAGTCAAAGAGCGGCTTCGGTAAATCACCGTTTCAAGGGCCGTATATATTCAGTGAGATGAAGGGAGGTGTTGGGGAGCGGGGGTGGTAAATAAAAGTACCGGAGACTCGTCAGCCATACAACCGCGATCAGCGACGAAGATTCACCGAACTCAGAATGAATCCCCGGCGTTACTGTTATTAGAGGCATGTTCCCATCCGTTCCGTATATATCGAGAAATCCTATAGTTGGTTGTCCACGGGTGGACAATGAAGCAGTGTTGGTTGAGCAGCGATGAAACAGTGTTGGCTGGACAGAAGAGCACTATTGTTGTTTTATCACTGCTTTCAGCTCTCTTACTATAGTTGGTTATCCAGGTGAAGAGCTGAGCAGAGGAGCATCGTTGCTGTGCTATTACTACCTTCATTACCTTATTACACTTGGCAACTCCATTCCAGTGATAGCGACTCGATCTCATAAACCTAACGGTTCGCTGAGAATAGTCACAGTCGCTGAGAATAATCACCGAATTTGTACTCAGAATGAAACACCGGCGTTATTGTTATTTGAGGCATGTTCCTATGGCTCGTTATCCACAGGAGGACAATGAAACAGCATTGGCTGTGCAGAAGAGCACGGATGCTGTTTTATCACTGCTTTCAGCGGTTCTACTGTAGTTAGATATCCACAGTAGGACAGCGAAACAGTGATGACTGAACAGAAGAGCATTGGTGCTATTTTATCACTGCTTTCAGCGGTTTATCACAGTTGGTAACTCCATTTCACTGATCGCGACTCGATCTCGTGAACCCCATGTTGCAGACACCATCGCTTGGTTAGGGGTGCAGCGTGCACGCGCCAGAGAGCGTTGTTTTTGGTGAGAGTTGAAAGTGCGTGTGAACAGTAGAGAGCGCGGTCTCGGCGGAGAGCTGAAGTCAGAGTAAACAGCAGTGAGCGCGGCCTTCGAGGAGGGCCAGGGTGAAAAGCACGCAATAGCGTGTCTTCGGGGGAGTGCCCGCAAGGGCTTACTCGATTATTATATACGGAACGGATACTCGATTATTATATACGGAACGGATTATTCGGTAAACAACCCTAGATACCATGCAGTCTCCTTTAGAAAAACGAGAGATTACGCAATTAGGAGTTTTGCAGACCCGACCGCACAGCCGATCTCGAACAAGGCGATTTTCACGGTTGGGTGCGGGATATCTACCACGTTAACCAGGTTTTCCAGCCCGGCTCTCCTAACGAGATCTAGTGTTCTTGAGGTGTAGATCGACTTTTTCACACTCTGAAGAAAGCGATATACGCCGAAACGTTAGTTTGCTCAATAAATAACTGTACCAATCTCGGTCCTGAGCTTCAACCTGGAACCTACAACTGCTCTCCATCATCCCGAGATTCATAGAGTGTCGGACATGGCCACTGCATAGCCAGTTACATCTTTTATCCATTTAGAGACCCCCAAAAGGAGGAGTGCCTTCCATTTTTTTCATCAAGACTACAAAGATTCTGCAGGGGAGCGTTCGAATTTTACGTAATGAATGGCAACATGTTGTTGATAATAATGGTATATTGATCCATCAATGTTGAATGGAACGATGGAGAGGAAGAATTTTGAAAATCATCATAGAAGTAACAAAAAACTCTCCCAGCAACCTGATTACTTTGTTTCCAGAATGAATAGGACCTTCTCGTGATTTAACGCTTCGACAGTTCGCCGGGCACCATTCCATCCCAAATCTATGATTTTTTTGGTGATTCGTAAGCCTAAAACGACTTAAATGTGAAAGTCGTAGTATCACATGTGTCGTCGAATCACACCGTCTTAGGTTCTTCGGCAGCGGAGGTGTTCCCACCTATTAGGTTACCTATCGGATTGAGGTCACAAGAATTTTCGAGAATGTCGACAAAACGGGTCCATAAAACGTCACTGGTCATCCCGCTCTCACAGGGCTATTTTCTTGTTAAAAGGTCCCATTGCGCTTCGCGTACAACACCACGAATCATAGTAAATGGGTTGCCAGCACTTACTGGTACTCGCAACATACATCCTTGCAGAAATATGTAGACGCAATCTAGATTTGCAAAATCGGATCTACCCATAAAGTCGTCGCTTCTAGAGGGACGACTGTCTTCTCCCGTAGACAGTCGAACGTGAACAGACTGGATGGTACTGGGTATATTAAATTCTGTTGATGGACATTGTAAGGAGACGTTTTGTGAATCTATGCTTCTTACTGTTAGGTCGTAAACAGCAGAAAATGAAGTATTCTACAGCATACTTTTGAAGCATCTACCCTTGAGGTGCGATCACCTGTTGGGCAGCAGGCATTTTACAAGAATCACTCTTTATCTAGTGGACAAAAGGGGTGTGATCTTAGAGCGAAACTATATCAAATGATGTATGCCACCTGTTTTAAGCTCGGTGCTACACGACAACGAGAAAAAACTCTAACGTTTCGTGTTGCTTTAGGGCGGTGAAGATGGTATCGTGGAGGTTAAACCGTCGTCAACGTATACCAGTATGTACTTTTGTATTTCTTCAATTAATTTGAGTAAGTTGTGGCTTTATTTTTAGTGAGAAATCTTAATCAACGTCGGATGTACACGAGCAGACTTCATGAAGCATTCTGCAGCTTGGCACGAGATAGATATGACGATCTGTACGATTGGGAAATGCTATCAGAAGCTGTCACCAAGGCATTCGGACCAATGCGTCCTAAACGGCTTGAAGAGGCCATCAGGTGTTTCCTTGTGCTATTTTCGCGTATTATTGCAGCTAAATTACTTCACTGTGACGGATGAGATATCCTATTTCAGGCAGCTCCATTTTGTTATCTTCGTCACTATTGGTGAGGAAGGATTTGAGTCTGACGATCGGCTCCCTGGGCATCCACTAAGTCGTGTCGTCAAGCAGGAGGTCGTCTCCGACGGAGCAGGCGAGCAAAATCGTCAAGGGTAGTTAGCAGGCGAGGGTAAGCTTCTCGTCCTTTTTTGATTATTACCATTGCTAGGGCGCGAGGTTTATGCTGTTTTAATGTACGTTACTAGTTACCTAACTTTATCCGAAATTGGCTGACCAGAGAAAAACACTGACGTGACGGCCGAACAAAGTGCACATTTTATACGTGGGGTTCACTGCGGTGGGGAAGTACGTAGAAAGAGCTAGAGCTTCAAACGAGATCAAACGACGACGGGAAATTTCTCCTTTATAAACCCCTGTTGATTCACTAGGTTCGATCAACGACTAACGAGAACCAAACACTAGCATTCGTTATGGTAGTTATAGTCTGTCAGAAGAGTCAGAAGTACCGCCTACATACCTGTCCTTTCCACATTTGTCGACCAAAGCATATTAGTCGATGAATTGAATTTCGTCCTTCCTGCAACAGTTGTTCGAACAATATAGTTGTCTCACTTTCCAACGTTGAATTTCCAGCCAGCTATCACAACGTGTTAAGACTGTAAACACTTCCAAGTAAGTTAATATTCGCGCCCATCAAGGCGACATCAGCCAAGCTCTACTGCCATGAAAGAACGGTAGTGGTAGCTTGCTGTAGAGCTTGGCTGGTGTCGCCTTGATGGGCACGAATATTAACTTGTAAATGCTGCGCAGTCATAACACGTCGTGTGGTAGCTGGCTGGGAATTCAACTACGTAAATTGAGACAGCTATACTGTTCGAACAACTAACGCTACGGTAGTCCACTATAGTGTCGTTTCATTAAGACCGTATTGGTACGTCTGCGGTCTAGACAGGTAAAAACGTGGCGTTTGATTTCTGAATATTTTGTATTATCGTCCTCACTTAAGGTACCAAAAACAATGGTATTCTCAGAAGGCTATTAAAGCCCGGAAGAAAGATTATTAAAGCCCGGAAGAAAGATGAGAGCCGTCAAAGGAAAGATTGAAAGCTGTCTTTCAAAAGAATATACTGTGCTGTGAGTAGTCCGGAACAACGCATTGTGACCAGGTGGTCATGTTAGCGAAAAAAGTGAAACATTTTGTTTGAGATATTTCATAAAAAATATTAAAAATGACATGTAGGAACAATTGATCAAAAGAAGGTGAGCTGCGCAAATGAACAAATAAATAACTTCTCAAATTGTATAAGGTAAAATTGGGTGGATAACTAATTAAAACTTCCTATACATCGCGATTGCGCGTTCTGAAATATTTTGAGACTGTTCCGTTCAAGGTGGAGTTGCTGGCACTTCCTAAAGGAACTGAGGAAGTATTCTGTACCATGTTACTCTTTTATACTGCGCGATAGCCGCGCACAGTTTCAGAGGCTTCATTATGAATCACTTTTATTCTGCAAATATATTGATTTTTAAATTCAGCTAAGATTTCGTAAATTTAAGCATTGCAGATTCTTATTTCGATATAACATTTCATATTGCTTACTGCTGCTTCTTTGTACTGTATGGTATTGCATTTCCTCGAGCTGTGTTTTTATTCGTTGCATAGAGTTGTTATGTGCGACGTTTGTAAGCAAGCATTCCACTCTTTTTAAGAAGATTGCACATGTTTGTATTTATATGCAGAGTTAACTGCTTTCGGTTCCCCTCCGTTGTCCGTTGCATTTGCTGTTTTGTATTCATGAAATGAAGCCTCTCATTGAACGCTATGTTTGAAGACCACAAGTTCCGAAGAACTGTGCTGTATCTGGCGTTAGTGGGTATTCCAATGTGTTACTCTTCAAAATGTGCTCCACAGAACAGCGCTTTGTATATGGAGTTCGCGCGTCACCTACCACAATCTCCCTCACCGTTACATCTCATTGAGTCCAGCGTCTTCGCACTAAAGCATTTGTCACTAGTTAGAAAGTTCTCATTTCACAGTCCCGTCTGGCACAAAAGGTATTTTTGTCGAAACTTTGTAGACAAAGTTTGTTTGCGGTGCTGACCGCGAATCAGATGTTCGTTTTCCGAATTTCGTCTGAGTACCAATCGTATCGTGGATATAGTTCACGACAGTGATTCTAGCATGTCCACAAATTCCAGTAGAATTCGATCTAGCGGGTTTATCTTGTAAAATGGTCACAATTCTGGTGGTATTTCGCGAATTTCAGCAGAGAGCAACCCGTATAGCGAAGTTGGGGTGGTCAGCCGAAAATCACAGATTCCACTGAAACTCCTATACAAGTGGATATTTTACATGTTGATCACGATTCTGATGTTCGGTTTCTAAGTGGTGCCCGTCGACCACCCATATCGTTACATAGGCCGGCGGGCTCAGAAAACAATGAGAGTAGTTCAGTTCACTCAATTGGACCACCCCCACGTAACGAGATCCGTGATCTGCGACCGAAATTTCAAAAACGGGTGCCATATTCGTCATTAGTGCCCACAGTAAGCCTAGCATGCGAAGTTCAAGCGAATTTTTATTTGACCAGGGTAAGACTTGAGGACTCACAACCTTTAATTAACGTCGAACATTCTTCAGATAGTGTAAAAAGTATAGTATTAAGGCAAAATAATGTTTAAAGAAGCAGCATGATTCTACCGTAAGCAACGGCTTGTACGCAGACCTTGTCTGCAGGATTACGTTCTGACCATTACACAATGCAAGTGTCCTCACTTCTATTTTAGATTTTTTTGTTTTTCCTAACTGCTTTGAAGATTCGAATGAACCCAAGAGGAGTTGTGCGACATCTATATTGCAGGTCTTGTTCCGGAGTGTGAATTGTTAATCTCAGCTAAATAAACTTTTGCTGCTGCAGTTTGGCTCTTGTTAACAAATCATTCGGTGTCTTGCATCCACGACTTTCCTTGTTCTTCCCACATTTGTACGCTACGTAATGCAATATTGTGAACGTAATAAAGCATGTGTAGACGGGTTTTCTCACTGCACCACTGAACCTGCGGCTACTTCGTGGGTTGACGGTATAATGAGGAGCCGTATGCTCGTGCACGAGCAAACGGCCCCAGCAGAGAACTATGCCCAAGTGTCAGGAGCTCTCGAGCGACCATTCTCCGAAATTCTTTTTTATCAAATAAATATGTAGCAGAAGGAGAAGGATGAAAAGAAGAAACCATGTAGTTAAAAGATGCGGTTCCGTAGACCATATTTGGGTCACATTTTTCTCGTTGAACCTTATCCTGTAGGGTTATTTTGGCACAATTTTATCACCCACTATTCGACTTTCGACCAGTGACCACCCTTATCGTTGTTAGAGTGCTGGAGTAAAAATCTCGGATCTGCTCAAATCTCGTTCAGGTGGGCTATTACGCTTTGATCATGGCGTTCCCAATTTTGTTCGAGGCCCACCAATACTGCTAACACGGTGGTCCACTAAGGGCGATCGATTTGGCTACGCCACCATGGTATTCGAATTTTGAATTGTGATGGAAAATTCGGGAGCATTCCAGACTGCCACCACTGATCTGAGTCGCTATTGTACGCCCCTGCTTCGTTCCCTCTGAGTTTCCTGCTCTAGAGGCACATACTCGGTACATAGCTTATCCTTAGAGTTTTCACAGTTGTAAGATTTGTTTGTGTTTTTCATTCAAGTGTTGTGTTTTTTCATTATTTTTCCCATCGACGTATGACCTGTCGCACGTTTTTTCTGTTACATCTCGCATATTGAAAGTAATTTCAGCTGACAATATTAATTCACAGACTGGTTCTCTAGTAATCTTATCTGTTTCGCATTTTGCTACACGGAACACTCATGCGAAACCACGAGATATCTCGATATGAGGTAATTTTTTGCGTTTGACCACCTATTAATGCTATCTATATACAAGGTTTCAATACAATTATGTGATGAGAACCATTTTTATAGCACTTTGCCGATGCACCCGAACACCCACCTCATACACAATGGAGTGATATTTGTTACAAAGTAAACAAGATGTGAGTGTCTTCCGTTTTCAGCCAATTTGCGTGCACAGTTTGCTAAATTTAATGGCAGCGATGTTAGAAGTGATTTGTGGTTCGTTCGAAAAAGTCTCGTCCAAACGAATTGCTTCGGCCAGACTGGTAACTGTATCTGTTGCCTCGTAGGAGGAAAATGATGGTAGAATTTTGAGTGTGTGTTGTTACACGCTGCCTTAATGTTTTCATCCGCCTTGACGTACAGCGTGACTGGACATTTTAACAATTACAATAACGGCTATCCAAAAATGCAAAATTCATGGCCAGTTCTCCTCACGAACGCCTTTCGATGTCGTGTGGTACCAGAGGGATAGACGGAACCGTCTTTTCGGCAAAGTCTAAAGAAGTTAGAAGGAATAAGAGCGAAAGACAGGAAAGGAATTGAACAGACCTCATGTCTGTTGCTTTGGGAAAATCCTGAGCCCTCAAAATCATACAAACGACGACCTCTTACCTTACGTACATTCCAGTGCTTACGGAGTTCGTGGAAATTAACACCACGAAATCCGCACCAGGGTATGTTGTGCGCAGCAGCCAACTGCCCACAACTGCATGTCACTTGTTTCCGCACCATCCACAAAGGCCAGAAAAGGCACGTCAGAGCTCATTGCCTTCGCTAGCGTTACCAGCAGTCTGCTTGATTCGTTGCTCTCCCGTACTTCAGTGTCAATGGTGATGGGTACCTGCCTAGGTGAAATGATCCTCTTCGGCGAAGATTTGTTGCGATTTTGCTGTTTTTCGTGAAAATTTCTGTTTTGCAAGCCTAACTGTGAAAATCTCATTATCTATCTCAAACTTCACCCCATAACAACCATTTGCTTTCCTCATATTCCTATGTTTCTAGGCTCAAAAATATAATCTGTTTTTTTGTTTTCGAGCAAAATTGCTGGTTCTTCTATTATCGTGACCTTAGGGTAAGGCGCAAGACTGCTCGGCTGCACAGAACATGTGAGATGGTCTAGACCGATCAACTTCTATTTTGATTGATTATGCGAGATAGGTCCCATCATTGCGTGTTTAAACTTCTGAAACAGTTTTCGTAAATTGTTCCCCAAGTGAAATTCGAGTAAAGAGGGTACCCTGTGGATTCTTCTACATGTACTCCTCAGAAAATGTGAGAGGTAGGTGATTAAAATTTGGTTTACTTATTCTCTAGTGCCTTACAGATTATTCTATATTTCGTTATGGAGATCGCGATGGTTATGGTTTTTCACGGCTCACAATCTGGTGGTTTTATTTTTCTGTCTTTTCATTGGATTCGTGTTAAGGCATGGTACGAAATGGTTTCGTATTTTATTTCTCTCAGCCAACGTCGTTTGAACCGCAAGCATATGATGATATTTTTTTGCAGCTGTTTTTCATGAAACATTAACAAGTGGCTTAGTACAGTACCAAAAGGCTATCGATATTGCGCAGGACATCGATTCTCGGTTAGAGGCTTACGAAAACAAGCACATCACTCAATATGTGAGATCCTTTCTATCGTCAGTCATTTGTCATTTGTTTCTCATTCATTTCGAGAGCCCACAGATTCAAGAATGACATACCTGCCGCAAACCCTGAAACATACCAGATATGTGCTGCAAACCGAGATTCGTCAACGCGAATTTATCAGCGTTACTAGACCGTCCAAACCTTCGACGGGTCCGTGGAATGTTTGGCCCCGTTTGGTCCCGAATAAACCCTGTACAATTTCCGCAACGTGGTGACGAAGGTTATTTACAGGTAATTCATGGTGTATATATCGGTGGTGGTTATGTCGTTCATGAATTTGGGCTGTGGACATCTTTATTCCCACTGAATGACTGCTTGTTCAAACATTGTGCTTAATAACAGCGTGTTTCAAAATGAGGTTTGAACATACATTAAGGTTTTCGCTTCCAGCATGACTACTACGTGAGATTGATGGAGATTGAGAAGGATTTGAAAAGATCTATTGAAAATATTCGCTCTGAACTTTGGCAAGCAGTTAATGAGGTAACCACTCTATGCTATATATTGTTTTGGGTGCTTGTTCCACTGTTCTTCAGGTACGAGGCGAGCTCAAAGGATACGTCAACCAAAGGGTAGAAAAGGTTCGATCAGATGCAGAAGAACACAGCAAAATCAGTGATGATCTAACGACAATTGAAAAGCAAATAAACGACCGGCTGGCTTTTGTTGAATCTCGCGTTGACACTATCAACAGTCGTATAGTTGCGTCAACTAATTCGTGCGTGAGGTCGTCAGCTGTGTCTGAACTCGCCAATATCAAAATGGATGAGACAAGGAGAAGACATGCTATCAATCTGGCTAGCAGGTCTCATGGTTAGTTCAAGTTTCTATTGGGGTGAGCCGAAAGATCGTGTGCATTTCAGATTCTGACTCTGACTTCCTCTATTCATAACTCCAGTTTACGCACAGTTCTTCACCGGATCGCTGGCGGAGCATTGTGCTTAAGCATGAGAATCTTGATGCTTATTTGTTTTTCTTGAACTATGAATAAAGGAAGTCAGAATGTGAAATACCCGCGAACTTCTCGGTCACACTAATAAAAACGCTAAGCTACACGGGGTCGCCTTTGTTTCAGCTTAGTCTTATTACTTTTCTTCTCACATATTTTCGAATAGGTTTTCTGAAATACGCTCTGATTACTATTGTTCGTTTAGTCCCCATGATATTTTTTCCGGGTGTGTTGCCTTTGCATACAGGTGTTCGTTTCTGGTGTTGTTTTTTCTTGTTCATTTAACTAATTCCTGTAGTATGCTAGGAATATTCAATTTGTTCAGGTGCATTTGTGGTGCCGCACCTGACGTCGAAGGCGGTCGCTTCCGGCTCCATGTTGTACAATCTTGTCGACGCAGTCATCGGCTTGGAAACTTATAACCTAGCTATCACGGTTCATTCTGATGTCTCTTGCGTACATCAGCAGTAGATATTCGGGTTATCCTGCAGGAGCGAACCCACATCACGCCATCGGAAGCGTTCTGTTTCGAAGGTGCTGAAGGTAAGCTGACAATTCGGCTATGGACAAATGCGAGTGTGGAGGCGGTGGAGTATGAGCACGATTATTGGAGTAGTGTTGTACCGATTAGCGCCCCGGATTTGTATGATGTCAAGGTGAGCGAATTTTTGCATTATTTGCTGTAGTACTAGAATGTATTCGAAGCTTTTGAGGAAGTTATTAATACGTGAATCGCATTCCTTGTCGCCTCGCCTGAATCCATGCCCGGTCTCTTTTACTGCGCAACGAGCAGAGGTACCTAGGGAGTTTTGAGTTATCGGATGCCACTTCTGCAAGTGGAACGTAAAGCTCTATGTAGTGACTCAATATGGCTAAAAACATTTCATACATGGCATCAGCTGAATTCACCGACGAGAAGGAACCTAGCCAGTCCACGTCACTGAGGTGGGCCTTGATAAGGTTGAAATCCGCCTTCCTGAATTTTCTTCTCAGGGCTGGTTTGCTTTTGTTGCTGGATAGTCCGAGATAAAAGTAGATGCTCGCGTGGTCGTTAGATCCTATTGGGCTACACAGTGTTAACCAGGGGTGTGCGGAAATTTTTTTCAAAAAAGCGGAAGGCGGAAGACGGAACGGAAATGGCCAAAAATGGCCGGAAACCGGAATGCGGAACACGGAACACGGAAACAGTGCAAAAATTACTAAACTATCAGAATTTGGTCAAAACTGGAATACAGAAGTTTTCATTTCTGTTTCTAAAGGTACCCAAAGAATGCTGGTGCCGCACCTGACGTCGAAGGCGGTCGCTTCCGGCTCCATGTTGTACAATCTTGTCGACGCAGTCATCGGCTTGGAAACTTATAACCTAGCTATCACGGTTCATTCTGATGTCTCTTGCGTACATCAGCAGTAGATATTCGGGTTATCCTGCAGGAGCGAACCCACATCACGCCATCGGAAGCGTTCTGTTTCGAAGGTGCTGAAGGTAAGCTGACAATTCGGTTATGGACAAATGCGAGTGTGGAGGCGGTGGAGTATGAGCACGATTATTGGAGTAGTGTTGTACCGATTAGCGCCCCGGATTTGTATGATGTCAAGGTGAGCGAATTTTTGCATTATTTGCTGTAGTACTAGAATGTATTCGAAGCTTTTGAGGAAGTTATTAATACGTGAATCGCATGTTCTAAACCCTTCGTGGTTTTCTTCAGGCTCTATGAATTTCTTAGCGTTTGGTTTTTTTCCGGAAATTTAATAAAGCCATTCTAGTGTTGATCTTTTTTGTGATGATCTCTTTTTGAGTAGGTGAGGTAAATCAGGCAGATAAATCTGGCATGCACCTTTCCTATCATAGTTGAAGTTTGGAGATACGTACCTCAAAATAGTTTTCCCAAGATGTATTCTATTTCCGCTGTACTCAATGAAATATGAACTCCTTCACGGTGAGTTATTTTGTTCTTTTATCTCCAAAGCAGCGTGGAAATATTAGGTTGTAAGAAAAGTTCTGTCCTTTTTCGCAGCTTATATTCAAAACGCCATAACTCGGCTCATGTCTCACCGTTTCTCTTGATTTTACTACCATTCGAAAGATCACATCATTCTCTATGGAACATAATATCTAGTGTGCCGCTATCGCAAAAGTCTAAAGATGGGAATTAAGTCAAATCATCGAAAGCGGATCCGACATCGTGTCGGTATTCGAACCCTCTTCTCTTTGAAAAGCCATATGAACGTTTGAAATTTGGCAGATAGTTAGCACGAGGTCTGGCAATTTCGACGTACGAAGGTGAGTTTCAATGTGTCGTTGGTTTGAATTCTGGAGATGATATTTTAACACACGTGGATTTGCGTTGCTGTAAAATGTCAAATGGACTCTATGGTTCCTAGCTTCGGTTGAATCGTTTTGAATGTTACATATATTCACGATGTGCACTTCCTTCTTTATCGTTTGGTGAGGAGTAAGAAACAAAAAGCACACTAGTACTGCTGCAGTTCATCATAACGTCACCATTGTCTTCGTGTCGTGAAACTCTGGCTTCTTAACCGTCTCAGAAGGTTCGTCGTTGTGTAGGAAACGGAAAAAATCTCTTCTTATCATAGTATAATATCCGTTCTTCGTCGTAGGTTAGAAATCCTTATGAAAGTGGCACCGCAAAATCCATTTCAATTGATGTACCCGCAACCCTCATTCGCACTCGGAGCAGAGGGTCCGAATGTCGAATATTTTAATTAATCCAGATCTTGAGTCATTCGCGATAGCGGCACACTTTATACTGCCTTCCTTAGAGAAAGATGTGCTCTCTTTCGAATGGTACTTGACTTAAGGAAAACGGCTGGACATGAGTAGAGTTATGACGCTTTAAATATAAGGACAGAACTTTCCTTGCAACCTAATAGAATAAATAAATAAAGAGGAATGAAGAAAGATAATATCATGCTGGAGCCGGCTTCAGTTTGATAGTAATTGTTCGCTACTTTTCTGCAGCCATCAAATGTGGGTACTGGTAGTCAGTCCCCCTAATTAGCCGGACAGGTGTTGCACCAATTTTAGCACATGTCAATACGACAAGTTTCTGCAACGCACTTTCCGTGTTTGCCTTTTGATTGTTGATATCAATCTATCCTATCATCGCTACATAATCACTAATACGAAACCATGGATCAGCGATAGATTCTCAACGATTTCAGGCCTGCTTAGATTCTGAATGCGAACAGGCGGTTCTTCTGGCGCAGTGTCGCTATCCGAACGACGTCAGAGAGGGGCCCGTCCAAGTTTGCACGATGCAGGTGTGTTTAGCTACATAATAATCGCCCCAAGATCCAAAAACTATTTTTACATTCTTTAGAATCGATCTGTTGCCACAAATCAAGTACAAATTGTATTTCGAACGAATCATGGCCAAGAATATACTTGTATTTACCAACTAAGAGTGCTTAAATGGAAATAACTGCTTCTTTGTTGGTTTTGTCAACTTGTTCCTGTTATGTATGCGTTTCTTACCCTGTAGTATGTAATTCCATGAACACTCGAAGTGTACATTCTCTATAGTCGTTGATGACATAGTTTGTCATGTGTGATATTGCAGTTGTTAAATTGTTGATACATGAGAACGTGGCGGGTCATGTTGATGAGCATGAACGTGTGCCGACATTGTTTTTTTGTCGAGCACTGGTCATATTCTTTGCCAAAAGATAGCTGGATTTTCACAGCATTACTGTCTTCCAAAATATTAAGTCTTAAGAGGCTACGATTTTTCGAACAGTTGATCAATGTTTCGCTGAATTTCAGTTTATTATTGCAAACCTCGGTTCTTTGCATTTTAAATTTTCTGATCGCTTCAGAAATAGTGGAAGGGAAAAGAAGTGATATTCGGCTCTAAACAAGCCAAGAGGACTGTGAAATTCCTGCATAAGTTGCAGTTGAGCTTCGGAAAGGAGGGAACTCTGAGGACCAATATTTCAAGTAGTCTAAACGGTTGAAACGAAAGGTGTGACGGTCAATTCCACAAAAAGAGCCTTCTATGAAGAACGCGAAGAAAAGAAACAATCGAATCCGAACAGACGCTCCCGGCAGGAGGATTTGAAGGATGCTGATAAGCACTCAGACAACCACTGGGAACCATCTCATCCGGAATGTCCTACTGCGGCTGCCTTACTACTCGGATTTGGTACCTTACCTGTGAGTGCAGATGGTGAGACTGAAGAGAAATACCGATGGAAAAGCTATGCAGCATCGAAAAATATTGAACAACCGAGCAGTATTGATGAAAAGACTGGTCAGGTATTTCGTACTAGTGACCTAAATTGCTGCAAGGTAGAGTAATTATGCCTAATCTTGCTCAATCTTAGCACGCGTTTAGTCAAAATCAAGCGGTTTAGGCCCAAGCTGTCCATCGTCAAGTCCTCCTCATCCCTGTGTATCACCACGCATTCGGCGTTGAGGTGTACAAATTTTTACACAGATTTCAATTTTGTTACCGCTTTTCTGCGGGTTACTACTGTATATACTAGAGTACGATGCTGCAATGATGGTGCTGTGTTTATCGCAAAAGTCACATCTCAGGCGGGATTCGAACCCGATCCTTAGCACCTTCCTTAAGCCCGAAGGCTTTCCGCCTGAGATACGATTTCTGCAACAACCCTAGCGCCATCATTGCAACATCCTATTCTAGTATTTACACAGGTTCGTTCTATCCATGTAAACTTCACTCAAAGAGAATTCATGTTTAGCGTTCAGTTGCGCTTCGCTTGTTGCATTTTTCCTTCTACTTTTCTTCTAGTCGTTGCAGTCAGCACTCTCGTGCGTTCTAGCGTGCTGCAGCGCATGCACACTGCCGCGCATCGGAATTGTATTGTAAAATTTTGACTCCATTGCGTCGACTCCGCCGTATGTTACCGGTTCTTCGCTGAGTAGCGTTATTTACTGTTGATTGGATCTTGTGGATTAATTTTCTTAATTGCACGCATGTAGCGATCATGCAGTGTCTCAGTGTGACGCACCAGTGCATCACGAGGGAAGCCGATTGAGACGCTCCCGTGCTCCCTCCTTCTGAGGGTTAGATGAACTACGATGTGATGGCGCTTCTCGCTTGTATCCAATGATGGGAATGGGTGCAAATCGATATACAAAATCCACTGTGCATACTTATAATTCAGATCTAAATCGCGGTTTCTCGCATTTAGCCCACTACATCTTGTCGACCTCGCGAAGCAGATCTTCGATCACCGCCTCTACGAAGACATCATGGCCCGAAATACCACCAAACGACCACATTTACTGTGAGCGTTCTTGACCTCGTCAGAGCAGTATGAAGCGTCGACTGCCTTTCCCCTGAGGTATATCTGGAGATTGAGCAGTCCATCGGCAATCCATCGGATCTGGACTGTGGAGGGGAAAGAGTTCAGGCTCGGTCTTGCCCACAGAGTACTCCGCTGAGTGATGGGGCTGGGTGCAGATCTATACAGAAAATCCACGTTTTTAATTGGACGAACTGCCGGCGAACGGCGACAACGCGTTCCGGTTGTTCGTGGAAATGCACGAACTCTAACATGCAACAATTTTAGGCCGCCGACCGTCTCTGAAGTACAGCTCAGCCGCTAAATGTTGACCAAAACGCTGTCGGCAGCACTAATTACTGCCGCAAGTGCCGCCTCGTCTGACTCTCTCCTATTGTACTTATTTTGCAAAGAACACTTATGGTTGGAATCAGGATCATGTGACCTGTCTTCTGTTTTATAGGTTGCTTGGAAATTGTAGAAAAAAATTTCGGTGGAAAGTGAACGTTTGCTAACCTCGCAAGAGCAGCGAGCTAATGAGGCTGACCTCATTATACCGTTCGCCGTAATGAGAAACTGTGAATAGCTGCGAAACTTAATTACAAGAAAAGTTGTACATTTTCTAACAAAAATTGATTTTGACACTATATTCGGAGAGGAAATGCCAAGCCGATCACTTCAGTACCAAACACGGAGCACAAATCTCTCAGTGAATATTGACGTTCGGGAGAGATTTCAAGATATCCGCTTTTCATGCTGCGCTAAACTAGAACATTTTGGAACTATACGGGCTCGTATTGTGGCCTCGAAGACTTTCTCGCCTTTTCTCGAGCTCGCCGCTCTTGCGAGGTCAATGAACGTTCACTTCACGCTCAAAAATTTTTACAATTTCCGAGCAGCTCGAGAACCATCTAAATAGATAGGATAGGTGCCGCGTATTTTTTTCAGATTTTTTTTTCAAAAATTAAAATAAATGGAATTAGAGAGAATTATAAAGAGGCGGGAGGACTCGCAACAGCAATTAGTGCCACCGATAGCATTTTGGATTTAGCGGCGGGACGATATCTACTATTGTGGCAACAATTTGACGTGTATTTGTTGTGCTATTTAAATTTTTCTCACGATTTACTCCTTTGTTGAATTTTCTGTGATAGCAGCTTCTGCTGCTCCTATTCTTTCAAAAATTTGCGATTAATTTTTTAAAGAATATCGTAGCTTCTTCACCTACAGGTACTTGGTTGAATTCAATCGTATTTTGGAGTCTATTCAGAAGGTACTGGATCCTTTCCTGCGTGGTTTTCTTAACATACTAGCTCGTGTGTGAATTCTATGTAATTTGGTAATGAAACTAATGCATTTTCTCACTTTTAATGACTGCTTCGAGTAATGTGTATGTTGCGGCACGCTTTGGCTTCTGCCGTCTTTGAAATTGAAAAATAAATGAATTTGAATAAATTTTGAGAGTGTTTCAGTATTTATGCTATGCTTTTCCTTGCAGTCCTCTGGTCCTGGACTCAGGGAAAATCTAATACTTCTGCTGTTTAAGATTCCTCGCTCTACCTGAGGTTTTTCATTTTTTTATTTAGAGAATTAGTCGGTCTCAGCATTTTCTTATTTCTTCTACTACTGCGTCTTTCTTATAGTGAGTGTCATTACATCATAGATATACAATAATACAGGTAACGACAGAAGAAAGGATGCAGCAGCCTCCTCCGTTCTGTAAGCACCCTGGGTGTTCGCACTCGTTCACCGTCACAACGAGGCAATGCTAAGTATTTGTGGAGCCGTGTTAAACATCGGCAGCGTCATCATCTTAATAGACTACAAAAGGCGATTTCACGCTCTTCGCTCTGCTTCCTTCAGCCATTTTTTTACCAAACGAGAAGTACCGTAGCTCAGGCACAGTTAATACTCCAAGGATAAAGCGTCTACTAGCCATTATCAATGTGCGAAATCGAAATCTAGCCCCTATCACCACATTGGCATCTACTGTCTTGGAAATGCTCTGCCGGCAGTTCGTTCGTCTTACGTTCCAGTGGCTCATGCGCCTATTAAGAGGGAGAAAATCTGCCGCCGGATCTTATCCATTAATTTCAATAAAGCATGGAACGACCTCGTTTCAAAAATCAGAAAGGCGCTTTTCTCTATTGCCGTCACCCTCCACCCACACTACCTGCTGCTCTTAGAGCAATCTGCGTTTTCCGATTCGTTTAATTCTCATACCGCTGAACTCATATTTTCTTCAGTCCTTATAGTGAATAGCTCCTTGTAATGAACATCCGAGGCTACATTTGTTTACTATTCATGACGTCGGCTGATGAATAGTATTTGGACTGAATCATCTCAGTATGAAGAAATTATATTCACATGAATTGGACCAGTCGAAATCGCCAGAAGTTCCCGGACAGTTTATTTTTTATTTCTTTGCTCTGTGCTTCTTTCCTTGGTTCATGAGGTGATGAATTAAGTTACGTTTCCAATCCGTTGTAGCGCATCTTCGTTTGAGCCACTTCCAATTGATCTGGTCAATCCTATCTGTCAGAATGTTTCTGTGGTGGAAACTTCATTTTCGACAGAACACCGTAGCTCGTCGTGATGGTATGCTATGTTGTACAGTAAGCTTCCCATCACTCCGTTCGGCTATTCGCCTAAATCTTGAAGCGGCTTCCGGGATTATTCACACCGCTGTTTTGCTTCTTTTGCAAATCTGCAGCGTGGGGATGAATTAGAGGCTCCTTTTCACGCAGATGTTGAGAGGCAGAGAAGTTCCGTTCGTTCATTCAGGTCTTGCAGGATTAATTAAAATGTCAGTCATGACGACATCGAGAGCTAGCGGTACTTAACCGCTTAGAAGCTGCCATTATGTCGTATTTAAATCTGTGCGGGATAATACACTGGTATAGGAGCAGAGCTCAAAATTGAAGAGTCAAGGTCGGTATTTCATTTTTTGCACTTGAAAATTATTCGATCCATAGGGAGCTCAATTAATTGTCCCCATATTAAAATGCCATTCATATCTCTGCCTTTGCCAAGCTGTGTTCTGTTCACATATACAAGGTGGAGAAAAAATACATCCACAGTAAAGTGTTATAACCGTAGTGTTATAACTTCCTATTTTGCTAACTAATATTCGAACAAATATGTTCATATATAAGAGTAAGACATATGTATTAGCATGCTATAATCAGGAATGTTTCTAAAGTAGCTGCCATGGGCTTTGATATTGACTTTTATTCCCTTATTCATCGAGTGGATGGTGCGCCGCTAATACTTGACACCTATACTGTATTTTGAAAAGCGCCGGCGAAATGTGGTAAATTCGTTGTAGTGGACTCCCACGCTGTTCTTCCGCAATCTATTCGAGGGGGAGCACCGAAGGACCTGGGTACGAGCTGTTTGAAGGCCATGAATCCTTCGTGGGATAAGAGCTGATTTCGGTCACTAGGAAGCGCATTGGTGTTTTGGCTACATGAAGCGAAGTGCAAGTCTACAGAAGGGAATATTAGACACGGTTTTGCTTCCAGCGCACTTTAGCTCCCTTAAGAAAATAATGCTGGTCTTAACCAGCATTATTTTCTTAAGGGAGCTAAAGTGCGCTGGAAGCAAAACCGTGTCTAATATTCCCTTCAGTAGACTTGCACTAAAGGGAGAGATTCGCATGGTTTTTCATTTTTCGTATCGATCAAAATCAAAAGAATCCTACTCAAAGCACCGATTCAGGGTTTTGACGAAGAAGGCCGACCAGCGCAAAGGTAAGCGATCTTGTGCTCCTCTGAAATTCATTCAGTAACGGCTATCGTCCAACGGTGGTCACGGAATCGCATTACGTGTCCGGCCCACCTGATCTTCGACAACTTGGCCCATGCGACTGTGTCTTTGATCTTCGACTGTCGACGTAGCTCGGAGCTCCGTATGCCGGCTCTCGCTCGGATGAAGCGACTCACTCCGAGCATACTTCTCTACATACTTCGTTATGCGACGCAAATCGCATGTTCATCCTACATACGTAACACCCAGGATTCTGAATCGTACGTCAACGCAGGAGGAACCGTAGAGTCGGAGAGATTGGAGCGGAGTCGGGTGTTTTTCCCCTTTCCCACTACTTCATGAACACTCTTGAAAGCGCCCCAAGCCGGTTGTTTCCCCCTGCCAGCTCTGGAGTTAGGTCGTTGGTCATGTTGGCTTCCGCTGGAGGAAAATCGGGCAACAGAAACGTATCCATTGCTCATGAACATCGTCTTCGTCAAGTTCAGCTGCAAGCTTATCATCCCCAGCATGCGTTCTGCCTGGGTGATAGATGGTGTTATGAGTACGATATCATCCGCAAAACGAAGATGGTGAAACTGCCGGCCGTCGATCTTCACTCCCATGTCGTCCCATTCTAGTGTTCGCATGATGTTCTCGAGAGAGGCGTTGAACAGCGTCGGTGATATGGTATCACCTTGGCGTACACTCCTCTTCACGTTGATGCGAACGTTGTTGTGGAATAACGTGATCACAGTCGTGAATCCGTTGTAAAGCTCATTGAGGATCTTTCCAGAGCGCCGAAGATCCTCCCAGAACACCGGTACTGTTCTAAAACATAAGGGCTTCAGGAAGCCATTTCTTGCGTCAGTTTATTGATTGTGATACCACGTGAGAGCTTATGAGGTGTTGGTGATATCGAAAGTTTCTAACGATAAGTGCTTCGAAGGTGAAAGTTTTAACTTCAGGCCGAAGGACGTCCTTGTTTCCGCTCTCCCTGAAAAATCCCCATAATTTCTTGCATTTTTTGTTCCGATTTGTCGCTGAGCTGTTTGGATATCTTTTTCAAGCTCACACTATTTTCAAACGTTACTCAGAGGAGCACCGAGCCTGGAGAACCGGCGAACCCTCCATGCCTCTCTCTGCTTCTTGCGCAATCGCTTTACAGCTTGAGAAGCTCTCCGCAAAAGTTTGGAAAACAAAATTGTCATTTGAAAACTGATGGAAGGTATTGAATCAATATTTAGAGAAGCAAAGTACGCTCAGAGACTTTATACAATTGCAAAAATAGAGCCGATTTTCGCGTGCGCGTATTTTTTCTATAGTGTGACAGAAGCTCTGGTCATCCTGAAGGACAGACACTCCCTAATCTCTTAATTTCATCTCATTTGTATGTTGATTCGAGAGTGAGTTGATGTTGGCGTTGTTTGCTATTTTCGAAGGAAAGCCACCCAATTCGAACATCGACTTTGAGATAGACTTTGAGATAGGAGATCCTTGTGTGAGCTCGAAAGACTGGAGAAGGTGGAGAGTAGGAGTCCCCTTCTTAATGTCTTCCCTTACAAGAACAAAATTGCTAGGAGCAAAATTTTCTCTCCAATAAGCTCAAACTTCGACATGTGGGGCCCCCGTGATGCCGTGTCCGTTGCAGCTTTGAGATATATTAGGTTGGTAAGAAAGTTCCCGCCGTTTTTTCAAACGACAGTTGTAAGTTAAGTTCTAAAGCTTTTGCAGAGTGTGACGCAGCATTCGAAAGAGAATTATTTGCTCTTTCGAGCTGTATATTTGTAATTTGTGATAACTCTCAGTGTGTGAAAAGCGAAAAAGTGAAAAAACAGCCTCATCGACAGCGATTTTTTTCTGCCCTGTTTCAAAGGCATGAAGAAAACTTGATAGACCGTTTGGAAGACAATAATTTTCTCTTTCAGATGGTGTATCATTTATTTTTATTTGTCTCGAAAATTACAAAATTTCAAACCACTGAATTCCAACCTTCGGAAGGCAAGAATAATTTCCGATGGCGCTCCTGGTTTTCTTGTGAGCGCTCATATTGACTTCTGCGGAGTTTTCTATACAGAATTTTTCGCTCTATCAGAGGATGTGTTCATTTTCAAACAATGATCGATTTTAAAAGATTTTCACGAGAAGGGCGTCTTGATGTTTCTCGGCAGAGCAAACCTCCATTTTCAATTATTTCACCAAATCCCACACAGCATTCGAAAGAGGACTATACTCTCCACAAGATGGTTTATGAAGCGTTTCAAACCTTCCTAGTTTTCATTGTTTTTTAGGCCGTCAAAGTGGACCTAAATCGCAGGCGCGGCGCGTAGGGCTCGTACGGCGCGACGTCGAATCGTCGAGGAGTGCGGGTTTAGGTCCACATTGACGACCTAAAAAACAATGAAAACAAGGAAGGATTAAAACGCTTCATAAACCACCTTGTGGAGAGTATCGTCCTTTTTCGAATGCTGCGTGAGATTTGGTGAAAATATTGAAATTCATTTCGGTTGTTCATACAAGGATTCCTTTCCGCAAGGAATCCTTGTATGAACAACCGAAATGAGTGTCTCTCGATAAGCAATGACTTCCTACCGTTTACTTCGTTTTGTGGGTTTCGGAATGACTGATATGTCTCAGTCGCATCTGTCAACCAGAGCTGGTTGCCACGTCGGCACCACTCTGCCGGTGGATCACGGGGTAAGTCATTTAATATCTCTAGTTTTTACAATTTCTTGGGGGAGATTTTTCAAGTTAGTCAGAAATGTTAGGGATGGTTCGGCGCTTGGCCGGGCAGACCAAGGATGTGTAGTTTCGAACCACTTTTTAGGCCTCTGACGACGACGAACAGGTCGAAACGTTAGGCCAAATAAATCTGATCCACCCTACTAACCTCGTCCGACACAGCAGCACACGATAATAACGCCATCATGCCGAGGTTTCAAGAAGAGAGAACTTGGAGGTTAATCAAGTTTTATTTATGCCTTTGATACTGAGCAGAAAAAAAATCACTGTCGATGAGGTTATTTTTTCACTTTTTCGCTTTTCATTTTACTAGCCAAAAAACGATGACTCCGAGAGTTATCACAAATTACAAATACACAGCTCGGAAGAGCAAATAATTCTCTTTCAAACTCTGTGTCACACTCTGCAAAAGCTTTGAAACTAATCTTATAACGGTCGTTTGAAAAAAAAACGGCGAGGACTTTCTTACCAACCTAAGCATGCCGGTGTTCTACAGAATACGTCGCCCGGGATTTTTTCTTCTTAATGGTTGTCTTATCATTTAATCAGACGGCAGAACTCGGCCTCTGTGGTGCGGGACCTGCACTTCCGTTGGTGGCGCATATTTGTTACGTGTGTACGCAAGATCCATTCCACAAGCTTGAGAAGTCACTCCTTGCGAATCAGAAT
The DNA here is from genome assembly GCA_030553155.1 of Nippostrongylus brasiliensis. Lineage (NCBI taxonomy): Eukaryota > Metazoa > Nematoda > Chromadorea > Rhabditida > Heligmosomidae > Nippostrongylus > Nippostrongylus brasiliensis. Next base: position 15,742,088 of record CP130734.1, on the reverse strand, counting down.
AAGGAAAGATCCGCTGCAGCCGCCAAAAAGTCTCCCTCAGTTGCGGTTGAACATGCCAAAAGCAGCTGCAGAAACGGAGAACGACCGGGAACGAGTCGTTTGTAGATGTCAAAATAAACCCGAAGTCAATGCCCGATACTTTGGTCGCCGTGCAGTCGCTCCTTGATAGAGTGACTGATCTCTAGCTTTTCTGGTTACTCATGTGCTCAAAATGCGATAGACAGGTGAAAGTGCGGCTTCTCGGTAAAATCAGGGCAGACGTTGTCCCACTGATAATTAAGAGACCTACGAAGGCCTATCTGTAAGCATTACCAATACATAGGATTTTTTTTTTAGAAAAAAAGGTTCCTTCTTTTCCGTCCTAGCGTCGCTATTTAGAGAACAGTTGAGCAAACCCATTTGAGAGATATAAATAATAAAAGTTTTTGATCGAATGAACGGAAACGCATAATAGCGTTATCTGGCAAATTGAGCATTACTGTAATTTGTTGGTGAAAGCCAAGGAAAAAATGAATGCGTTCACTTAGCTTCAATGGTGCCCTTATTACATATGTACATATCAGGGCGTTGGAGGAGAAATGTCGCTCTTTCTCTAGAAGTTGCTTTGGTTTCAACTCACAGATTCTAAACTCTAGTTCCAGGGCTAATACCCGTTAACGTTACGGAAACGACCATACCATAGGAATTCCCTCGGTATGGTCGATTTGCATCTTTTGCATGTCTTCGCGTTGCGCGCACACTGAACAGGCCTTAAGCAGCTCAGACCACAATCTTTAGCAAGTCAGATCTTGCTGGGGGAAAACATTGAGAACGAAGAAAGTTATGAGTGGGTCAAATATTTGTTGGTCACCGTGTCGTTGGTGAGTGGCATGTTCACAAAATGCAAGTCGACAGGGAGGGAAGGGTGTGTTTTACAAATCGACGGTTCGTCCGTGTTCGCAAAAGTCAAGTGAACCCACTGCATCTACTTCGTTGTCGTCGCGTTCATCTGTTGTGATTGCCATTATTATTTATAGCCGCTGTTTAACGAGTTGCTGTCTAACAATAGTCGCTGTTCGAAAAAAAGACTGCTGCTTTTTTCACTGTCGTTTTTCACCGAGAAACTGCACCTTTTTCTTTGTCAGAAAACGCTATTATACATTTGCATTCATCCAGTGTGGATGCCTCCACTATTTCTGTCGCTGAAATAGGTTTACTGAACTTTGCCCAGTTACTAAAAGAAATATTTTTCTTCTTTTAGACAGGTAACGTTTTCCTCTTAACTGCAATGGGAACGCTTGCAAGCAAATTTTTTTCTCCAGCAAAAACGAGGTTACTTTTTCGAGAGCCTGAGTGTTCAATGATCCAAAAATTACTGATGCTTACCGCTGGCCTCGTTAACGACTCTTTTCGTATTTTGAAGGGTTTCATATCACACCTAGCACAGACTGGTGATTCGACTGGGCTTCATTCCGCGACCGACCCTCATGACTCAAAACTGGCCAGTGATCTGTTGCGAATCCGAGAAACAACGTCAGCTGACCACGCCTCTTCATCGGGTTGATCCCTTCATTATCTCATTTCATTATAGCTGTTTGGGTGTTGTCTCTTCCTCCTCGACAGACGTCCAGAATTGTATTACCAACAACACCACGACTTGGATTCCTCGAAGGATTTTGATGAAAGACCTATTTCGGGGAAGGATGTCTGGAGCCGCTGGAGCGGAACTCCAGCGGCTCCAGACACCCTTCCCCGAAATAGATCGTTGATTTTCTAGTTCTATACTCAATTTGTCTACTTCTCTTCTTGAATAGAGGGGAATCCATCAGTGTAACCCAACACTAGGGTAGAGATTGACTTGGTGAAAAGAATTGGTTTTAGCTGTCTTCTTACTACCGAAATCATGCTATCATTCGACTTACAAATGAACTCATCCTACAACCTACCGTGTCGTTTTCTCTGAGGAAGGTACGCAAATACAGGGTGGCGAGTGAATACGTGCACCGTAAAAAGTGTTATAACTTTCTTTTTTTGCCAACGAATATTCAAGCAAATTTGTTCATATGGAAGAGTAATACATAGCATTACATAATCAAGTAAGTTTCTTGGAGTAGCTGCTATGAGCATTGATATCGGCTCTCATTTCTTCATTCATCGAGCTGATTTCGGTCACGAGAAGCGCATGTTTGTTCTGGCTCCATAAAGCGAAGCGCAACTGCATTGAAGGGACTATTTGGCAAGTTTTGATTCCCAAGCACTGCGGCTTTCCTATAAAAATAATGCTAATAGAGCTTAGCATGATATATCACCTTTTTTATCGATAAAATCAGAATGGTTCAGCCCAGAGCACCGATACTGTTCTAAAACATGAAGGATTCAGGAAGCACACTTTTTGTGTTAGCTCTTTGATTGTAATTGCACGTGAGGGTTGGCCTAGTGAGATGGTGACAATTGTGAAAATTTCTAGTCACCTCAACGGTTAAAATTTCAACCTAAGGCCAAAGGACGCCCTTGCTGCGGCGCACCCTGACAATCTGCCACAATCTGTCTGACAATTTCTTGCATTGTTTATTCCGATTTTCCTCCTCTCGATCAGTGAGGACTAGTGCCTTCCACATATGAATACCACAAAGCTCAGTCTGTTCTCCCTCAATCAAGCGAACCGATTTGAAAAAAGGTGGATCTGCTTAGACATCTTATTCAAGCTAACATCATCATGTCGGTCCGTCCTCTTTTTAATAGTCCCATACCTCACTAGTGCGTTCACCGTCCGCCTCCGTTACCTTCATGGATTGAGTGGGGTATATCCTCCCAACACTCACTGCTTGTCAGTCTTCTACACTTTTCTTTAAGGAACTCCGAGCCTCGAAAGAATCAGCGAGCCCACCATGCTGCTCTGAGCTCCTTGCGCAATCGTGTTACAACTTGAATAGTTCCTCGCTTAAGTTTAAAAAACAATTTTTTCATACAAAACGAATAAGAAGTGGCACTTAAATATTTTGAGAAGAAAAAGTACACTCAAGGCTTTTATACAATTGTCAAAATTGAACCTAAATCCACGCGCACGTATATATTCGCCACCCTACTGATGTATCGAACAGACTTGCTGTTTCACCTAGATGCGAAACGATGCATCGAATTGAAGGTTGGGTCTGCGGAAATGCTCATCAAAAGAAAGCTCCGAATCGCAGCATTTTTCACGACTATCAAACCGTGACCCCGTCGCTTTCGAGGCATATAATCGAAGAAAGACGATTGGCATTGAAATACTGGAACACACGAAATTAACTGTGAGCTTTGGCGTCAATCAACCCTAGCAAAGTCGAGCCACTCACGACTAATGAAAAGAAATTTCCACGCATGGAAAACTGGAAAAAATTTTCTAGAATGGATGTTATACAATATGTACGCGACTTAGGGTGGTGGATTTGTTCTTGTGATGGTCGCTATAGCTGAACCTGGACCATGTAGAGGGTATATTTTTCAGAAAGTGAGACCAACAAAGGAGCGTTGGAATCGCATTCTTCCTTGGTGCTGCCGATTTTAATTTCTCTGTGATGTGGGGGTGTGGTAGACCTTCTCGTCTTGTTGGTTACAGTATGCTCTGCACTGAGGTGCTGCGCTGAGTCATTCCTTTCTACGTAACACCTCACTGATTGAAATAGGAGCCATTGGGCTCAACATACTTTCGCCAACAAAGCGCAAACCATGCTTTTAGTATGACAGCTTCACCCTTGTACCAGAACATTTCCTTCAAATCCCGCCCATTCCATAGAAGCAACTCATGGACTGACGAATAAAATTGCGCTATGAGTTCTGTCTTGTGTGATCACAGCTGTTCACCTGATCTTAGAATTTGCTTCAGAATCGGTTCTCTTCGTCAAAGATTCAAAGAGTCAAAGAAGCATCAATGGCGGGTAATGAGAAAAGAACGTGATATCGTCAGGAGAAACGACGAAGAGACGCAAACTCGTCTTTTTCTCACACCGCACGTCAGTCTATATGAAATCTAGCTTGATTTTTGTGGACCAGTATATTCTCTTCTCCCTTTCGTTATACACTCCGACAATGTGGTTCTAATAGAGATATGCCGAGAGAAAGCACAAGAGCACAATACTTTTTCACTTCTCTCCCTTTCCATTTCTTGCCCCTCCTTTTATAATTGTTCTCTTCTCCTCTTCGTCGCCCGTTGTTTTAAATACTTACAATCTGTACCATACTTCTGTAAGGCCGACCTAAACCTAATCTGCCGAAATTGAGCAGGCTTCCAACCTCACAGTGGAGGGACCTGGGTACGCACTGCTAGTGGTATCTTTAGCCTGCTCCTATTCCTATAGACGGTCTCAGCACATATAGCTGTTTATTGCTATTCGTTTCTATGCGTTAGAAAGATTAGAGGTCTGTCCTGATATTGTAATATGGTTATGGCTCCCTCCTCGTTGCTACAAGTTGTGCAAATTAGTACTTGTTTTCTACCACCCACACCTTTTTGCTGGACCTTTCCACTTCCTGTGTTCATGTTCATTTTATTCCACTCTGTGCATTCACCACGTTAGACTAGTATTAGGTTGGTAAGAAAGTTCCCGCCGTTTTTTTCAAACGACTGCTGTAAGTTTAGTTCGAAAGCTTTTACAGAGTTTGACACAGCATTCGAAATAGAATTATTTGTTCTTTCGAGATGTGTACTTGTAATTTGTTATAATTCCCAATGTCATCGTTTTTGGCTTATAAAGTGAAAAGCGAAAAAGTGAAAAAATAACCTCATCGACAGCGATTTTTCCTGCTCAATTTCAAAGGCATAAATAAAAATTGATAGACCGTTTGAAGGACGACGATTTTCTCTATTAGACAATATATCATTTGACAATATATAATGCTGCTGACTGGAGACTGAATAAATAAGGCAAAACTGACGCAACTTGCAAATCATCAACTGGTCTACTGGAGCAAAATCCAGATAATTTGTGCTTTTTTTGAAGAACACACAGAACATCCGAATCATCCTTTTTGTAAAGTGTTTCTGTCTCAGGTGCTGCTTGGTGTTGGAGCGCAGCGTCAGCCTTCCTAGTGCGCTCTCTAACGGGAGCTCTAAAGTGTCGTCTCCGCTGTGCAATTTCGTGCTATTTCATGTTGCATTTGCAAGGAGATGTTCACTAAGCGCGTTGGTGGTCCCATCTGCAAATGTGCCATTAGAAAAAGCCAAGAGTTTGACGCACTAGGGAAGTAGATTTGAGGCTTATGATGTCGTTAACACTACGAGATCTCTTTAATGATCAAAGCGAGTGGGAGACTCGGCAAAGTGCTCAAACTACTGAGGGATCAGGCTGATATCTACGAGTGGTTGGTGAATGAGCGTTTGAGAGATGATCGCAGTCTCACACCAAAAGTTCGCGAAGATCAAACTAAAGATGATGTCATTTTCGTACATAAATGAAGAAATACCGTTAAATGTGCAGGCAGGTCTAGCTGGTTCTCAAGGAAACCTGCAACACGTCACCTCGGGAGGTGCTGTGAAGATCATTACGGGAACGAAATGTGCTCGAGCACTTCATCCGAATGGTAAATGAACGCCGAATCCAGAGCAACAAGTGGCACCTCACATGGACATACCAGGTGAAGGTTACGGTATATATGGATCGAAAGTCAGCACTAAACTCGCTCCTCTTCTTACACCTTCAATACTGTGGTCAGTCACCTGGAAAGTCCAACGCCATCATTACGGGCACAGGCTGCATAGCTTCCATAGCGGACAACAAAGAGCGGAAGGTCCTTAGAGGCCCCTTCTCACCTTACTGTAGCAGTAGGGGTGAAAGGTAGGAACCAGCGGAGTAGCGGCATCGATGCTGTCGCTTTTAGGTTTCACTGCGGCGGCAATATCCGTCTCAACGGATATGACGTTGTTCACATAATTATTTTCCCTGAAATTTGGCTTAGTAGAGTTATGAGGGACGCTGATCAAGGATCTGATATCCGCTTTCAAATTTGCGTCAACTAAGTGCTAGATGATCTGTGACTAACGTCAGTTCAGTGGACTGCCGCAAAGGGGCTTAGCTACTGTCGAAATACAGTGGCGCCTGCCATCTGTGTGGTTTTTTAGCCATAACTTTGGAACCAGAGGAGTGTGAGGGATGCTGAGCACGTATTTAGAATCCTCCAAAAATTCTCTACAGAACGCACTAAATTGCACTCAACGTGTCTCTGAAATTGTAGAAAAAAATGGAGTGGAAATAAGTTGGTCATGAGATAGTAAATGGTAAACACATTCTCAAAATCACAATAAACTACAATGCATCATCAAAACATGTTTATTATAAAAGATCAAGTCAATGTTAAGTAAGATAGCCCTTGCTCTTGATCACAGCGAAATAGTTCGGTTTCACATTTAGTCGACGAACTTCATACATCGCTACACAGGAATAGCACTCCACGTTTCCTTGATGATTGCTTCCAACTCGTGAAGATTCTGTGGCTTCAAGCGATTTCATTCTGAATCCTATCGAACATCTCCTGAATGACGTGGATTAAGTTTTGAAGCGCTTGAAGCCACAGAATCTTCACGAGTTGGAAGCAATCATCAAGGAAACGTGGAGTGCTATTCCTGTTGAGCGATGTATGAAGTTGGTAGACTCAATGCGGAACCGTTTGGCTGTGATCAACAGCAACGGCTATCCTACTGAATATTGACTTGTTGTTTTATAATAAACATGTTTTGATGATGCATTGTAGTTTATTGTGATTTTGAGAATGTGTTTACCATTTACTATCTCATGACCAACTTATTTCCACTCGATTTTTTTCTACAATTTCAGAGACACGTTGAGTGCAATTTAGTGCGTTTTGTAGAGAATTTTTCGAGAATTCTAAATACGTGCTCAGTATTTCTCATACTCCTCTGGTTCCAAAGTTATGGCCAAAAAATCGTGCAGAGGGCAGGCGTCTGTAAATATATTGCCGCCACTGTACACCCTCCCCTTTTCATTGCTCTACTTTGGTTTACTGGCACGATAGAGTCTGAAGGGTCCCCAAAGGAAAGATATGTTGTACAGCAGTTAGACTGGCGCTACGCGAAGGCAGCGAGTGCTGCCACGGAAATAGTCACATGAGAGACGAGGTATACTGAGCATAAATGAGTGTGCTCAGGTATGCATATACCCTAGATGCACACGGATGGAGAGGGCTCGAAATAAGGATATCAGGACGGCTATGGGAATAACTCTAATGACTGAGGTGGTACGGGTGCATTTCGAGAAGACCAAAAGATCATCCAGTAAGAGGGACACTAGAGTTTGAAGCACACGGTAAGCGTACTGAAGGAGAGCCCAAGAAGAGGTGGAGGGACGTCATCAGAGGTCGAAACAACATCAAAAATCCCCCGTTTAGAACTGTTCACATGAACAGCGGACTCCATATGAGGCGGGATTAAAAGCTGAGAAGAGAAAGAAGGTAGATTTCCTTAATGATTACGAAAAAACCTAGGCGGATTGATGGAGCGAAGTTCGCATGAGTTGCTTACAGCTATCTTTTACGGGTGTGCAGCCGAGATTCTCTTTCCACCGTTGCTATCGCGATTGCGACATCATGGATTACCGCTTTCTAAACATTTTTTCAGATCCGCTTTTTCATGACATTTGTGGCCGGAGCTTTGACACCTCTCCTATAAAAAAGTACAAGCCAGTAAATTATCCTGCTACGCACGACATTACGTAACGGTGACGCACCCGACGTATTCGGCAAACTCGATCAAAACAATTTTGCTCATTACGCGCGATTTTCGAGTATAAGTTCAAGTTTCTCACTAGGGCAACAAAGTAGTTGCTCTGTCTGCTTAACGCGAATCGAAAATTACAAAAAACGCTATCCTTTCTGCCTAGGTGTTTTAGGTTACAGGTAAAAGTGTGGTGCGTTATATAACCGTTCAAAGTATTTCGTGGTATTTTAGCTTACTATACTAGCTGATGCTGTCGTTCTATGTCCTAATAAATGGTGTTGTTGTTGTTACTCCTTTGACGTCTATACATTGCGTTCGGAAAAGACAGGAACACCCCCTAAGTTCTTGTTCCAACGAATCACTCGATACTATTTTGTTCCAGATCCGATCCATACTAGCAAATTCAGCACAGCAAAATACCTAGGACTAATCAAGTTGAGCTTCTGATTTGAAGGTCTCTGAAATTAGTAATCGGTTACACTTGGCGCCGCCGTATTCGTGTTCAACTCAGAATCATATTTGCTTGGTGAATGCGTATTTGGACTAAAATATGACTTGCGGGGCCCAGCCGCTCTACCATGTCAGTGTTTCACCTTCCCAGTAAGATCTGGTATTAATTTACCTACCCCGGAGGGATGGAAGACTTAGTTGTCCCAGGCGAGGATCGATCGACCGTGCGGGTGTCAGCAGCGCCTCTTGCCACTGCACCACGCGCTCTGGTAGAATAGAAAGCATCCAAAACTTCTACCAGTTGTTTTCCGCGGATTAGACTAGCAGTTGTGACCGTTTCTTGTCAGATTCTGATGGGCTTCCTGCCCGAGAATAGCCTTTAATATTGAAGTCGCTGTTATTGAAACGACTGTAATGCGTGTAGACACTGTTCTTCTACAGAATACAGCGCTAACAAGACGGATTTCGCTGTTGATTCTCCGGATTTGAAGTTTGGGAGTAGCAGACGCCCAATATGCTCCTTCAAACGGTCAATTTCCTAAGATGCCGTTATGTAAGCGTCTCACGTCCCAATGAAGTAAAGTAAAGTAAAGATGCCGTTATGCGTGAAAGACCAAGCGATATAATAGTCAGCTGACACATGCATGATTACTGTGCACATGACAACTTGTTACCATGGCAGTTCTATCAAAAGAGACACACATTTCATAATCCTTTTTCATACGATCTCGTAATTATTGTTTGGATTGTTCCTAATTATGTGTTTGAGCTATGCATTCCGAATCTATATTATTAGAATATAAATGTATCAACGCATTTTCTCTGAACAGCGTCAACATGCGAGTTTTCTCAGTAGTGAGCAGTAAGCGGAAGAGTTCTCTTCGTGGAGTATTTGCGTAACCTAGAGTTCATTTACAAGAAAAGACGTATGATGTCATCTTTCACTATCCTCGTTGTGTTACACTTTCACCCTGCTCACATTTGAGACGTCGAGGCAGGTGCTATGATATCTCTTCTAATCAAGTTTGCTAGAAACATATGCTATTCTCCGAAATTGGTCTTATGACTCATCAATTCACGAAGCATTGCTGGTATTTGAATCAACCCTGCTTCTTCCTATGCGGTAGTTTTTCTTGCTATTAACTTCCCTTTTCGCCAAGGGAAAACGATCGGCCATTCTCGCATTACTAGAAAGCATTTCGTATTGTTCCGAGATTATTATTATTGTACCGAGACCTGTGCCACAAACGGCAAGCTCGTTGGTCAGCCACAAACAAGAGCTTATAGCGTCAAAAAACTATTCTTATTATTCTGACAAAAACAAAATTGACTCTATTCTGACAAAAACAAAATTCACTTTGATTCTCCCCTGCCTCTTTCGAACGCGGCTGCTGCTGCTGACTCTCGAGTTTATGCTCAAGTTTGCCGAATATTGTCGTCGATATCCACGAACCACATTCTTCCATAGACGTCACGCTCATACTGTTAGCGATGAGAAGAAAGTTCTGGAATTACCTTCAGCCTTCTTTTCTTAACCGAGAAGCTCAGCTGTGCGTGTCCCCGCCAAAGTAGGTCTTTAGGAGATGGTGAGATTTACCGAAATTCTTCCCTCTAGGCTTAGGCAACAAGGAGTATATTGGAGAGACCAACGGGTCACTAGGTGTGGGGAGTAAAATACAAATAGATGACGTGAGAAGGAATACAATATCAACCCTTGGAGGCCTTGGATCTCGCCGTCATGAAAATGCACTCACCGTGGTCCATTCGGGATAGCCGACCCGATGTTGCGGTAACTACCGAATACTCAAGGTTTTCCGGACATCAGCTAGAGCCCCTAAGGTGAACTGAAAAGAGGATTGTCAAAGACCACCCATTCGCAGACTCATGTGTTTTAAATGAAGTGATATACCCATCGGAAGTCGCCAAATCGGGTTTGCCATTGGATGGTGATCACTTCACGGAAACAAAATGTATAGCTGATGGTTTGCTCTGGCAACCAACACTTAGGTTTTCTCGCTTTTCTCGCATTTTCTCTCCTTGCTGTTCTCATTTTTTTCAGGACTCTTCTTCGTTAATGTATTGGTCGAAGGGTGGGCAGTTCGCGACCGTTTTTGACTTTTCAGCCTCCGACGGAGGCGATAACGCAGACACAATTTTGAGCACCGAAGACTCAGAATGTGTCACGGACTTGAATTATTCAGTCCTTGAGACCATTCCAAAGCTGCAATGTCGCCTCAAAAGCCGAACTGCGAAGTTCGAACGGATTTCTTTGCACTCTTTCATTGTTTGAGTCACAAACCGTGCTCAAACACAGATGAGTTTCAGAATCCTCATTTCTTAGGGCAACCACCAAGCACCGAATGAAGACAATTGAAATTTGCCACCATCAGACCCAAGACCAATACAATGCTCATCAAGCATTCAAAAATCGTGTCATCATTAGTACCGCATTCGAAGAAAGGACATCTGCGACAGTCTCATTCATATCATTCCAGCCACATAGATATTTTGTTCGCTGTAAGTTGAGTTGCCGTCATTCAAGGTCACGGCTGAAGCAAACATGTTCATATTGCTTAGCCAAATTTTCACATACTCATTTTCATGACGAAACATCCGTATTCACCCCGTCTCCTCCGTTTCCCACGAATCGGTCGTTTCCGAAAAAAAATGTTTTTTCACCTCAGAGCCCAACCATTTCATCCTTTCAGTGCATCGCTGAATGAAACTTTGAACTTGGGCATCTAGTCTATGGTTGGCATTTCCGCTTACGTTCTCAACAGCGATTATTCTCGCGTCATTAATGGAAGAATCGCTTTGTGGCCACTACGGCCAGCCTTCGTTGTATAGAAAGGTGACGATTGTTGTTGACGCTACGTAGGCGTTCATTAAGCTGAAAGCTATGCCGTCCACGTGCGCTCGTAATTGACTTTTTGCGCAACTGTTTGCAACTCAAAGATTGAGAAACACGTGGACGAAATGTCGTATGGAACTCTGCGTTCCTTCCTCGTTCTCGTCGTCGCTCGCCATCATCGTCTGCAATCGAAGAGGAAGATGTTGTGCTGCTGAAAACACGAACTCGGGATCTCGAATCAGATGATGTTCTGATGTTTGATCACCTCCGCGTTTTGCAGGTTTACAGTCGTCGTATATTGCAAGAAAAAGATGTTGCGGCCGTCGAAGTCCGTTTCAAAGCCTTGACTCGACGCCGATCTCTCATCAGCTGAACAGGTTACGCTGCTTAAGGAGATTTTCTACCTACCGTTCTGTTCCATCCCTCACTAGAGTTATGTTTCCAGATTTCTCTGTTGTAGATGAGGCAGTAATGCAGTCACTCGGTGTATCTTGGGATCACTAGAGTCTTGTACCTCCTAAATATGGGATTAGAAATGAGTTCAAGGGTAGTCAATGTGTAGTACGGAATACAATAGCGGTCAAAAAAATGTCCCCCGACATTTTTGAGCATAAATGACTAAATAAAAAAGAATCCCCAACTATTTGATAGTTCTGACAACTTCACTCAAAAACACATCGAAACTTACACCTACTGAAATTTTTAGAATTTTTAAAATCATTTCATAGTGATTTTCATACGCTATTATATTTCGAGCGAAAATATCTCAAAAACCTTCGAGCGCAGAATCACACTTGGATGATGTTCTGATAGAGCATAATCTGGAAATTATAAGAGACTACGAAGATTTTGATTTTTTTGCGATTTGAGCTATTCGTGGTTAAAAAGTACGGAGACATATCGATTTACGTTGTGATACATACCACATTTACTTTACACAATATACTATTATGTCTCCCAAATAAGCACCGATTTTGCAGCAGAGCACAAGCCGCGTGACTAGCTGACGTAGTTGATTAGTTTGCTCGAACTGCACTATATTCTTAGAAGCGAGTTCGTAATCTGAAGAGGAGCACCTGCTCCTAATGAGGTTTTCTTTATGATGATAAAAAATCGTCTTAAGGATCACGTCAGGAAAATTAGAGGGGAAGCTGTTTAGAGCACACAAACAACTGAATTTGATACTCAATCCTCATCAGACTGTTCACCTCTTCGACTTTACTCGACTTTACTTGCTAAATGCAGTTGTATCTTGACGTACGGAGCAGTGCGGTGGAGATAGAACCTTACCAAACCACAAGTAAATTATCAGGCACCCTCAGTGTTTCCTAGTAACATATCTGTGGTCCATGAACTGAAGCGGTAAGTTTAGAAAACTCGGTTGAGGGGTACCCTCAGTTGTTCCGAATGGTCTTTACTCAATTTAATGCAATAAGAGACCTTAACCACTGCAAGTGGACACGACCGCGCAGTTCCTTCTATTAGGTCGTAAATCTTCCGAATGAACTTTCTGTACATTTTTATCTTTTGAATTTTTTCTTTTAAGCGGGCGTAATCAAGATATAAGGATCTTTGTTGTCCACTGAAGCGAAAAGAAGAGTGATACCTCCGCCCGAGGTCACCAAACGGGGTTTTTCTTTGGGTGATGTTCACTTGCTCGATAACTTCTACGCCAAAGAAACATAGCGTTTGCTCGAGCAACCACCACTGGTATAGAAAGTCCGGTAGTTGAAGCCAAAACCAAGATTTATATAAAAGTCTATTCGGGCTAACGTTGCGGCGTCCTCGCCTTCTTCAGAGTCCGGAACAAGTCGAGTTCAACCTGAGAAACTACAGAGTGGCCAAAAAATATGGGCCGCCTTCTTTGACACCGTGTAGAAGCTCTGGTACTCAGGGTTTTCTAGTGTTCCATTGAAGTTTTAACATGTTAAACCTTTCCTTGGACCCACTCACCACCACATCAAATTCTCCAAAAAAAAAGAGAAAACTGAATCACCATCGAGCAAATGAAAAGGCTCAGAAGGCTAACTTCTTATATGAGGACTAGTGAGGTCCACTACACACCCGTAGCTGGTAGGACACGTGGGTGACTGACTATCAATCTTGGTTTTGGCTTCAAGTACCGGAATTTCTACACTGACAACAATGCCAAGATTCATCGAGAGCCGGACATGGAACCACCGCTAGGTTTGTTGATAATGATTTTACACCATATAGCTAGAAACCTAGCGGTTTGTATATCAGAAACTTTTCTACTTCCGTTTTGATATGGTCTCAGTCGTTGAATTGTTTTCATCTGTCTCATTCTTGAACAACGCAAACAAGTGGCGCTTGGTAGAGACCACATCAGCTGGATAGGGTTCCAGAGTAAAAAAAAAGGTTTCCCACATCCTATGAATTGTGACTCTGAATAAGTTGCCGACATATCACTTTACAGTTTAGCATTATGTCGCTGTCAATCTGTTGCTGTCTGAATAGTTCAGCAATTACTGTTGCACCTTGAGAAAGAGCTCTTAACCCACTGACGACCGCGCCATTTTTGCGTGTCTGGCGCGTGGGACCAATCGATTTCTCGCCGCGCTCAGGGTGTGGGAAAACTGAAAAGAAAAAGAGCAAAAAATGAGAAATCGGGATCTTTAGTCTTAGTGATATCCTTATGTAATAGCATCTTTCTCAATTACAGAATTTTCTCAGAATTCTTTCAAATTTTGCGAGAAGGTCACCTTTTTTGAAATGGTTTCGATTGTTTCCTTTCTAAACACAGAAAATGTTTCCAGTGACCCACATTTTAATAGTATCGTTGATATCTGCGGTTCATTTGTGTCTAATGTCATCTTTGGAAACACCAAAAAACGTTTCTAGCGATCAACATTTCTTTAGAGTATCGAAGAAGACCTGTACATATTTTGATCTACTTGATTACTTGTATTTTTTGATGTATAAATCAGCAACTGATAACTGTTTTCATGGACCACTCCTTCCAAAGCAATGTTTAAAGGTGAACAATATATCGCAAAGGAAAGATTGCCCAAACCTTTCGACACCATCTAGAAAATAGAAATATTAAGCTGTGGCTTGACATCAAGCCACACGGTCCCACTCGGTCAACAGGGCGTGGCTTGCCATCAAGCCATGCGGTCGTAAATGGGTTAAATGGTATTTTGGAGGTGATCCGCACTATGCGGCGCACTTCCTCGTTGAGGTGTTCATACTTTGGAAGACGTTTTGCTTTGTTCACCCCCCACCGAGCTACTGGCCACGCACCGAGTCTAATCTTTCGGACACACTTATGCAGTCCTCCCGGTCCGCGTCACTGTTTTAGCTGTACTATGTGAGCAGATCACAAGGAGATCTAGAGCGACCGGCTTCCGGAGCGGTTTCGGTCGATTACAGAAGTCCGTCGCGGTGCAGTTCGCTCTCCAGCTCACTATCTCTTCTTTTCTCACCTGGAACCAGCCGCTACAACGAAATGAACTGTGACATTTTCGTCCACTAAAATGCGACATTTGAGTGGATTGTTTGTTTCGAAACCTGAGTAGTTCAAGCAGTTGGAGGTCCGCAGTATGGATACTACAATTGATTAGAGTTCTGAATTCTGTACAGCTCAAAAGAACTCGATTTACCCAACTCAGCCGCTGTTGAAAAAGGAAATGCAGAAGCTTCCAGAAAGTTCGATTCAAGCCATGACAAATTAATCTCGAAGGTTTACAATTTAACATTATGGAAGGCCGTTCAGTGCAGCGCATTTGCGAATTAAAGAGTAATCATCAACTAAACGCGGCTTTGGATTACGCTGTGCTCAAAACCGTCAAAAACAGCTTGGACAGGTGATAATGGAGATTAGCTGTGCATTCGCTGAGGTGAATGCGTCATTTCTCCTAATGTATCGGAAGTCAGGTGACATGGACTATTATGACGACATCGAATTTAACCTCGGGGTAAGAGGACATCCTTCCGCTTTGAAATCATTCAAACAATCCACGCTAATGTGCGCCTACGTAAGGAAATTGCTTACGAGAACGGTCTCATCTTTTTTATTAGACTAGAAATGAAGTTATTTCTTTTTGAATACTTTTTAGAAGGCAACTAAATTGACCAAAAGTGAACCGTTTCCTTCCTAATGAGTACTCTTCGAATGAGCACATCTTTGCCTATGTAAAACACAAATAAACGTGTCATCATTTTGAAATTGCGAAGGGATTGAACAAAATGTTCGAGGGTGGATTAAACATCACCTTGGTTTTGAATTGCTAGCTCCTTCAGAATCATCCTAGATGCTCAAGAACTGAGGCGAGATCTGATGGATGAGCAAGCATGATTCTCTTCCTTTGAATCTTGGGGGACCATAACTGAATGACACAGATAGGTCTTGTTGTAGAAAAACACTGGGACAGCAGTGGGTCTAAGCCTAGGCTAGCCAAGACGAGGCACCTTTTGAACGTTAACCGTATTTCCGGTGAACATCTCTTCCTATATCATTTGGACAGGAGAAAGGAAGAAAAGATAGATCAGTACGGCTGACCACGAACATTTTATCTCTGCAGTGGAAATCCGGGTTCGGTAAGAGTCGAGAGAAATCAATGAGGGGATCGCTTTGTAAAATCCATTCAGTGATGAACTGTCGTCATCTAATTCGCTTCTATAATACCACGAAGCTAATGAAATCAATCCAGTGGAGTTTTCCCTGAAACCGTACTTTTTTGCTTACTTTCTTGCAACACTTGCGACGCGTCTTCTTTCTGAAACTATTCTTTTTGCGCCGGTTCAAACTTCTTCCCATTTTCGTTCGGCGCTGAGCCAACGTTGTCCTGAGGATGAGTAATTTAATCGAGCGAGACTTATAGGTTCGGATGTTGATGCGGTGGGCGAACCCGCTTTGTACTGCTCCATGTTCGGCAGTAGAGCCTGAAGGGGCCCTAAGAGTCGCTATGATATTTTTGATACGGCTGTAATCTTTATCGATGTCATCAGACATGTCGGGTGATACGCTAACCTCTATTGATTGATGTGCCTTGATATCGAGTTTCGTTGTCCGGCGAGAAACTGCTTCCTAACCTAAAAACATAGGTTATTGATTATTCAATGTCTTTGAACTTGGTGTTTCATGATAACAAGAAGATTAGAGCTTTATTCGCAATCAAACACCCAACCTAAGAACATAAGTTACTGATACGGCGCAGGAGATGGTTCCAGTTGCAGCTCGATGCGGAGTAACGGGAACTGAGCGCATCTCAAAGAGACATCAGAGTCCATGGTGGTACGACGTAGTACGCTCGCAATTATCAGCTTTCTTTTTTTTATCAAGAAAATCACTGCTAATGCTTGTGAGGTTTCGGAGACGTCACGTTTCAAGCTGCTGGAGCAGAAATGCGGGCATCAGAGCTCACCGCTGCCACCAAACCGTGATGTAGTATTTCATTGCAGGTTTAGCAACAACTGATTGGCTACTGAAGTGTCAGAGACCATTTCGCATGAATTCAGCCTACGCGATAACACTGGCCTTTGAATTCAGCTTGCAGCAATATGGTTTCAATAATAACTTCCCCTTCTGTCATTATCTAGTTGGAAATACTTTAACGTCACACTCCAGGACGTCGCAGTACAACATCAGCTCTTACCGCCAGTTGTTCCATAAAATCCGAAGCCGTTCACAACCATCTGCGTTTTAACGCTGGACTGCAGGCCACTCAAACTGCATTTCCACGGAATTTCAGGAAGACGGAATAAGGTTGAGAACAAACGCTAACAATCGGTGGCAACTGGTGCTTAGGAATTGGGACGATAACGAACCAAGAATGAATCCAGGAACTTTCTCTGAACAGCCAATCATTTGATTCTGTATCGATTACCTGTAACGGTCTTGCCAAAAAGTGTTTTCGAAATTCGAGCCTGGGAACGAGCATGCTGGAACTTTGAAAGGATGCAAGAACTACAATTTGAGTCCAAAGACGTGGTGAATCATCGTCACCTCTCGGCCATGGACTTTCCGAAGGACACATAATTTTGTAGCAGCAATTTATTTTACTCGTATCTGCTGACGTGCAAGCCTAATAAGGCGTTCTGTCCACTTTTGCTTTCTTTATTTCGTCGTCCAATTTCATAGCGAGCGGTGGCGTGCGAAGAGCTTCAGCCATTCTCTAAAAGCATTGGATCTTATAGTAAGAAATCTTCTCGCACCACCTCTTCATGGAAGAGATTATTAGACCAAAATCTCCACGACTCCTCTTCGCGTCCACCTTTCGTTCTCTTCAATCTCAAAAAAACACTCTCCATTGTGCGCACGTGACCATAGTATGTGGGGATTTTTTGCAAGCAGGCTTAGTCTTAGCTTTTTTCACCCGACATTCTTTGACATATTTGAGACCTATGAACATTCGCAGAATCGCTCCACCTCCAAATTACGGTACAAGCCATCTAGGATGAGGCCTTTGGGCGCGGCCGATTGTTAGCACTATAATTACCTAATGTAATGTGCTCTTTGATCTTTTTCACGGTCGAGTTCCTTTAAATACGCAACGCTGAATCGGTTGCTCTCCTGTAATAAACCTTGAAAGCGTTGATCCAATATTTCATGATTTGATAGCGCTTCCTTCTTGCTGAAGTAGCCCTCGCTGATGTCTCGTGTGCACTTCGTGCGAAACCGTAATCTATTGATATTTTGTTGCTTTTTCAGAGAGCAACTATTCGATGAGTCACTTTGTTTATTTGTTCCTGATTTCATTACTCGTCATTGACGCAGTGCAGTCTCGGCATCACTCAAAGCGAGAATCGACGACTGAGAAGAAATGCAAGGTTAGATAATATTTCACCGATGGAATTATTTTGCAGCAAAAACAGGTCGACATGCTTATGCTCTTTGATTTCTTTGAATCGTATCCAGGGTGTCCCAAAATAACGTGGTTGAAGATTTTTTGATATAACTAAGGAACAACTAATAGTTCAATAAAGCAAAAAGCATACAATAACAGCATAAACACTAGGTAACATTATACTCTGACAGTTCCGAAGTGGCCCCCTTTAGAACGGATACAGAGGTTAAAACGCTTTACGAAATTTTCGGTGATGGGCCGCAGGTCTTCAGGAGACAATTGGTCCCACCCACGACGCAGCGATTGCTTCAAGGAATCAAGACTGCAGTGACGTTTCACCGTGATCCTTGCCTCCAAGATAGACCATACGCTGTCGTCCGTCGGACTTAAATCAGGAGAAGACGACGGCCATTCTGATGACGTGATCAAGTCGAAGAAATTAGCCCTACACCATTCATGTGTTGTCTTTGCTGTATGAGCAGGAGCAAGTCCTGCTGAAGAGTCCATGGTGCATTGCCGAAGTGCTGCTGGGCCCAGGGTTTCACGAGTAGCCGGAGATACACATCGTGATTGATTTCCACCGCCTGATCCACGAAGACAAGGGAAGTTTTGCAGCTGGCGCAGACTCCGCTCTAAACAATGACAGATTGCCAATTTTGACGACGTCTGATAGTGGAAAAAGTACCAGGAGCTCATGTGGATCAGAATGTGTCATTTTGGTGATTTTATGCCTGCTCCGCGGTGAACAGCTTCTCATCAGTAAGCAGTATCCGTTTCCATCCGTGACCGGCGGCACGCACCCGAAGTTACTGGCATCGTTCGAGTCGTACACGCTTGTTTTTGTCCGTCAGAAGCTGTGCTCTGCGAGTCTTGTAGGGTTTGAGTCCGAGTTCCTTTCTGGCTATTTGTTGCGCAGAAGAGGACCTGATGCCGCAGCCACGGGTGATTTTCCTGATGGAGACCTTTGAACCCCTGTCACCAGCTTTCTGATGACTTTGCGGATCCTGGGCGTGTTGGCGCTGCACTTCCTTCCTCGTCCTGTACGGACGCCTTCATGGCCAAGCTCAGCGAACCGGAGAATCACTTTGGAAACAGTCGACTGTGCGACACCGAGCAAGCGAACAATGTCGCATTGTCGCTTTCCCTGGCGGTGAAGCTCCAAAATCGTAGCTCTTTGATTTGACATTCTCGGAAAATCTTCGTGTTCACCCAGTCGAATTCAGACCTCACTCACCGAACCGGGGAGATGTGTGGAAAAAATGGTTACCGTCGTATTTCTTACCCACATTTTCAGACGGAAAAACATACAATTTTAACCACGTTATTTTGGGACACCCGGACGTATATGATGCACTGATGGTCCTGTCTTGTTCAGATAGCCAAAAGCCTAACCACTGCGCGATTGATATAAGGGTGCAGGGCAGGAGCACTCGTTGAAAGCTGACTACAGTCTTATGTATTGTTAACCACACGAAGTTAACAAATAACGGACCGCGTGCGCCACATGCTGGCACACGATCTTATAATCATTTTTTGATTAATGATAATTGCTTTCAACTCTGAGTCATCACACACTTTTTTATATGAACTCTATGTGCACGGCAAATATTTTTATTGGTCAAAATCTGGGTTTGATGCTGAGTTGTAGGAAGAAACCATGATTTTCAATCGAAAACTTCATCTAGTACCTTGTATAGAACTTCAGAGGATTTTGTTCCTCCCTCAAGTGTGTAACAAATGGGAAATCGAAATTCGTGAATTCCGTCAGAACTGAACAATTAAAGTCCCTCAACTTTTGAACAATTAATTTCTACCACAACATGGCAACTGAGCAGTCCGACGGCGAACAGCACCCCGCCCCTTCACTGCTTACTTGAACCTGCTCATAACGACCGAGTCTCGTAAAGTCATCATCGTATTTGTGATCAGTGCACGAAATTACCCTTCTAGAGGAAGTTTGAGACAAATATGGTGTGGCGCCCAAAAAGAGCGCGGGAAAGCGCACGCAGTCCCAATGGCAGCCAGCGGCTAAAGGGCTTGGTGCGTTATGTGTTAACAACTCTGTGAAGTCTGTTGCAAGTGGATCAGTTCAATGACGCTCGAATTCTAGAAAATCGTGTAAAGGCAAACCAGTCGCACCGCACTATGAACGTAGCAGGACTGCAAGAGCACGTTTCAACCGCTTGCAAGAACGGCTACCGTATATTCGCACACGAAACACGTCGCGTACCGACAGTTCGCTTCAATTTCAGCCTTCACACCTTCCCTTCGGATTAGTCTGTCGGCTTTCCGTCGTCGCCTCGTATTTAACTATCTTCTGCATGATATCGATCACCTACTGGGAGACGGACTCTCAAGAAGAGCAGGAGAGCTTGCAACGAGTGTAGGTAACGCAGCGAGTCCTGCGCATTGGTGATGCCCAGCGGAAAGCTGGTGACGGTTCGTGTGTTGGACTCTTGCAACTTCATCTTCTTGGTTGATCACTACTGGCGGGTGATTCAGAGGGATCGAACAGGCGTACGAAAACAGGATAGGAACATTTCAGAGATTGTGAGCGACCTATCAGGCATATTTTCGTCCTGCATGTCAATGCTGTGCTTAACCGCTACTGCTAATTGCCGAATCACACAAGACCAGAATGAGAGCCGAAACGGACCGCACGAGGAAGGAATGATTTGGCTTTGGGCATCCACATACCCGACGACGCGACGACGAGCATTCTCGTCCAACGTGCCGTAGTGCAATGCAGTGTGTTGAGTGTACTCAGCGAACAGCTATCGCGCTGGACGAGAATGCCGGTCGTCGCGTGTTTCGCGCAATTGCACTTATAACGGCTGATTCGTCGCGCAAACTGCTCGTCGTCGGATATGTAAAGGCCCTTCCTCTATTGCGTTGTGTAGCGAACGAACGATTGAAACATTGAAAATATAAGAGATTAGAAATTCAAGGTGCTCGAGAAGTACACGAGATCATGTGTTATTCGAGGATGATACGTGACAACATCGAACGAAAACATCACAAGAAACGACGAGCAGTCCATCGAAATGATGATGTATCCTGCATAGTCGACACAAATTAGCACAGTCACTGTGCATTTTGAACTCTTTCCCGTGTTTCGAGGTGAAAGCGTTCCTTGCAACGTTAAGCGGCTCAGACCAAAATCGGTGAAAAGATCGGCGGCAAACCAGCTTCTTTCAGGAAGAATGATTTCAGCTCTCTGCTAAATTACAGTAGTGTGATAGCCAGACATGGTGAGAACGACGTAAGCCCACGTGGGATCGTTAAAGTGTCAGAAATAATTTTCGTAAAAGTGCTGCAACAGATCGGCGCATAATATGACACCCTCTTTTAGCTATAAGATCTGTGACACGCACTACCTCACGGCTAATCATATATGCCAAATTACGATTCATTTCTTATTGGTTACCCTTTTCCAGAATGTCTGTGTTGAAGGTTCAAGTTCGCCACGAGTCTGCCTAAATGTCTTAACTGTTATTTTTCATTATTTCGTCAGTTTTTCAGGTTCATCGCTCTCCACCAGTTCATCATGTTATGGATCAAATCTGCTTGCTATGCCATGAGATGTTCTCTCACGAAGAGCCAAATCTTCGAGCTCACTGCCGCGCAAACTGCTTCCGCAACGACCAGTTCAGCTCATGTATTGCTATGTTTAGCTCCAAAAATCGCGTGGAGCGTGATCGATAATAGTTCGAATGTAGCTGATCTAGAACCACCGTCTGATTACATAACTAGTAAGAACAAGGCAGACTCAATGCATCTTTTCTATGAAATTGTTCATTCACAACGACGTGTCTGATTCTTTCTTTGATTACATCCTAACAAACCGTACTTCAGATCGATTCAGTCCAAATTATCTATGCATCATGTGAAAAAATATCACTACGGTTTTAGTTTGAACTGCTCTAGCTACCCAAGATGTTATAAGACTGATCTCAAGTTTAGCATACATAGAAGATCCTTCTCTTTTATTCACTGTATCTATCGTGATTCGCGTGCAGTGATGTGATTTAATTGTAATCATCAAAAAAATTGAAATAAGTAACTTGGCCCCAACTGCACTGAAGCAGCTGAAACCAATTTGTCCGTCTCATATCTAACTTATTGTAATTTATTGAATAGGCTTGAAAAATCTAGCAATGAATACAGTTGAGCTTAAAATTACTCGCATCATTTTCTCTCCTTCTTTCTGTAGTAAAAGAAGCTCCTTCGCTTTGCAGCAAAATGCGGGTAATGTGTCCATGCACATGTATGTTATTGAGTTCTCTGTGAATGATTAAATTTTCGTCATGAATAAAAATTTTACTGATGTATTTCCTTATGCAAGACCTCATAACGGTGGTCATCAATAATGCTTGTCTGCTGTTTTCTTAGCTCCTACTGTTCATGTTATGATTCATATGGCATCAGCTGCCAAATGAATCATGACAATTTGGAACTGAAAGTATGTTTTGCTCTGATGGCGATAGTCCGCACTATGCGTGATTCAGCATAGGTAATTACGGATCTTTTCAACATTTCTACCTCGACACGCATCAGCAGGTGTCAGAGCTTCAGAGGTTGGATGCTGTAGTGTTCACGCCCGAAAAACGCGCGTGGGTGGTATCAGTGTGCATTACTGACTTTCATGTGTCAATTTCAGGTGTTCTGTTTTTGCTCTAAACCATCAGTGAGCAAAGTCCACTACAAAGCATTCCTGACAACAACTCAGCACACGAAATCGTTAGGGATTGGCCAGTGCAGCCCACGGCATGATTTTGGCTTGGAATAAAATTTGTAATAAACACCAGTCCAACAATCAACTGCATTAACCGAGACGGATTGTCGCCCTTACCGAGCCGTAGCGGACGGTGTCATGTGGTTCGCTTCGGCTACCAGCGTCGACCTACGTTTCCAAAGTCTCGTCTGTGCGGCGATTTCCTTTTCTTCAAGACATTGGGAGGCGACGTTGCAAAGGTAGACTTTGGTAGCCTTACTCTATTCGAACTGTGACATTTCTTCCACGGCCGCTCTACTGTTTGACGTAAATTCACGCAGGTTCATGTTGTGTTCATCTCCTTTGCCTTTCTGTGTGACCGGACAGCTTCTTCCATTGAGTCTGATGTAAGCAACAGATTGTCGACTTACGAGGGAAGTCAGTCAGCGTGCTCCGGAGATTCTCTACGAGACCTATATGATTTTGTTTAGCTTTGAATGGCGATTGCAACGGTATAGTTTGTTTTTGCTAAATGGCAATGGGCGTGATAACCTCCTCAGCTAGTATCATGGTGGCTCAGTCGGCTTTGAATGGCGATTGCAACGGTATAGTTTGTTTTTGCTAAATGGCAATGGGCGTGATAACCTCCTCAGCTAGTATCATGGTGGCTCAGTCGGTAGCATGTATGGCTCACGATTTGGTGGTGAGGGGATCAGCCCGTCTGCTGGTTTTTTTCTTTCGCCCTCATACACTGGATACCAAATTAGGCTCCTTTCGCAATTTTGTCGCAGTTGTGGGACAGAATCGCGTTTGGGTGGAGTTTGGCCAACAAAGTACACATAAAGATAAACTCTACTAGCACTTATGTATGTGACCCACATTTACCGTAATCAACACGAATCGATGCCAAATTTAGAAACAAATGTCAGATTCGTGATCAGCGCCCCGAATAATCGTGTGGACGAAGTTTGGGCTAAATCGGTGATTTTGGCCCAACCACCCTACTTTGTTAGAACGGACCCTAGCAAGCGCATGTCAGACAGAATGGGAAAGGTTGACGTTAGATTTGTGAACTGTGGATTTGTCAACTGCCCAGGTAAGTCTTCCAGTCTTTCTTGATGAATATGAAAAGAAACTCATCCAAAATGAAGCCCTGTTCTTTAGAGTCCGAAAAGTGGAACAATAGAAT
Source organism: Nippostrongylus brasiliensis (assembly GCA_030553155.1). Taxonomy (NCBI): domain Eukaryota; kingdom Metazoa; phylum Nematoda; class Chromadorea; order Rhabditida; family Heligmosomidae; genus Nippostrongylus; species Nippostrongylus brasiliensis. The sequence goes on along the minus strand of CP130734.1, from coordinate 15,718,388 downwards.
AATGATATTCTCGGCAACTGGATCTCCACTCAACTAATCACTCGACGCTAATAAGGCTGTTTGGTTCGAAATCACCGATTTAGCACAAACTTTGTCCACGGAGGTTATTCGGGGCGCCGATCGCGGATCTGACATTTGTTTCTGAATTTGGGTCGATTTGGGTTGCTTACAGTATAAGTGGGTGATACACAAAAGTACTAGAAGACACTGTCCTTTGTGCGTACTTTGTTGGCCAAACTTCTCCCAAACGCGATTCTATCCCACAACTGCGAACAAACTGCAAAACGAGCCTAATTTGGTGTTTAGTGCATGCAAGCAAAAGAAAAGCCCAGCAAACGGACCGATCCCCTGATCACCAGATTGTGAGCCCTACATGCTTCTTCGCTTTTTTTGGACCGCCCTGGTCATTTAGCAAAAACAAACTATACCGTTGTAATCGTCATTCGAAGGCCTACAAAACCGTGTAGGTCTCGTTGAGAATCTCTGGAGCACGCTGACTGACTTCCCTTGTTAGATATTTCCCTTGATTTCTTCCGCGATTGGGTCGCCGATGTACCCCGCAAAATGGTATTGTGTTGTCCCCGATAAAAGGAACGGCGAGGATTTGAGCCCAAAGGTAACACGAGTAAACCGAATCGTCACTATAATATCTTTACTTGTCGGTATTGTCTCACTGCGTATTGATTGGAGAACCGGTACTAATGAGTTGATGGAAGCGAGGTTAAATGATTATTTGTTGCTGAACATATATGTAGGTTGTAATCTACCAATGCAGTTTTATTAGGGTGACCTAAAAGTTCGTGTGCATTTCGGATTCAGATTTCCTTTATTCGCAACTCTAGTAAATCAGATAAATGACCAAAAATGATAGCATGGTTAGGCACGATTCTTTGACGGATCGCTGGCAATGAATTCTGCGTAATCGTGATACCATAATTGATTACTTACCTGATTTTCTCGAGTATGAATGAAGGAAGTCAGATTCTCTAATGCACACAAACTTTTGGCTCATCCTAATATCTGTAGTCGAGGTATTGGATGATGACCGACCGTCGTTCGTATGAATCTGCTTACATTGGGTCGTTTTGTCGTCGAGAAGCAAAACATTTTCTCTAAAATGTAAACATTTCCAAAACATTTCTGCCAATGCGTTGAGAAGCGCAGCACCTGAATGAAAACATTGCTTCCAGTAAATGATGTGTGAACCACAAACCGACTTCTTCACAAGAGACACCGTTCAGGAAGTAGTTCTAGCAAGAGATGTGCACATTCTGGTTCATGTGCTGGAGCCAAATGCGGATCAATTAACAGATGAAGCATAATCTCCGAGCTGGAAAGGAGAAATCAACATCCAGGTAAACCGTAATATATGGAATCCTGTGGCGGACCGGGATGCGATTGCTTCTATATGAGTTCCGGAAACTTATTCTACAGGATCTATCTCGAACTAGTCAATAGCAGTAGCGAGTACGAAGTTTTCCACTGCAATAGATGGATTGAGTCAGCTAAGGTGGAAATGACTCATTCTACCAAAGTCACGCGACAACCATCCACACGATTACTTGAACTTATACCCAATGTCCCGATCAAATGGAACTCATTTACGTTTACGCTTACGTCGATAGGTCTTCCTCCGCTCCCGTTTCTGAATACGTAGTTCATTTCAACTTCAATAAGCACAGCAATATGGCAAAACAATATGCAGCCTTCACTACGATACCTCACCCAGACGCCAGACAACTCAAATGCTCGAAGACTGTAACTGCCGGCCGGCGGAAACAATAGTATTATCTCGGGAATCAGATGAGAACGAGCAAAAATTACAAGTAGTAGAAATTGTAATGAATTTTCCTGGCGAAGTCAAAACCAAAATTTGGTCGACAATGTTGTGTGTAAAGCCAAGGCGACAGAGCTTACAGAGTGCTACAACTGTTGAAAGGGCGTAAGTATTCAAGCAACTTGTTATTCCTCACGGAACGAGCTCCAAGCTGAGGTTACGTGCAACAGCAGTGCAATATCGTCGGAGTCACAACAGCACTGCGTTTTAGCTCTTCAAAAGCGGATACGGTGTTTTCCTGCTCAATTTTGTGCGGAACAGTAGTAACTTCATTCGAAGTAAGCGCGGCATACTAGAATTCACTGCTTCACCCTCAGGATACGTCGAACAACGGCTGAAGGGCGAAGCGAACTCTGCTTTACAATTCGAGTACCCGAACTCATATCGTATAGCTACTGTGTTCCTTCAATAGTACAAGACAGCAATAATTGTCCTATTTATCGTGATAGCAATAACGTACCTCCGCGGGCTACGGATCCTTACGTCAATAGTTTGTCTCGTGACAAGAATGCTCCTAGGCACTATCGTTGTTATCTTCAATATTGAGTGAACCTTCTCAAGCAGGGCTAGGAAAGCGCACAAACAACAGTGCACTATTGACCTCACCACTAGTACAATACTAGCAGTAGAGTAGCTGTTATTATAGTAATGCGTGAAACTAGCAATATTTTGCTTCAATATTTCGCTTTCAACAATGTCACCAGGTACCATGATGTCAAGCAATGAGTACATGAGAGACTTCAAACTCTCTACTTTGCACAAGGAGTCGGTTTCACCAGCCGACCTCGAGAAAGATTTGGCCGACACGTTAAAAGAGGTCCATAGTCACACAAAAATGGCACGGACCTTGTACTCTCGCTGACGCATCATCTACTGACAGCAGCACGCAATACCGAATACACGACAGGAGCGCATCTTTCGACATCACGTCTTTGGAAAACAACCACGTACGCGAAAGAGAAACAACTCAATTACACTCAGAGATGCATGCTTTTAGACGCTGTCTTTAGAATGACGGTCGACGCTGGCAGGACATCAAGGAAACAATGAGATGAACGGTGTAAAGGAAATGAACATGACACCAATTGACGAAAAACCATCCAAAAGCACCAAAATTTCAGGATATTCCCCCCTTGGCATTCTGTTTACATACTCAGCTGGTTTGCCATGCAATGCTCTGTTAGAGGTAGAATTCGTGATGGCGATCGAGGCCTATGTTTATGTACATTGTACTTGCGAAGAGCGATGGGTTTGATCGACGACGAGATAATATGTGTTTGATCGACGACGAGAGAATAGAGTTGTTCTCCGCGCAGCTCCTTCGCAGGCTTGGGCGGAGAGCACAGTATTCATTTTACCGCCTGCCCTTCCACGGACGCTTCTTTGCGTTGAAATTATTCGTTTTCCTTTCACATCATTGATACTTCTATAGAATTAGCCTTTCCGCTTGCTTATTACTCTATTTCAAGGTTTCAACACTTTTGCACTCATATTCTATCACTTAATTCTCATCACTCGTATCACGTTTAAGTAATGATCTAAATTTTTTTGATTATATCCTTCATGTGCTAACTCGAAATTTGCATATCGTTACGATTAATTTCTTATATAAAGGCTTAATTACCAACGTTTGAGGTGCGAACGCAACTGAAGAGAGGCTTCGAGTGAAATTCCGTGTGGCAAATCTTTCCGGCGAGCACGAAAGTACTTCTCTTCAATTGGTGCATCGGCCGAATTTCTTGACTTGCATCAGTTAGTCGAATAAATCGCACACAGCTTTGTTTGCGCCGATCGCGTTTTTCCTTGTTCTTCGTGGTCGCTTCCCACACGCTGAATCATCATACTAGCGTCGACCTTTTTTGAACTGAGAGGAGAATCAACAAGGATAATCGCATCGCAACTCTCTTCAATTAGAAAGCAGCAGGAAACGAGCAACAAAGGGGTGGACGACGAGTGGAGGGCAAAGACTACCGCTGATCCTGACGGATGACGAACAACAGCAACCTCCCCTTGTCTCCATCATTTCAGGGGGGGGGAGTGGCGACAAAGTCGCCCAAACTTACCGCAATTTCAGGATCAGGAATATCTTCCCCTTCAGCATTCTGTTTACATACTCTGCTGATTTGTCATGTAATGCTCTGTTAGAGATAGAATTCGTGATGTTAATGGCAATTGAAGCCTATGTTTTTGCACATTGTACTTGCGGACAAGCAATGTGGTTGATCAAGGACGCGATAATAGTGCTGTCCTCCGCGCAGCTTCTTCATAGGATTGGACGGAGAGCTCAGTATTCATTTCATCTCGTGCCTCTTCCACGGACGCTTCTTCGCGAAAAATTATTCGTTTTCCTCTCACAGCATTGATGCTTCTATAGAATTAGCCTTTACGCTTGCTTATTACTCTATTTCACGGTTTCAAATTTACACTCATATTTTATCACTTAACTCTCATCACTCGTATCACGCTTAAGTAATGATCTCAATTTTCTTGATTGTATTTTTCGCACTCATGTGTTAACTTGAAATTTGCACATCGTTACTCTGTTAAGCAGGGATACGAAGGACCATGTCCAGGAAGAGAGGGTGCCACTCAAGAGGAGGGCGCTCTAGGGCGGTATGTAGAAGATTACTGTACGATTCAAAATGCCGACGAGTCATTACTCGTCGGCATTTTGAAGTTCTGGTGGGAAAAGTGGCTGGGAAAGGGTGGGAAAATGATTTGAATACGGGAGGGCTCCAATAAAGGGCGGATTGAATATGTTCAGATCAGTGTGTGAGTTTGGATTTCTCCGTCGACCCGTGCTCCCAGCGACTGGACCTCTCTCCCTACTCCTGTGTGGACGTTCTTCTTCTTTTTCGCACGCCCTTCGTGGACCCGATCCTTCTATTTCACTCTTGATATTCTGCGCTGCACTGTTATATCCGCATTTAACTGGCTTCATTTATTTTGTATCGTTGATTTCACTAGTAAACCTATTTTTCGATCGCTACCTTGTCGTGTTCGCAAAGCGTTATTACGAGGTACACGATCGAGTGTACTGTACAGTTCTTAATTTCTCATGTGAATGTTTAATTAAACAACTTTGAGGTGCTGACGCAACTGACGAGAAGATTCAAGTAAAATATAGCATGGCAAATCTATCTGATGAGCACGAAAATGCTGGCTGCAAAGATCCAACAAGAGCTCAAACCTGGGAGCGTGCTACGTTGGACATCGAGTATGAAGTGACACAAGCCGAAAAATAGGTGTACAATAAGAAAGTACACAGAGCACCGTTGAGTTCAGTCTATCTGGCGACGAAGTCTTCAATAGAGCTATGGAACAGATCGGGAAAAAGCTGCATGACACCGCTGAAAGGCTCTCGTCGAGACAATGTGGCGAAGTTGATAGCTCCTCGATGACGAAGAAACAACTGAGCTCCAACGAGGACGACGATCAAAGGCTCGCATCTGGTGATGGCGACGAGGGAAGCAATTCCTCGACAACGAGGTGAAAACTCAGTATCACCGATGATATTGGACCAAGATGGAACAAAATCCAGATACTTTCCGACGAAGAATACATGGATCAACTCATTCGCGAAGCTTAGGACAACTAACTTTTCACCCTCGAGTTTGCTGAACGCAATAAGAAAGCAGAAGAAGACGACGAACATAGAGACAACGAAGAGATCCTAGAGCAGGAGGAGCAATCTAGGGGTGAACAACGCCGAAAGAGGCGTGAGCGACAAACCTTCGTGCAAAATCTCGAGTCCAAATGCAGATGCAAAGCTGAGGAAAAAGAACACAAAGAATGTTAGTATGCGGCATCGTTCGACAGACACCACTTAGCTTCCTGACCTACAACGACGGTGGACATAACCGCGCCTTGTGCAACATTCCCGATACAAAGGATCGAGTCACTAAACAAATCGGAGTGGTTATGGACAAAAGAGGCCAAGCGGAAATTCTAACAATTGGTGCCGGGAGTGTAGCAAACCTTAAATTGCTACCTTACATTCATTATGGCGGGAATGATTTAATGTTAATCTATCGATTAGAGTTCAGTATTACTTTGGCTGCGCTCCTCAACAAATTGGATCATTTTAGATAACAGGTTTTGCTTCTCGAGACAAGACAATATGTATAAAAGCACATTCATACGAACGACGATCAATCCAACGACATCGTCCAATATCTCGCCTGCAGCTACAACTGCATCGGTAGATTAGAACCTATATGTTCAGAAATAAATTATAATCTAACCTCGCTGTACATTTCAGAGAGATCATCGATATCAATTTCATCAATTCATTAATACCAGCTCTTCAATCAATACACAGTAAGACATTACCGGTTAGCCTTCATTGTATCTCACATGCAATACCGAAGTGCAACATAAGCTGCATAGGTAATTCCTCGAGAATCAATCCCGCGTGGCCAGTTTCACCTCGTTCAGAAGACACAGCATTTGCGTCATAGGAACTTCAAAGACTCTTTGTCCCTCTAACTCCGATGTTTCACGGGAACGACGTGGATGATTAGCCGTATGCTCGCCTCCTGTCATCCGCGAGCGAAACGAACCCAAGCCGGTGATATGTCCTCTAGGCATTTTGTAAGGGGATGCCACGATAGAGCGGCCTTTTAGCTGGCGAAAGTACTGATTATCTTACAGGAACCATATACTGTCAGTCCGACAGTAACTGTAGAAACGTTTTTCAGGGCGCCTGTTTTATAATTTTCATCCGGAAGTGAGTGAAATATCCTCTTGGTCAAAAAAAGAAGGATGAATCTAAATGTGAATGGTTTTTGAGTTGGCCAACTAATAAATAATTTGGAAAGTAAGAGAGGAAAAGGAAATCCTGTTGTTGATTACGAACTTCTGAAAATGGTTCCTGGTAAAACCTCAAACGGACTGTATATCATTCACAGTTAATAGGTCGGAATCGTATATCGAAGATTTCGCTCCAAGTGCTAGCACTTATTTTCGATCACGAGTCCCGTTGTCACCGCGTCCCTTGTTACTACTGTACTCAAAACGCTCGTCTCAACCAAGCAGAGTTCCATGTTAGTGTGCTCTGTCCATTCATGTTTCCTCAGGAAACCATCGCCTCATACTTGGTCGATTGTGGTGCCTTTTCGACTTAGCGACATCTTTGCCTAAGTGATGTTGTTTTGTATTTTAACTATTTCGATTGTAGGGACACTGAGTTAAGTCGGACCCACAAATTTGAGAGCACGGTTCAAAAAAATCTTTCTTGCTCGTCGCGCGCCGGAGGGTGTGCGCCACTCGCGCTTATGCCGGCTGTGTGGTTAAATCCTCGGCAGCCAGGAGGAAGCGTAGGGTCGCACGCTAATGATTTCGGTTAGTGGTGGGCCTCGATATGTTCGTAAACGTAACTAGAGTGCTCACCCTCGGACGCTTCGCTGCTGGCCTCAGTGTCGTGACAATTACGTCACTATAATGCGGATCCACCCCAAAAAGGTGCGGTGCGATCAGTATAAAAGGGGTCCCCGGCTGGATTCAGTGGGGGGGGGGTGCCTAACGGGAGTAGGTTGTCGTAAAATTCCCTTTGTTCGCACGTCCGCCTTGTACTGTACTCGTGTTGTGACTATGTTGCGATAAAGAATGGAATTACAACAATAAATGTGTTAATGCTACCAGCCCTATGGAAACAATCGACAACACTGACACGATAACTGATTTCGAAATTGGTACACCAGGGTTACGAACGTGATCCTCGGAAGATTACAACGTCGCTCACACTGTCAAAAGTCACGCACAAAACGCTTGGCGACAAGCTCTCACGCCTTCTTGCTGGAACGCGGGTATATAAGACCGCGGATAGTTCCAACACCGCTTCTTGAGTATATCGATCACTTGCTTGCTTCAGTGCTTCTTTCGATTGTCTATCACGTCTCTGAGACCGCCGTTTCAATGGAAAACGGTAAAACAGAATCTGACTATACAAAGAGAAACGTTCAACAATCTAGTGCAAGAGGCCGACGACTTGTGCCGTGGGCTTTTCCAGTAGATACCACGCAACAGCGAAAAAAATATCGAAGAACAAAAAGACACCCTATGGTCGTTTTACAACAACTCAAGTTTTGGTCTCGCTGAACTAGATAAAACAGGAAATGGAACCTCAGTTCGATGTCCATTGGGAAAGAATACAAGGGGAAATCATTTTGATTCAAGCTACCAGCGCAATACGTCTACTAGAAAAACGATTGGTTGAGTTGAAGTGTCAAAAAGCGGTCATAAGGCAAGTCTCGTCCTTCAACAGACACCAACCAAGTAACAATTAAGGGGTGGGCATACTCCACGCGCCAAAATCGCGGTGAATTTGGCGCAGTGTTGAAAGAGAGCGCAGACGAGCAGAGCGCTGCCGCGACGATGGCGGAACCGCCGCGGGGTGGGCATACTCGACGCGCCAAATTCGCCGCGATTTTGGCGCCGGCAGCCGCCGGGCACCACGGCAATGGCGATTGGTCCCGACCATTCGCCATTGCCGCCAGCCGCGGGGGAGGAGCCAGCGGCGAAATTGAACTCCGCCCTCCCACTTGCCGCTCAGCGCCAAATTCGCCGCGATTTTGGCGCGTGGAGTATGCCCACCCCTTTACATATCTCCTCATATATCGCCTCATATGTTCGAACAAACCCTATTTTACCATCCACAACTTCAGCCACCAATGTATGCCCCACACATCGCCTATCCAGTCATGCCGCTACCCCCGCTAAATGAGGCAGCTACCAGCGCAATACGTCTACTAGCAGATGAACAACCTCCGCCACTACCAACTCCACCACAACCTCCAAAGCAGCGTCAGCAACAACAACAGCAGGTCGCGGCGACGTCCCCACTGGGGAGAATCGAGCACGGGATCGCCCATATACGGGGGCGGACTAACGGAATACCGACAATAGCGGCGCACGCGGCAAATAACAATGTAAGTACAAATTCCTGACAATAACTCCTTCGAGAGTTTGAATACAAATATGCACTGTTTCGATTGTTTTTAAGAACAAACAAGCTGTTACCATAGACAATATCAACACCCCTCATAAAAGACCAAAAACAAAAGGTACATACCAATAACACCTCTCCCTGCAGAAATAGATAAACACTTTTCAGTACATAAGAGTGGCCTGAGTTTGGAAAGAGTAAACTGGGAACCGCTATACGTTAACAGAAGGATGAGCTCAGTGTCCACTTCTGTTGCAGCTCGCAAGGGGCGAGTAACACGCCAAGCAAACGCACTGTCAAGCCTTTTAGAGGAGTACAGGAAATATGGAGACGACGCGATCACCACAGCACAGCCTGATTTGAATCAATTCCTTCTCGAGAGCGAGTCCGCGCAAGTACACATAAGAACAATGCAAGACTCTCTGGACAGAGCTATAGATACACTTGCTCGGACAATCGACTACCTTGACAAACCGATGAAGGATGACGAGCACGAACAAGTATCGAACCAAATAGAACATGCTAACGCTCTCCTTTCCGAATCAGATGCACTACTGGCACGTATCGAAGTCCAAAAGCAAAAGGCTACAATGCGAAATGGCATGTTTACAGAACAACAAGGATATTCCGCAAAAGCGTCATCTGCTCCAGTAACAGCAGTAACAAGAATAGACCTCCCACCACTGCCTATTCCTGAATTCAGCGGCGAAAGCTGGCAGTGGGATAATTTCTGGGAGCTTTTTAATGCTACAGTTCACTCATCAAATATTTCAAATCTTCAAAAATTCAACTACCTGCTACAGGCGTTGAAAGGAGAAGCAAAGGAAACAGCAAACGGGTACCAGGTGACTTCATCAAACTACCCTCTTGTTCTAGAACATCTGCAGAGGAAGTATGGTACTACAAGCACGATCGTAACGACCTTACACTCAAGACTAGAAGCATGGACTGCACGCAGTGTCGAGTTAAAAGACCAGCGTAAACTTTTAGACCAATTATCGTCTATTACCACGCAACTGCAAAGCAAAGGAGAAAATCTGGATAGTCACTGGCTACTCTCCAAGATTCTTGCAAAGTTCAGAGAAGACATACAACGGAGGGTACTCGAGAAGAAAGTATCCTTACCATCTGGACAATCATGGGATCTCAATCAACTAATGAACACACTGGATACCGTTCTTAGGCAAGAAGAAGAAATCGCTCGTCACTTGCCCGCAAAAATGGAACCGAAAGCACAACAAATACAGGAAAGACAACGTAATTTGACAGAGAAGAAGGTTCCGCTCTGTCTTTACTGTGAGTCAGCAGAACATCGATCAACGGCATGTACAAAACTCCAACTACCGAAGGACAGAATCCAATATCTCAAAGACAACAAAAGATGTCTTAATTGTGGATCCGACAATCACAATTTCCAAGAGTGCAAATCGAAGGGATGCTACAATTGCGGAAGAAAGCACCACACTTCGACATGCTACAACCAAATGTTTACGAAGTCGTCTACTTCTCACACCGAACAAAAGAAGGGCGACAAAACAAAAAAGACGACGCAAAACTTCGCGTCCACCAACGAATCGTCATACAGTTCTCAAGAGAACATAACGGATCATGCCATCGTGGCACTGTCGGAAACCACAGCAACACAGAAAGTGGAAGAAGTGTTCATGCTGACGGGAGCATTGAACGTGAAGCATCCACTGACCAATGACATTCGAAAAATTGAGATATTGTTAGATAGCGGCGCCGATCGATCCTTTATTGATTCGAAGTTGGCTCAAGAATTATGTTTGGAGAAATTCGGAAAGACCTGCATGAAACTAACTACTTTCGGATCCTCTGACTACACGAATATCGAGTGCTTCTCTACAAAACTCGAGGTATGGGACGCTGATGGGAAGCCACACATACTTGACCTCTTCACTCACGACAAGCTGACAGCATCTCTAAACCGCAGGATGCTGGACGAAAGAGATTTGCGGTTTATCCGTCAAAAACGTGTGCACGTATGCACTCCACACAAGAAGAACCAAGTACAGCCACGAATTTTAATAGGCTGTGATCAACTGTGGACATTCATCAAATTCGAAGCTCCACATTACACCTTACCTTCAGGGCTACTCCTTATACCCACTCAGTTCGGATATATGATATCTGGGAAGAAATCAGTGTTAGACCCAAAAATACCAGGACAATTTCCTGCGTCAGTACACTCGATTCAAATCGAGGACAATAACGATCACTGGGAGCAGCACTGGAGTAATGAACCACAAAAACACGTGCAAGAGTACACAGGACCTGAAAAGGAAGAGAAAGCAAGAATAAATGCTGAAGTTCTTCGTGAATTCAACGATAGCATTCAGAGAAGAAACGACGGATACTACGTACGCCTACCTCTGAAAAAACAACACGATGACTTACCCGACAACAGAGCACTGGCTCTCAAACGGCTAAGATGTACACTACAATCATATGGTGGTCGACAAGATCTTTTGGAACAGTACGACCAAGTCTTCAAAGATCAACTTCAGAAGGGCGTACTAGAGGAAGTCAATGAAAACAACGATCTCTTCGTAACGAAGAAACACTACCTGTCTCATTTACCCGTAATCAACCCACAAAAGGACTCTACAAAATTCAGGGTTGTCTTTGACGCCTCAGCCCACTATAAGCATTGTCCTTCGCTGAATGATGTAATACACCAGGGACCTACAATACTTCCGAAGCTGTACGGAATTTTACTGAGATTCCGCACTGGGAAATATGTGCTCTTGTCCGACGTTGAGAAAGCATTCTTACAAGTCCGACTGCATGAGGATGATAGAAACCTCACAAGATGCCTGTGGATCAAGGATATCAAGAAGCCTCTCACTGTCGAAAATCTGGCTGTTTATCGCTTCACACGAGTTACCTTTGGGATAAACGCCTCACCTTTTTTGCTGAGTGCGACTATACTATTCCACTTGAAGAACTTCGTACATCAGCAGGAATTAGCCGAAGAAATTGCGTTGAACTTATACGTCGACAACCTACTCGTTTGTGCGCAATCGGAAGATGAAGTTATACAGAAATACAAAAGCTTGAAAACCATCTTCGCTGATCTGCAAATGAACCTACGCCAGTTCATCGCAAACAGTGAGGCTATCATGGAATCCATTTCACCGCAAGACAGATTATCTAATCGCAATCCCAAAGTGCTAGGACTTCCATGGAATTCACTTCGCGACGAATTCGTGCTCAACGTTACAATGAAAGAAAAAGCCTTCGTCAGCAAACGTGTCGTAGCACAACAGCTAGCGTCGATTTATGATCCACTCGGATGGTGCATACCACTGCTAGTACAAGCGAAGCACTTCCAGCAACAGCTATGGAAAAAGCACTACGACTGGGACGAACCCCTCAATCAACGAGACAAGGAGAAGTGGAAAGAACTGATGGAAAGCATGAATCCATTCCAAAAGAACATCCCACGAATGGTTAGCAATCCAGACAGAACGTATACGCTCATAACCTATACTGATGCCAGTATGATAGCCATGGCAGCATGTACCTATTTAGTAGACGAGGAACATTCCAACTTGCTGATGGCAAAATCGAAAGTCGCTGATGGTAAAAAGGAATTCACGATACCAAAACTTGAACTCAACGCCATTGCAATGGGAGCAAGACTGAGCTTCAATGTGTTCCAGAGTCTGAAATCAGTTCTGCAGATTGATCACGTCACCTTACTATCAGACTCTGAAATAGCGTTAAAGTGGATCCTCTCGACAAACGGACGCAGCAACGGAGCCTTCGTTGCAAATCGCGCAAAAGAAGTGCGCAAAATCGCTCAAGACCTGGAATCATCAGGAATCACAGTGCGATTCGGATACATCGAATCCACTAGGAATCCTGCAGACAGCGGCACAAGAGGACTACACTGCGAGGAGTTTCAAACGCATAGATGGTGGAAAGGATATAACCTCAAGGAGCTCGAAACAGGACAGGTGGCCAAGAATCTTTCCGCTCTCCCTGAAGATGACGGAGATGAGCAGTTACTGGAAACTCATATGCATACGACTAAAACAACAAACAACTGCGAAGTTTCGGAAATCGTTAAATCAGTTCTGCAGATTGATCACGTCACCTTACTATCAGACTCTGAAATAGCGTTAAAGTGGATCCTCTCGACAAACGGACGCAGCAACGGAGCCTTCGTTGCAAATCGCGCAAACGTCAAAGGAGTTACAGCTCAAACTCTACAATAACCATTCATGGCTAAAGCATCAGCCGCAAGAAAAGTACCTTACGGCCACAGACATTAGAGATGCAGACTATGTCCTTTTACTGAATCATCAAAGGATTCATATAAGGGACCAATACAAGAAGGAGCTGAACAAAAACCTCAACCTAAAGGAGGACGACACCGGGTTACAACGAGCTTACGGAAGGCTTAATACATCGGATCTTAGTGCAAGCGCGAAAAATCCCATACTGATAGTACAGAATACGCGTCTTTCTTACCTGGTCATTGCAGAAGCTCATGGACAATACCATCGAGCAACAGCACATACCATGTCAGAAGTTCGGCAAAAGTATTGGATTCCGCGACTTCGCGAACAGGTGAAGAAGTTTATTCGACAGTGCATTCCCTGTCAAAAGATCAATGCTCTTGTTTACAAATATCCGGAAATGACTGACCTTCCATCACGTCGCGTTACGAAAAGTTGGCCAACTCTCCGAAATTCGCGACCAACTAGCAGCGGTAAGCGACCGCGTAACGAGGACAGAGCATGCAGTCACCTCCGCAGTACAACTTCTACGCATGACAAGCAACAACAACAATACGCAGAGAGAGCAGCACACGGCCCACACGCCGCCGCCATCGGGGGAGCGCAACCTCCTCGGTACATCGTTTTGACAACAACTGTGCCTTTTGTAATGATTACCATTTTTCATCCGATTGTCATCGACGTCGCACACTGTCAGGCGGTAGCAAATGTTTTGAGAACAACAATTGAGAATCATCACATCATTCGTCGTTTTGCCCATTTGAATTTGAAATGTAACTGTTGTTGGCTCTGGTTAGGGCAAATAATGTTCTTTGGTCGATTACTCTGGCTTTAGCTCCGGTTTCGGACACTCTACTTCGGTTTCGGAAACCGGCTGATTACAGTGGTGCTAGTTTGGATACGGGGCTAATAGCGGGAGTTTCCTGGACGATTTATCTTGGTTTTGTTTATGGAATAATAATCATATAATCATACAAATGTCTCTACAATGCAACAAACCACTCAAAAAGACTTTCATAAGGAACAATGAAATACGAGTAAGGCAGCTACGCAAGTACATTACAGGAAAATAGCCACAAAACACACGTTTATGTATACGGGTCTGTATACACATATACACATATGTACATACACAGGTGAGTGTGCACACGATAAGGTATAACAAAAAAAGAAGGGAGGAACAAAAGCCGACAACGATCACAATAACAACAACCAAACACTGAACAGAAAGAAAACTGGCAGATAAACCATGTTGAACACAAATACCAAAATTTGTACAAGAAGCTGGCAACAAAAGCGAAAGATAGTGAGACTGAAGAAGCTGTGTCATACTGTGCTTCCTTCCCCTGGGCAATGTGTTAGGGTGTTTTATAAATAACTGGTCTATGTTTGTATCTATACCATATTTACTTGGAGTATCTTTAACAAGATAACGATCAGATGTGATCAATCGATATAATCAGTGAACAAGTCTGCTGTAATTTCCTGCCCATCCGGTAGAAGCAAATAGTGCACGACTCCACGACTAGCGAACCAGAATGAGGGCAGGGTCTTCTTCACATAAGGGGACGGCTTTTGAATTCGTTCAGCCTTCACGTACTACGGAAGCCACTGGATTACCCGTATGGTGTTATCGTAGGTGCACCACTTACCGTCCTGTGCCACGAGTGAGCTCAATCACGCAGTTGCTCCTTAACGGTTGAGATGTTTCTGGCAGATGACCACTCATTGCCGCTTCTGAGCCGGAGCCAGTGCATGGGGTATCAATCCTTGCAAGACTGCTCTTCTTCCACTTCGTTTCAGGTAGCGATATACAGTGGTACATGGAGTACTGGTAATCGTCGACATCATTCGTACGCCCTTGGCAGGCCGCTGTCTAACTACTATTAGAACAGCACGTCTGTTCCGCCCAATCGGACTTTCAACACGCTTCTTATCCGTGATGTCAAATGTTCCTTTCTGAAAGCAGTTGAACCAAATTCGGCTCATTGACCGATAGCGTGATAAGCAGCGTAGGAAGACAGACCAGAACGGAAGTTATGAAGGAACACGTCGCGATAGTTCGATCTCTGCTTCATTTTCTAGAAATCCCCGAAGTGCAGATAGTACAGGAAAACAGTCGATCAGTATGCCACTGGAAACCTCGCCGAAAAACCCCATCATACCGAGATGCCATCTCGTTTATATCTTATACGAACAAGATATAACATGTACAACGTACAGGGTACAAATAGACCAGAAACTTATGGAACACCCTAATAGCTAAGAATTTATCTGAGCTCGTTGCTAACACATGGAAAATGAAGAAGATAAAATAAGAAGACGACTGATCGACAGGATGATACAAGCGTGAACAAAACAGCCAAGCAGCTCAGCCATTTCCGTAAATCTGTTAAAGTGATAGAATGAAAGTGTACCGCAACAAATTGCACTATTTCAACATTTGTACGTCTTTTAAATCCCTGTTGCAAGATCGAAAGGAGAGATGTTGTTGGCGCAACGAAATAGAAGATAATTCTCTATAATACATTGGTTCATTCGTTTGCGGCATTTTACACCCTTCGGAGTTTCAAAAATAAGGCGAAATCGACGTGTCGCGAATTACTTCGTCAATCAACTTAGGGACTGTGAGCCCACATTGACCATGAATTTAACGCCGTTTGTTAGAGCTAGACACCTGCTGCGAGTCAAATTGAAATTTGCTGTTCAGACCACAATGTCCCAACGTATCGGCAGCAAGTCAGCTTCTTCCTAAGAGAATGGTTTCGAGTCTTTGCTCAATTATTGGAGAAATGTGATGGTAAACGCTTCTGGGCGGTATCAGTAGCATAGGCAAGCCTTTGAATTCGGAATTTTTGCCAGTGGAAAAATGGAAAGTTCTGCAAAACTCGCTTTGGAACATGGTCCACTCTCACTATTCACTTATCTACATATTACACGCTTGTTGGCTACCGCATCTATCGAGCGCTGTTTTGATCTTTTCTTCTTCTTGGTACGTCGAGAGCGAGTTCTATCTTACACACAGTGTCATCGCTGCCTTGGGACACGAGTCCGTACCATCTCAAACGGGTCTCACGAAGCTTCTCAGTGATTAAACCCGCTCTAAATACAGTACCGGACGCGTCGCAACGATAAAACGGCGGTAGCGGCGCTCACACGTGGCAGATCCTTCGATCCACCCCGTGGGGCCCCTACTCCTAGTTTGGGACGCTAGGAAAGTACGCGCCGCATATTTATACGCGGCGAAGAGGGGGCAGAACCTAGTCGGTGGTGAGTTACCAAAGCGAGGGACCGAAGCGCCCACGGGATCCGAAAATCGAGGGGTCAAAAAATCGTCTGAAAACAAGTTTCACGAAGTCGGAAAAATTGTATATGGAGGGATAGAGCTCAAGCTGCTAAGCTCGAATATATACTTATTTTTGCAAATAAACCAATTTAAAGAAGTTATTTAAAAACGGCGGGTTTCGGCGCTCCGAGGCGCCGCTGCCGCGGTTTCATCGTTGCGGCGCGTCCGGTACTGTACTCGCTTCTCAGGGGTTCGTTTAGGATATAGCCGTGCCGGTGCGTGTAGTCACTTTAAGAATCATTTCGAAGCAAGATAGAGGACAAATATGTCATCAGCACAGTTCGAGTCACATCAAAACTCATGTAGTGAATTCATGCAAAACGTTTATTTACCGGATAAAAGAAGAATAGGGCATGAATTGCATTCGGAATTATCGATCGACTGAAGAATATGAGGACTCGTTACTACATTTCACCAGTATAGCATTTGATTTGAACCGAACAGCTATGTACAGCACTAACAACAACTATTGAAATTTCTTAAGAAGAATGAGTATAACAGCAGAAAACGTAAGGAGTGATTGATTGGCAAAGCTTCTCAAATATTCAATAATGTTCTTTCTCAATTGGAACATATGTAAACATCGCAGCGACTTAACACAGAAAGATAACGGAACCCACAGCATATACAATCGCAAGTTCGCATTGAAAAAAAAAACAGTTCAGCAATATACATAAATCCATAGGAACAACAAAACGCCTTTGTAAAGCACTGAAAACACAAGTATAGCATGAAAAATTACCAAGAAAAGAATCACTGGAGCTTTATTGTGTAGTCCCACATATGCATTTAGCAGTAAGAGCTGCACATTTTTGGAAGATGGCAGCGTACTTGGTAGCAAGACGCTGTTTCGGAACTTAAGAGTGCTTATGGCGTATGATGTACATATGGCGAAGTTCGACAGGGAATTGTTAACCTGATAATTTGATCTTGATCAAGAAAGGTAGACTCTACACACTCGCCGCGAGATGTTAGTTCCCCCTTCGGTGCGCGGAGAAAGGCAACTATTTGATAAGAATGGTAAACCGAGGTAGCTGTAATCCTTCGCAATTAGCAGCTTTTCTATTAGAAATTTCGCTTTACTTCAGTTAAATTTTGATGATCATAGACAGATCTGCCACGCAAGTGATTATTTCAGCGCTCCACCGACGGTCACCCGAGATGTGTGTGAGCGAAGATAAACAATCCAAAAGGAATTGAGGGTTTTATGAGCCATCTATGACGTGAGATGGAATTCAGCGCTAAATATACCCCTATGAATGCAACTCAGAATAATCCCCGTCCTGCATCTTGTTGCGCTTCCTCTACCGCCTTCTACCACTTCTGTTCGACAAAATAGGGTTCCATAATTCCGTAGGACACCGAGCAATACTCTAACGCAAAAGGACTATCCTCATCGGATCCAGACGTTACCTTCGACCTCCCTTCAACGAATAAGCAGTGCTGATTGCTTCGTAGGCGCAGATGAGCCACGCACCTCGAAAAAATTCTGCAACACTTCAGTCTGCGGTATGTAGTGCAGTGATAAGAGGCGGCACTTCCATCCTGTTTGATCCTCATCCGTCAACAAAGCGTTCCATCCCTCCGGGGTTGCGTAAATGCGCGGCTCATCCTTAGGGGTCTGATCAAAGCGACCATTTTACGTAACTTCTTCTTTTCTGTCATGTACACCGCACTCAGAATTGGTTCAGATAGTCGCTTTGAAAGAGAACGGACTGCAAACAAAGAGGGGTACAGAATTTGTGGCCCCTTCCAGACCCTACGTAACTGAGAACAGATGTCGCGTGATTAGTGCCCCTGATAACCATACTAAGCGAAATTTCAACGAAAATAATTATTTGACCAAGATCAGATCTGTTGAGACGACTTTGATGCAGGGAATGACCTTGGACATTCCCTGCTGCGGTAGCGCTTCCGCTACTGCCCTGCGGCCACACGTGCCGCAGCCCCTTACCCCTCATCATTACTGCGTTCCTGCAGCAGTAAAGTGTGAAAGGGCCTTTAATTCAAATTTCCGGACGACTGTGCAGTGAAGGGGGTTAGAGAACAGATTTCATCTTCACGAAAGTATTGTACTAAAAGAGGTTGTGCAATGTGTTTCCACTATGCGGTTCTCATGAGGTTATCCGAACCAAGAACGTAATGCATGGCAGGCTGTAGTGTGGAATGTAATTCTGAATGGTGACGCCGTCACAGGTCACCGTGCCCTGTTCCAAATTTAGGGAAAGTTATAGTAACCCGAACAAGATTTTCTTCACCCTTGGTTTCCGATAATAATCAAATCGCATCTGAGGGCAAAACCATAAATTTTGATCCGTTCAGAACATTTTCACAGTAATCTGAACCAAAAATTTCCCAGTTTTCGCACGTGCAAAATGGACAAGAAGAAGGGAGTGGAGGTGCGCATTGCTTCTCATTCCGACTGCAAAGAGACCCACCGTCACTATGCAGTGAGAACGAAAAGCAACGGTACCAAGATTTTTATGAGCAGGCAATAATGAGTCGATCTCTTGGATGACGCCGAATTCACATTAACATAGTGAAATCAGTGATCAAAACATATTGGTTATGCGATTATAAAGAGCGAAGAACAGGGCACAAACATTTAGTCATAAAATCGCACAGCATCGGCAGAGACCTGAAATTAGACTCAATTTACCTGCGCAAGAATTCTTAAATTTTATAGATTGCATAGAGAGAGCAAAATTAGACCAAAACCTTAAATATTCAGGGATATAGAACAAGTTGGCGGACAAAAATTGTTTCGTAGTCATTTTGTAGTAGACTGGTACTGAGTCTTGACAAACTATGTCGATGACAGCAAACGGACCTGCTCGAGCTGTAGATTGATTTACAGGCGGAGTGGCAGGTGCAAAGTAGGCATGAATTTCAACGTGTGGTCGATGATGCTGAAAACATTAAATACTACAATAGTATTACATTGAATATTACAATAGTATTACGGGACCAGCAGTATTTGTTTTGGAAACCTGACCTTGAATCTTTGGATGGCTTCTTTGGAGACGTTTTGACAGTCGTACAAGTCGATACGTTTCAATGCTCTGGCATGTCTCATATGTGAAAGTGCAGAGTCGGTGATCTGAGGGCAATTGTCCAATTCGAGAACCTGAAGAAAAGCTCTATAGCAGCCCTTCTTTCTTTGAAAGTTTGCTCCGATTGCATTTCAGCTACGTCTGTTCAATGACCTTCGAGGTCTTTGGCACAATTTCGGGCTTTGGTAAACGCCTTACAGTGGATTACCGACTTGGTATAAGTAACCGCTGAGGGAGCTCAACCGAACTTTTTGCCAATTGAGAAAGACTCTGAAATCAAGGCAAACGAACGAATTATCTGTACTCTCAGCGCCTTCTATTATCGTTCATTGACAGTGGAGCCAGAAAAATGGTCAGCATTGATAGGTCCTCTAAGGATGCGCCACACATCCGGGTACCATTCAGTATCGCAGACACACGGTGAACGCGCATCTATAATGACTCGCGTGACCAGAAGCTGCTCATGTTGACGCCTCGACCTTCCTGGATAGAACTGGTACCAATTCACCTAAGCCCGGAAGGATGGATCCAGGCGATGACCGGTCAGTCGCCCGTTTGGTGAGCTTCGAGCATCCACAACTTATTGTTAACAACGTCGATAGGAAACGACCTTTTGAGCACGGACTTCGAAAAACAATGAAATGTTCCTTACCAACAGCTCATAGAATCTTAAAGCCTACCGCGCTCACCTGTAATTTGTCCTTGTTATTGGTGCAGAGACAATGAATAGACTCGTCCGTGATCAGTTCACAATGAGAAAGACTCTGGAATTAAACAGTTAATTTTAATAACACCGACAGGGAACGGTTTGGCAAAACACTGAATGAATCCACAAAGCAAAATGAGTTTATGAACTTACCAATTCCGACAAATTATTGCAGTTCGTGCTGAGCGAGTGAATGGTGGCGTCTGTGATCAGACTACAATCCTCCAAATCCATGCGCGCTAAACTTTTGCAGTGCCTAGCCAGTTGAGTGAAACCAGCATCCGAAAGAAGACTACAACCAGATAACTCGATGTCACTGAAATTTGAAACATTTCTGATCGCTGCCTATATTCTTTTGCGCGCGTGGTGCAGTGGTAGGAGGCGCTACTGACACCCACACGAACGATCGATCGCCGTCCAAACTAAACGAATTGCATACCCAAACGGATTGTATAGACCAAATGCGCATTTACCATGCCTCTACGATTCTGAATGGAACACGAATGCGGTGGGCGTCCTTATCGGACTGAGCAGTGCTGGCACCTTTACCGTTACCTTACCATTACATCACTTCTACCATAACAACATGAACCTATGGCACGGCGTTCCAAACTATTTTGAACATGAAGTATTTCGCGAACCCCAATGATAACTTCAACGTTCAAAGACAACTAAAAAGGGTGGTTACGCCTAAACCATGTCCCTTGGTCGAGGGATGTTACTGCTTGCAGAGTGATGCGGCAGAGAGCTATCATAAATGTACCCATAGAATCTCCATCACCTCCCTAGTTTTCGAGAGTAGTCCGCCAACAAGCATACAGATTTCTCGATCTAGCATCTATTTTTTCGAATCAAAAGTGCACCACCAGGTTGGGTCCGACTTCCATAATTCAATAGTGAAGGTAATGAGGAAGAAACACACGTAGGAATACACAAATTGACATTATACCTCTTAAACTAGTTACTTACGTGAGCATTTTGCAGCCCTGAGACAATGAGATCAACGATCGATCCGTTATTTGCGTACAATTTGATAAGCAAAGATACTGAAGATTCGGACTTCCTCGAGCAATGTGTGCAACAGTCTCGTCATTGGCCTGAAACCTTCAAGTTGACAAAAACGTTGCAAATATTGACCATCATTACATCAACTACTTCAAATATACGTCGCTAATATTGTTGTCGTTGTCGCTGTTTTGTATGAAAAATGCTGCAGTATTTTAAACCCCTTGAAATGCGGTCATCTATTCCCGCCTGCTGCTCTTAAGACTGATTGAACGATCACTTTTCATCCTTGGGACGGGTGTGGGTCGTCACACGACCAGGTGAGAATTCTTGCTAATTGGAACCGCTTGCTCTACCAACATTCCGATATGCGCTTCCGGCTCCGGTCTAAGGAACCAGGGCCCTTCTGTATGTTGAGTCTGCGCTGCATCGGCTTATCGGAGCTGACGGTAAGCTGGAGGGGATGAAAACACTTAAATATTCTCTCCATGATAACCCCTATATGGTTCCATACCAAATTGAGGACTATCTAGTTAAGATCTAGACACGATTTCGGTTGGATTATTCAATTTTTTATTCAATTTTACTTGACATGGACCGACGCCATGTATAGCATAAAACATCATAAAACATCACAGTCAAAAAAATCGTAAAATTCAACAACTATAGCTCTCCAATGGCCTGTTTGAGCTGATGACTCGAGTAACAGCTTCATCGAATTTCATCCCTGGCCAAACGACGACATCGCCTTTCGAAGCGTCGAAAGCCACCCGCGCATGTGCACGGAGAGAAGCTGCACTCTGGATCGATTGTAGGCGATTAGCTTGGTAGTATTATACCATTGGTAGGATTTCACCAGCAATTCATTGCCTCACTTAACGCAGGTTTCCACAGGTCTTCTTTTACGTTGCACATTGCCTAGATTTCGTTCACCAAATATGGATCGCCCATGACTTTTCATAATCCAACAACCCCCGCCCCTCGCGCAAAAAGAATGTCCCCCCACCTGTATCGGACCGCCCCAAGGTTTCTGGCTCATTTCCCCTTGGTGGAATGCTTCATTTGGATACAATAGAACTTAATGCTTCATGCGTCTTTTCCACGAAATCCTAACCACTTTGTTCGATACGTTTAGGAATCCCATCCTATCTGTCACACATGTGAACATCAAGAATACTCACGAAACATGACAGCAAATTGATGACTTCCAAATTCTTCATATTGTCGATCGAATTCGCGAAGACTTGTTCGGTCAGCTGCAAAAGGCGAAATTCAGAACAGAAAGTACTAGCAACTTCTCGAATACCAACCACTTACCCCTTCACATCCTTTCATAATAAGAGTGGTGAGGCTCTTGCAACCAGATAGAACCAACTGGACACCCTTATCTTGAATATTGTCACACCAACTTATGTTCAAGTACTGTAGACTTGGACATCCATCACTGAAATCAGATAGAAAATACAAACTTGAGAAATAAAAATTAGTCTGAATTCCACTTGAAATGGAAAATTTCAGGTAAAATAACAACAGAAACTCACCTTATGTACCTAAGAGCTCGATCAGTAATCGCTGTACAATTCTCTAGATTCAAATGAACCAGCTTGTGACAGTGTCTGCCGAGGTTCTCACAAGTTCTGTAATGTTAAAATTATTTTGAACATATTTTTAAAATGTAAAAAAACACTTGTTGAAAGTTAAAATTCAGGAGACGTACGCATCGGTTACTCTTTTACATTTGTACAAACTGAGATGTTCGATATTGGCACATTTAGCGGTGAAAGACCGTAGCGCTGAGTCCTAAAATGGCAGCTGAGTTGGGTAAAATGATACGACAAAAATGTTGCGATTCCTACCTGTATATTCTCACATCCCTTTAGTGAAAGCTTCTTCAGAAAGCCGCCACACCGGCGGGCGAGGTTTTCAACAGTGGCTGCCTGAAATTCGGTTCACCATCGAGGCGTGAAGAGCAACGCTTTTTTAGCCTGTGAAGCGAAAAGCTAAGAAATCATAGACCAGGTTCGTCATTCCACAGAGCTCATTAGATAGGCTTGGCTTGTTACGCTTCCTGGCCAGTGAAAGGCTAGTAACACCGGGTCGCTGTCGAATAGAGATTTTGCGCACCTCTAGATTCGCTGACCAGCGACTCTAAGATGTTAAAGTAGACGCCAGAGGGCAGAATCAGAGAATTTCGTAGAAAAATAATGTTACAGTCATGAAGGGCTAAATGAAAATATTCAAGACCAGGAACTTTGCTAGCTTAGATATCGGGTTAGAAATCTCCACGATGCTGACAGCCGTGACAGAAAAGCGCCTTTTTTTCGTAGAATGCCATATGCTGTGTTAGCTCTGAACACGAAAGAATTTCGTCTGCCGCTAGTTTTCGCCCAACCGAATCACAACTCATGTAGCCACTCTACTGTACTCAAAACCAGTGGTCAGTTCTCAAATTCAAAAAAATACTACGAATCACGAGCGCGAGATTTTTCGCACCATCTGTTAAATACTTTGTTGCCTTCCCTTTACTAATTTCAAACTTCAGTTTTGAGAAAAAAGAAGCGGAGTGTTGAGAGGACTGCGATGCAACACTAACCTTGACGTCCTTCTGAAATGTAAATAAATCGACCCGTTGCCAATTGGAACCATCAAGTGCGAGAACATTCCATAGACGGCATGTCTGTGCACATCGACATAACGTTTTCATATCGAGAAATGAGAAAATCCTGGAAATAATTATCTTGGAATACATGATGACAGAGTTCGGAAAAGCTAAGGACTTTATTCCGCTGATACAACGTTAATTACAAATGTGTTGTAGAATGAGCGTTATTCCCGTATTTTACCTTCGTTTTCGTGGATCACTACTAGGTTGGGAGGGTATGAATTTCCGCTGGGTTTTTTGACATGTATCTATCCTGTAAGAAATGAGTTGTAAACTGGGCGTAGCTCATTTTGAAGCACAAATGGTCCCGCACCGGTGAGTGCACTTACCGTCCCAAAAGTTAATTTTTTGTAGAGAAAATTTCGAGAAAATGGACAGTGGGAAAATGTGAGTGCGCATGTGCATATGGTATGACTTCAAATTGGAAAAAGCGGCAGCAGAATCACATCGGGCCCTATGCAGTGTTTTTGGTGAGCAGGTTCTATCAGAACGTCAAGATAGAAATGGGTTCCTGCGTTTTCGTGACGGATACGACAACCTTGAAGACGAGGGCCATGAGCGTCGACCCGCGTTAGTTAACAGCAGTGTCCTCAAGGAAGCCATCGAACTGGATCCGCGTCAAACCACAACAGAACTGGCAGCACAGTTTGGGTGTAGCCAGACAACAATTACACCCCACCTACACGCGATTGGAAAAGAGAGCAGGTGTGGTAGATGAGTGCCGCACTTACTCAGTGAATCGAACAAAGCAGCGCGAGTCACCGTCGCAGGAATTCTCCTCAATATGGCCAAGAGGGGCAATTTTTGATTTCATTTTGACATAGGATGAAAAGCGAATCCATTTCGAAAACGCATGCAAAAAACGCCAATGGTTAAGCAAGGGTGGGCAGCCAACACCGACTCCTAAAAGTGACAAACACTGGCAAAAAGCCATGCTGTGTATTTGGTGGAATACAAAAGGCGTGATGTACCAGGAAGTGCAGAACCCTGGTCAGAAAGTTACGGCAGACCTGTACTGTCAGCGGCTGTGCAGAGTCGAACTAGCTCTGCGTCGCCAAGGAGTGGAGACATCAACGATCGAAATCCTGCACGACAACGCTTCAGCCCACATTGCGAAAATCACCCGGGAGAAACTGCAGGAGCTAGGCTGGCAGGTTCTGCCCCATGCGCCTTACAGCTCAGACCTCGCTCCATCCGACATCCATTAATTTCGGTCGATGCAGCACTCATTGACTGACAAGAGATTCCGAAACGTCACTGAAGTGCGGATGTGGGTGTCGAGTTTTGTCGATGACCGGAGCAGCCAGTTTTATACAGATCACGGAGAATATCTCTTAGCTAGAGGTGCAGATTTAAGGCTTCTTCCAATAAACTTTCTTTTACTGAAACGGCGATCCAGAAATTTCCAACCTTATACTATGAACAGCAGAACCGGATGTTGTGCTGGTGGCGCTAGGTTCATCACAAAAATCTAAGGACCTTATTCTGTCGGTACAACGTTTATTTCCGTAAATTTCGCGGCATAGAATCACAATGCAAGGACGGGCGGAGACGTGGGTTCGGACCCCGCCTGAGCAATTTTTGTGATAAATCCAGCGCCACCAGAACAACATCCGCTTCATAGTAGTAATCCGCGAAAACGTAGTAATGAAGGTAAAACATGAAAACTACGATTATTCTACAACAGACTTGCACAAATGAACTCACCGTAATATCAACTCTTTTGGTAGCACCTTATTGATCAGAGCTTGTTCACTGGGAGCTGGCGCCAGGGTTGTGATCAAATACATCTAAAAATCAATTAAATCAATATGCGCGCTTCAACTAACCAAATCCCCAGATGATTGAGAAAACAGAAAACCTAATGGTACAGAATATAGGGTGTGCGCAACTTTGAGCACTCAAAATCAGACAAAATTGAACAAATATTTGCATTATAAGAGAAATTAAGAACGCACAGTGGATTCAAGGTGTAAAATAGGTACGCTTTCGAAATCATTCGAAAATTAGTGGACTTTCTCGCGCATTCACAAAAACTCAGAACGTCCTTGAGCTGGTGGAGGCTGGCGAAGGTTACGCACCGGCTTCCCGCTGACATCAAGTTCAATTTCGCTACAGAGGAAGAGCAACGAAAATTATGGAAACGAATGAAAAATTGATTTTTTTTTCAAATTCTGGTTCGAAAAAAAACAATAACGGTACCAATCTTCACGGTCAGAAATTCGCATGATAAGATGTTTCTACCGACAGTTCTATCCACGAAATCTTTTATTAGGCACAGTTGCGAGATATGGGCAAAAATATGTCCACTCGAGTTAATCAACCTCACTACGCTAATCCAGGAAAGTATATCATTAGAAGAAAAATGTCTTCACACGAAGGAATACTATTTTCCAGTAAACATATTCAGAAGAGGAGGAGTTATACGCAAGGACAGCGAAGCACGATATATGCTGTCACGTATCCCTTTTCTCAGTTCGACTAACTCAGTTACAGGGTAATGAAGTCATCTAGAAACGAACGGAACGAAAAACAATTAACGACGCGTAAGTGATGTAAATGCTGTGTGTGTTAGCGTTAATCTAAGAGATGAAGTAGGAAGGGATCTACAGAACTTTCATCCAAACGTCAGAAACGAATTGAGGACACTAACAAATCCATGAAACCTCGTGGACATTCCCATGGATTTGATCTTTCGAAGCCGTTTTGTTGATCATGGGAGCCTAACAGAGTAAAGGACAGTGTCTTCACTTTCTCAACAACTCTGAAAGCCATTAACCATCTTCGATGGGATGAAAGGTTGAGAAGGCTCGGGCGGGGAACAATCATTTGACCGTGCGAGTGTAAGAGCCACGCCTTATCACCGTGTCGAGATGTTACCTTTCCAAGTATCTTACGCAATCGTACAATTAATGATTTTATCAACTTCAGCGTAAGTCTCGCGTTATACAGCCCGACCTCGCTTGTTTAGGAGCTGCGTGCCCTCCTCGTTTGTTGTCGGGAATGCTAATTTAGCATACGAGCGTGTTCGTGCCCAAAACCGGCAAAAGAGAACGCAAATTGTCGCTGCTTTGCGTCCTTCCTCAACGACAAACAACGAACGAATATACCAGAAAAGATATACGGCACGTAACGCCGTGGTCGAGGTGACTACATATTTCCAAGCAAACAGTCAAGTGATCGTCGTCCAGTAACCGAACGGTCCATCTCTCAGGGGTTGGGTAAATTGGCATCAGGCTTGTTTGAGAGATGAAAGTCTGATTTGTTACGGCGGCTGATCACGAAAGTCAATGTATAGGCTAAATGCGCACTCACAATGTATGCCGGTCACCTTACGCTTAATTTTACTATTTAAGACAAGCAGTAACAGGAGGCTCTAGAACGCAACACTTCCCTTGGAACCTCGGCATGATATTACACTTCTCGTATGCTGAGGTACCGAACGAAGGTAGGAAGGTGGATCAAACTTCAAGTCAATGGTTACTCGTGTTCTTGCAGTATTGCGGAATGCTTTGGAAAAACTGATCGAACGCGCTGTGGGCGATGCGACGTTTGGCCGGGTAGATTTATAACGTCAAGGAATTTCGAACCACTTTTATGCCTCTGAAGAGAGGCAACAAGGTCGAAAAGTCAGGCCAAAATGAAGTTCGATCTACCAACTGACCTCGTCCGCCTCAACAGCATTCAACAAGCATCACTTACACTTTTTTGGAACGCTCCTTCCAACTGACATAACAAAAGGTTTCGGAACAAATCGACTGTAGGCAGCTGTTGCACTGTATCAATTAATGTCGCAGCTCCCGACAGCAAGCGGCTATGGTTCGAAAACCGTTGAAAATAAAAACAGGGAAACCACATTAAGGATAGTAACGAAAGGATAACCACTGCGAAGCAGAACTGCAAAGTTTAGTGGAAGAACAAATGTGAACAAAGATGTCAAAGGAAGACCAGCACTGGTCCCCTTTGCGAAAAAAGCAATTCTAGAAATGAAACTGATGTAATCGAGATCCGCATGCATTTGCACAATGATACATACTCTTATCAGCTGAGTACCACAGAAGTGCATATGCAGTTCCTGCGATGAAATATCGTGACATATCGCAAAATCAACTCATAAACATCATGGCACCTGTGCTTGACTAATTTACTGCTGGAGAGCATAAATATTGGAGTGCATTCGAGGGTTGCCATTCTCTACTGTCAATCGGACGTTCTAGACAACCCAGCCTTTAATTGAATACATCAATTAGCGAGGTGGGTACGGCGAAATATCACGGACTGTGGCACTTTTACATCGGCATCGATAAAATCGGAGAAGGCAAATCACTTTTCGGAATTTCTTTTAGAAAGTGCACTAGCATATCACTACACACCACGATACACTTGCTTCTGGTCTTACGAATGGAATTCGAATGCTTTTGAGAACCCGAGGTTATCAAGCCCTCCTACCACTTGCTCATTTCTTTCACGGGAATCAGAACGGAATCAAAAGAAGAAATGTGTACGAAAATGAATGTTCGTCACAATCATCACGAAACAGCATTTATCAGATCGATTGAATACCGAGAAGTGAGGAAGTTACAGGCAGAATAGTAATGCCAAATTTATGCAAACTTGATCGATGAAAGCTCACCTGATCACCTAAAGGATCATAAGATCACTTAGGATCTATCTAATTTCAAGTCGGATTTAATACTGTCGAGAAACAAGCAATCAAAACTAGATATAATTATTCGAAATTATGAAAAAAGACACTGGAAGCTAACAAACAACACATACACTAACAACGCAGGAGTTACAGATAAGATCACAACATTGGGGCAATATCGTCTAGTTTTGGTTCGCTTGAAAATCATTCTAACTGACAGAATCTGTTACGAATTTCTTTAATTTTTCCAGCTTGACGAACTTCTTAGCGGCTCCATATGCACAACGGATGAACAGAAAAGTGAAGTATGATATCGTGTTTACTTCAACTGTTGAAGCGAATTTCTTCCGCTTGTTAATAAGTAGTTTTTCCACGCCGTGATATTCGCTACTGCCCAAACGTCTAGAATTTACAATATACAGACGACGAATGAGCTGCTTTTCGTTTGTTTCAGGGAGCTGGTTCGGTATTCACTCAAAAACGGTTTAGGTTTAAGTTTCCTAGAGTTAGTAGCCACTTCGCGTGCTGAGATTCCACATCAAAATGTTTCCGCAACAATCGAGCCAAAACATAGCAATTATCTGAAATCAGATGCCTTAAAAGTCTCTGTCCCGACAATGTCGCGAAATAGTATCAACTTATTGAACTTATTTATTGCTCAACTTGACTGTTCAATTTTGAAGTTGTTAGTATATCTGCAGAACCGCTTTGTTTATTTATACATTTAATTATTTATTTATTCACTCCAATCTCCAAACCGGACATATAATTAATTGGAAAACCTCTGTAGTTGCACTGACCGGACTAAAACTCAAAAAAAAACTTTAAAAATACAACAACACAGATATTCAAAGCGGAGAGGCAGTAACGGAGGGAAATAAAACCAAAGGCGATACAACGATCTGCAGACAAAACACTGCTTCTAACTAACAGCTAGTCGTCTTTAGTTGTTGGACTAAGCTAGTAGTTCAGCTAGCATCAAATCTAGAACTTTGATATAATCTTCGAATTTCATTGTTTATTATTTAACTGCATGCACACCTAGTGCGAGATCGAAGATGGATAAGTGAGTAAACGAAATTTAGCGATTAAATTATATACGTTTAATTATTTATTGAGTAAGAACCTTGGAAAGTTTATCAGTTCATGGGATTCTATGAGAGAAGATCAATGGCTTTCAGGGAACCATTAAACATTCCGGGAGCTGAAAGCAATCAGTAAGGATGAACGGCGTACCTGATTCTGCTTGGCTTGTATCGTTGGGTGTGTTTTCGACTGAGCGGCAAGGCGCTTGCCGCGGCGCGAACTCGTTCCTCGACGATCAACCTTAACGACCTCATAGTCAGACAACGTAAGAAGGAAGGAAGTGTGAGGACGTGTTGTCGAGGGAAGCATATCTACTGAACCAGAGACACGCACAGCGATTAAGATCCGTTCAAGCACACGCTTTTGGCAACCCTCCTTCTTGTCACATCCTAGTAATGGTAAAGATAAAGGTAAAGGGGCAGGCGTTGACCAATCCCCTGAAAAGCCACCGCCACATTAGTGTTCCATTCAATATCGTAAAAGCATTGTGAAGGCGTGTTTGGTCTATACAATGACTTGCGGCGGTCAGCCGCCATACCAAATCAGTGACTTTATCTTCCCAAACAAGACCCAATTCATCCGACACCGGAAGGATGGAAGGCTCGGTTAACCCGGGCGAGGAACGATCGCTCAACCGCGCGGGTGTCAGCAGCGTTTCTAACCGGTATGCCACGCGTGTTCTAACATCCTAGTGATATGAATAACTCAGGCATGAAAGACAGAACACGCCCTCGGGTACATGATTGAGAGGTATAGAAGCACTTCAGCAAAAACATGACAAAATTCCGGTTCAGATCTGCATCAAATACGTCCAAATTTCATTATTCTTAGCGAAAAATCCATCCTTAGTGAGTGGTTGCTCATTCCAAAACACCACACCATTTCCCGTTTTGAGACCTGAATGGGCTCCTTGATTCTCGAACATCTTTTATTTTGCCTGTATTTGTCAATAGATAGATAAAGGAATGTCATTTTTGAATTATCTCACTAACCATCTGATTGAAATTTGAAAGAATTCGAAATTTCAGCTGCAAGTTCTTACTTTGTGTTTTTACGTTCTGTTGTTCTACTGCACCGGCATCATAGGTCACAACACCTATACACGATAAAAATTAAATCAACGAAGATTTTAAAAAATGAGCAAACATATTTCAATTTTCAGTTTCAAACCACTAATTTCCATACGTGAAATATTGTTGTTTTCAGGACAGTCATTAGCGGAAAAGGTAACGTACAAGCAGAATAACACCTACTCCTACTTCACAGAAAATCACACTGGTTAAAGAAGGTCCTCCATATCAATTAACATGCATATATACCATTTGCAGGGTCTACATTTACCGCTCCTTTCATGACAGGTGCGTCAACATAAACAGACCATGGACGATCACCTCGGGATTAACTAGGGTGAAAGAATAATCCTACCCCAGCATCGCACATTCTCCTCCTAAAACGGCAAACCATTGAATTCTTACGTAAAGTCGACTTTAATCACGGGTCCTGTGAACTTTATTCACATCTATTGGCAATGAGCTTGAGCCGCTACCACGATTATTCCTTGTTGGCGGAAGCCTAAAACTGGAAACACACAGTCTTAACATCGTCCACTTTATTAAGACGTTGACGACAGCGCCTTTTTCGCGTGTCTGGCGCGTGGGACCTAACGATTTTCTAGCGCGCCGAGGCTGTGGCATGATGCCGGCATACGGCGAATTTTTTTTCAAAATGGAAATCTGAACGGTAAATCTCAAAGACTACATATAGAGTCCTGTAATATTGGGGATTGTGACTACTCCTTTTTTGCAATGAAAATAGAAAAATAACAGCTGGTAGCTTTTAGAATGTCCTTTTTTCCTATCCAGGTTAAAAAATTGTTATTTGTTTATTGTTTATTATTTATTTATTCTAATAACCAGTATTTGTTTGTATTTATTTGTTTGTTTCAGTAGCCAGTATTTGTTTGCATTTATTTGTTGCTTGCAGTAACCAATATTTGTCTTTACTTGTAAAGAAAACTAGTGCACAATCAAAAATTCCAGTAAATCAGAAGCTAAGAATCATTTTCATGGACCACACTTCCTATAACAATGTGCAAAGGTCTGCTAAAAAGCGGCACAAAATCATCCTCCGAAATTCTAAAATGTATCGAGAAAAATACAATACAAGACTGTGGCATGGCATCATGCCACACGGTCCCACGCCGCCACTTGAGCGTGGCGTGGCATAACGCCACACTGTCGTCAACGTGTTAAGACGGTGCTTACTAAGGAAGTGCCCTATAAGATTCGCTAAGTGATTTTCGGATGACGCACGATTCGCGCTTCACACTTGATTTGCAAGTATTTCAATTGAGTCGGAACTTTTGATATTTCAAAATGATTTCTTTGGAGAATGGCAATTTGTGCTGCGGTGATGAAGCAGCACGGAGTAAACCATTAGTTCCACAATTCACAAACTTTGATTAATACCACTTCACCTTACAGGTTCTCAAAGTGAAAAGTTTCTTTTAAATACCCACGGAGTTGCTTCAAGAAAAGTTTTGTGTTCACTTTTGCAAATTTCCGCACAACCAATTTAAAAGAGGGTGCGAAAGCCAGGTAAACAGAATAAAACTACTCATATCCCCGTCAGTTGTCCGGAATTTCAGAAACGAACATCAGATTCGTGATCGCCATCTCAAATACTAAATGAGTGAACTTGGAGGATAAAATAAGCACAGAATATGGGAAAGGGATCGTGCCAACGAAGCATCTATTTATTATTGTTTATTTATAATGCACTATTAGATGCGCCAAAATGAGACAGAGAGTACATCCACAACAAGCATATTGTTGCCAAATGCAACGCTAAGATGAGATGAAAAATGAACTGATGCTGAATCACAGTCTTCACAAGGATAAAGGTCAGAGATCGAGATAGCAGTGAATAGAACCCAGAGAAAGCCTTCCTAGTCTTACAAGAACAATAGCCGTTCCGTGGATATGTTGAACTCCGATTTCCTATCGTGAACTATTAGATTTCATTATTTCGCGTCGCTCACCTCCATGTCTTCGATTCCAATATTCCTATGAGACGCACCACCACTCATCGATTCATATCAGATCCTGAAAGCGATCATACTGAGAAAACTGACGACCCGCTATGTTCGATATGCACAGTCGAACGTCAGAAATCGATAACGAAAAATCGACTCTGTAATAACAGAAAGATGACGCATATGATCGAACAACGTGTGTGTGTTTGCAATACAGCTGTCATCGAACGAACAATAAAGAAAACCCCAAAAATCGATCGGTGGTGCAGCCATTACACCTCAGCCCCTGCCCCAAAAGGCCGAGTGTTGTCCTCTACATGTCCTTTCGTTAAATGAATGAAACGCGACGGGCTCTGCGAATTGCAGAAAACGTAGTTGAGCATAGGACCAACGTGATTAGTGCAAAGCAAGGCGATTTGGCCACAGAAGTACATCACCAGAGCAACAGACAAACCTCAAAGGTCATACATGGAAGATAGCTATCTATCACTGGATCTCTGAATACTAAAAAGCAAAAAGTACAGGTATAGGTGTCGGCGTCGATCAGTCCCCTATGCACACGCCGCCGCATTTGTCTTCCATTTAGAATCGCAGGGGCATGGTGAATGTGTATTCGGCCTATACAATGACTTGTGGGGCCACCCGGTATACTATATCAGTGTCTTTATCTTCCCAGACAAGTCTAATACCAATTTTCCAGACCCCTGAGAGATTGAAGGGATGGTTAGCCAGGGCGGGACCGATCTCTCAATAATGCGGTTGTCAGTATCGCCTCTTACCACTACACCACGCGCCCTCTAGAATACTAAAACAAAGATAAAAGTTTAAATGGTCGGTAGGCCACTAAGGATACGCCATGCATCCATGCTCAATTCAGAATCGTTGAAGCTTTGAAAAGACAATGACTTGCGTAGCCTATCGCTGCATAAGTCAGCGTTTCTACCTTCAACGACAAATCTAATAACAATTCAGCCGACCTCTCAGTGATAGAAGTATTGGATAGCCAGTGTGATGAATCTAAATCACAGTAATAAGAAACAGATTATCCGTTATGTGAGCAATGCGTACTAGGAAACCGGAAATCCTTAATAAAAAATGGCGCGGAAGGAATGCCATTCAACTCTAAACGTCCAAATTCTGGAGCTACGAAATCATAATCCTTAGAAGACGAAAGTCGTGAAAATGATGCAGTACGCCGTATGAACTGACTAGCGAAAAACATGAGCTGCTCAAATTTTCGACAACACCGCAATGAGAGCGCACACGTGGTTCATTGATAGGAGGCGCTGCTAACGCCCGCACGGTCAAGCGATCGGTTCCGACCCGGACTAACCAAACCTTCCTTCCCTCCCTCCAGGGTCGAGTAAATTGGTACCAGCCCTGTCCGGGAAGGTAAAAACAAAGACTTAGTGTAGCTGATTGACTTATATATTTTGAGATGCTAGGTTATTCGCAAAACACTGACATCGGACGGGAAGTATAAGTCAATCAACTAGTTCTCGTCTATAAACCGCTAAACAAAAAGCGGCTAATAGCAGAATAACTTAGCATGCGCATTCATATTGTGCGCATTCATCATGCCTTCACGATTCTGAATTAAACACGAATGCGGCGGCGCGCCCTTATGGAGCTGATCAACGCAGAACACCTTTGATCATTACCATTTACGCAACAGACACGCACAGCCATTTCGATCGCGCCGCAACGCGACTGCTATCCACGCGACGCGTCAGCCGCACAAATTCGTCGAACGAACAAGAGATGCGCTGCCTCAGAAAAAAACACGAAAGTTCATAGCACTTGCAACGCGTAAAACTTTTTCTTCGTCAGAGCTATGCCGTCGCCATGTCGTTTTCACCACGGTCACGTCGTGCCACGAAACCTAAACGAATCTCCTGTTGCAATTTTACCGCAACGGGTCAATTCATAAACGTAGTCAGACGTTCGCTCATATCTACGTCTCTCATAGAATGAGAGGCGGATGGTGACGCCCTCGATTTCTGTGGAAAGGAGACCGTTGAAATTGCTACCTACAGCCTCATCTGACAGGCAGTAATACAAGCTTTTGAGTGTTCAAAATTTGATACTATTCCTTCTGAGTCATAACTATTCCTTCTAAGTAACAATTCCTTTTGAGTTGGTGCACCGGTGGCGGAAACCATTAAGAAGAGAGACCGCAGAGAAAAGAACGCGTCAGCGCCTTTCTATTAGGCTGTCCGATAATTCCTGTCCGAAAAATTTGAAAATTCTATAATTTTCCTTAAATGTGTTACGATAACAGGCAAGTGTGAGGACCTCATAGAAGGTTCTCTAGAGTTCCCTGCCAGCGGTATATAAAGCGCAGTCGCCGTGTCTAGCTACCAGTACAGGCTAAAATGGACCAAGGTCGAATCCGTATGTTCGTGTTCTACGAGTGGTTGTTCGGCAACGACAAGACCACCGCGGTCGCCAACATCTGCGCAGCGTGCAAGGAGGATGTAGTATGCCAACGAACAGTCAGGCGCTGGCTCAATCGTTTCGAGAGGGGCGACACGAGCTTCGAAGACAGGGAGCACAGCGGGAGGCTTTCGACGGTGGATGATGACGAATTCCGTCGTTGTAATCAAGGAGAAGCCGAAAGCCACCACCCGTGAACTGGCGACGACACTCGGATGCAACAAGTCCACCATCCACAATCGACTCAACTTACCCGGCTACTACAAAGTTTTGGCCTGTTGGTTCCCCACCATCTGACTGACGCCATCAAGCAGAGCTGCGTGGCCGTCTGCCAGTCCCTCCTCCGCCGTCCACGTCGCAAGGAGTTTCTCGAAGACCTGGTCACTGGGGATGAGAGCTGGGTTCCCTACGACAACGTCGCCAGCCGTGCCTTCTGGATTTCGCGCGGAGAAGAGCCGCCGACGACGCCGAAAGCCGACCTGCACTCGCTGAAGCTCATGCTCAGCTGCTGGTGGGACGCCAAGGACAAACTATACTTCGAGCTGCTCCTGCAAGACAGGACGGTCACCGCCTCCATCTACACCGATCAGCTCCAGAAACTAGCCTCTGCCCTCCGAGAAAAGCATCCCCGACGAGCCTCGGTCCACCTGCTGCACGACAACGCGCGCCCCCACCTGGCTAAGGAGACCCAGCAGACGTTGGCGACGAGGGACTGGGAGATGGTTGCCCATCCGCCGTATTTCCAGGACCTCTTCCCCTCCGACTACTACATGTTCCGCTCGCTGAAGCACCTTTTGGCCGGAAAAAAATTCGCCAACAACAACAACCTAAAATCCGACATCGCGGACTTCTTCGAGTCGCAGCCCCCGGAGTTCTAGGCGAAGGGCATCGGCGACCTGCCCCATCGATGGGCCACTGTTGTGGACAACAGTGGTAATCATACTATTGATGAGACTTGTTTTTCAACAAAGTTGAAAAAGAATTTAAAATGGTGAATTTTGCGGACATGAATTATTGGACAGCCTGGTAATTCAAAATCGTGAAGGCGTGATGAACGCGTATTTTCTTATTCAATAAATTGCCGGGGTGGCCTCTGTGGCAAACATAGCTTCCGAGGCGATCTGGTGCCAATTTACCCGACCCGAGAGGGATGTAGGGTTTGGTTTGCCCGGGCGGGGATCGATCATTCGACCGTGCGCGTATCTCTTATCACTACAAATTTGAAAATAGAGGTGAAACATTCTGTAGTTGTTCTTCATGGGAAAAAAAAAACCTTGCAAAAAACATGACATTTGGAAAATCAGCTAGGAATAAATCTTTGAATAACCGATATATGGACTCGGATATATAAAAAACAACGAGGCAAACAATCAGATCAACGTTCCAAGCGACGCACATACAAAGGCGAGTGGCGCATTGGGAGTCCTCGTCAAATAACACGACTGACGACGTACTTTTCTCGTTGCGGATCGCAGAGTGCAGGAAGTGGTGCAGCCGACAATTTGGACCGGTGGTCCTGAGTTTCGAATTTGTTGTATATTGAATCAAATGTAGCGGAAAAGGAGCTCTTGGTGATGACGGTGCACGAACGGAACAACGCTAACAGCGAAAAACACACCCCGGCCCGGCTGTAAATTCCATTACACTGCAGCCAATAGCCGATCAAAATACGACAAAAATGCGGATACAGGAACAAAAATGACCTTAAGTTCATCACCTTCGTTTCTACTGAAAGACGTTCCTTAGAATGTGTCGCGATAGAATTTTGGTGATGCCATAAGTGCCCAATTGCGAGTGTCAGAAAACAAGCACTTTCAGCTATTATCTACTGAATGTTCGCCGATTGTTAATGCTCTTTTACCGAGGCCATTGGTGGATCAATCCCTATTTTGGCCCAACGTTTCGACCATATCGCCAATTTTAGACGCCGGAATCCACAGTAAGAGCGTCGTTGTTAACGGCTTGATTGCTATTATAATATTGTGCACATTATATCACTAATCAAGACTCGTAGCGAATCATACCGCTTGAATAATCCCCGGTCCTTCGAAGTTGAGGGAAAGTTTAAAAAAAGAAAAAAAGCATTTCAAGCCTTCGAGAAGAAAGAGCTTAGAAATTTGCTTTGTGTTCTCATCTAATCTGAAAAATGTTGCGCAAGTCTCCTCGGACCTTCATCATACGTACCTTGTTACGTTACACTTTTCTCCTATTTGGACACACCGCCGAGGGTAATACGAAACATGCGTTGGAAGAGGAACGGCAGACGACCATTCTCACATTTTCCCATCGATCGCATCACTGTTCAAGGTTTTTGCTTACTAATGACCCTTACAAACCAGGCGACAAAAAATTGAGCGACGAATTCGCCAGTCTTAACCGCGGCGGTCGCTTGGTTCTATTAGCAGTGCAATGCGGCCGCCGCAAACATCGCGATGGACGAGAACGCTCGTCGTCGTGTGTTTCGCTCAATTTCCTTTATAACGGCTAATTCGTCGCCCAAAGTGCACGTCGTAAGAAGCCAAAGAATGCTCTAAAGTAGCACTAGTGTAGAAGAAGGCGCAAATGCACGTTGCTGGACACATAAAAACTATTCCCACGGAGATCCGGAATCGTGTTTCTCGAGCTGTCGAAATGGTATTCTTCTTAATACAGTAATATGCACGTAGTAATACGTGATACGTTATTGGGATAGATGAATTTCATTTCAACAACCAAAACAACAAATTCGCTATTCTGTGATCTTACTCTTTTCTTCATTATTTACTTATTTATTTTC